>CM052807.1:97321791-97351119 GCA_028533885.1 Nasua narica | reverse complement strand
CCGTGAGCGGGCGCGGGACCCGAAGCTTTCAAAGCTTTACTTCTTTTATCAGCACTCCTGATTTTATAAACGATGACACTCATCAACCCCATTCCTACCCAAATCTCCTGGTAAACCTGGGTATAGTAGGGCTTCATGGGGATCCAAACATTTTTAATAAGGGTCTGAAGCATCTCGCCGCAAGACCCCCGGCTCGGGCTGCCACGACACCCACAGCCAACGACTTGGAAAGGTCACCGAAAGCGCTAGGAACAGTTTTTTTTACTTGCAAAGTAAAACCATGGACTTGGCATTTACCCTAAAACTTCATTTTCTTCTTTTTTTAAATTTAAATTCAATTAGCCAACATGTAGTATGTTATTAGTTTTTGAGGTAGTGTGCAATGATTCATTAATTGCATATCACTACCCTAAGATTTCTCATCCTAAGAAAAAGCTTTGTGGTTTTCATCAAGGGTTTAAAATGACTACATCTGGGAACAGTAAACCATCAAGCAATGCACTGCAACTGCAAAAGTCGTAATAAGCATGTGCACTCGTTAAAACTCTCCCCTTCCTTCTCCTTTAAGAACTGGCTCTCATAGGGGTGCCTAGGTGGCTCAGTGGGTTGAAGCCTCTGCCTTCGGCTCAGGTCATGATCTCAGGGTCCTGGGATCGAGCCCCACACCCTGCTCTTTGCTCAGAGGGGAGCCTGCTTCCCCCTCTTTCTGCCTGCCTCTCTGCCTACTTGTGATCTCTCTCTCTGTCAAATAAAATAATAAAAAAAAAGAATTGGTTCTCATAAAAAAATAAATTCCACTTCATTTAATTGATACTAACAGGGAAGCGTTTTAGAAATCTTTAGATAATTTACATCCTTACCATTTAAGGGCCAACATTTTTAAGTCTTTCTGACCACGGATTTCTAAATTCCCAGGACTGCCTCCCCGTTGCCTGGGCTCATCCATATGACCAGGTTTGAACTATGACAGAGCATAATCATAGTCTCTTCCTGACCCTAGGGTGAAACTTTGACGAGGTGAGCTGGGGACCGAGGGACAAGGGAGCACAAGGGAGTGCCGGGGGGCCAAAGTGCTGCTGCAGGTGGTAGCGAGGCTGTGCACGCGCAGGTGAAAATCGTCCAACTGGACATTTCAGACGTATGCACTTTACTGCAAGTTATCCCTCAAAAAGGTAAAAAACACAGAGAAAGTCCAGGAATCTGTATGACATACCAGCAAAGCACTAATATCTGGGGCATAATTAAACATACCAGATTTAGATGCAAAGATATTTAATCCCAAATTCTGCAAGCCACAGCAATATCCAAAACCCCATCATTGATGCGGATTGCAAATGCCCTGGTTCATTACATAATAGTTATTTAGAATGCCAATGTTTCTCAAATTTAACTAAAAGCACACAAAGTACAATGAGAGCTTATTCACTTAAGCCGAATTTTTTATGATAGTTAGTAGAATTGACTGATTTAGGTTAACAGAACTGACGGATAGTTAATGGAGTTGATTCATTTAAGTTCCAAACCAAGCCCCCCAAAATATGTATTTTCCACTCAAATAATGTTTTTCCAGGTATCTTGGGTGAGCCAGGCGGTATGCCGAAAGTACCCGGGTCAGAAAAGTGAATATGACAAACTTGGGCCCCCGGAGCTCCTGGTTGGAAAAGGAGACACACAGAACCACAACTGCAGAAGAATGGAATGAGTATTGCGAGGAATACAGAGGCAGAAATAAGTCACCAGAAGCCTTTGGTGAAACAGCTTCCAAGAGGAAGATAATTGATTTGGACACAGAAGAGGCTCAAAAATCAGCCAAAAAAAAAAAAAAAAAACTGAGAAGGAACACAATGTGCCCACAGAGGCAAAAAGTAGAATATCTGGGAACCTAAGAGGGTTTCTTGAGGTGTCTGGAATTTAGAAGGACTGAATGGGTTGTTCCAAATCCGGGTACGGTTGAGGGCCGGGACACAAAAGAAGTCAGGGCAAGTATTTCTAAAGGGCAGAGGCGCGAGAAATGCAGACAGCCTACACTACAGCTGGCTCCGTGGGCCACGCAAGCCTAGACACTTGACCGAGTAGGCAAGGGAGGCCAGGGTTTTAAAAGTGGGGATGTTTTTAATCATAAAAATATTGAGAAATAGGGGCACCTGAATGGCTCAGTTGGTTGAGTGTCTGCCTCTTGGTTTTGGCTCAGGCCCTGATCTCAGGGTCTTGGGGTTAAGGCTTCCACTGAGCTCCGTGCTCAGCATGGAGTCTGTTTGTCCCTTTCCCTCTGTCCCTCCCCTTGCGTGAATGCCAAACATGCTTTCTCCGATAAAGAAAATCCTTTAAAAATACATTGAGAAATAGAGATTTTGAGATATCAAAAAGGGTAGGGGGGGAAAAAATCACCCATAAAACCCTCCCTTAAATACAGACACTGTTTAGATACTTAACTTTTTAAAAAACACAGAAATGTGGTTATACTGTACATAGGGATTTCAGCTACAGTTCAAGGGCTGTGTACACAAGGACCTAAGAAGGATCCACTAATCCGTGGGATCTGGTCAGTATACGCCTGTACACTGCACCACGGACCGACACGAAGCGAGCCTCTGTGTGAGATGCGGAGATCCCATAACCAAACCCACTATTAAAAAAAAATCCTTTGAGGCTAAGGACAGCTGATTTTTCAGCTAAAATAATAATATCCACCCCATCACGAGATACCAGGCATTTTGCCTCACAAGTATATGAGATAATTCATGCCATCTCTACTCCTCTCTCTTCTGGAGACACGAGAGGCTGAACCCATTCCCGTGACTGCGGCCCTGGTGCCGTATCAGAGGGCTCCACAGATTTCAAAGGACAAGATTTTTACCGAAAATGAAAGAAAAGGCAGGAGCTAAAGATGACTTCCCTGAAGGCTAGGATTCCTTTTGTCTTTTATTTCTGGATTGAAAAGTGAAATCCCTTTCCATGTGTGCTGGAATTATATTCTGCTCATTCCAAGGCATAGATGGAAAATATCCCAGATTCTCCCTCCTGCAGGAAAGTACACGCTATCTAACCACACTGTAGATCTTATTATGAATCATATTCCATCTGAGAAAATTTTTAAATCCAAATCAGATTAGTAAAGGGGGAAAAAAGGCACGTGAAGGAAAGAAAGCTATCTGGGAAAGTTTCAATGCCAGATGCTTTTTTTTTCCTCGTCCCTGGCAACTGTAATGAACCAGTCCTGGGTCCATACCGGGCCCCAGACAGGATGCCTGTTCTAGGCTTACCACAGAACTGCCTACGTGCACAATTACAGTATGAAACCTAACTTTACTGCTCAGTCGGAGGACTGCCTTTCTTAAGAGGCTTTACTCAAGCCTGGTTCCCTCAGATATAGGAATGAGGGGGTTTTCTGTGTGCCTAACACTGGGAAAGCTGATGGCCTTACAAAGACTCCAAGGGCTACTAACGACGTAATGTGTTCCAGGCTGGCATACTTTCTTATTAATTCATCTGAGTCCACCTCCCTTATTCAGCATCTCAGAATGTTAAAGAACCATCTGTTTAAGATTCACTGAGAACATGATGAGAACATGATCTTGGGCTCATTCAGCCCAAGATATTTCCCTGAATTTGATGAACTGAAAAGTCTTTGGTTGCTATACTTATGGATGCTTCCGATGTCATTCATTACTTTAGATGTTGTTCTGACTGACATTCTATTAATAAAGCATCGTAAATATGTAGCTGTATGTACCACAATCCCTGGGTCGCCCAAATGCTTTCGTCCTGGATCAACGTGTGGTTGATCATCAGCGAATGTACACTTCATGGGACAGGTCTGACTCCAAGTGTCAATCATGTCTCATCAGAGGCAAGGGTATGTTTCTCTTACTAACAGGCACATCTTTCAAAGGAACAAAACTTTATATATAAACAGTGGGAAAGTGACAAACATAACGAGGCAAAATTAAGTAACAAGCAGATTTGGGCAGCATCATTTATTTTCCACGTATATAACATCTTTCATCAAAAATCTCAGTAAACCGGGGCGCCTGGGTGGCTCAGTTGGTTAAGCAACTGCCTTCGGCTCAGGTCATGATCCCGGAGTCCCGGGATCAAGTCCCATATCGGACTCCCGGCTCTGCGGGAAGTCTGCTTCTCCCTCTGACCTTCTTCCCTCTCATTCTCAGTCTCTCTCTCTCTAATAAATAATAAATAAATAAATCTTTAAAAAAAAAAATCTCAGTAAACCTTGCCAATATTCCTGTCCCAACCTGGGGATCAGATTATCGGCGAGTGTTACAAGTCTACTCTGAATTTCACACTAAGCAACTGATAGGCATTCGGGCTTTAGGACTCCTTGCTAATTTTCTTTCCTCCCCCTTGCCTCACATCACTCAATTTTCTTTTTGGGGCAGCTGGGTGGCTCAGTGGGTTGAGGCCTCTGCCTTTGGCTCAGGTCATGATCTCAGGGTCCTGGGATCGAGCCCCGCATCGGGCTCTCTGCTCAGCAGGGAGCCTGCTTTCCCTCTCTCTGCCTGACTCTCTGCCTACTTGTGATCTCTCTCCCTCTGTCAAATAAATAAATAAAATCTTAAAAATTTTGTTTCTTTCATTCTGGATCATCTCTCCAACTCCTAACCCCTCGCTTCTTTCCAACGCTGGACCCCTGCCGGGCGTGGGTCCTTAACGCCGCACCCGGAACTACTGCAACCACCTCCTACAGCATCTTACCCTCCGAGCTGCCCCTCCCCCGCCCCGCAGCAGCACACAGGCTATTTACGGCACGCGGTCTACACTCGCATGGCTGGAAATCAAGGCCCTCCGCATCTGGACCCAAACCTGACTCTCGTATTTGCACGCTGTTGCCTAGACCAAGTGGCCTGATCCAGGTGAACTCTGACCAGATCAAAAAGACGTGCCCACACTGTCTCCACCAGCTCACCCCCCCTTTCCTCACGAGCTCCCCCCACGCGCGGTCTCCGCAGCCTTTCCACCTCTACCGTCTCTGGGCAGCACAGGTATCTGACATATTTTGTCTCCACTGCTCGCCCCGGTCCTACAGGTTATGTTTAGTCTACCATGATGAGTATCAAGGAAGTCAAGGCCTTTCACAAGGTCACAAACCAGTGAGCGATGCGCCACAGTGCCGGCTCAGGTCTGATGCCACAGCCTGTGTTGGCTGCAAATCCTCAGACTTCCTCGACTGCCATCCCCAACTTTTTACCTACCAAAACCGTGCGGTTCCCTCTGTCCGGCCCATGTCAACCTTTCCACACAAAGTCACTTCTTGTCACTTCCAATCTAGAAATCAATGCTCACTCAGAACTCCTGCTGCTCCGAGTTCCTCCCTGTAGCAATAAATCCTTCGGCGCCTCATATTATAACTTCTTGGCCCCTTTTTTGCAGTCCTGGAGCCTCACAATGTCCTTTGAACATAGTAGGCACTCAGTTGTCTTATAATAAGAGTTGTCTTGACTTTAATATTATTTCCAATGGGTGAAATCCCTATCAGGGATGATAATTTCAGTAACTGAACAAAAGAAGTTCGATAGTAAGGGCCCTTCTGAGCTCACAAACCAAAAAGTTCAGATGAAATGAGGAGCTTAAATATGTTATCAAAGACCCAAACTCTTTCCATTTTTTCCTTCCACTACTCCTAGGACGTCTGCTTATTCCCTCCCGGAGGTGAAAGAGATGCTGTGGTTCTAAGAATCACATGTAGACAATTTATGGTGACAGACAAGTTTACTGCTTTTTCTTTCACATGTTATTAGGGAGGAAAACATTTTCCAGAAACTCCCCAGCAGATTTCCCCTTAGGTCCCTTTGGTCAGGACTGAGGCCTATGTCCATGCACTAGTTGCAAGCAGTCTGTGGACGCGGGATCTGACATTTCCAGCCTTTACTGCCCGAGCGGCTCAGCCAGCCAGAGAGAAATGGAAAGAAACGGTGCTTGCATAGGCAACCTACTGTTTGCAAATAAACTGTTAGAAGAACATTAATGCATTGATAAGTTCTGTACAATGAGAGCCCTCAATATCCAAAGAGATGAATTATCATAAGAAAAGTTTGCTGATCGGGGGCACCTGGGTGGCTTAGTCCGATGAGCCCTCTGACTCTTGGTTTCGGCTCAGGTCGTGATCTCTAGGTCCGTCAACTGAGTCCCACGCCAGGCTCAGCACCGAGCCGGGAGTCGGCTTCAGATTCTCTCCCTCCCTCTGCCCCTCCCCTGCTTGCATACTCTCTAAAAAATAAGTAAAATCTTAAAAAAAAAAAGTTTGCTAATTGGGTATAACACTCCCATTACCAAAGGGTGCTGATTGCACCAGAGGTGGGAGAGAACATTGCTGGAGTCCTGTAGGCAGGAACTTGCAAATACATTCCTTTCCCTCAGAATCTTAAATACCACAACCTCTTCCACCACCATGATCACCACAAGGAAGGAAGAGCAAGGAGAAAAGAACCAAGCCCTTTCGAGTTTCCATACAGTTCTCCAAAAAACGACGACACGCAAATAAATAAATAAATAAATAATCCAAGAGATTGAAAGAACAGAAGGTATACCCAATATTTACAGGTCTTTGCCTCTTTTTCCTATTCTTTGCTGCTCTTAACAAGACCATCTCCTTGCATCACCACCACCAGCATCTATTTCCAGTTTTGGAATCAACAAAGATACCTATCAATGGGAAACCACCTAAGAAAATTCTAGTACAATGGAAAACAATGCAGCCGCTAAAATGGCAGTGAATGTGAATGGGCTACCATGGAAAGGTCTCCAAGCTGAACCATTAAGGTAGAAAAGCAAGATGTAGAGCTATGTCTATACACACTCATTTGTGCTTTAAAAGAGGTCGTGTTGGGGTTTATATAAAGTGTACTCTACTCATATGGAAATTTCCAGAAGGATATATCTTAGGAACTGTGAGCAACAGTTACCTCTGGAGAACAGGGTTGGGAATCTAGGGACAGAAATACATCATGTTTTATATTCTTTTTTGGTAGAGTTTGTTTTTACTCATTTTGTTATTTTCAGATCTTTAATAAAGTTCCTGGCACTTATACCCTCAAAGTGAGACTAATATGCAAATATCTTTAAAATTTCACTAGCACACTCAAGATACTTCCTTGTCTCCTCTTAGGCCCTATGACTTTACTAATAATAGCAAATAATGTATTTTTTAAAAATATAGCAAACTAACTGGCCTAAGTATTCAGGATAATAAGCCGAAGAGAGTCACAAAATGACTATCTGGTGATTGTTTGCATACAGAGCATGTAGCTCCTGAGAGCTAGACTCTTTTATTTGTGATTCTCAGATTTGAAAGTCTGGGTTTGCCCTTCAAGAAGGCCTATCTCTTCAAGGTTAAAATTTCTCAGGAGCCAAAAAAGGATATGACTTCAATGTAAAAACATTTTTTGATGGTTCCAGGATTTAAACAAGGCAACGCTGAAATCAGATTACAAGATGTTTTTAAAATATTTACATTTAATGAATTCTTAAAACACTAAAAATTGTTGGGCACATACCCTAGAGACCCAGAAATACCATTTCTAGGAACAAGTGCCCGTGTCAAGAAAGTGTATCAAACACATTCATAGCCGCAAGGTTCACAGCAGAAAACTACCACCACGACCCAGAAATAACCTAAAGGTCTACAGGCAACAGAATGAATACATATCCGCTGGGTGCGTTTATACAGTGGAATGAGAGGAACCATAGCTACAAGAATTAAAACAAATAAATCTTTTTAAAAGAAATAAATCAAAGAAAATCACATGAAGTATGAATTCCACTTTCTAAAGATCAAAGGCAGGCAAACTCTTATTTAGGTATAAACAGAAAGATGGTGAAATGACAAAGGAAAAGCAAGGGAATGGTTAACACATACCTTAGGACAGCATGACCTCTTGGAGGAGGGGAGTGTGATGGAGGGACACGTAATCGGGGTAAAAAGTCATAGGGTCAAGTTCAATTTCTTACCCTGGGTTTTAGGTGCAGGAATGTCTCATGTTATTTTTTAAATGAAATATCTTTTGTGTGTAATATTTCACAATTTACAAACATTTAAAAATAAACACTATGGATTAAGTTACACAGTATAATGAACTCTGTGCGCGCATGTGTTTAAGTTACATGATGAGAAACATCTATCTTTAATCCCACTGATCTATCTGTGGCTCTGTACTTCATTCTTGGTTAAAGTCTAATAAATCTGAGGACCGACTTAACTTGTGATCTGGACTTAAAGGCCTCTGGGACACCCCAGTGGGGCCTGACTTGGTCTTTCTGGGCCACACCCAGGAGTGGTAAAGGATGTAGTCAAGACAGTGAGGGCCCCCCCCAATTTCCCTCAGGTTACAAATGAGCCCCCAGGCAGCCTGCAGACCACCCTCGTTTGCACTGGAGTCAACCTGCTCCTCCTGGGCCAGCTGCACGACAGGAACCGGGAGGAGGAAGGGCTGGGAGGGGCCTGCCCACATTGAGAAGGCTTCTCCAGAAAAGTCTTGTCAACCAGCAGCAAGAAGAGACCCCTTCCTTCTGAATAGCCCCTCATAGAAGGCAGCAGTAATTTTATAAGCAGTTCTCCGGTGCTCTGGGGGGGGCAATTTTCCCCTTTCATTCCAACCCACACGGTACATAACCACTGCACTCACAATGCTGGGAGGCTACTAAGATGCTTTGTTGTTAGAACAACGGGCCCTCCAATATTTTTTCTAAGTAACAGAAATTTAATCTCCAAGATGCAAAAAATCTAATGATAAGTAGAAAACTCTTCCAACTTGCCATACCTCCCTTCCATCCCCAGTAATTTGTTTCTAAAGGCTGCGGATTGTTACCAACAGTAAGCCCACCTTTGCAACGTTCTAGATGAACCTCTGATGCCAAAGTCATTGGAAACAAATTACTAGAATAAATGTGTTCAAGTATTCTCACGTCCAGGAAATGGAAGAAAGACTGTATGTATTTTGTAGCAACACACAGAATCGCTCCATGGCGCAGGCACACACGCACAGTCACAAACTGAACACACTTTCCCAGGAGATCGGGCAGCTCCCATGGGCAGGGCGAAACTGAACACAGGCCATCCCGCTGGGAGCCCTGCCTCAGTCAACCGTGGGCGGTGTCCCCGGAGGGCAGGAGGGGCCCTGGGTGGTACAGATGTCCACTTCCCCACTGCTGCTTCCTCTCCCAGCCCTGCCGCAGCTGGGGGGCGGCCACCACGCCTGACCTTCTCACAGTGGAGAGACAGTGGCTGACACCGTCCCACACAGTCTGTTTTACCCAGTCCCCAGTTGCCAGGAAAGGGAAGTTTTCAGGAGATCCACGGGTCAGAGGGCTTGGTGTTAAGAGTACAAAGTCAGACCCACTTCTGCCTGGTTAGAGCCGGGATTACCTTCCCGGTGTCTGCGAAGTGGGTGGAGAGCCATCTGTTTCCAGCCAGGAGCTGGCTCCACTCCAACCCAGGTATTTGCTCACCTCTTAAATCCCACACGTTGCACTGACATTTTTAAAGGACCCAGCAACACAGGCTTTGGTGGTTCAGGAGTTTAAGCCATTTAAATACCTAGAAACCTGTGGGGCCATTCGAGAGTATTTGGGGCAAGCACAAAAATAATCTCTATTGCTTTCAAGCACCTCATCAACTACGAATGGCCACGAAGCTCTACGACACACACTTACACGGGCGGCTGAAAGCACTTACCGAAGGCCGCCCAACAGGCGAGAGGACAGACGGAGACGGCAACCAGCGCGCCTTCCTGCCGGAGCGCCACCGGAGTCTGCGGGGCGGGCGGGCTGCGTATTTCGCCAGCACCTGCCCTGTGACTCAGCCGGACCCTGGAGATACGGCCCGCATATCTCTGGGCATTCCTGTGTTTGCCTCCGAGACACGCCACGCCCTGCACGGCGACCGGCCCCGGCAATCAGACCCTGCGCTGCACCCAGCGCTGCCCGAATGCGGAATGCGCTCTCCCTCTCCTGCGCTGGGAGACGCGCACTCTCTATCTGGGCGGGGCGGGGGGGGGTGCAGGAGCAGAGTGGAAGGGGGGCCTGTCATCCCGCTACTCTGGGATGGCAAGGGGACCCCAGAAGACACTCAGTCCGGCACTCTTGGCTTGCTGATGAGGAAACAGGCTCAACTCAACAAGCTCTGGTTGGGCAGCGTCCGGGCAAAGCAGTGAACTGAGCACAGGAAACACCACCACGAATGACGGCCCAGCAAGCGGGAAATGGTCCCAATGCCTCGGGAAGAGCCATGGCTCAGCAGAAGTGAGAGGAGTCAGGAGACTCTCTGCTCTGTGGCCTCATTCATGAGGCAGGCGCTCCCTGGTGCCTCTGAGGGTCAGGCGCTGCGAGGGGAGCTGGTGTCGCAAGGGGGCACAGCCAGGGAAACAATGGCAGCCTCTGATGATGGCCCTGAGTCCTCTGGCAGCACCTGGGAGGCGGGGCTCCGGGGGCAGGGAGGAGGGTTGGGGGGAAAGGGACGAGTGTGAGACAAGGCAGGAAGAAAGGAACTTGTCACTCAGAAGGTGCTTCGGGTAAAGCCAGTTCTGAACTGGTCAGCCAGACGGCAGGTAAGGACTGCAGGACTCAATGCAAGGTGAGGAAGGCAGAAGGGCTGAGTTGGCAGATGACGGGGATCAGACCTGGAGGATTCCTATGAAATCGTGCCACGATGTCCGCATTTCACCCAACAGGCCACACGTGGGAGTGGCTAACAGGATTAGATGACCAGATCCCAGTGTCAGACAGGTCCCTCCAAGGGAGCAGCCCAGGAGGAACACACGGGCGCTGGCTGTGGGAATCTAAGGCGAGAGTTCGAGGACTCGGGACGGCAGTAGCGGGAAGGAGAGAGCAGCACTTGAGGTACATCAAGGAGGCAGCACCAAAAAGATGTGCCCCCAACCGGAGGTGGGGGTTATTAGGAAGAGTCAGGGAAAACCCCATGTCTCCTTCCTTCCTTCTGGGGGCTGATAAGATCATTCACAAGACAGAAAACTGGGGAGAGCCAGGAGGAGAACATGGGGGAAGAGGATTCAGCTTCAGACGCGGATGGGTTTGAGGTTCCTGGGGGACATCCGAGGAATGACAGGTATCCAGAGAGCCGGAGGGAGGAATGGACTGAGAACTGGAGCCCACAGAGACAGTGCCTGGGGGTAAACTACTGAGGGGCTATGCAGGGACTTGAAAGGTCAGGCAGATCTGATCAAATCCCGCTGCCATTTAGTAGCTATATGACCTGGGGCTAATAAATTAATCTTTCGAGACTCTGATCTCATCTGAGGAAATTCCTCCTAGAAATTATGAAATCAGAGAAGGACCTGCTGTCATACCAGACACAAGGTATTTTATATTTTTTCCTGCCCTTCTGTGATCAGATATTGCTTCATGTTATAATAACTCAAGTACCAAACCCACAACAGATTACAAGCTTTCCTGCTGTTAGTCATCTATCTTTAAATCCCTTTTGACCTCCCTTGTACGAACAGATTCTCAAATATCTGAATTGCCAGAAGTCACATAAAAAACTCAGGCCAGGGTGCCTGGGTGGCTCAGTCGATTAAGCATCTGGCTTCGGCTCAGGTCATGATCTCAGGGTTCCGGGATCGGGATCGAGCCCCGCATCAGGCTCCCTGCTCGGCGGGGAGCCTGCTTCCCCCTCTGCCTCTGCCACTCCCCCTGCTCATGCTCTCCCGCTCTCAAATAAATAAAATCTTTTTTAAAAAAATCAGGCCAGAATAGTCAGAAAACCAGGGGTTTCCTGCCCTTCACATTAAATAACAAATGCAAAGATTTCATGATTGCTGCGTGGTTTGAGTGGTGTCGATTTAATTCCGTGTTGGGGGAGGTATGTCGGAAAGAGGGGCACTGGGGTTTGGAAACGAGAATGTTATCAGTATAACAAAGCCTAATCTAAGTATCAGAACTTTACTCTTTACGTAAAACTATACTGTGATATTTAAGAGGAAGAGTGTCTACCAAAGTTAATATTGCATAGCCTCTATCCCCTCGCTCAGTTCAAGTAAAGGTCTTAAACAAATGTTAAAAATAAATCTAGCAAAAAAAAATAAATCTAGCAAATGGATCTTGCCTTAAACTAAATGTTAAATCAATATCATACTTTTTATATAAGAAAAATATATTTTCTCTGCCAGACTCATTTTGCTTATTCTATTTATAACTCTTAAAATGAACACCTTAAAACTACAGTAAGATTTAAAAATCAGACTGCCCACTAAGGTATACAGAATTCAATTCCACGTAGCCAAGCTTGTTCATTTTTCTTCTGGTTTTGCCTTCAAATTGGGGCAAAATCTGTCTTACCTATTTGTATGGCTGCCATCCTAGTCTGAAAATACTTTGGTCACTGGACATTTTCTGTTATCTCCAACTTACTTGATAAAACACATTCACAATCGTCTCTTCCTTCCTTCCCTCCCTTCCTTCCCTCTCTCCCTCCCTCCTTCCTTTCCTCCCTCCCTCCCTCTCTCCTTCCTTCCCTCCCTCCCTCCCTCTCTCCTTCCTTCCCTCCCTCCCTCCCTCTCTCCTTCCTTCCCTCCCTCCCTCCTTCCCTCCTTCCTTCCCTCCCTCCCTCCTTCCCTCCTTCCTTCCCTCCCTCCCTCCTTCCCTCCTTCCTTCCTGGTCCTTCCCTGGTAGCTTCAGACACTCATGCTTTCATCACAGCCCAGCTCTCCATACACTTCATGTCAGTGTCCCAGCCATAAACATCTCAAAATAATTCACTCGAGTTTCTAATAGGAAATTACTTGACAATCACCTCCCGGCTCTCCAGTAGTTGGCTCATTTAATAATTTTGATTAAACACAGGGAATGATTCAATTCAGGGCTATCATCCTCAGAACGGGTTTGACTCCTGGCTGTCTTTCCCTGACCGCGTGCGGCTCTGGCACGACCATTTAGAGAGGGCACCCTGATCCTCGAGTGTCCCGCAGCCTGTACCCAAGCCCTCAACATGCCAACTCTAACCGGAGGTTCTTGTTGCTCCCAGACTGTCTGGACTCTGGACGGCTCACTTTAAACTCACAATACAGGGCGCCTGGGTGGCTCAGTCGTTAAGCGTCTGCCTCTGCCTCTGCCTTCGGCTCAGGTCATGATCCCAGGGTCCGGGGATCGAGCCTCGCGTCGGGTTCCCTGCTCAGCAGGAAGCCTGCTTCTCCCTACGCCCCCTGCTTGTGTTCCCTCTCTCGCTGTCCCTCTGCCAAACAAACAAACAAATAAATAAATAAACAGAATCTTTAAAAAAATAAATAAATAAACTCGCAATACACCTGGCCATCCCTCTTAGCCAGCCTCTAAGATTTCGACTCTGACATATAGATCCAGAATACCTCCTACTTCTCTGCCTTTAATAGACCTGAACTTCCCAGATTCTAATAGACTCAGCTCCTTTTCTGTGTGTCTGAAAGATCCTCTCCCATCTGGCTGCCAGTGGGAGGCAGAATGAAGGCAGGCAGTAGCCAGATCAGATGGCATTTGCGGGCAGCAGCATCCCCAGGGCACGGAGCTCCCGATTCGCACTGTTACCACACAGACGCTAGGAGGTGCACACAGTGTGGGTCACAAGACTACTGAGAAGTAAATTCTTCCAATTTAAATGTTACTTTGAAACACACGCACGCACCCCTAACTGGACCGTGCCTGGCATTAGAGGTTACGAATAACGAAGAGCATCTCATCACCCCAATGCCTCACTCACAATCCCCCGACCGCACCTACCGAGAGGGCAGCTCATACCCAGGGAACAGCGTACTGTAATCTAGGTTTCTCACTATCACATTGTGCTCCAAGATTGTCTTCCTTTCCTCAGAACCCAATTCAGGTTCTGTGGCTTCATGGGAACCAAAGAATTCTACTGGCAAATCCAGGGTTACTTACTTGCTTTACTAAGCTCTTTCTCTATTCTCTTCTCCAACCCGCCCTTAGATACCTTTTAAATTCTTCTTTTTTATGAAATATCCTTATTAATTCCTTCAACCAGCGGCCCGGCCCTAAGGTAAGTCTCAGGTTTTGTGTTAAGTAGACAAGGATAGTTAGCTGCTCACCTGCTGTAGAAGAATAAACTGGGGCAGGAAAGTCTTTTGAAAATAAAAGATTTCACCAGTTAAACTGGCAAAACTTTGTAAAGACATTCTGTTCCCATCTTTCGGTATTTAAAAGACACATACCCCTTGACCCAATAATTTTGTTTTTAGAAATTTAGCCATATATGGTTACAGAAAAAAGATATACAAAAATATTCAGTAGTGTATTACAAAGCAAATAAACATGGGGGGCGGGAATCACCCTAGAAGGAACTTAAATTGTGTATCAAGAGGAGACTGGTTAAATAAATAATGGATAGATACATTTTGTGCAGAAAACGTTTCTGTAAGGATACGTAAGAAACAAGAGATAAGTAAGATACTTATCTCTGAGTATAAAGATTATAAGTTAGAACATTTTCCACCTTATGTCCTGTATGGGATTTTTTTTCTATGAACTTGCACTCCTTAAATTAGCTAGTTAACAGGAGGGAAAAAAGTGAACCTTCATAATTTGGGCTTAAAACTCTACTACATGCTTTACAATGTTATTCAATCTTTGTTAAACAGGAAATAGGACAAATAAGGCACAAACAGAAACTCAAGAGAGCAGATACAATTAAAATGTGTTTGCTCCAGCAGCTAACGACTTCATGTTCAGCTACAGGAACTCATCTCAGACGATCAGTTTGCTTGTTTTCTCCTCAAGCACCTCCTCGATGTATTACAGACTCCTCTATAATCTAAAGGGCTTGATCAAACCATGGACCTTGTGCTAAACGTGTGTTTACGCTTAAAATCAGTTTTAGTCTGGAAACTGGGGTGGGATTGGGGACAGAGAGAAGCTCACCTTTGTCAAACCTTAAAAAGAAATACACAGCCTCAAATTAAAAAAAAAAAAAAAAAAAGGCTAATGGCTAATGCCCAGACTCTTTCTAGAACTTACTGAATCTTTGGGTCTGGAAGTCCAGTCTCTGTTCTGGCACTGCCACGTGCACCCAGGAAGTAACTATGCTCAGCAAACACCATGTCTTATCCAAAGGAAGCAATACAGCATAGAGTAGAAAATTCTATGAACAGAGGTGTTCACTACCGCACAACTCCAAGATTTTAAAACAAATAACTTTTTACAAAGATTATTGATTGAATGATTGATTGATTGAATGTGAGCGGTGAGGGGCAGAGAGAGAGAGAGAGAGAACCAACCTCAAACAGGCTCCCTGCTCAGCACAGAGTCCAATGTGGGGCTCCATCTCAGGACCCTGAGATCGTGACCTGAGCCAAAATCAAGAGTTGGACGCTTAACTGACTGAGCCACCCAGGAGCGCCTAAAACAAATAACTTTTTATGTTAAAGAGTGGTATGGTGCTTGGAGGTAGCACTGGGTGTATGCAGAACCCTCTAAGCCCTGCCACCAACCCAACTCTTCCCGCTCTTCTGTGGTTACAGGGGCAGTAATGGGGAAGAGCCATCTTTGGGGCTGGGAGCGGGTCCAAATAGTGTAGACCAGTGTCGTTCAAAGGATGGCTGCAACCACTTGATTCCTCGGCTCCTCCTGACCAACAGTGCAGGGGCCCGACCTACAGGTGTTCGTTAAACCGCCTCCTTTCTCCCTCCCACCTCCGCCCCATTCTCATGCCCAAGTGAAGTTTCCTGACTACTAAGCTAGTCTGGTATTTCCTGAACATCTCCTCGTAAGATCACCTCAGGCCCCTGCTTCCCCAGCCCCACCCCACACTTAGTGAACCGAAGTCTCTAACAGAGGTTGCATGTGTGAAACCAGTGCCCCAAGTTATTCTTACCAACAGGGAGATTTGGGACGCACCAATTCAGGTCAAAATCATTTTAAGATAAAGAAACCAAGGTCCGACAAACTTAAATAACTTCCCCAAGGACTTAATACCTGATTAGCTGGGACACCGAAAAACCTGGCGAGGTAATTCTTTCCTCTTATACCAACAGTCCTTGCTACTGTTTATCACGAGTACCTGTGCAGTTTCTGACTCATCACAATGAGGCTGCAGGTAAGTGACTAATAAAGTCTGAACCCACAGGGCATGTCAGGACATCTATCTGGCCCTCGGAGTTTTTCCACTTTCAGTATCAGGATGAGGAGAAATTAAAAAAAAAAAAAAAAAAGCACATCTGATAGGAAAAGTAGAGACAGCCCTACACATTTATAACCCCGTGAGGATGATTCAAAAGTCTCGCTATCTCTCCTCCAAATAGTCAAAAGGACTCTGGTAAATCATACTTGCGGTTAGAGCACCAGCCTGCACCTTGCCGTGGGAGAGAGGAGGACGTCTCCTACAGAGATTGCAACCTCATCCTGGAACCAGCATGTCTATACCCATGGACAAGGAACAGGCAAGGGAAACAAAACCCCCAGCCTGGAATGCACACGGCAAGTTTTAATTCAGGGGGAGTGCCATCGAGTTATAATTGCCTCTAATTGGCCCTCCCACGCGGTCTCACAATTTACAGCTGTAACCAGTTCCCCAAAGAATGAGCTAAATTTCTTTTCTACCTTTGAAATCAGAATCATCTCCAGTTAGGTTCTTACCATTACAGTTTTGGTTTCTTTTTTAATATACCAGCATATAAGAAAAGGATGAATGAATGAATGAGATAATAAAAGCAAAGATACAGGCAACTCTTTTGGAAACAAGCACTGATCCCTATGACCTAATGATAACCCAGTGGGATTCAGATTTGTAACGGAGACTGATGCCAACTAGGGGAACTGTTCCCTTCCAGGGCGTGCCATTCAAAAAACACAGTCATCTGGTCGGACATTTTCCATACTCCGATTTTTATCTTTCTTGGCATCCTCGACTCTTTTCTAATAAAGTCACAACCCTTGTTGCCATGGAACCCAATCAGACATGGAGCCTGTTACTATGACTTCCCTGCGAGTCTAAAAAAAGACCAGTGACCAAAAGAACAGCCCTTTCTTTAAAAAAAAAAAAAAAAAAAAAAAAAACCAAAAACACAATTCAAGGCAAAGAGGCTCCAAAAAAGGACCCAACCCCTCTACACCCATTGAAGCTGAAGTTTAAGCTTTCATGCAGGCTAACTTGAACTCTGGAGACAAAGCTAGCCAGTGTTTTACAAAAAATTTTTCAGCTAGGACATTCCATAGAAGACAATTTTATAAATAAGTACCTGGCAAAGAGGGTAAAACTGTTCTTTGGATTTCTTCATCTCCTTTTTTTTTTTTTAAATTCCAGGCAGGCTTCCTTAAATGTGAGTAGCTGTTTAGCAAACGTATGTCAATCAGCAGCTACCAAATTGCAAAATTCATTTCCACCAGTACTTAATTTTTGCCAAAAAGCTCATTATCTCTCTCATTATCTCATTATCTCTGTAAAGAAAAGATAAGCCAAACGGTACAATCGGCCCTGTGTTGTGTCCTATCGGAGCTTACTTTAAAAAGAGAGAGACTTAAAGAAGGGATATATATAAAAGCCTAGAAATTAATTTAGAAGTTACATTATTAATCACACCAGCCTTTTCAGCTGGAGAGAGTCCACCTATTTCGTCGTATAATGAATACAACTACTTCCATTAAAAGGAATTTCAGAAACCAACACAAGACCACAAAGAGATGCCACTTCACCCCAGCAGGAGGGCGACAGTCAGAGGACAGGAGTAAGAAGCACTGGCGAAGATGTGGAGAAACCGGAGGGCTCGTCCGCTGCCAGTGGGGGCGGGGCGGGGGTGCAGGCCAGTGCGGCCGCTGGGGACACTCTGGCAGATCCCCAAAAGGTGGGGGGAAAGCACAGAACTCCCAGGGGAGCCAGCAAATCCACTCCTCAGCTGGGACCCAAGACAAGAGAGAGTGTAAGCCCCTCCCAGGCACTTGTACGTGGATGCTTAGGGCAACAGAGTGACCCTAAGAGCCCCAAACCGGCAACAACCAACCCAGGTGGGCGTCAGATGCTGAACGTATTGGCAAAACGCCGGAGGGCCGTGCAGCGGCAGGTTATTCGGCAATATAAAGGGCTGAAGTGAAGCGTCTCCAACACAGACGAGTCTCGGAGACGTGAGGGTGGCTGAAAGAAGCCAGGCGCAAAAGACCACATTACTTCTGATTCCAGGTGCAGAAGCGTCCAGGACAGGCAAATCCAGAGGGACAGAAAGTAAACTAGTGGCTGGCGTGGCCTGGGGGTTTGGAGGGAGGAAATGGAGAGTGATGGCTAATGCGTCTAATGTTTTGGGGGGTGATGAAAACGTTCTGAAGTGAACGCGGTGAATGCACAACTAAAACCCATGAACTCATACGCTTTTAAAAGAGCAACTTGTATGGTATATGCATTGTATCTCAGTAAAGCTGTATTTAAAAGAACAAAAATGGGGGGGGAGGGAAACAACACAATCAGTTTTTTGCTTTTTCGTTGCCCTATTAAATAAGGAAACAGCCCAAGCGACAAGACTGCCTGAACTTGGACAAGTTACTTGTCTCTGGGGGTCTCTGTGCCTCGTTCAGGAAACAAGGCTCGTGCCTGAACCAGAAGCTCTCCTCTAGCACCCTCGAGGTGGAAAAACCATTTGGATGAAAACCACTCCGTGTTCAAACAAGGGGAGTCAGACCACCCACTCTAACGGAATCTTTCCAAGTATCCCTCGTCCGATTCTTCCCTTCGCCCCCGTGTCTCCATTCCTCAACCGATTTCTGAGCGCCTGCTATGTGTGAGTCTTGATGCTGGACCATGTTCACGCCTCCTGGTTCTCAAGCCCACAGTCCACAGGGGAGGTAAGTATCGTTCTCATTCCACGGTGAGAAACAGACTCAAAGACTATGCAGGGGGCCAAGGAGTACAGAGAGGATTTGAACTCAGAGCCGAAGTATGGGCTGTTTCTCTTACTCCTATACCTGGGGTTTTCAAGCTGGCGCCACGGGCGTATTCTCGGAACTTCCACGGGTTTGCTACGAACAATTTTAAACAATGTGTTTACCTGGATGGCAAAGCCTATTAATGTAACCGTACTGGGAAAGCTTAGAGATAACCAGCTGCCAACCAAGTGCTACCCTGAGATTTCAAGACCATCGGAACTTCTACTCACGCTGGGCCCAGGTATTAGTACTTCTTTAGTCAGCAGGAAACTCGATGGGTGACTCTCAGCTTCCTGGGACTGCACCACAAATTGGGTGGCTTAAAACAGCAGAAATTTATTGTCTCAGTTCTGGAAGCCTGAAATCAAGGTGTCAGCAAGGCCAGGCTCCCTCTGAAGGTGCTAGGGAAGGGACCATTCCAGGCCTCTCTCCCAGCTTCCGCAAGCCTCCTCAGGCAGCCCTCGGCCTGTAGATAAATCACACCGATCCCCAGTCAGTCCTCACATTGCAGGCGCTCCCCCACCCCAACCCCCCGGGGCCTTCACATCATCATCTGTGCGTGCCTGTCTCCAAATCCCCTCACACTGGGTTGCAGCCCATCCTGATGACCTCATTTTGACCTGGTTCCTTCTGGAAAGACCCTATCCCCCAGCAAGGTCAGATTCTGAGGTTAAGGGCAAACTCACTCCCGTCTTCCCTCACCCTACCACCGCAGTGCAGGCCACCCCACCATCCTCCAACGCCAGCCGGGTACCCGACAAATTCGGCTGGACTCGGACGTTACCCCCTGCAGACAGCATCAGAGCACACAGGTGAAGGGAGCAGAACAAGTAGGCCAGCCTCTGCTTCAGCCACCAACCCCCAGGCCAGGCTGTCCTCCGTGTTTCTGACCCAATGGCTACAAACTGGAGGTTCCCATGACCCTCTCCCCGGGTGCCGTTACTTTGCTAGAGTGGCTCCCAGACTCAGGAAGACATTTCCCCAATACCAGTTTATTATAAAAGGATATAACTCAGGAAGAGCCAAACGGAAGGGATGCATAGGGCAAGGTCCAGGGAAAGGACGCAGATGTTCCATGCCCTCTCTCAGAGCCGCTCTCCCTGAATCTCCGAGCGTCCATCAACCTGGAAGCTCCCTGCACCCCAACCTCATTACAAAGCCATGCTAGATTAACCCACTGGCCACTGGTGATTACATCAGCCTCCGGCCCCTTTCCCCTCCCCAGAGGTGGGAGGTGGGACTGAAAATGCCAATCTCTACAAGGTTGGCTCCCGTGGCAACCGGCCCCATCCTTAGGGGCTTCCCAAAAGTCGCCTAATTAGCAAACTGCACCTTGTTTGAAAGGGGCTTTCTATTTAAATCACAAAAGACACCCATTTCGCTTTTATCATTATAATCACAAAGGAAATTCCAAAGGTTTTAGGAGCTCTGTGTCAGAGACAGAAACAAAGACCAAATATATACAGTTGACCCTTGAACAACAAGAGCTGGACGAACGCAACTGCAGTTACATGTGGATTTTTGATAGTACAGTTCTGTGTATGTGTTTTCTCTTCCTTAGGATTTTCTTTTTTTTTTTTCACATTTTTTTTAAGATTTTATTTATTTATTTGATACAGAGAGAGAGATCACAAGTAGGCAAAGAAGCAGGTGGAGAGGAGGAAGCAGGTTCCCTGCTGAGCCGAGAGCCCGATGTGGGGCTCGATCCCAGGACTCTGAGATCATGACCTGAGCTGAAGGCAGCAGCTTAACCAACTGAGCCACCCAGGCGCCCCTTCCTTAGGATTTTCTTAGAAACAATTTTCTTTTCCCTAACTTACTTTACTGGAAGAATACAATATGTGATGCATGTAACCTAAAAAATATGTGTCCATCGACTGTTCAGGTTATCAGTAAGGCTTCCTGTGAACAGTAGGGTACCTGGAGTTATTTTGGGGGGTGGGGAGGACCAAAGTCACGCAGTGGATTTTCCACCGTGGGAAAGGGGGTGTCGGTCCCCCAACTCTGCACTGTTCAAGGGTCAACAGTATTTCTTATTATAAATCACAATATCACAGACTTAAACATACCTTTGAGGGGACACAAGTCAACCCATAACCCTGACTTTAAGTGTAAACGATGTAGCACTTCCAGACAAAGGTCAAAGGGTCTCGCAGTGGAAGAAGGTGTCATACACAGAATTTTTCTAACAGGAGAGTTTACGGATTGAGCTTTTCCACATCCTAACTTGTACAGAAGCATTCCAAATGCAAAAGAAAACCTGCCTGTATGGATTTAAATTATCTGTATATTAAGAGAGTGTTAACTTAAATTGTTTCTATCTTCGTATATTTTATACATCTCAAAGTTTTCATAATAAAACGTTCAGGGAAAATTTCCTTAGACTGTTGAGGAAATCTGCTAATGAAATCTTTATTCTCAAAGAACACCTACGTAAAAACACCAATTACTGTTTCTGAACAAACACTTATCTATAAGCCAAGAGCAAGGAAAAGATCAATTTTAAAATATGAAAATAAGTATACACATCTTCCTAATTAGACTTATTTAAATAACAAATGTAGCCAATGCCTTAAACTCCTCATTTGATGTCCTTAAACAATGAACTCTGAAAAGACAGTCCTCCTATCTGTTGGAAGTGCATAAACTCAAATAATACACTAGGATCAAAGCATGAAATTCTTAATTCATTCTTTTCTTCCTCGCTTCCTTCCATTTCTCTGTCCATTCAAACGTTAGCCGTGCATTCTGTGCCGAGCACGGGAGACAGAGTCCCTGCGCGCTTTCTGTTGGGGAGAGAGACAAGTGAACCACAAGTGACAAGAATATGAAGGCTCACAACAGACTTGGGCACAGGTCCGGGGGGGGGGGGGGTACCCAAGTCAGGTGGGAGAGAAGGGGAGTCGGGGAAGACCCTTTCAGTAGATTATTTGAGAAGCCTTCGACATCCTTCTAAGGATTATTTTTCATATGAGGAAACTGGCTCAAACAGCTTGAGGAAATGGTCTGAGAGGAGCTCATACAGCGTGTAAGAACTTAAAAACCAGGCCTAGCCTCCCCAGAGCGTGGGTACCACACTGTCCCCTCGAGCTCTAAGCACACCGACAGAGGACTGGACAATGGCCTGCATTTAGAGGATAGGACCACTTCTCATTGCCTCCACAGCTAGCATCCCTACCCAAGGCACAGTCACCGCGTCCCACACGTCCCTCTACACCAGCTCACGCCCAGCTTTAATCCGGGAGCCCAGGCAACCTTGGAAAACATGAACCAGCTGCCCACTACCCCTCGGACCTCGTGTCCTTACTCACTCTGCTTCTGCCACATGGCCTCTTTGATGTGCCTCACGACAGGCATGCTCCTGTCTCAGGGAGCCCGTGCTTGCTGTTCCTTCTCCCTGGAATGCAATTCCCCTCAGACAGCTGTACAGCCTACTTCCTCAGGTCCTCCCTCCATGACATCTCTGGGAAGAGCTTTCCTTGAGTTTCCTATTTACAACGGCCTCTTTCTACTCCCACCCCGAGGTCTCCCCGGCCCCCTCGCAGTGACTGGCATCTGAACACTGTACTTAACCACCATCAACATACTCTATATTTTACCTACTGGTCTGGTCCGTCTACCTTGCCTTACTAGAGAATGAGCTTGATGAGGGAGATTTTTCTCTGGGTTCCTGGGATGCCTGGCACATAGTAGGTGCTCACTACGTATTTGTTGAATTAGACTCAGGGCAGAATGGTGACAAGCAGGATTCCTACCTGGGCTGCTAATGAATGGGCTCTCCACACAGCACCCTCCCGGCCTGGAAAGGGAGGCAGCAGGAGGCACCTGGGCAGTAGGGGGTGGGAAGAAGCCAACCCAAAGTTTGCAAGGGACCTCATTCTTCAGTCCAGTGCCATGAAGAGGTGCCTGAGTGACACCTTTTCTGTGCCACAGGCTGTGGGGGCCCAGATACCATCAACCTTGACACTACTGTTCAAGGAAGCCCATTAGGACCGGTGGTCCCAGAGCTGTCCTGGGTGACAGGGACTCCTCAGACAAAGAAATTAGGGGAAGTCAAGGGCAGCCTACACTTTTGCCTTCTAAGTGCTAACCACCACCAACAAAACTCTGCTGGGGTGTTCGAGAATGTCCTTATATTCCCAGGCCGAGCTCCACCTGTTCCCACGAGGGGTATTTTCTTACACTGGCCTGTTGTACCCCAGGTCCACGGAAGCTCACCAGAGCTACTAAAAGAAAACCACAGGGGTTCCATCCTCCAGGAGTTCTCGGGCCGACAGCGAAGGGCGGACTCCGAACTCGCCTCCACGGTGACTGGCGGGAGCAAGACACACTCCGAATCTCAGCACCCGCTGAGTCTCCAGACGGGCGGACGATGGGCGGAGGCGAAGCAAGAGCCACAGGATCTCCCAGCAGCGGCCAGCAGAAGCCTCCGAAGGTCGGCAATGGAACACTCTTCCCCGGGGAGGGGCCCCTGCCACGGAGGGCGCGTCTGCCAGATTCCAAACTCCCCCGCATCCTAGCCTCTTGTCAAAATCCCGGCCAAGTGCGTGCGACCGGGCGGAGCCGGAATGGAAATGGGGCGACGCGTACTAACAGGAAATCCGTGGGTACCGGACTTCATAAAGTTCTACAAGGCACCAGGGGGCCGTGCAGCTCTGAAATTCTAGGAAGGAACTAAAGTCATTGCAAGGCTGTTTCTGAGAAGCAAATAAGACCCCGCTGAGAAACGGTAGGTACTGTAATTTCTTGAGTTTGCGTCAGTCTGTTCTCTTCGGTGAGAGAAAAGGTGACGGGTTTAGGTTACAAAGGCGACGGTCCACTATAAAAACGGGCTGGTTGCCATGACAACTGACATCTCCGTTCCTCCCTTTTCTGCAGCATCCTTCTTCCATCTGGGTCAAATCAAAGAAGCTCTCCCTGACGCCCAGGACTTAGGATGTCCTCTGCACGAGGACAGCGCGTATAGACACACACGCAAAATACAACCCAAAGGGCACATCGGAGGTGAACGGTAACCTTCCAAACTGGTATCATCTGTCGTCCGCTGCCTGCCGTGTCCCCCACACAGCTCTCAGGAGCAGCCTGCAGCAGGGTGTGAGAAGCGAGGGTGAGCCAGGAACGCCGAACAGCTGACACCTACCCCTTCTGGTCTAGACCCTTCTCAGAGTGGGCCCTGGATCGGTTCCTCCCTGAAGGGTCCCCATGAGGCCAGGGCTCCCTGCCGCGCTGTCCTCCCCAGCCTGAGCTCCTCAAGAGCAGCGGCCGCGTCCGACTGACCTCAGGGCCTAGAGTGGTGCTGGGCGCACAAGGAAGCACTGGGG
This sequence comes from Nasua narica, assembly GCA_028533885.1. NCBI lineage: Eukaryota > Metazoa > Chordata > Mammalia > Carnivora > Procyonidae > Nasua > Nasua narica. Next base: position 97,326,934 of record CM052807.1, on the reverse strand, counting down.
ACGACGACGATGACAACGGGGGCTCTGGGATAAGGCAGCCAGCCAGCTGCTCCTTGTATTTTGTACTGAGTGTGGGCTAAGCCTGCTTTCAAATAGGCCCTGTGTGAGAAACTAGCCAGGGGAGAATTCTAGATCCGCGCTCTGGGCTGTGTGGCTTGGGAGAGCTACTCCTGCCCCTGGTGTCCAACACTGAGCTCAGGAGTCTTCCCCAGATCCAGGACAAAACAAAGAGCAAATCGGAAAGTCAGAGCACTGATGTGATTGATCTTCTCAGGACAAAGATCTTAAAAAATCTCATCAGGTGGCTACATTTCATTGCAGACAGTGTTTGTTTTAGAAAAGCCATGAAAATTCTGAAAAGCCAGAGGAAGGAAAATAAAGCACCCAACAAGTGTCTACACTTGGGGATCTGCGTGTCACCGCCCCTTCAGATGTGTACGCAGTTTGCCCCGGGGGTTAGGCGCAAAGGCTCTGGAATGCAGAACAAGCAGGATTCAAGTCCTACACTTCCCCCGTCTTCGTGGTCCGGCCCTGCACAAGTCCTTTACTGTCCAAGCCTCTGCGCTCCGTCAGGGAGACAAGGAGGCCTGCACCTCGTTTCTGGCACTGCAGTAAGACCGCGGTAACCTCTGGAAAGCCTTCATCGAAGCGCAGGCAGGACTGCAGACTTAGGCTCGCTCTACCAATATTCTCTCCGTTCGCGCCGCTTGATAAACAAAAACAAGTTCTCTGTGCCAATATTTGGTAAACGTTTTCAATTAACACAAAAGCATGACCCACTGATATGTCAATAAATATACTTCTATAAGCTGATGTTTTTAATTTGGAAACAAGAGCCTACATTAGACCGGTGGTTCTTCATCTTTTTAAAAGGTCATCTGCCACCGCTGAGACCCATGCCAAAGAAAGTATAAATATACAAAAACCACAGGCCCAAGCTTAAGACACAGAACACTGGCCCTAATTTCATGCATGTTTTTTAATACTCTGAAGTAACAGAACATTCGAGAAGTAACAGGATTACAAATTAATGTACTTTCTTTTTTTTTTTTTAAGAGAGAGAGAGATCACAAATAGAGAGGCAGGCAGAGAGAGGGGGAAGCAGGCTCCCCGCTGAGCAGAGAGCATGATGCGGCTCATCCCAGGACCCTGAGATCATGACCTAAGCCGAAGGCAGAGGCTTTAACCCACTGAGCTGCCCAGGTGCCTCCAAATTAATTTACTTTCTAACTGGAACTTGATGCTCTAAACTCTTGCTAATACTGTGGTAATGACATGAGAAAAACATAAATTCAGTCACACAAGAAGCATGGGAATTAAGTCATTTTTCATCTCTGTGCATACTCACATACTTCAGTACTCCAAAAAATATACTGATACTACTTATCACCAAAAAGGAATAAAGCATGACACAGGCAACTTGAGGACTCTTGAAAACATTATGCTAAGTGAAAGAAGCCACGTTCGAAAAGGCTACACACGATCTGATTCACAGTGCATTCTGGAAAAGACAAGATCACAAGAACAGAAATCAGACCCATGGCTGCTGGGGACAGCACAGTGTTGACTAAAAAGGAACAAAAGGGGATTTTCTGGGGTGATGGAAATATTCTATATCTTATTTGGAATGGTAGTTACAAGACTGTGTCATCATATAACTCCACACTTAAGAGGGTTACTGTATGTCAATAATATCTCAATAAATAAAATATTGACACCAACTTTTACAGACACGAACAGGAGTAGAGATGCTAAATTCTTTTTTTTTTTTTTAAAGATTTTTTATTTATTTATTAGAGAGAGAAAGAGAGACTGAGAATGAGAGGGGAGAAGGTCAGAGGGAGAAGCAGACCTCCCGCAGAGCCGGGAGTCCGACATGGGACTCGATCCCGGGACTCCGGGATCACGACCTGAGCCGAAGGCAGTCGCCCAACCAACTGAGCCACCCAGGCGCCCGAGATGCTAAATTCTTGACAAGGTGCAAAAAACTGCCTGCCAGCAAATTCAAAATAACTTTATATTTCCTTTCAGGAAAATTAAAATGTACGCAAACTTAAATACTATTTAGCACCTACAGAAAATCTAGCATCATTATGAAAATTTCTTGGGACATATATCAAAATGTGGCTTTAACAGATGACTCTTTTAAGTACAAGTACCTGACAAAGCTACTGAAGAACAGATGGCAAAGGCGGAGATATTTCTTCCTCTGCCCCCGCAATGTCACTTCTTGGCATCTTCCCCAGAGAGACTCTCCCATGAGTATACAGACCTGTGAATCAACCTACCCGTCCACCACTAGGAGGATGGCTATAAACACACGCTGGTTTATGCAGATGCTGAAATCACGTATAGCAATTAAAAAATATATATGAATGAAGTAGGATAAATTTTTAAAACACCATGCTGGGGTAGGGGCACCTGACTGGTTCAGTTGGAAGAGCATGGGACTCTTGATCTCAGGGTCGTGAGTTCAAGCCCCATGATGGGTGTAAAGATCAATTAAATAAATAAAACTTAAAAAGACCCAAACACCTAAAAGCTTGAATAAATAAAATAAAAACTCCATGCTGAAAAAAACAGCAAGTAACAAAAGAGATGCCATTTATATAAATATTTAATACAATAAACAATACTATATATTGCTTATGAATTCATTCAATGTATAAAAGCATGCAAAGGAATGAAACCCAACAATGTCAGCTTATGGAGACCCCGGAGGGCATAGGAAGGGAGAAGACATCCAGAGAGCTGCATCTGGGGCCATTTATTTCTTAAAAACAAGTGGCAGAAATCTGATGCAAACATGGCAAAATGTTGCCATCTGTTAATCTAGGACGGAGGTATGCGGGTATCATATTTTTAAAATGTTTTTTCCATGTCTGACGCATTTAGTAATTAAAAATAAATTTGTCCACTATTTAACCAGAACTACGTGGTTAATGATTTGATATGGGTTTTCCTCATGCTCAGAACATCCTCCCGTCTGGGAATCTGTTTTCCTTTCCAAACATGGGTGTAAGCTACGGTTTCCGATGGACCATTTCATTACCTTGCTAAGCGTGGAATCGTGGAATCTGATGTCACTGCAGTTTCTTCCAGAGAACATTAACTTCAACCTTAATTAAACCAAAGCAAGCATAAACTTAAGAAAATTAAAATCCACTGAGAATTTAATAAGCTAGCTGCCCTAGAAGAACACCCAGGCTCACTTTAGGCTATCGTGTAGATAAACTAAGGAGCAATTATTTAATTTTTTTCTTTTTTTTTAAAGATTATTTATTTATTTATTTGACAGAGAGAGAGAGAGATCACAAGTAGGCAGAGAGGCAGGCAGAGAGAGAGGGGGAAGCAGGCTCCCTGCGGAGCAGAGAGCCCGATGCGGGGCTCGATCCCAGGACCCTGAGATCATGACCCAAGTCGAAAGCAGAGGCTTTAACCCACTGAGCCACCCAGGCGTCCCTAATTATTTTCTTTTTTAAAGATTTATTTAATTGAGTGTGGGAGGGAAGGTCGGGGGGGAGTGGGGCAGGGGGGAAGAGATAGAATCTCAAGCAGACTCCCCACTGAGCGCAGAGTTGGACATCAACACAGGGCTCCATCTCAGGATCATGATAAGATCAGACCTGAGGGGAAACCAAGAGTCGCAAGAGTCACTGCACCAGCCAGGCGCCCCAGGAGCAGTTACTGTAAAGAATCATTTACTAACAAAGCCACCGTGACTTGGGAAATGTCCCAAGTATCAGAAAACGTAAAATAATCTTTGTATATAGATTTAGTGTCTCTACCTTTCAACACTGTATGTATTATTCTCATTCAGCAAATCTCTTACCATTAAAATTACCCCCTACGTGCAACCAATTGCTTCATAAAAGGAAGGCCGAGAATACATGAACATTTAAAGATAGCCACAGAAACACCAAACTGTTTCCTATTTGGAAAACAGGAGCACCAAAACACAAAACACATTTCCTATTTGCCCAAGGATATAAAAGCTCTAAACAAGGCCTGTTGGAATGGTGGGCTCAGTTTGCAAAACTGTCCCCCAAACAGCAAGGAGGCTAAAGAGCTCTCCTTTTAACTCGAAGTCTTGCTTTAAAAACAAGAGCTTAGGGGGCACTCGTCTGGCTCCATCTGTGAAGTACACAGCTCTTGATCTCAGGGTGGTGAGTTCAAGCCTCCCACTGGGGTGGAGAGTTTACTTAATAAACAAACAAAAATTTTTAATACGTAAATAAAAATAAGAGCTTAATTTGAGTCCTAAGTATGGAAAAAAAAACCTTTCTTGCCATCAGATTATTTGAAGTGGCCAGACTGCTAGTCAAATTTCTCAACAGTAGAATTTAATACGCTCCCACCCGCCCAAACAGTGCAGCATTTCCGAGAGCTGGAAACAGATAACCATTGGGTGTAAGAGCCCTCTTGGCTTCCTGGCAGTCACGGGACAAGAATGGATGAAAGAAGACTCCTGCTTTACTTCTGGTGCCCGCTTACCCAACAGATGTCAATTCAGTGAGTAGCTTAAATTGCTCAGTACAGGACGTAAACTTTATAAAAAAAAAAATTACTACTTGATAGTTGCTTAAGTCAGGAGGTTTTTACAAGCATGATGCTTTTCTCAAATGAAAGCACATGTAATAAAAGCACATTCATTCCAGCTTCAAAATGCTCTTGGGTCAGGTTACGAAATGTTAAGTGTTAGTTTCTGGACACAGACAATGGTTTTAACCTCCCTCTGTGTCAAATGCAAAGATTACAAGGCAGGTGAGCTGCTCAATAATTAACACAGGTGCACGTAACAACCCCTTTGCAAATCACAGGGGTAACTTACAAATAAGGACGACCAAGCCAAGTAGAAAAACAGCTTATACTCTACAAATACAAAATCTTGTTGTATTCACTAACCTAACACGAGAGACAAATCAACTTCAATATCCCAGTAGGAGGACAGCACAGGGCACTAAACATGTTTACTAAGTGAGAGGAGGGCAAGCCTGAAAGAGGTCTCCGCCCCGCAGAGCACAAAGTTAAGTGAGTCCCTGCTCTTCCATCTCCCTGGCTGGGATGGTGGACTACAGGTGATTAAAGCAGCAAAGATGGATTAGGAAACAACAATACACATTCTTTGTACTGTAACAGCTTC
>CM052807.1:97188577-97321291 GCA_028533885.1 Nasua narica | reverse complement strand
GGTCTTGCGGCGAGATGCTTCAGACCCTTATTAAAAATGTTTGGATCCCCATGAAGCCCTACTATACCCAGGTTTACCAGGAGATTTGGGTAGGAATGGGGTTGATGAGTGTCATCGTTTATAAAATCAGGAGTGCTGATAAAAGAAGTAAAGCTTTGAAAGCTTCGGGTCCCGCGCCCGCTCACGGCCATCACTGAGCAGCGGCACTTGGAGCGCGCGTAGGAACGGGGCATCCGTCTGGCCTGCATCTCGCGCTGTCAGCGGGGAGCATGGAGCGCCGCGTACACTGTCGATGCGTGTGTCCTCTGTGGCGTGAATAAATGTGACCAAGGTGCTCAAAAAAAAAAAAAAAAAACAACAAAAAACTGTTCCTTGATCAGAGATACCTTACTGCTAAGGCAGTAATGATTCACAAAAAGTTTCAGAGGAAGAATGTAGTAGACACAGATTAGTAGACACAGCAGTAGAAAGTTTATTGACCCCACTGGACAGGAAGTAACCATAGAACATTCTTCAGTGTATTAGAGCCTCCTTAAATACAATTATCAAACAAAAACATGGGATGTCTTTTTCCTAATTATAAAGCACTGTTTTTCAAACAGGATTGAATCCTATTTATTGGTCACGCAATGAGTTTAATGCCTAACAACTATCATATTTTTATATGGAAAAGTAGAAGGAAGAGTACAGCAAATAGCCATCCACCTTATCCAGATTCAGCAATTAAATTTTTCATATTTACTTGATGTAGTGTGTATGTAATCTGTTTTAGAATAAGTCACCTGCAGACATGAGGGTACTTTGTTTCTGGTGCGTGTACAAAAACAAGTTTTTCTACATACTAAAAATATACCCTAACAAAATTAATTATTTCCTAATATGCAGTGGTCCAAAATCATGAGCTAATAACTCTATTTTTAAAAATATGTTTGTAGTTGGGTTGTATGTAGTAAAGATAAGTATTATTTCATAAAACTTGTTTCAGTTACATACATGTGTATATATGCACACATATATGTATGTGTGTATTGATAAATACATCTTCTTAGTGTGGGTCTCCTTCAGAATTTGGAATTAGGGCTTTATAGCGGCAATATAGCGGTATAGAGAAGTTGATTACGTAAGTAAGTATTCACTACTCAACGATACCAGTAGTTCTTTTCTGACTGTTGTATGGCATCTAGAAAGAGTGAGTACTTTCAGTTACCTAAAAAATCCAGCAAGGAAGATAAAACAAGTAGGGTCCTTCTCGACAGTCTTTTTTTTTTTTTTTTTTTTAACATATAATGTATTATTTGCCCCACGGGTGCATGTCTGTGAATCCTCAGGCTTCCACATTTCACAGCACTTACCATCGACAGTCTTAATCAGAGCCAGAATGGACCGGAAAGGTGAGGAATTTGGTGGACGTTGGTGGCAGAAATCTTGCGGGGATGGTGGGCTTTGGGTCAGACAGGTCTGGGAATGGGTATGCCCAGAAGGGAATGACCTAAGTACTGGGGAGGAAAGGAAGTGCAGAAATGTGTTCGGGGCCCTGCAGTGCTGAGGCCCGTCAGGGAAGTGGTAGAAGAACGGAGGAAGACCGAGGGTAGCTGGGATAGGAAACATCACTCAGGGACTAAGTACCAGCAGGAGGAAGAACCCAGTTCCTTTGTTAAAGGAAGGGCCATAGTACAGCTTGTGCCGCGCCCTCATGGGAAGCAAGTGGAAGTGGAGAAGGTGAGCGTAATGGCTCACAGGGAGACAGGGAGAAATTACGGGGCGAAGAAGAGGATTTGGTGACAGCTTGAGTCGGGGTGGAGGGAGAACCTGATTATAATCAGACCGTGATGCCATCAAGAGAGAAGCTCATGGAATTCACTCTAGCGCGGTTCGAAAACCCACATATCTGTAAAAACAAGCTTCCATGACGTAAGGCTCTCAGGAATTAGTTTAGGAGGGTTCTTACAGGAAGGAGCAAGTTACAATCATTAGATACGTTTCTCCAATACAGTTTTTCCTTGTTGTGCTTAAAGGCGTGGGGAGTTGTTCGACATCTCCCATTAGGGCCTTAATGTAGAGTCCTCGTTTCACCAAAGTAACAACATAGAGGACGATGATCCCAATTTAAAAACTTAAGGACCAGATACTGAGATTTTAAATTTTAGCCATTTGAGGTCTTCCTCCTTTTCAAAAGTTGGATTTCGTCCCTCAATACTAGCTGTTCTGCTGTTGGGCAAATGGGCATCTGTTGGGAAAATTCTCTTTACCGTTCGGTTCAGGTTCGTTGAAACTGGATTCCAAAGGGGCCTCCTGTGTGCTCTGAGACCCTGCTCGTGTTTGCTCCTCCTGCCTCTCCCCTGCAGGGCGCACAGGTGCGCACAAGCAGATTCCGTGAAGAGCGACGGTGAGGGAATTATCATCTTCCACTGGAAGAGCTTAATCGTGGTGACAGCCGCACTGTGGCTCTTGGCTTTGGGCTTTCTGAAGTTCCCGCTCACCTGGGGTACGTCTTGTTGGATAAATGGCAGCCTGCACTGAGAGCACCTAATTCTGCACAAGGCCCTGTTCCAGGCCCTTCACAATTATTCATTCATTTAATCATCGCGATTGCCCGGTGAAGTAGGTACTGCTATCCCCACTTTACAGATGTGGACACTGAGGCATAGAATAAGCAACTTGCCTATGAGGATGCACTTGATATGGCAGAGCTGGGATTTGAACCTATACCGTCTGGCTCCGAATCTGCTTTTAACCACTAACGTGTGCTACCACTGGGATATAATTAACTTCTGTTCAGGACACAGGGCTTTGGAACTGCGGCTTTCCTGGGCATCCCAGCTGGCTGGCTGCTCGCAAGTGTTTTCAGTAGGCCCTGGCAGGCCGTGCCCTCTGTTTGGAAATAACGGTCAACCCAGATAGAGGCCTGGGAGCTAAGAAAGGTCATGGGATGGCGTTTATCTTAAAAATCACTATCCACAGTGCAATTTATTTCTTTGTAGTTTTTTTTTTTTTTTTCAGTTATAAAACAGTGTGTTCCTAGAGGACTGTCCTCTGTCGGAAATACAAATCTTCAGGGCTTTTAAACTGCTGTGGTGGTGGGAGGAGGAAGCCTCCTCTCACCTTCATCTTGGTAGCCGAGCCTCTGATGATTAGACACCTACCAGGGCTTCAAGCACAAGGGGGCCTGGAAGTGCAGGCGTGTTTCACTAGCATTGAGAATCCTCATTAGTGGTTCAAAGAGAAGCAGCATACATGTTTTATTCAGGATATCTTGGGGTTTACGCTAGTTTCTTCTCTAACTTATTAATGTCAGATTGGGAATCTCTCCAGTAATTGCCTTGCGGCCCCAGGAACTGCCTTAAAGCTGTTTGTTAGTATTTGCTCTTCTGCTTTCTCTCCCAGGCTTGTTTTCACTGGGCAACATTTAATGGACACACAGTGACTTAAGTAACGTGTTAGGGCTTGTCAGGGCGTGGGAAACGAGGAAAGGGTCTGGCATCCGGCCGCGGGCTCTCGGCAGGTGGGGGTGCCCGCGCAGACCGCGGAGCCCGCTGGAGTCCCGGCTCTGCCACTCGCTGACTTTATGACCGCAGACAAGCCGCTTGGTTTTTCCATCTGTGAAGTAGGAGTCATTATCCTAATCTTGTATTCTTGAAAGGAAAACTAAATAATGTAGGCGAAGCATGTGGAAAATTATACGATGCTTAAGTCTTTAACTGGTAGCTTCTCTTTTAAAATAAGTGGTACTATTTTGCCAAGATCCTGTCCTCTCTCGGACCATTCTTCTTGAGGCCTGCTTTTGTCCTTTAAAAGAAATCATTGCCTTCTTAGACTTTTGGAGGGTGAAAGGAATCCTTTATTTTTGCGTTTACCTTCTATTATGATTTCCTAAGGGACGGAACTACACTTGTTCCTGTGGCTGGTGCCTTAGATCTGTTATCTTTTCCAGCTTTTCACGTAATGCGGTGCAGGACTGTCGTCATCACAGGTAATGGATGGGTGTGTTAGAGGGAACCGGCACGTGGAGTTTCAGCAACAGTTAGGATGGTGACCTGAGAGAAAACGTCACTTTAGGGAGGAAAGGACTAGTACACCTGCGTGTTCTGTACGTTGTGGATCTTAATATTTGTCATTTGTGAATTGGTCCCCTGTAGTCCGTGTGGAGCGACAAAAAGCCATGTGACACATCGGGTTTTGAATATTTGACCTTTTGCGTGAATCATGAGCCATTAACCGCCTGTAGTCCAGTCTTTCTGGAAGATAATCCTGGATAACCTCAGCTGCAGGTTCTCCTTGATCTCATCGCTGACAGCTGAGAGACTGAGCACGTGGGACACCTGCCTGCCCCATCCGGCTCTTGGTCTGCCATTGACTGCGCAATAGCGACAAAGGTCTATTGAGGCAAGGACGTGGGGCAGGACACAGGTGGCTTATTAGACACTGCGACCCTTCGAGGCTGCAATACATTGGGGTGCCGAATGTTCTACAGATACCTGGATACGTCGCAGAATAAGCACAGTTAAAGGGGTAAATGCAAATTTCGTGGGAGCGAAAAGGAAGCCGTCGTTCTAGCTGAGCACGGGCGCGGGGTTAGCTTTGTGGAAGAGGCCGTGTTTGAACTGGACCTTGAAGGGTGAATTAGGGCAGAGGCATGCAAGGCCACGCAAGGGGGTGAGGAACTAGCAGGCACTTAACACACTGAAATAGGAAAGTGCATGAAGCAGCATTCAGGGGCTTATTGGAGTAATAGAATAAGCTAAAAGCTGAGCGTTTGGTAGGAACCAAATCCTGGTTCCTTAGTAGCCATAACCATAACTTATTTGATGGCTCCCCATTCCAAATGTGCAAAGCCCAGCTGTGGACACCTCCTTCGTGGAGCCATGGGGGTTAAATGAGTGTTTATAAAGCTCCAACCTTACTCTGGTGCCTCGTGCATAGATGTGCTCAAAATAGCATTTTGGACGAATTTCCTGGACTATGGATAAGATAGGGCCCCGATCAAGAGTGTTCTAAATTCTTTGCCAAGGATTTCACTCTTTAGGGAATTTTTTTAATTACTTTTTTTTTTTTTTTTAAATAGGCTTCATCCCCAACATGGGGCTTGAACTCATGACCCTGCAGTCAAGAGTCACATGCTCTACTGACGGAGCCAGCCAGGCACCCCTAGTCTAGGGAATTTTTAAATGTTTTCAGAAGGAGCACAGGACATGATCTGGTTTATCTTTTAAAAACATAGTTTTATTTGGCTCAAGGTAGTCCGTGTTAATACTGCTTGGCCTCATTTGAAGCCTAACGCAACTTCCGTATGTAAAATGAATGTTTTTTGTGGACGTTAAAATTTTTTTTCCTTGAATATGATGGTTATTTATAATTTTATATAATGAAAGGGAGATTTTTATTTCTACACTTGATCTTAGCCAAAAGGCTGAGAAGCGATAGGGAGATTTTTATTTCTAATTGCTATTTGGTGATAATACCCCTGGCTTACATTAGAAAAAATAAGATTGTGTAGAGGAAATAAGTTCCATATTGCAGAAGGGAAAGAAACTAAAGAAGGATCAGGTTTTTTCTATTTCAGAATTAAGTATATTATTTCTAAGCCCTATCTGATGGCTAGTTGTGTTCTGATCTATTTATAACAAAATTGATACTGCAGACTATCTAGTACATATGCAGTTGTTGTTGTTTTTTTTTTGTAGTACCCAAAACAAATTAAACCCTGACCTACAGAAAGTAACTTAATGATGAGGCTTAGGTTTGCTTTGGGAATGTACTTTGGGGCCTGAGTATCAAGTTCTGTTTCCCGGCTCAGTCTTATTAAGCAACTTTTTGAAGGACACAAGCCAAGCTGTGGCCTTTAGTTTGGCTTTCTCTGGGTGCCCTGGCAATGGGGGACAGAAGTAGCTCTCCCAGTGTGTGAGCTGCGTGTGTTTGACCACATTCCCCCTTTAACATATGGAGTGAGAGTATAGTGTTCACCTCCAGGCAGGATGATGTACCTCATATCTCTACGTACATCACCTACCGCTTTCTCCTAAGTAAGAGTAAGGACCACTTACCTCTTTCTCCTAAGAGTTCATGATTAGGCACATGGGAAATAGAGTAGCAATAATATAAAAAAAAAAAAAATTAAAAAGGAATGGAAGGCTAATCACCAGGTCTAACAGTTACTCATTTGGTTCTGAGCTTCCTAGCACCCAAGGCAAAAAGGGGAACATGATGATCGTTATTTGATAGACACCCCTATCATCTTGACTATTATCTTCACTTTATTTATTTATCTAAGAAGCTGTACCATAGTAGACAAATTACTTTCCCTTGTAGGGACAATTACTTTTCCTGGGGAAGGTACCTCTAATGAACAGAATGTGGACTGAAATGAAAAGTCTCTGGGGTTCATAGTCAAGCTGGTGTTTTTTTTAAAACGAGCATTAGGCGAAGTGAGATTTGCAAGGAGTCTCCCAGGGCTGAGAGGCTGACTTCTGTTGCAAGTCAGGCCCCCTCATGTGAAGTTAGTCATGGTCATGTGTGTCTGAGAGGGCACTGAGAAGTCCTCTGAGACCCTGTTTAATTAGGAGATGCTGAAAGACTGCAAGACAGTGCTGGCTCAGGGTTATCGTTCGGAAACGTGGATTAAGCGCACGTTCTTCCCAAGAACCCCCACCCTCCGCCTTTTGGGGGTGAGGGAGGCAGTGAGTAAATGTCATTCTTCCTGTTCACTGGCTAAGGGCTTGCAGACCCATCTTTTTCTCCTCCTTCAGAGCTGCCTCTCCTGCCTTGGTTCCCCGGGTGGTTCTCCTGGAGCATCATGTGAAATTTCCACCTCTCCCCCAGCTCGCGAGGCAGTCCTCTGCCCGGGGCAGGTTTTATGGACACACACTGCCAGAAACTGGCGGGGAGTAACTCCCCTGCTGGGAAGGGTTCCAGCCCACCCCCCTAGAAGTGGGCCGTTCAGTGCCCAGCAGTCCTCACACCCCTCAGTTTCTTCTAAGCGTAGGAACTAAAAGCCACAGTAACATTTATTCTGCATTTAGTCCTAAAATTGGGGTTTCTTGCTTCCCCTTCCTTAGAATGCAGCATTCCACATCTCCCCACCAGAAGGAACTGAGCCCTTCCTTCTAGATGTGCTCTTACTGCCCAGCCTGTAGAGGTGGGGGGCAGGTGGTAGGGGTTTGCTTTCCTTTCCCAAACTTGCCTGTCTTTGAGTACAGGTGATGCCCAGACATTCCTTTCTCCTGGAAATAGCCCCCTTTTGGTGTCACTTCCCATGCCTGTATGGTCCCTACCCCAGGGGACCACGGCTGTCCTTTACCTGCAGTTGGTATTCGGTGTACCTTGCTTGATTTTCGATACCCTAGCCTTCCCCATCTGGCCTCCCCCCGCTTTCATTTAATTCTTCTGTAGATTATACAACATCCAGTCAATCTTTACCAGGTCAAACTAATTTCGTAAGGGATGAGTTTGTATTAATCAAAAGTGTGAGTTAGAAGCTATTTTGAAGACCTCTACATTTTTTTTTTTAAGACATCTACATTTTCGAGTGCATGTAACTCAAAGTAGGTTACCACTGCCGCCTGGTAAAGGCTTAATGAGAAGCTAATTATTTCTAATTACAGTATCAAGTGTTTCTAAGTGCTCGAAGATGCTTGAAGAATTTGTTTTTGAGAGCCTTAAACACTTCGTCTAATCGCCTTCCGTCTGTTAATTCACAGTGTCTGGAGAAAGGATTGGGCCAGCAAAGGGTCCTATGTTCCTGCCCCTATTCCTAAGGGTCCTTAATCCCAGAGCAATGAGGAGAACATCACCTGCAGGCCAGAGCTAGAACTCGTGATGCTGTCGAGTTTCTTTTGCCAGTGATGCCAAGAGAAGAAGGAGCAGGGGAAAACCAAAGCTCCGTGGTAAAACCAGTGACTCAGTTTCTGTCCTGGACGCCGTGAACTTTAGAGAAGTTCAGTCCTCTTCCTGGGAAGGTTTTACTGACACACACTTTAAAGAAGTTCACGGTGTACTCTTGTCAGACCTGAACTACAGAAGGGAGTGTTCTCGGTCTAAACTGATTAAAGCAAACATTTTATGAAGACACTTTACCGGTCAAATATCCTTTGGGGCACTATATGGAGAGCTTTAAGGATTTTCACGTGTTGCAGGTCGTGGGAGGGAAAGTGGCATTCTGCTGAACTACCAGTATCGAATATTCTGTGTTGGAATCCACATGAATGTGTTTACTGGGTCCTGGTGAGGGTGCTCGGCAGGCCTTCCAACTTACTTCTTCAGGGCAGGTGGGCTCATTTAGCCAGAAAACGAGGTGTTGGGTGCTAGGGCCCAGGGGTCTGCTTGGGCTTCCTTGGGTCCCATGTTTCTTGAGTGGCGCCATGCTTCGTGAGCCCCCATCTAGTTACCACAGAGCCGGGAAAATGGCTTAGTAGTGTCGTGTGTGTTCCTAGCAGCAAAGGAATGGACGAAGCTCACGTTTTTTGGTAGAACATAAAACAGGTGTCCCCTAAAGGGCCATGCCAGCCAGTCCTTGCTCTCTCCGCCGTATCACCTGGCCTAGGGAAGGGTGGTCTTCCCCTTTTCCTGGCAGATTCACAGCGCACTGCTGAGTGCCTTTCCCCACGTGCCCTCAGACCTGAACCCCTCAGTTGTTAGGCCCTCACGTGTGGCTTGCCTCCTCTCCATGGGTCTCTTAGCTCCCTTCTCTGGTTTTTGCCTTCTTTCTCCCATTCTCTTTTGTGTCTTAGTGACTGTCAGTGCTTGCACGTGATTGCGAGAAAAGCAGCAATTTTGAGTTTAACCTGTGGAAGGGAGAGGGTGCTGGCCGAGCGGTCTAAGCGAAATGCAGAGTGTTCCCATAAGTCTGGGTGCCCGTGGAAGGGACACTTCAGAACGGGTTCTCACACAGTTGGGGGCTGAGCTTATCTTAGAATGTCTTTCGTGTTTCATATATCAGATTTAAGCCCCAGCTAAGGCATTTATTATCTATGGAGGACCTCAAGAAACATATATATTCTTTTTAAGATTTAATTTATTTATTTGACAGAAAGAGACAGAGAGAGAACATGTAGGCAGAGCAGCAGGTGGAGGGAAAGGGAGAAGCAGGCTCCCCGCTGAGCAGAGAGCCCGATGTGGGGCTCGATCCCAGGACCCTGAGATCATGACCTGAGCCAAAGGCAGACACTTAACCCACCGAGCCACCCAAGTGCCCCACATATATATTCTTTATAAGCCTTGCTTTTCTCATCAGATAGGGTTAGGGTGAAATGTATGAATACTAAAAAAACTATGTAGCCCAATGTATGACTCATCCCCCAAGTAGTCATCGGAGACAGCCTGGGTTTCTTTCAGTCCTCACTCGACCATTTACTAGTTGTGTGCCACTGGACGACTTTGCTGGGCCTAGTTTTCTCGTTTGTAAATATAATAACAGTAGGACCTGCCTCAGAGTTTTTAACGAATGAGATGCTGCACGTGTCCCTAACATGGCGTCTTTCCTTCTGGGCATGTGGCTGTTTACTTCCCTGCCCTGTACGGCCCTTGAGGTCCGCCAGGCCCAGCGCAGTGTGCGGGGGACTCCACAGGCGTCTCTGCTGCTCGGAGTCCTTAGGCCCCAGGGACAGATTGCCGAGTCCCCTGCCCCGGCACCCCCGTACTGGCAGCATCGCGGAAGGTTGGGGAGCCCCCGCCCCCTAGCCCAGGTCCCGAGGCTCATTGCCAGCCGTCTTGTTAGCATGAGCAAGAAAGGAGCCTTTTCTTTTTTTCCTTTTTTTTTTTTTTTAAAGCCACCGAGATTTTGGCGTTTTTCCCACAGCGAAGCCTAGCACATTCGGATTGGCAGGCCGCAGGAACAGCCCTGCCTCTGGACTTGAAGTTAGATTCTGGCCGAAACCAGTGAGAGTTGAGAATGTCAGCCATGTGGGCTCGGGCACCCGGCCGCAGGGACTTGTGAGCGCCTGTGGCTACTCGCAGCTCCTCTGTGGGCCTTGAAAGCACCGTCGTGTGCGCTGGGAAACACGTGTGCCCCGGCTCACACAGCCGGTTTGAAGGACCTGACGCCTCCCTCGTACGGCCCACCTGTGGCAGCTTTCCTTAACGCCAGAGGGTCGTTGTATCCCGCCTCGGCTGTCCTCCCTCCCTCGTTGTGACCTGTCTGTACCTCTGCATGTTCGGGCCCCTCTGCGACCCCCAGGGCCTTAGCCCGAGCCCTCCAGGTGTCCACCCCCCACCTCCCCAACCCCCACTTCTTCACTTTCCCTTTCCCAGTTCTCTCGGGTGGGCTTTTGGATGGTGTGTCTCTGCCTGGCCAGGCCTTCCCTCCTGTTCATTTTTCTCTGGAGCTTTTAGGGGTTAAACGTGAACCGTGCTGGAGAGAGAGCCCTCTTGGAAGCCTGCCCAGTGTGTTGGAGCAGACTGAGCCGGGCCCGGCTTCCTGGTGAGCAAGGTGAGCTCACTTATGCTGTGTTGGAAGCTTGGATTGTTGCAGAGATGACTC
This sequence comes from Nasua narica, assembly GCA_028533885.1. Classification (NCBI taxonomy): domain Eukaryota; kingdom Metazoa; phylum Chordata; class Mammalia; order Carnivora; family Procyonidae; genus Nasua; species Nasua narica. The sequence continues at coordinate 97,310,820 of CM052807.1, read as the reverse complement.
AGTGTCCCGTTTTTGATGTTAGTCCAGGGCTTAGGCTTCTCTGTAGCCTTTGTTCCAGAACATTGAGGTGACAGGGGAAATGTTTCTGCTGCTGGAAGGAAAACAGTATCAGGAATGGCTTTTCACTAGGATGCTGGTGGTCTGCCTTTCACATAAGCTAAGAATAACCTGGTAATTCCAAGAGCACTGAAAGGGGCTAGCAGTTATTTTTTAAAAATAGCATCTATTCTGCCAAAATGATAATTCGTGTTCAGTATTTTTTTTGAGTTAGAAAGTACGGAAACATAAAAAGAATGACTTCTTTTTAACCCCACCGTGCAGAGATAACCATTGTTTGGAACTTATATTCCTTTCCATTTTTACATACAGGTACATTTTTAAATGAAATCAGAATGACAACAATAGTAAACCTTTTTTGAAACCATTCTCTGTGCCAGGAACTCTTTAAGTACTTTCTGTGCGTTATGCCGTTTGTTCCTCATGACTCTTTGAAGAAGAATTATCTCCATTTGACAGAAGAGGAAACGGAGACACAGAGAGGCAAGGTCATTTTTCCAAAGTCACACAGCTTGTATGAGTGGTTCAAGACCGAAACCAAAAGCACTCTGTCTCCAGAGCCCAGGGTCTTGACTCTTTCCTGATAATGTCTCACAGTAAAGATAGCTTGGGTTAAATTTCATGGGATTTTGCAGTGTTAGCTCTGAGAAGTCTGGCTTGATCTCTTTATAGATGAGGAAGTTGAAGCCCTGCAGAATGACTTGATTTAGTTAAGAACACATAACCAGCTAATGTCAGTGCCCAAACTGGACCGTGCGTCCCCTGATGTGCACACTTCACATGCAAATCGGCTCCCGGGGCAGCTGTGAACCTTTGTCCTCCCTGGATCCCGCCCAGAAATAGCCCGGAAATAGCCGTGCCCTGCGGGGGCCCGCAGGGCCGGCTCCCGAACTAAACGAAGGACAGAGGATGCCCACTGCTCTCTCCCCAGCGCAGAGATGAGATTTCACTTTGAGTTTAGGGAACGAATGGGCATCTAGTAGCGGTGTGTACAGCTGGTTCTTCATTACCCTGCCGAGCGAGGGCTGTAAAAGGTTATAAAAAGGTGCGGCCCAACAACAGTTTCAACCTTCTACCCTCATCAAACATTTTTAACTGAGATTTGCTGACGATGAGTTGATTTGAGCTTTGAATGCTGTTGCTGCTTTCCCCAGCCTAGACTCTCGAGGACATGCCAAGCATTGGTACAAGTTTAAAGTGAGCCAAAAGTCAGGCAGCTCTCTGTGCGCGAACATTCCTGAGTGTTCGAGGCTGTCCTGGCCCAGCCCACTCCAAGGGACGAGGCCGTGGCGTTGGGTCGCCAGCGCTGGATGGCCCGCGGTGGTGGGTGGAGGACTGACGGAGGAACAGGTGGGGACTTTGGGAAGGGAAGGTATAAAAACCTCTGCGTCTTCCAACGTGGTGGACTTCTCAGTACCAAGCAGGTTTGGGTGGTTTTTCGTAAAATAACTATATCTGATCTTTGAGCTCCAGAGGGTAAAAACAAGGTCTTAGGAGTCTCACAAAGTGGAGCAAAAAGGACAAGAAGAGTGAGTGATAATTAGTCAAAACTAAGGCACGCTGTTAGAGGTGAAGCTTGTGGTTACCCTGGCGATGGGGGTGAGGGACTAATGATTGAAGGGAGCCTGGGGAGCTTGGGTTCTGCTTTATTGGATTGGTTTTTTGTTTGTTTTTTAGAGAGGGAGCGTGGGAGAGAGACTTAGGGAGAGGGAGAGAGAGAATCTTTAAGCAGGCTCCATGCCCCGCACAGAGCCTGACTCAGGGCTCGATCTCACAACCTTGCGATCACAGCCTGAGCTGAAATCAAGAGTCAGAGGCTTGACTGACTGAGCCACCCAGGTGCCCCTTTGTTTTTGTTTGTTTTGTTTTACTGCGTCCTGGTTATGTGTTCTTAAATGTGTTCTTTTCTGTGTGTAAATTATACCTCAGTTAAAGTTTAAATGTCCTCGTTTGTATTTGTGTTATCTTGTTGCACACTGATCCTCAGGAAAAAATCTCCGTTTAGTTGAACCAGTTTGAAATGATTAGAACTTACTACCCAGCTATTGGGAAAAGGGCTCTGCCTGAAATTATCAGGTCCATATGGGCAGAACGTCCAAGGTCACATTCTTGATTCTGTTAAAATATATCTTAAGTGATTTCAGTGTGACACTCCTAGAATAAAGAATGATGTCATTTGAGTTCAGCAAACATTATTGACAGCCTCCTGTGAACAGGGGCAGAGCTAACTCTATAGACTGGGTGTAGGTGTGACACATCTCTCCCCTGAAGGAGCTTGTACCTGCGGGGGATAAAATCCACGGGTGAGGGACAAGGACGCGTCAGGGGGTTCCACAAAACCGACATGGAAGATTGCAGAAAGAATAGGCCACTTTCTGACGGACTAGGAACAGCTCATGGCATAAGGGGAATTTTAAGTGGATCTTCGAGAATATGTGAGATTTTGATAAGCAGGAGTGGATGGGTGGTAGGCATCCTTTATATGAGAAAATCCATATAGATTTTTATAGATCTATCTGTATAGATAATTCACATACATTCTGGGAACTTTGGATTGTATGGCTCTCTCAAGATGAGTGGCATCCATTAGGTGTAAGGTGAGGCCTGAAAGGTAAACTAAGCCTTATAGTGGCCGGATTGTATTATTTAATTTGGGAGCCCTTGTGGGGCCAAAGGTAGTTTCTGAGAAGTTAGATGAGCATGATCAGATCAGCGAGTATCCCCAGTGAAATCAGATCTGTAGCCTCATGACTGTACAGTTACCACGGATTGCCCTGTCTGCCCCAAATACTCATTTTCTAGGTTCAGTGCATTCTATGTTACTGTAATTTGATCCCATTCATGTTTGGGTTCACTAGTGAGCCCTGAGTACCTAGTTCCCTTGAGCTCCCCGTGATCATCTCTTTAGGACTTGGAGATCATGGTCATGTACCGTCTTTATTCCCTACACCCGTCCTTCCATCTTGACCAGCTGACGTCACAATTTTTTTTCCATCCGTTTTTCTGGTCTTTCAAGTGATTTGGTATTTATTTCCTTCCAGCCTTTCCTGTGTGATGCTCTTCTGCCAGATAAAACCACCCAGGGTTTCTTATTCATAACAAAATTGTGTGTTGGAAGAGAGGGGCCAAGAAATAATGTTAACAAACTTTTGTGAGTTGTGTAGGAGGACTGACTCACCAACCTGGGACTGTGTCCCACTGTGCCATTGGGCTCCTTTCTCTAGGAAAAAGCCCTGGGGAGGATTTTTTGCAGGACAAAGCGTTAATACTTCATTATTGGAAATGAACGCATTCAAGTCTGGGTCCCTTGGGCAGGGGGCGGTGTGTTAATATCTTATTAATATTTTGCTATTTCTGGCTACTGTCCCCAAAAACACAAGATAACTTGTGCTGAAAGAGGATCAAGTGGGGACTTACTGTCTCCCATTTGGTCTCCATTGAGACTCTGTGTCAAGGCATTATTTTAATCGAAAGGTAGTTAACTTGACAGGCAAGCTGCTTCGGCTGAGATGTTACGAATCTTTATTCAGAGATTGCATTCAGAGCCCACAGAGGCTTGTCTTTAGTCCTTTGGGGACAGCTTGGTAGGGTGATGGATGTAGAACGAGACGTAGAGTGAGACGTAGAATGATGAGAACCCAGTTAGCGTGACTTGGGTTCAGATCCTGCCTCTTGCCGTCTCAGTGTGTACGTACATGGGTTTCACGCGGTCTTTACCTGGCACCCAGACTACCTTCGCCTTCCCCTTTGGGAGCACAACCTAGTTACCCTCCTCGCCATGGCACTTGGTGGTTCTTTGCCCTTTCTTCCCCAGGTGGCCCTTGAGTGAGAAAGCCATTTCACTTGGTATTACCACCTGTTCTTGTTTTTTTTAATCACTACACTCATGATTTGGGGTTGTTCATTTCCACCTCTAAAGACTGTTGTATTACTCAGTAAAATTAATCTTATCACATCACATCTCTTTAATGATCCCATTAAGAAAATAATTTCTTGTGTTGGTGAGCGTACCTGCTGGAACTACGTTCTCATCCTTCTGTTACGTGATCGGGCTCTGAATTGGATGTACTGCCCACAGTGCTGCAGGTCACATTGAGGGGGGTGTGGCAGGCACCCCAGTTACCCGGGCATTTGGGGAAACTAGCTCTGGTTGGTAACCTCGTGCCATTATGCATTTTCTACCCTGGCAACTGGCAGTTGTCATGTAATCAGACAAAACATCGGACACCCTGGGGGACCGGCCTGTCACAGTTAGGATGCAGGACGGGGTTGGACTATTCTCTGGTCCACTGGAGAGGATATCAGGGAGTTTTTTTTATCTTATGAATACTTGCTGTTTAAAGATTTATTTATTTGAGAGAGAGAAAGAGCATGCGCACAAGTGGGGAGAGGGAGAGAGAATCTCAAGGAGACTCCCCGCGGAGCGCAGAGCCTGACACGGGGCTTGATCTCATGACCCTGCGATCACGACCTGAGCCGAAGACAAGAGTCTGACTTTCAACCCATGGAGGCCCCCCAGTACTTGCAGTTTAAAAATCTGGGATCTGCATGGGGGGGCAGGGAGGGGGAAAAGAAAAGAAAAAGATGGGACCGGGGAGGGAGGCATACCACAAGAGACTCTTAATCTCAGGAAACAAACTGAGGGGTGCTGGGGGGTCGGGGGGTAGGGACAGGGTGGCTGGGTGACGGACATTGGGGAGGGTGTGTGCTATGGTGAGCGCGGTGAAATGTGTAAGCCTGATGATTCACAGACCTGTACTCCTGGGGCAAATAATACGTTGTATGTTAATTTAAAAAAAAAAAAATCTGGGACCTGAAGTATGTCCGTCGCGTGTACAGATTCCATCGCAAGAACTCTGCCTTTGACGTCCGACCTTGACGTGCTTCTTCCCTGTCTCTCGCGCAGGGAGAACGTCATGACATGAATACCTTAAGCTTGCCCCTGAACATTCGCCGGGGGGGCTCGGACACCAACCTCAACTTTGACGTCCCGGATGGCATCCTGGACTTCCACAAGGTCAAGCTCAGTGCAGACAGCCTGAAACAGAAAATCCTGAAGGTGACCGAGCAGATAAAAATTGAGCAGACGTCCCGCGACGGGAACGTCGCCGAGTACCTGAAACTGGTCAGCAGCGCCGACAAGCAGCAGGCCGGCCGCATCAAACAGGTGTTCGAGAAGAAGAATCAGAAGTCCGCCCACTCCATCGCCCAGCTCCAGAAGAAGTTGGAGCAGTATCACAGGAAGCTCAGGGAGCTCGAGCAGAACGGAGCCTCCAGAAGCTCCAAGGACATTTCCAAAGAGCACCTCCACTCGCTGAGAGATGTCCCGGCCAAGTCTCGAACTGCCCCCCAGGGCACGGAGTGCGCGAAGTCGGGCATGCCCGGCGTGTCCCTCACTCCGCCCGTGTTCGTCTTCAACAAGTCCAGAGAGTTCGCCAACCTGATCCGGAATAAGTTCGGCAGCGCCGACAACATCGCGCACTTGAAGAATTCTCTGGAGGAGTTTCGGCCCGAGGGCAGTCCCCGGGCCTACGGGGGCAGCGCCACCATCGTGAACAAACCCAAGTACGGCAGCGACGACGAGTGCTCGAGCGGCACGTCGGGCTCCGCCGACAGCAACGGGAACCAGTCCTTCGGGGCCAGCGGAGCCGGCGCGCTGGACAGCCAGGGCAAGCTGACCGTGATCCTGGAGGAGCTGAGGGAGATCAAGGACACACAGGCTCAACTGGCCGAGGACATCGAAGCGCTCAAGGTGCAGTTCAAGAGAGAGTACGGCTTTATTTCTCAGACCCTGCAAGAGGAGAGATACAGGTACGTCCGCTTATTGTCTCGCAGTTCTTTCGGGGGCTCGACTTCCCGTTGCAGGCTGGCCCCCTTGACAGTGATGTCCTGATAGTCGCATCTTCCCCGAGTGTGGATGTGGGTCCAAAAAGTGAGGAATCAGTAGTCTTTTCCCCTTGCTTCATGGTGCCAGTCTTAATAACTTGTGACTTACTGTATGACACGTTAGAGCAAGTTGTGTGTGTCTTTTAAAATATCACTGTGTGGTCTGTGCCATGTGCACACTCAGATCCGATTCAGGAGACTTCTGTGATGAGGTTTCATTACACGTAATCACAGACCTGTGTTTTCTTTTCCTCCGTAGTAACTGTCAAGGAAAAAAACCACTGCGTTGCTTAACAAGGTTAATTTTCTTGGCTACCTCAATCTTTAAAGTCTTTATGTAGTATGCATTTCTTTATATACTGTATTTTTTAAAGATTTTATTTATCTATTTGACAGAGAGAGAGATCACAAGTAGACAGAGAAGCAAGCAGAGAGAGAGGAGGAAGCAGGCTCCCCGCTGAGCAGAGAGCCCGATGCGGGGCTCGATCCCAGGACCCTGAGATCGTGACCTGAGCCGAAGGCAGTGGCTTTTTTTTTTTTAAGATTTTTATTATTTATTTGTCAGAGATAGAGAGAAAGTGAGCACAAGCAGGGGGAGCGGCAGGCAGAGAGAGAAGCAGACTCTCCACCCAGCAGGGAGCCTGATGCAGGACTTGCTCCCAGGACCCCAGGATCATGACCTGAGCCGAAGGCAGTGGCTTAACCGACTGAGCCACCCAAACATCCCCGAAGGCAGAGGCTTTAACCCACTGAGCCACCCAGGCGCCTCACTGTATTTTGCACATTAAACTTTTCTCCTTAAATGAAGAGTTTTCGAAAGAAATCTTAAGAGTAGAATATAAATTCAAATCTTGTGAATTATATTAGCTAATCTTAAAAGGTATTTTGTAGGCTGGCTTTTACGTGCTTCTAACTTATGAATAAAACTGTTAATAAAAAGTGATTTTCCACCATTTCTCCAGTAGAAAGATTCCTCAAGGGTTTTTTTTTTTTAAGACTTGATTTCTTTTTTAAGTTTTCTCTGCACCAGCATGAGGCTTGAACCCACAACTCTGAGATTGAGAGTCGCACATTGCACTGACCAAGGCAGCCAGGAGCACCCTGGAAAGCCTTTTTGTTTTTTGGGTTTTTTTGGCCAAAATGAATATGTTAACTGGCAAAAATGTGGATTAAAAAAAATTCAATGCCCATTACATATTATAAGATTAAACTTTAAATTTTACATACACATTTTATATCTCCTACATGGTTTTTAATGTATTAATTTAGAAATGTGGCTTTTTTCAACTCTTAGTTTTATGAAACAGTTTTTTAAAACTTGCAGCATACATCTTTGGCTTTGGTTTCTTTGTCACATAACTGTTTTTTAGTCACAAGTTTTCCAGAGAATATTGACTTTAATTCCCACCGAATAGTTTGGAATGCAGAACTCTTTGGATCCAAATTTTATCCCAAGTCACAAATACGTATTTACATAAATTTAGGACTGTTCTTGTTCTTGTTTGCCATCTTGCCATGTTTGTGATCTTCAAGAGTTAGCCACTGACCCTATTGCTTGCTGCAAGAGATCTTTAAAAGGCTTCTGCACCAACCTTGGATACCTGTGAAGTCCCATCTGAGAATAATCATTAAAACTGCATTTAATTTTTTCTTTGCTTACTTTCTTGGGTCTTACTTTTGGTCTTACTTTTTTGGTCTTACTTTGGTCTTACTTTTTTTCCTGAGGTATAATTGACATATGATGTCTCATTGACATTATATGTCAATTGACATTGACCTATAATCCCTCCATCTTTCTCTCTCTCACCTTCAATGATTCTGTCAGGTGACCTCTATAAGCATCTAACTCTGACATTATAGTAGTCATTTCAGACTAATGCATTCCCCAGATGGGGCTTCTGTTTTCAAATAAACATTATAAGTTTTCGAATATAAGACCAGTCCCTCTTCTGTGAGGAAAGTGAGAGGTGGGAATGGGAATCTTTGTTCTTCTGTTACTTAGGATTTGGACTTTTGGAAAGACCACCCGATGAGCCATTTATAATTTGCAACAAGCGTTACGTTTGCAACTTAAGTCCCCAGAACTGAAACGTGTTTTCAGAATTAACAGAGGCGTTGGGAAATGGTGGAATTGGCTCTAGTGTGGAAGTAGGTTCTTTCCTTGTGGGCTCTCCGGCATGTGCGAGCCGTGCCTGTGAACGAGAAGGCTCTATGCAGGCAGGAGATGGGGAACCCAGGGGTGCCCGACAGCCCTGTCTCTTCACCAGCCCTGGTGAACACATCAGGTCCGTTGTGTCACCAACCGCAACCAGTGAAGGTGCTCATCTGGTGTAGGCGGAAATGCCGAATTTGGTGTGCGTGTCACCTCAGGAGTTGAGGACAGAGAAGTTAAGATGGCAGAGACCAGTCCTTTCTAGAGCTGGAATTCAGGTTCTCCAAAAGCGCATTCCCCACAGCTAGACGTATTCTTTTCTTTTATATTTTATTTTGTTTCTTTTCATTTCGTTTTATTATTTTATTTATTTGATAGAGAGCACAGCATGGGGAGTGGCAGGCAGAGGGAGAGAGAGAGGGAGGCTCACGGAGAGCAGGGAGCCTGAGGCGGGACTCGATCCCAGGACCCCGGAATCCTGACCTTAGCCGAAGGCAGGCAGATGCGTAAGGACTGAGCCCCCAGGCGCCCCTAGCTGTATTCTTTTGGAAACACAGTCTTTCAGGGAATGAGAACAAGGAGACTTTTCAATTGTCACACTCAGAATCAGCTCCTCTCTTTGCGAAGGTACGAGCGCCTGGAAGACCAGCTCCACGACCTGACTGACCTGCATCAGCACGAGACCGCCAACCTGAAGCAGGAGCTGGCCAGCATCGAGGAGAAGGTGGCCTACCAGGCCTATGAGCGCTCACGGGACATCCAGGTACGTTCCCCTCGTCGTCACACACACTCCTGCGGGCTCGTCCCAGTGTCAAGTCCATTAGCAAGCTGCAAGTGCGTTACCCCTAAGCCCTAAAGCATTTCTGGCTGTGGAGCAGAATGTTCTCTCTGCACAAACATCCTCCACCTTATTAGCCCCTTTAGCTCGTGTTACACGTGTCACCGAGTAAAAGACGCTATTGTCTGTGTACCTTTTTGGGTTAACAAATATTTATTATCTACTGAAGCTCATTGCCTATAACCTCTTTTCCTCCCCCCAACCCCACCACCAAAATTGCTTAAATTTTCTAAATATGAGGCAGACCTTGCCTTCGAGAAGCTTACCGAGCGGGGGGCGGGGGGGGGGGTGGTCCCCGATCAGGTCAGCCGCCGAACAGCTCAGGGAAGCATGAGCAGGGGCCGGGGACATGGTGCAGACGGTGACAGCCACAGGGTTCAGAGCCACAGTGGCCAACAGGCTAGGAGCTGGCGCGGCGGTCGGTCATCCCATGGCCAAATCTTGCATTTCAGTCTCAGGTCTGGCCTTTACCGGTTGTGTGACCCTGAGCAAGCCTTGAATGGGTTTGCTTCTCTGCAGAATGACAGCTTTGACAGCTGTAAGAGTTTCAAGGACTTGAGTGTACCCTGTGTGCCACACGCTAGCAAAACACTCTCCGTGCCTTTTTCCTCCCCGTGTCCTCCTCACAACAGCCCTTTAAAGCCATTCCGACTGTTTTCCCCAGTCCGCAGATGCGGAGACTAAGGCGGAGAGGTTAAGTGACTTGGACCAAGGTCTTGCATATAGTCCTTGAGGAAGGAATGTGAGAGAAGGCACGGGGAGGGTGGGACTTGCAGGGATGGTGGGATCTGGATGAGTGGCGGGAAGGGCTTCCTGTGCCACTAGAAACAGGCGTGTGTGATGGTGTCAATACAGTGCATCAGTCCTAGGCTTCTGGAATGCTTTCTTTTTTCTTGTCTACTTCCAGAGGGTCTCTTCCTTTTCTCCCAGTTTTACTGAGGTATAATTGACATATCACTTTGCATCGAGGCGTATGACATAACGATCTGATGTGCATATAATGTATCTAATGCTCAGTTAATGCCCATCACTCACAGACTGAATTCATTTTTTTCTCGTGATGAGAACTTTTCAGACCTGCTTTCCTGGTCGCTGTCAGGTACGTAAGATGGAATGGTTCACTGGTCACTGTGCTGCACATTACATCCTCCGGACCGACTTACCTCATAACGAGAAGTTTGTCCCTTTAGCCACTGTCATCCATTTCCCCTGCCCCCCCACCTCTGGCAACCCCAGGTCTGTTTCTGTGAGTTTGGTTTCGTCAGATGCCACACAGAAGGGAGCTCACGGAGCCTGCTTGGCTTCCTCAGGCTGACTCATCGCACTCAGTGTCCTGCCCTCGGGGCCCATCCGTGTTGTCGCCGTGGCAGGACTGCCTTCTCTCTTGTGGCCGCGGAATACTTCGTTACGTGTTGTGTGTGTGGCCACCACATTTTCTTTATTCCTCTGTTGATGGACTCTGGGCTTGTTTCCATGTCGTGGCTATAGTCAGTAATGCTTCGGTGAGCATGAGGGTGGGGAGATCTCTTCTCGAAACTGATTCCATTTCCTTCGGGTATATTCTCAAAAGTGGAATTGCTGAATCATGTAGCAGTTCTATTTTTAATTTTTTAAGGAACTTCCATACTGTTTTCCATAGTGACCGCCACAATTTACATTCCCATTGATCTTCTTTTTCGGGGGGAAAAAAAAAGGCAAAAAAAGTATCCTCTCCAAGTAGTGCTCAGCTGCATTTTTACAACTTCTCTTTGTAGGCAGTGGTTATTTTTTCCAGCCTCACTCTGTGAGGGAGGAAACTGAAACATAAAGGGAGATTTTTTTTCTCCCCACAGCGTGTGAGCCAGAGTGTCAGCCGCCCACGATCTGCTCTACTCCGTGGGCTGTGAGTCTGTGCCAATCCAGGCATCCGCTTGGCCAGAGCTGGGAGCCCGAGTGCCCGGCAGAGCTGATAGGAGACACTGGCCTGTGAGGACCGTGGTGGAGGAGACACTTGGGGATTTTGCCCCTCCTCTGGGTTAGGACTCTCCTTCACCACTGACTGGTTTGAAGAATTTGACCCATTTAAACGTTAAGTGTTGCAAGGTGAACGGTGCCGTCCGTTTTGTTAGAACATTCTGTTTTTAGAACATGCCTGGGATGCCACTGGATTATATCTAAACATGGGCTTTTCTTATTTAGGGGATAGTTTGGGTTAATGTTGTTCTTCCTTTTTTAAGGGAACCTACTTGAGGGATGCACGGGTATGGTAAAGGGAGGGACGTCACAAGGGGAGCGTCACAACTTAGAAGAGTTCATTTGAAAACTTTGGGCTTCATCTCTACCTCAGATGTGCAAGGAGGACATCTGCACGAGCGACTGGACTGTTGTATTTGTTAAGAGAGGGAGAATCCCGGCTCTACACTTACCGTGTGACCCCGGACAAGCTGGCTCCCTCTGCCTCAGTTTCCTCATCTGTAAAACAAAAATAGCAATGAGCTTCCCCTCAAAAGGCTGTCAGGAGGATTAGATGGGATAATACACAGAGAGTCCTTAAATCTTTGCCTGATGCATAACAGGCAGCCAGAAAATAATTACCATACTGGTGAGAAGCGGTGTTCTGCACCCGGCTCCCTCGTCAGTTCTCGGCTATTTGGTTCTCACAGGCAGGGCTCTGCGGCACGTAAGCTGGTGCAGCTGAGGGGGCCTGTAGTCCCAGGGACTCCGGGGTTTTACAGTTTCAAGAAATTGAGTTTGTTTTTTATCACCCCTGAATTCCCCATTAAAAAAGGCTTAAGGATAATTTGATCTGCCCTCCATCTTCATCCCCGTAAGTTAAATACTGGATCCAAGAAAGTACTAAAGGTCATGGGGCCAAATAGCTCTGAGTGGGAAACTAAAATTCCTTGCAATTCACTAAATTTTCTTGGAATTTTTTTTTCCTTTGGATAAAAAATGGATAACAGTTCCACAGCGATTGAATTCTCGGATCAGTCTATTTATATATGTAATTTGTGTACCCAACTAAAAATAAATGAATTTGCTGAGAATGCTGACCTTTTGTCTTGGCCGTCGCCTCTTCCGTGGCGTGTCTGAGACGGAGGACATGTCGGCCTGGAGCCCTTGTGTCTGGGCAGGTGCCTGTCCCAGCGGGCCAGCATTGCTTCGAAGGTGACAACCCGAAGACATTGTGCCTTCGGTTGCTGACCCGTGTAGTGCACGTCACAGCGGTGACAGAGAACCCCGTTCCTTGGCGCAGAGAGTAGACTCGGCAGAAGAAAAGCGAATCCGCATCACAGCTCTTTGGGTTGTTTAAAACCTGAGAAGACGGCTGTGTTGTAACTGAGCAAACACTTCTTGGGAAAAGAGTAGGATGGCAGGCCGGAGAGCTCGGCGGGGCCCACTATGCCAGCCTGAGCAGGTCCTTTCCTCCCACGAGCCACCATGTGCTTCTCTCTCATGGTCTCGCACCGCCCTGCCCGGCTGTCGGGGGAGCAGCAGGATGGCCTGGTCCCCGTTCTCCCGGGCTGTGGGGCCGGGGCTGGGAGGGCTGACCTGGGACAGGACGGGGTCAGGAGACCCACGGGTGAAGAGGGGAAGGAGTGGGGAGGCACACATTTCAGGCACAGGCCAGAGGCCCTGAACATGATTCTTTTCCGAACTTGAAAAAGCCTGTGTGGCCTGAGCCTGGTGACTGGGGCAGAGAGATGGCATCGTGTGAGGTATGACAGCGGGGCAAAGGCCGAGGGGAGAGGAACGGACCCCTGAAGATACAGATACCGGCCATTGTGTCCGTGGGGCTGGTGACATGTTAGAGGAGAGGGGTGTCGGGGGGGAGGAACTGGGTGACTCGGCTGTTGTTTTCTGAGGAAAGGAACACCAGAAGGGGAGCCGCGCCGACGGCAGGTGTAGGAGAAGGTGCGGGACAGGAAGCCACATTGGCACAGGCTGCATCTGAGGGGGTTTTAAGGAGCTCCAGTGAAGAGGGGCGCCTGGGTGGCTCCGTCAGTAAAGCGTCTGCCTTCAGCTCAGGTCGTGATCCCGGGGTCCTGGGATCGAGCCCCGCGTGGGGCTCCCTGCTCAGCGGGGGGTCTGCTTCTCCCTCTCCTTCTGCTGTTCCCCATTCCCTGCTCGTGCTCTCTCTCTCTCTCTCTCTCTCGTTCACTCTCTCAAATGGAGGTATCAAGGAGGCATGTAGATATGTGAGTCAATCTCAAGAGACGACCGGGCCGGAGAGGTGCGGGGAGTCAGCCGTGACCTGGTAACTGAAGTGTTAGAAAGAACGAGATCTGGGGAGAACGCGTAGCCCTGGACAGTGTCCTGAGGAACAGCATTCAAAGAGCAGGTGAAAGCAGAGTTGTCCCCTGTCAGTCCCGTCCCCGTCCCTTCTGCCTTCATCCTCCGGAGTCTGCACGCGGCCGCGCAAACCGTCTGCGCAGCGGCAATAAGGACTGGCGATCGGAGCTGCCACCTGCTCTGTGGCCGGAGGTCGCCCCCTGTCCCCAACGGGAACCCCACCACTCCTCTCTTTGGTCCCCAACGATACCAACAGATGCCAGTATTTTACCTACTTTATTTCGAATACAAATAGACTCAAAATACTCCGCTGTAAGCCCCCATTTGTGGCATTTTCTGCTTGTACACACGTGCTCATTCTGTCAAGAACAACCGCATAAATGAGCCTGGGGACTCTCGTTTTACTTCTTGGCCATCATCCTCCTCATCCTCACTGTCAGCTTGGCCGTTGGCAGCTGCCGTGGCCCCGAGCAGCCCGAGCTGGGGCCCCCAAGCGCAGCCGCGTCTGACCCCCGCTCTCCCTCTTGCCCGCAGGAGGCCCTGGAGTCGTGCCAGACGCGCATCTCCAAGCTGGAGCTGCACCAGCAGGAGCAGCAGGCTCTGCAGACGGACCCCGGGAACGCCAAGGTCCTCCTGGGGAAGTGCATCAACGTGATCCTGGCCTTCATGACCGTCATCCTCGTGTGCGTGTCGACCATCGCCAAGTTTGTCTCGCCCATGATGAAGAGCCGTTGCCACATCCTCGGCACCTTCTTCGCCGTGACTCTTCTCGCAATATTTTGTAAGAACTGGGACCATATCGTGTGTGCCATAGAAAGGATCATAATACCCAGATGAAGCCACCAGTGCCCGTCTTCACGTTCTTTGGCCTTTCTGTGTTAAGGAAAACTCTGTGCATACCACCAAATCTGAAAGCGAACCATCGTGCGGACTGGAGCCCCCCAGGCCCGGACTGTGCATTGTAAATATGTCCAGGCCTCCCGCTGCCGGCTCAGCCCCCGTGCTTGGGGAATGTGGACCAGCGGCTGAGCTCGCCCCACATCGCTCACTGCCTTAATCAGACCAGATCTCCTGCCCACCCGACTAGCCCCGCATGGTAAACCTCTGGTCCTTGAGCATTTGACGTGATTACTGACCCACAAGAGACGGGGTGTTAAGTCTCTGTCTCTCTCCCTTCTGTTTCTGTCAAAATTGAGCTTCAAAGTCGCCGGCGGTGGCGTGTCCCCCAGTCCCGTAAGCAGCAAGGCTGTGGCAGGGCCTGGGCGGGGGTTGAAGGGTGGGCGTTGGCCATGGGGAATGCTTGTGGCCCACGGAAGTCCGGTAAATCCTGTGTAATCCATTCCTCTGGTCCCCAGATGACGCTGGTCCCACGTGTTCCCCTTTTCCATAGTGGTCCATTGTGCGGGACTCGCCACGATGTGGAAATCTTACAGCACACCTGCTCGTCCGTGGAAGTCTAACTTAGGTGTTCTCTTGCACTTTAAATGGTAAGACAGGAAGATCTATCAGTGGCGCTTTCGCCTCCTTACTCCCAGGGAGCCACACGCCCGATTCTGTCTTAAGTTGAAGGCTCTCGAATGCCTCGCCTTCAAGCACGTAGAAATGCTTCCAAATCCCACGTCAGACTGCGGCTCGAGCGTGAGTGTAGGCTCCCGGAAGCACCACTCTGGAGGTTTGCATTGCAGCAAATCTTGATTGTGATAAACCCCCTGGGAGGATGTGATTCACTTTATTCACCGGCCTGGGGCGGGGTTGTAAAGCTTACTGTACCCGTGAAAACAAATGATGCTCGTGTTGCGGGTTTTTTTTTTCCCCTTTAAGAAGGACGACAGAATTGTACCGTGTGAGGTGAAGTGCACTGAGGTGGGGGCACTGGAAGCAGGAGGAAGGCAGGACGTGTGATCTCGGGGGCGGCAGTCAGATGAAGACCAAGAAGGTCCTCTGAGGACCCCGTAAGACCAGCCACTGTCCGATAAATTCGATCCAGGGTCTGCGCCAAGGTTGTCCATCGTCTCTTAGGGTCTCACTGAAGTGCCACGGGAACGGAGTGGCCACGCTCCCTCCCCTGAGGTGAAAACCTTCAGAAGTTAACATCTTTCTCCTGTTTGGGTGATGCTGCTCACTGCTTTTGTCCCAGATGATACTCCCCTTTAAATCTTTTTCTCTCACATGATACTTCCCTTTAAATCTTTTTCTCTCTGCTCCTAACGAAGAAGACGAAGATAGAAGATTTTAATGGAAACTGCTGTTCAGTCCCTCCTCCCACCATCCGCTCTGTTATCTGAAGGCGTAAAGATGTATGTTAGTGTACATTTTCTTCCAGAAAACATCGAATCGCCTGGATTTAAATTAAGTGCAATATTTTGCGAACAGCTGCTCTTAGGGAAGCCTCCTGAAAAAATGTGACAGTGTGCCATGGTTTGAGAGAATGGAGTAGGCGAGCATTTGGTACAAGTCCAGTGTGTGTGAGACTCAGACAACTCAAGCTTTCTTCGTCGTCCTTTTTTTAAAGTTCAGTGGTTTTAGTAAATTCACAAATTTCTGCACCTCTCCCCACTACCTAATTCCAGACTCGAGCTTTTTCAGACAGTAGGCATCACTCGATGACATCTTTGGCTGTACGGATTTTGGACTCAGGGACGAAGGTGCTCCCAGCCCCGCCCCCATCCCATGGCCCTGTCCCTTTCCACTGTCAAGACGCTCCCTTGTTCTGCCAAGTGGGCTGTAAATACACTGTGATCCGTCAGATCCAGGGGACAGGAAAGAGTTCCCGATCCAGGGAAGAGAGGGAGAGGGAATGGTGTGCTTCCTTTTGCTTCTACATTTGAACGGCCAGCATCCCCCCTTGCCTGTGAGCATCATGCTTCATTTGGCCGAGGGCCGGCCGTACCTTCCCTTGGATCAAGCTGGACCCTGGTGGGCACCTCTCAATGTCTGTGAATCTTTCGGAGACACTCTGGATATGCCAGGGCTTGCGGCGGACGTCCCTGCTGCAGTTATTTTAGAGAGAGTGAGGGAGATGTGTAACCCACAGGCCGCCATGCTCCGCTCAGCGTTGGCTTTGACGCTTCCCAGACCTGCAAGGCAGCGTGTCTACTCCCCACTGAGAGAAGTAGGGAAGAAAATGGAAAGCAGCACACTCACCTCCTCCAGTCTGGGGCTATGAACAGAAGCTGCTAGAAACTGGCTCTGTTCCAAAATATTCTAGGGTCTAAATCATCCCACCTGATCATGACTTCTTTGCACAGAATTTGTGTCTCCAGTGATTCTCATTAGATGTCAGATAACCTTATTTTCACCTGGATATATGCTCGGCCTTCGTGGCATATTTATTTTCAAGTCTTGTTGAAAGTTCATGAAGCTTTTTAATAAGCTGATCTACTCCAAGGAGACCTTTACTCGCTGCAGTTTACCGTTCTCTTAAGGAAATAAATCCTCCCGTTGTGTGTTTTCTTGCCTGTGTGAGGGGAGTAAATAAAATCTTACAAACTATTTAGTTCAATATTATGATCCAGCTAGGACATATCCCGGAATCGGTTACTTACATTTAAGTCAACTAATCCTTTCCCACCACCTTTCATCGGTAGGAAACGTCTTTACGTTCCTGAGGACAGACTCAGTTGTGAGATAGATGGGCAGGCACCTGCTCGCTTGGGGAACTGGACGTTGCATTCCAGCACAGGAATTTTTTGTGACATGCTGTTTTCATGATCACCAAGATAATGATAGTTTGCTGGGGACAAAACAGAAACCCAAAAATACTCTTCTGTGGGCTTTCAATTGGTTACTCCAGCTTAGGTTTCGAGTATGATGAAGCCAGAAAAAAAACATCCCACCACCGCCCCCCCCCCCAAATTCAAACTGCAATGAAGCCGTGAATAAAAGTACCCCATTGCTGGTTCTGTACAGAGAGTGGGACCAGTCCCAAGTTCCTGGCGTGTACCATTAGTGGTTTTTGATCACGATGAGCTATTGATAGACTGAGATTCTCTGAAATTCCCCACCCCTTCTCCCATAATGCAGTTAGCCCTTTCCATCAATTAGCATCCAGGGGACCTCAGCCCCTCTGCTTTGTTATTCTTGTTTTCACCGAAATATTGCCCTGCTAGGTATGTTGATTGCCCTGCCATTTCTCCAGCATATCAGGTTTAATTATGGGATCGATAACTGACGGGAGTTGGATTCCCTCGGGCACCTAATTATTTGTGTCCTTTTGGGTTGGATTTTAAATTCCAAATTGTTTTGCATCAAAGAGGAACATCTTTGTGTTGACTCCGAGTATAGTTGTATTGGTTTAGAAAAGCATTTTAAGGTGCTTAATAATGTGAAAATTGTGATTAAACAACTTATTTTGCATGTTTCTATAATTTTGAGGAGTGAGCCAGGGGAAAAGCAAGATGGCATTATTTAAAATTCAAAACTTTATCTGGAGAGAGGTGTTTCAAAAAGTTTAGCCCATGTGCTAAGGAAGGAGTTGGTCTAAAAAGATAAATCACTGAAAGGAATGATATTGGCCTATTTACATCAAAAGTAGTTAAGAAGCTAAAAGGTACAGTTAACACGAGTTGGGTAACCCAAAAGATACAAAGCAGATCTAACCTGTAATTTTCTAAAGTCAGTGCAATTCTCTGTTTATAAGAAGCTGGAAAGTAATGTACCTTGATTGTTTTAGGAATAATTTATGTGTTGCCATTTTAATTTATTTAAAACCTGTCTCCTGTCTTTGTCCTAAGAGAAATGTCTCGACAAAACGTGCTCTGTGTTTAAGATATGTTTAGGTAGTAGTAGTTAGCAGTTCTGAAAATGGAAACTAGAAATGTTTATCGTGAGGTCTTGTGCAGAATTTCCATTTTGTGAGATACTGTGTAGTTCCGCATCGGCCTCCAATTGTGAATCCTCTGTAGATTGTCACCCTCTTCAAAGCAGGTGCCATTATTTTTTTAAATAAACATTTGATGTTAGCTTTGATGTTCAATAAAGAGTTAGATTTCTTAAATTTTCACGTTTGTCAGAGCACACCTCAGTAGCAAGTATATGCACGTGTGCACGTGTGTAATCAATCTTTTAATGGGTTTTATTTTTTGTCTCCCCAAATATGTTTATTTTAATTTGTCAGTGTTACAAGATTGATTGTTCATGCACCACACCCAGTGCTCCACGCAGTCCGTGCCCTTCCCGATACCCACCACCCGGCTCGCCCACCCCCCCTCCCCTAATGGGTTTTATTTTTTACAAGAGTCTTAGGTTCACAGCAGACTTGATCAGAAGGCACGGAGATTCCCAGGGCACCTGGGCGGCTCAGTTGGTTAAGCGTCCCACCCTTTTTGCTCAGGTCACAATCTCAGGGTTGTGAGATCAAGCCCTGCGTTGGGCTTTGGCCTCAGTGGGGAGTCTGCTCGAGATTTTCTTTCTCTCCCTCTGTCCCTTTCCCCTCCTCTGAAATAAATAAATCTTTTTTTAAGAAGATATAGAAGGTGGGACACCTGGGTGGCTCAGTTGGTTAGGCGTCTGCCTTCGGATCGTGTCATGATCCCAGGGTCCTGGAATTGAGTCCTGCATTGGGCCTCTGCTCAGTGGGGAGCCTGCTTCTCCCTCTGCCTGCCCATCTCTCTGCTTGTACTCACTCTCTGACAAATAAATCTTTAAAAAAAAGATAGAGAAGGTAGAGATTCCCCAATACCCCTGTCCCTACACCTGCATAACCTCCCTACTATCAACACCACCCCCCCACCGAGGGTGCATTTCTTAGCGATGGCCTGTAGCCTGCAGTGATGCATCAGTATCACTGAGAGTCCACAGTTTATACAAGGGTTCACTCTAGTACCTTCCATGGGATTAGACAAATGTGTAACCCCAAGTATCCACCAGGCCGTTACTATCACACACAACAGCTTCACTGTCCTCAAATTCTGTGTTCCACCTGTTCATCCCTCCCCACCGCAATAACCCCACCGACCTGTAATCCATTTTTAAACCAATGTCAAGTCTGTTTCATAGAAAGTTTGAGGTGTAGGTGTGGGATGCATGGCCCATTCCTCAATCCCTTGGGGGGAAGAAGGATGGTTTCTTCACAGTGCCTGGAATGCTAGGAAATGTGTCCCAGCATCATGGAAACGGGGAGCGTAGAAGGATGCCAAGGACAAGGCAGAAGCCTTCGCACGCTCGAGTAAGGAAGAGGGCTCTGCTCGGATGGCCGTGTGCGCCTCAGGGGGCGGGGAGCGGGCAGACCCGTCCGGCCGAAGCAGTCTGGTTAGCAGGGTTTCTTGTTTGTGGGCTGCGCTCATCTGACTCAGTCCCGTGACCTCAGCACCGTCATCCCCATTACATGGATGAAATTGAAGCCCAGACACGTGAACTTTTCCCGAGATCATCGTTACGGAGAGGGTGTCGGGATTCTTGTTGCTTTTGCTTCCGATCCTGCCTGGTTAGCTCTCTGCTTCTAGTCGGCTCCGGGTCTGGAGCGGTGCTCTCCTGGTCATCTAGTGCCCACCGTCTACAAACAAAATAGAATGCTTACATGATGGAAAAACCCCTTAACAGATCAGCCCATCCCCTACCCTAGAAACAGAGCACATTCAAATCTTTGGAAACGTTACAGGATCCACTGTTCTTTTGGCCCAGCTGTTGTTATTTGATATCTGAAGATGGAAAGACGGGACATGGGAGTGATTGCATTAAATGCAGGTCCAGACCAGCATATTCCTAAATGTTGCTTTAGGGAAAACTCCTTACCGAGTCTGTATTGCCTTAAAAAGGAGATTGAGTAAAGTTTGATTAGTGGATTCTAGCTAATGAAAAAATGCTACGGAATAAAGCAGTGCTTTTTAACGTTGAGTAATGTGTGGACTCCTAACCCCAAATCTGGGATGCCCGAGGATGCTCCGAGTCACGACTTGACAAAGCTACTTAAAGCCTGATAACCTTTCATAATAGCTTCTCTTTTCTGGAGGTCCTACTTACAAAGTTACTTTTCCTTTTAAAGATTTTATTTATTTGAGAGAGCCGAAGCACACATGAGCAGGGGGAGGGGCAAAGGGAGAGGGAGAGAGAGAATCTCAAGCCCGACGCGGAGCTCCATCCCACCCCCTGAGATCGTGACTCGAGCTGAACCCAAGAGTTGGACACTTAACCGACTGAGCCGCCCTAGGCGCCCCACAAAGTCACTTTCTCGTAGGTATGACCATGAGATGGAGAAACGTCTAGGACAACATGGTGAGAGCACACAGCGCCTCTCTGGGCTTTCACAGCCCGGGAGGACTGCTCATGCTTCTGAACATTTACCATGTACCGTGCTATGTGCCGAACACTTTGCATGTAATGTCACGTGTCATTTTTCCAACACCCAGGGAGTTAATCACTATTACCCCTGCTTAACAGATGAGGAAACAGGATCAGGGTGGCCAGATAACGGTCTCTTCGGCCCCAGGCTCGAATGACTTTAGAGCCTATCAGGGAGCCACTACCCCGCTCTGTAATCGACAGGACTGAGCGATGGGCTCACGGCCACTCACCGGCTCCCAGCTCCCGCAAGCCACAGGAGTCACCTGCACTCCTAGGACCTAACAGTCCACGAGGTGGTTGCCGACAGTGCATTTACACGTTTGCCTTGCCGGCGCCCTGTGGTGAGGGCAGTGACCTGGGCTGACGGATTTGTGGCTTAAGAGAATGGACAACTGTTAAGAGAAACTTCTACACCTCTCTGGCTTCCTGAGCCGCTTTCCGTGTAACATCGGCAGCTGGAGAGGCTGAGTATTTATCAGCTTTTTTGCTTAGCTTTGAGACGGCGAGGTCCCTGGTAGCTTCTGCTCTGTGTTCCGTGACATCTGCTGCTGCCTTCAGTGACTACCTCTGCCGTGGTTTTCCTTGCAGAGCCAGCCAGAATTTCTCTCCTGCCAGTCCTTGAACTTAACTAAAACAGTTACGGGAATGCATGTCGGCCGCGTTAACAGCTGTTTTGTTGACGGTTGTTCGGCTCTGGCCCAGGCACTGGGAATTGCATTTTTTTTTTTTCCGGTTCTGCTTAAAAATAAGCTACTGAGTAGTAGGAAAAAGGCAAAGTCATGCCTCTGTCTGTACGGGCAGTTAAGGGACTCCAGTTAGCAAGGAAACTCGCGGACACCTGGATTCTTCTCTGGTTCTTGGGCTGTCCGTTTACAAGCGGGGATGCTGACCAGCCGAGCCGCAGGGTGGCTGAGTGGCCGAGGTGGCCGAGCCCAAAGTGGCTTTGACAACTATTTGCTCGTCATACGTCCCCTGTGGTTTGAAGCCCAAACCCTCTAGCTGTGGGCAACCGAGGTAGAGCGCAGACACCCAAAATTGAGACCGCAGGCAGGGCAGGCACAGTCCCCCTAACAGGGACTCAGGCCAGCAGCGACCCAGACTCAGGCCTGATTCCCGGAGAGGTGGCCTTCCCCAGACAGTGCGGTCAGAATTGCTGCCAGGTGCCTCCCGCTCTGCATCGGGTCTCCCCTTGTCAACCAGATCTGATCGCCTGAGGAGCGCTGTGTGTGCCGTTGGAATGAAGGAGCCCCATTCTGTGGCTCAAGTCTTTTCTGACAGCTGGTGGCCTGCTCTCCTGCTGAGCTGGGGAGTGGGCCGCGGAGACCCTGAAGGCCAACGGCAGCGCGTCTTCCGTGTGTCCAGTTCGTGGAGCTGGTTTGGGGTCTCCCGGAGAGTACTCGCCCCTGCGCAGGGTCCTGGCCCCGCCGGGGGGTGTCTGGCTTTCTCAGGAGCCCTGCGGGGGATGGACTGAGCTGTCCAGCCGCGCAGAGCGCTTCCGCTCCTTGGAAGCTATTTATGTTTGAGTGGAAATCAGTACATTTGCCTTTGCTCGTCGGGGATGGCCTTGGCAGGGCTGGGTTAGCAGGATCGGCTTTACGGAAGGGGCCCCCGATAGACTCGGAGGTCGTCTCTGAACGACTGCACGATGTGTGGGAAGTCCAGCTTGAAACGGCGGGAGACTTTCCCCTTCCCGGTGATCTGATTAACCGGGGCAATGCCCTCACGACCCCCCTTTCCTCAACGGTGAGGTGCCGAGGGCGGGAAGGCTCAGGGAAGGTGCTTGCGAGGGGACTTGTCGTCATTTCATGTGTTCCTGAAACACCTGCCATGTGTCAGCCTCCGCGGTAGGCACAGACTTGCCCAGAGCGTTGCTGTCCTCGCGGGGGTTAGGTTCTGGCGGGAGATCGGTGATAAACAGAAATAAAATATTTGACAGGAGGGGCAAGGGCTGTGCTCGGACCACTTAACCTGAAATTAAAATTTACCTCCATATTCTTAGAGCGGAAATGAACTTCCCGAGGTTTTTTTTTTTATTTCTCAGCTCAATTTCCCAGACAGCCATGTGGGCATGACTGAATAGAGCCCTTTAAAAAGGAAATAAATATGTCTAAGTCAGAGAGACTCAGCCCAACAGCAGGAGCACTCGGAGGAGCTGGGGCGGTTCTGTTTGGAAAGAGGGTGAGATGCTCCTGATATTCCTGCTCATTTTGGCTTGAAATGAATAACATGCAAATGAGCACCTGGGTCTGAGTCAGCAGTGAGCAACCCCCTCTGCGGGGCGCTGAGCCCGGAGCACGCGCGGCCTCCCCGAGGAGCGGCTGCACCCCCACCCCCTCCCCCCACGCCACGCCCAGGCACCTGCTCCCCGCACCTGAGCCCGGGCCTCTGCAGGAGTGATAACCTGGGAGCCCTGGGCCTCTTCACCCCGGGCCTGGGTGTGCCTTGCGGCAGCAGGTGCCAAGAACCCCAGTCCCTCCTGGAGCTCCCTTCCCTACTAGCTCGCCCTCCACAGAGGCCCAGGAGCCCCACTCCTCGGGCCTAAGCCCTGCCAGCGGCTCCCTCCTGCTCCCCTTCTTCGCTCACTCCCGTCGAGGGCCCCCCTCCTGCCTCCTTCCAGAGCTTGCTCCCCGAGTCACCGAGCCCCCAGCCACACTGCTGTTATCCGCAAGCCACTGAATCCTGCCTTTCCTCATCTCTCCTCCTCTTCCCCTTCACCTTCTCGTCTCGGCCCCCCTCTTCCAAGATGTCCTCATCCACTGAAGCCTCACATCAGCCCCCGGAAGTCCCCGGAACTGGCGTCAGGACTCACCGGTGACCCAGTGCCGTCTGGGCCTCCATCCCGCGGCCGACATCTTCATTTAGTGCCTGTGCCTTTTGCCTTTGCGACGCTCCCGTCAGTCTGGAGCCTCCTGCTCCCGTTGGGTCTCTCCCTGCCCCCTTCCTCTGGCTCCCCGCCCACCCCTTGACCACTCTGCTGTGTCCATTCACCTCCTTTCCACCGACCGCCGAGATTCACCGGCTGACCCTGGGACCGATGATTGCCATCTTAGCAAGTGAGGACCTGCTGCTTTTTTCCAGCCACAGACCCATCTTTCTACATTGATACCTGCAGGGCCCCTCGAAACAGAAACCCAAAACCATTGTTTTGCCCTTGCGTCAACTCTGCTCTTCCTGGGCTGCCGTTAACGGCCGCCCCACCCCCTCCCCCACCCGAGCTAGAACCCTCGGAGCCATCCGTCCTCACCAGCTTCAGCCTTCCAAATAAACCCCCCACATCGCCCACCTCACTCTACCCCACCTGCCACTACCGTGCTTCAGGGCCCCATGGTTCCCCCCCAGGACAGCCGTAACAGCCGGGTTTGCCCGCACCCAGTCCATCCCCCATGTGCCTGGGTCTTTCTAGAATACAAATCAGACCGGTCTTCTTCCACTGCTGAAACCCTTCTGCGGGGCGCCACCGCCCACAGTGCCAAGTCTGGATTTCCAGCCGGCCCAGCTCCCAGCGTCATCCTGTCCTCCTGCCCGCGCTCCCACGAGCCCTCTGGGTCCGGTTGGCAGTGTCACTCCCGAGTGCCTCCTTCCGCCTGGGGTCCCATGCCTCCCGATTATCAGTCTTCCAGACCCTCTCACGGTTTCCCCTCCTCACGGAGGGAATGCTCTGGTAGGAGACCCTTATCCCGTGCTTGAGAGGTGTCTGTGTTCTGCCTCTCTCCTGTGCTAAACCGTCACTTCCTTGGGGCCGAGCCCCACCGCACCCCGAGGACCTCCCCGCGTGCCGGGCGCAGGGGTGGTGTTCAAAGAGGCGATGAGCACAGGAGCCGCAGGTGCAGGAGTGGAACGTCTCTGGGGCTACCTTCCCTCCCCTCTATTCTGTAGCAGTCCGGCTGGGACTGTGTCTCTTCTTTATCTGCCATTGTCAGTAAGCGTTGTCGAATAAGGACTGGCTTTACTCAAACTTTCTACCAGAAACTCTTGCCAGTGCAAAGGGATAAGGATATCTCACTAGGTCAGTGACACTTCTAATTGTTTTCTTTTTTAAAGATGTATTTATTTATCAGAGAGAGACAGAGAGACAGATGGGGGCAGGGGAGAGAGAGCACATCAAGCACACTCCCCACTGAGCGCAGAGCCTGATGCACGATGCCTGGAGCTCGATCCCAGGACCCTGAGATCACGACCAGAGCCGAAAGCAAGAGCCGGCCGCCCAACCGGCTGAGCCACCCGTGTGTCCCGGAACAAGGGCACTTCTTAAAAGCTTTCCTTCAGCTTCACTTTCCCTGATACTGACCTTTATCTCACCCTGCCTGGACCTCACCCTGTCCCAGAAGAAAGTCTAGGACCATAAAGCAGGTCTTGTAAAACCTTGCTGGGGTCAGAAGTCGGCCCTGGCTGGAAAGAGAGCACACCTCGGAGCCCAGGCCTAGGCTTTTCACTTTTATCTAAATGGCGAGCCACATTTCTGGACTTACAACAAGGAAATGTGAACTTTTAACTGATAAAGAAAAGCAGTTCCTGTTCATGGACCTTGTCACCTACCAGGCTCAGGGGTAGGGGCTTTCGGGTTACATCACTTCAGCCCCCCCCCAGGGCCCTGGGAGAAGCAGCTGTCCTTCCTTGCGAAGGGACCGAGGCACAGCCCGGATGGGGTGGGGCTGGGACTCAGACCCTCCGCAGTCCGCCTCCGACCCCTCAGGCCACCAGAATAGCACGAGGCTGTCTGTGTCCTGAGTTGGGGATCCCGAAATAGGACAGTCTCTGGGATTTCAGTGACTTCTGAGGACGGCGGGACAGAATGTTGGAAATTTTGAGTTTCTGATAGTTCTGAGTTTTCTAGGATTTTTGGAAGCCTTGATCCCCGAAGTGGGTGGCTAGAGGCTCCAGCAGGGACCCAGCCTCCTGCCGCAGTCACCCGGCCCTCCCGACGCTGGCCCACCTCTCTAGAACTTTGGAGCAAGGGGCTTGCCGGCCACTGTTTCCACACAAGGAGGTCCAGGTCTGTCTCCAGGCCCCAGAACTATATGTTTACACATGCAGCGTGTTCGTAGGCTGTCAGTGCATTGACGTGTAGTATATAATCACATATATTACCTATTTAGGGGTATTTAATTCAAATATGTAAATAGAAACACTTTCTATGTTTTAGAAATAGAAAACACCTTTTTGTGTTTTTTTATGAGAATAATTTTTTAAAATATTTTATTTATTTATTTGAGATAGAGAAAGCACAAGCAAGGGGCGTGGCAGAGGGAGAAGCCCACTCCCTGCTGAGCAGGGAGCCCAACACAGGGGTCGATCCCACAACCCTGGGATCATGACCTGAGCCGAAGGCAGATGCTTAACCAACTGAACCACCCAGGCGCCCCAAATTTACTGGTGTTTTAAACATATTTTTAAATTGTGAAAAGATCACAAGCTTAGAGAAAAGTTGGATATTTACTACAGAGAATTATATTTTTCCTAAACCTCTTGAGAATAAGTTGCCAACCTGATGTCCAATCACCTACAAATACTTAAGTGTGTAATTCCTAAAGATAAAGACATTCTCCTCCAAACGTGCACTGTAACCATCAAAAATCAGGAAATGAGATGCATATATTACTGACTTCCAACCCTCAGACCTCAGTTCAAGATCAAGCAGTTACCCCAACAATGTCCTTTGTAACCAAAAGGTCCCATTCAGGGAGCACCTGGGTGGCTCAGTGGGTTAAAGCCTCTGCCTTGGGCTCAGGTCATGATCTCAGGGTCCTGGGATCGAGCCCCTCGGGCTCTCTGCTCAGCAGGGAGCCTGCTTCCCCTTTTCTCTCTGCCTGCCTCTCTGCCTACTTGTGATCCCTCTCTCTCTCTCTGTCTGCCAAACAAACGAATGAATGAATGAATAAATAAATAAATAAATAAATAAATAAATAAATAAATAAATAAATACGTAAGTAAATAAATATCTTTGGAAAAAAAGGTCCCATTCAGAATTATGAGTTGCATTTGGTTGTCACTTTTGTCTCCTTCTATCTGAAACAGCCCCTCTGCCTATCCTTGATTTTTGTGATCTTGGCACTTTAGAAGATGACAGGCCAATTATTTTGGGTAATGTCCCTTCCGGTGGGGTTGATTAGATTCAGGCTAGCCATCTTTGGCAGGAACGTCCCAGAAATGGTGCTGTGTCATTGTATCCTCTCACACGGGCTGCAATTTTGGTTTGTGCCATTACTGATGATTTCCCCTGATCCCTGGACTGAGGGGGCGTGTGCTAGTCTTCTTCCCTGGAGAGACATTTTCCCCCTTAGTAATTAATAATTATTTGTGGGGAGGTACTATGTTCCTCCTAGTCTATATCCGACTTTCAGTTTATTCACTTCTTATGTCAGTATGAAATCATGACTTCCTCTTTGATTCAAAGGGTCAAACCCTATGATTATTTGTCTTTATTACAGCGGCCCATTGTCCCCTGTTCCCCGACCCAGTGAGAACTCTCTCAACTTGTCTTTTGTGTCCTTCTGACAGTTCTTTTGACCACACCTTGCTTTTCGCTCGAGGCTCATTTTGTGCTTTCCCTTCCTAGAGCTGGAAAGGGCCATTTTTTTGCAAGGAATCTGAGTTTCTTATAATGAAAATTAAGTATGTAAAAGCCAAGATTTGGGTGCTAGCTTTGCTCTTTGGTACCGAGGTATTGGCCCTCCCAGGCCCACTCCTTGCCGGAGGTAAGGAATCCAGTGGTTGTATAGGGATCGCTGCATGTGTATGGACTATGTAATGTGATGTATGTTCACGCATGTCCCTGTGGTGTGGACTGAATGTTGGTGCTCACATGGTGAAGCCCCCACCCCCCAATGCGATGGCGTTTGGAGATGGGGCCTCTGGGAGGTAATTAGGGTTAGATGAGAGCAGAGAGTGGAGTCCGCTGGATGGGATTAGTGGCCTTATCTACAGAGGGTGTGAGATAGCTGTCGCCCCCACCCCCCCCCGGGCGTGCTGAGGTGAGCCCAGAAGGTGGCTGTCTGCACCCCGGCAAGAGCGCCCTCGCCGGGAGTCGGGTCTGCCCCAGCTTGTCCTCGGACCTCGCAGCCTCTGGAACTGAGAAGTAAATGCCTGCTGGTTAGGTCGGCTCGTCTGTGACACTTTATTATAGCACCCCAAGCTAGGACGACATCTCTGTTTGCTTAAACACAAATTCATACAGATACACATTTAGTTCGAAGCTTCTTTCTGCGTCTATCTGTATTTTGAAAACCGTGAACACACGCCCACACCTCTGATCTCCATCCAACAGCCCTGAACTCATGCTCCTTTTCTTCCTTTTCCTATTTGCCACTCCCTTCTCCCGAGGTGAGACACTGGCTCCCGTTGCCTCTCCTTTACTCACCTGCTTGCCCCCCCATCCCATGTGTCACTGATTTCCATCTCTGCGGCCCACACCTCCCCTCACCAAGCTGCCTCACCCTCCCACGCCCTGCGCTCGAAGGCACCCTGGCTAGGCCCCTTCCTCCCTCCCCCCTCCTCCATTCCCCCTCCCCGCTACTGCAGGGATGATCCCTCCCTTCAGGGGCAGGCTTTGAAATACAAGGAAGCTGCCTTCACCCCTCTGGATTGTCGAGACCTCCACCAGTGTACCCCCAGGCTGTGTCCTCTCACTCTGCTAGGGCTCCACCACCCCACTCTGGGCCACCCATCCCTCCCCCAGGATCCCCACCCTGCTCTGGTCTTCAGTCACTCATGGCTTTAGAACCAAAAGGGGTTGGGGGGGCAGTTTTATTGTGTGTGTGTGTTTATTTTAGTAGTACACAATGACTGAAAATACAGAAGAAACAAAGAAAAAGGTTTTTTTTAATGCCCCTTAATTCTTCTCCCAAGGGGAAAAAAAGTTACTATCCTTTCCCCTCCAAAAATGTCAAATTAAAAAAAAAGAAGAACCCAAATCCACTGGGTTTTTTTTAGTCGAAAAGGAATACTTGTGGGATGCCTGGGTGGCTCAGTCAGTGAAGCATCTGCCTTTGGCTCAGGTCATCATTTTGGGGTCCTGGGATCGAGTCCCACATCGGGCCCGTTGCTTAGCGAGGAGCCTGCTTCTCCCTCTGCCTCTGCCTGCCGCTCTCCCTGCTTGTGCTCTCTGACAAATAAATAGTAAAATCTTAAAAAAGAGGAAGGAAGGAAGGAGGGAAGGAAGGGAGGAAGGAAGGAAGGAAGGAAGGAAGGAAGGAAGGAAGGAAGGAAGGAAGGAAAAGGAATACTTGTATATGATAGAGAACTTCGGAAGTGATAGTCCCCTCCCCCATGTCCTCCCCCCCCCAGGGCAGGGGGGTGTCCCCCCTGCTACTTTCTGTGCAGATAGAATACACCTGTGTTACACTTGCCACCAAACGGGACTTTGACCTTTTTTTTTTTTTTTTTACATATTTCCTGTTAGTCTTTTCCCTCTGCCTATATCTGCCTATATGTAATTTAACAAAACATGAACCTTGTTCTAGGTTGTTGTATTTGGATACTTCTGAAGTATTGTTTTAAATGGCTACCAAATTCTCCATCCTATACATGTTTCGTTTGTTCCAGCTCTTGTTGGACACTGACAGTTTTTCCCTCGTACGAGTTACCAGCTTCGAATTGACTGTCTGGAGTGTCGTGCATCTGTTGGGCGGCTTTCTACGCGGCCGGGTGATGGACCCGAGCTAAGGCAATAGAGGTTTTTCTCACTAATAAGCATTTCAGAGGTGGGTGGTTAAACTCAAGTTTGGGGTAGGACCCCAGAATACAGAAGGTTAGATCCCAGAGCCAGGCAGGCAGGGACAGAGCTTCTAAAGAGGGTGACTGAGGACCTTGAGCCCCTCCCAGGATGGAGAACACAGAAAGATTGAGACGGGAGACACAGAGCATTCTTGAACAGTTTTTCCTTCAGATTTTTTCTGTATGGCTAGGATAGGGGTTCTACTGTTCTCACCTTTTTTTTTTTTTTTAAGATTTTATTTATTTATTTGACAGAGAGAGAGATCACAAGTAGGCAGAGAGTCAGGCAGAGAGTCAGGCAGAGAGAGAGAGGGAAGCAGGCTCCTCACTGAGCAGAGAGCCCCATGCGGGGCTCGATCCCAGGACCCTTAGATCATGACTTGAGCCGAAGGCAGAGGCTTTAACCCACTGAGCCACCGGGGTGCCCCTCTACTGTTCTCATCTTAAAGCAGGTCTTGAAGAGAGTTTTGACTGACAAGTGAGAAAGCTAAAGAGGCCTGTGGCGGGCAGAGAGAGGGGCTTGCACTGGGGTCAGCTGCACAAGCCCCCAGTGCTTCCCCTGGGTCTGCCATGGGCCCCACAGGAGGGAAATCGGCTTGGGATGACGCAGGCTGGACAAGGTGGTGGGTGCGGGAGTCACAGCAGAAGGAAGCTAGAGGTGGGCGCAGCCTTGGGGCTGAGGAAGGAGACGCCAGGACTGACGCCTCTGCTCAGGCCAAGGGAACCCTCAAAGAAGAACCCTCAGAGACAGGAATATTCTAGGAATATTCTGCCCACAGAAGCACCTGCAAGAAAGTCAGCTTTCACATCTGCCTTGACCAGAAAGCCTCAGCCTGCTTATGGCAGGACCTTGTTCAAGAAAGACCCTCCCATTCCCTCAGGGATCAAATGCACCTGAGAAAGCTGGTAGAGGCAAGTGCTGGGTACAAGGAGGAGAAATATGAGGTAGAAAAAGAGAGAAGCCAGCTATGTACCCCTTTCCACCTCAGGCTTTGGGCCTGACACAGGCCTGGTGGTGGAGGGGAGACTGGACACAAAATCAGGTTCAGGGTTTTTTTTTTTTAATATTTAAATTAACCTTGGACCATATGAATTCCTGAACTATGACTGCATTTGTTATTGAGAGTAACTTCAGACTGCCTGTCATCTAAGGGTCTGCCATAATTTTCATCTAGGAATATGGAGCTATGATCTCCTCCGAGTAGTTTCCAGGGATGGTGAGAAACAACTATAAAGTTCATTTGTATCCCATATAACGCACAGTACACTCTACATATCATTTATAAACAGAGTAATAGGGGCTGGAGACACAGGGACTTATTTTTCTCACTTAAAAAGAAGTTGGGAGGTAGGTGGCTGCAAGGTTAGTTCATCGGCTCAGTGAAGACCAAGGACCAAGCTCATGTCATCCTTCTGCTCTGCTAGCCTCAGTGTATTAATGATGTCACAGGCAGAACCCTCCTGGTCACAAGATAGCTGCTCCAGATCCAGCCATCACATTTTCACACAGAAAAACACAATAGGAGCTTCAGGCTCTCCTTATTCCTTGCCTTTTACAGGGAGGAAGATCGCTTCTTCAAGACCTTCAACAAGACCAACCTTACAACCTTACATGTGACCCCAAAGGAATAGGTTTTACTACCTCATTTCCTAAGACATCTCAAACCACTATAAAGTAGAATTAGTACCTCCCTCCCATAAACTACGTTCAGTGAGGTCATCTGTTAATCCAAGTGCCAAAACCAAAACCTCTATTTCGCAGCCCTGGTCTCCCTTGATCTCGAGATTGCTCGGCACTGAAGATCTCTCCCTGCTTGTTGAATCTCTGACCTCCTTCTGGGACTTTCATCGACACTCTGCTCCCGAGTCTCCTTTTACTTCTGCACATGTCAGAGCTCTGTGGCTCTGTGACCCCCGTGCCCCCTCCCTCCTCCATGCTCTGTATGGTTTCAGCTCTCACCAGTGTGACAGATGCTACTAGCAGTGCATAGTTTGCGCCTACCTCTTTTCTGACTTACGGATTCGATTTTCAGTTTTCTATACAATATCTTTACATGGTTGTTATAGCACCTTGAACTAAAAAACACCAAACTAAAAAACCAGGATCATTTTATTTTCCCCTTACACCAGCTCTGATCTTTCTGTATTCCATTTCCATTAAAGCCACCATCACCACCACTGTCTACCTTGTCACCCAAGCTAGAAACCTCAAATCTGTCTTCCTTCCATGCCAATTCTGCCTTCTAAATATATCTCAATTGTGTTGTCTTTCCATCTCCACCACCACTAGCTTGGGTCTGATTCAGTTTGTTCCAGGGCAAGTATAACAATCCCTTAACTGTTGCTCCTTCCCCCTGCTCTCCCTGCCTTGTATGACGATATGATGCCTGGAAGTGTGGCAGCCATCTTGTAACCATGAGGTGACAAGAATGAGAACTGACAGCAAATGTGCTAAAGATGGCAGCGGAAAAATGGAAAGGGGTTTGGACCCTGTGAGCTAGGTCTGGTGAGCAGCTGAATCAGTGCCAGGAATCTACCACCTGCAGACTTCATGTGATGTGAGGTCATACATGTCTGACTTGCTTAGGTTTCTGTTGGTGCCCACTAATTAAATCATAAGGAATTTCTAGCTGACTCTGGGAGTGGGGAGCTGGAGGATCCAGTGCGAGGAAATTTGTGACATGCTAGCTTGGCAATCTTGAAGCAGCTATTCTAGCATGAAGGATATTTTTAGGTAGCTGGGGGGAAAAACCAAATGATTAAATATTGAATTTTTTGTTGTTGTTGCTGAGTATTGTGTTCAAGAAATAACGTATATGGGGCGCCTGGGTGGCTCAGTTGGTTGAGTAACTGCCTTCGGCTCAGGTCATGATCCCAGAGTCCTGGGATCGAGTCCCGCATCGGGCTCCCAGCTCCATGGGGAGTCTGCTTCTCCCTCTGACCTTCTCACCTCTCATGTTCTGTCTCTCTCTCTCAAATAAATAAATAAAATCTTTAAAAAAAAAAAAAAGAAATAACGTATCTATCTCTTGATGCGAACCCTCACCCAATCCCTCGTTTGTCCCTTTCACTTATAACTGCTTTTGAATTTTAAGATAAAGCAGGGTTTTGAGTAATTTTGTAGAGGGTGTTTTAAAATGGTGCCACGAAACATCTCATGGGTCAGAATGGTCCCATGGAACAGGCCTCCCTCAAATGTACCTTTGGGGTAAAGACGTGTGGAGGCAGGAATGTGTGGAGTCGGTTACGGCTGTAGCGAGTTGTCCCCTTTGGCCAAGTGCGCAGGCCCTAAGCCTGGAGGGTAGGTGGGGTCGGGGGGGTCTGGTAGAACTCAGAGAATGGGTGATTTGAGGGTAGGCCGGGAGTAAACTATGTGGAACACAGGGCTTGGGAAAGATAGAACCCTTCTTTCCCAAGTGGGGGGGCATTCTTGGGCTCTGCGTCATTTAGCCTCTCTGTCCTCAGTGTACCTCTGAGGTGACTTCTCTCAGGTCACCCATGGGACATCCATAACGTGGTTGCCCCCGTGTCACATAGGGGCCGTGTCCGTCTCCTGCACCAAGGTCTGAAGTCCAGCTTGGGGTGTAGGAGTGGCGGTCTGGTTGGAAGCAGGGCTGAAGCTTGTCTTGAAGCTCTTGATGTTTCTGGAGGCTGCTGTCGGTTGCTTAGGGGAAGCATCACGCAGAATCCCTATTGCACCACAGGCAGAGTTGATGTAAAGCTGACATCCAGCTCAGGGAGAAAGAGAAGAAGCAAGAGGCCAGTGGGGACAGTGCAGAACTCTGGGCTCCTTTGGAAGCACGCCTGCTCCTATTCAGAAGTGTGGGTTGATTCGAGTGTGTGTTGAAAAAGGACCATCCTGGCATCTTTACCGATGGGCAAGATTGGGAAGAGAGAGTGAAGCCTCCATCATGCAGTACAGAATCCCTGGGGCCAGCAGACCCCTGGTTCCCAATCATGATACCCCCCCCAAAGACAATGGTCCCTGTCCCCACACTTCACCACTCCCCACACTACCCCTGCCACGTAGCTTTCTGGCCACAGTATTTTCCGGGCTTTCTGAGGTACTACGCATTGTGGCTGGTTAGTTATTGCCAAAGAAATGGTTTCCGAGTCCCAGTGTTGAAGAACTGCCCTTGAGCAAACGGAGAGAAATACACTTAATAAATGTTCAGTTATTAAATGTCGTACAGTTAATGAATGTTGGCCACTGGAGAAGGATCATATTTGTTCATATCATTTCTTCTGATGTTTTTCTTTCTCTCCGAGACGGGTGTTCAGGGAATGGGCATTTCCCCCTTCAGACCTGCAAGAGTGAGAATTCCATGCATAGGTAGACTGTTCATGATCTCAGCCATTTCCCTGTCTGGGGAACCAGCAGGTTCTCTGGGCACAGCCGTCCTCATAGCTGAGCCTGCAGCAGCCTCTAGGGGTTGCCACGGGTTACTGAGTGCTTGGGACTGGTGTCTCAGATCGGTTTGAAGCAAGAGCTGTCAGTCAGTATCTCCTCCTGTTCCCCGGGCGGCAAAGGCCATCCCATGGCTGGATGCCAGCGCCACCTCCGTTCACTGACCAGGCCTGGACCCGGTTAGCAAGGGTGTCAAGGAAGGAAATAGGCAGAACCCATGGACAGTCAGCTCGTCAAGATCCACCTGGGAATGACTCCGAATATACGCGCACGCGCCCCCTCCCCCAGACACACGTGCACATATACACGCACGCACACACAGGCAGGCACACATACGCATGTGCACACACAGCAACCTGCTCTGAATGGGGCACACATTCAAGGATCACCCCTCTCGTCGAGGCCCCTCGGGCTTCCCCAGTTCTCCTCCCTCCGCTGGGGTCCCAAGTTCCTCATTCTCCAAACACAGGCGGGTGAGGCTCTGGAGAGCTGGAGCCGAGGGGCGCTGAGCTGTTCCTGCAAGTCCGGGCTCCAGTTTTTATGATTTATATGATTTATCTCAAGCGTCAAATCCGGTCCTGTCCCTCTGTGCTCGAGGGCCTTCGGGGCTGCCCCCCTCCCGCTGGGATGACAGTGAGGCTCCTCAGTGTGACTTCTGAGGCCCACTTGCCCGACCCACCTACCTGCTGGGGCTCTCCTCTCCTGAGACCGTCTCCGTGTCTGAGTCAGAGGGATTCCCTCCCCGCTCCTGAGCCTCCGCAGTGCAGCCCCCTTGCTCACAGCTCCGTGTGCTGCACAACTTTATCATAAGGAGGTGTGTGTGTGTGTGTGTGTGTGTGTGTGTGTGTATTTGTATTTGGCAGGGCACCTATGATTTGCCCACTGCAGAGTCCTGAGCTCTTGCTCTAATAGATATGAAAGGAGTTTTGTGTTTTATTAAAGATTTTATTTATTTACTTGACACAGAGAGAGAAACAAAGTACACAAGTAGGGAGAGCAGCAGGCAGAGGGAGGAGTAGACTCCCCACCGAGCAGGGAGCCGGATGCGGGGCTCGATCCCAGGACCCCGGGATCATGACCTGAGCTGAACATAGACGCTTAATAGACTGAGCCACCCAGGCGCCTCAGAGGAGTTTAAGATGCTGCTCCTACTTCCACAGAATTTCACCTCCCCGTTGGGTAAATAAGACATGAACACAAGAAACAACTAGAAAAACTAGAGATTGCAAACTGGTAGCCGGTGGCCTCAACCTAGCCCTTAAATGTGTCTTCTTTGGCAATAACAATTGTAGCCAGCGAAGTCCACCCCCCCGACAATTTTTTTATTCTAATAAAATATACATAACAGAAACTTTACTATCTTAACCATTTTTAAGTGTACACATGAGTGCTATTAAGGACGTTTGTGATGTGCACCCATCACAGAACATTTCTCGTCTTTTTTTTTTTTTTTTTTAACATTTCTTGTCTTGCACGACTGTGTCCCACTAAACACTAATACCCTGTCCTTCCCCCCCTCCCCCAGCCCCTGGAAACCACCATTCTACCTTCTGCCTCTGTAATTTTGACTACTCTTCAGATCTCATATGAATTGAATCATGTAGTATTTGCCTTCTTATGAAATAAAATAATAAGCCCGGCTCCTGTCGCTTAGTATAATGTCTTCCAGGTTCATGCAAGCTGTATTCATCCAAATGGCTGTGTTCGTCCATCTCCTTCCTTTTGACGGCTGAGGAATACATAGCACATTTTGCTTCACTCACCTGTCAGTGGACACTGGGTTGCTTCCACCTTTTGGCTATGAACATGGGTGTACAGATATGTCTTTGAGACCCTGCTCTCAATTTTGAGTGTATACCCAGAAGTGGAATTACGGGATTATATGGCAGTCTTATTTTTAATTTTTTAAACATATATAAATGGTTTTATTTTCTTTATTTATTTTTTACTGTATTATGTTAGTCGCCATAAAATACATCATTAGTTTTTGATGCAGTGTTCCAAGATTCATTGTTCATGCACCACACCCAGTGCTCCATGTAATCTGTGCCTCCTTAATACCCACCACCAGGCTCACCCAACCCCCCACCTCCCTCCCCTCCAAAACCCTCAGTTTGTTTCTCAGAGTCCACAGTCTCTCATGGTTCGTCTCCCCCTCTGACTTCCTTCAATTCACTTTTCTTTTCCTTCTCCTAACGTCCTCCATGTTATTCCTTATGTTACACAAGTAAGTGAAATCATTTGATAATTGACTTTCTCAGCTTGACTTATTTCACTCAGCATAATCTCCTCCCGTCCCATCCATGTTGATGTAAAAGTTGAGTAGTCATCCTTTCTGATGGCTGCGTAATATTCCATTGTGTATATGGACCACATCTTCTTTATCCATTTGTCTGTTGAAGAGCATCTCAGCTCTTTCCACAGTTTGGCTATGGTGGACATTGGTGCTATGAATTTTTGAGGAAACTCCATACTCTTTTCCTCAGTGGCTGCACCATTTTACGTTCCCACCAACCAAGCACCAGAGTCCCAAATTCTCCACATCTCTGTCAACACCTTTGTGTTTTGGTAGAGTAGCCATCCTAATGGGTGTGAAGCAGCTAGCACAGTTTTTAAAATTTTTGAATAAGCTGTCAATATTAAAAAAAAAAAAACAGGTTTCCTATGGGTTTTTTTTTTTCTTGAGTGGAGATTTCTAGCTTCTTTTGAAAAATTGGAAAATTCTAGCACCTGTCCTCCGTGGGAGGTGAGGAAATGGAAGGCAGACGGGATGACTGGGAGCGAGCTGCTTTTTGTGACCATGTAGATCACATATGTGCGATTTGCAAGTGTTGCAAGCACCGTGTTTCTTATACTTGGCCACTTCCCTCCTGTCCGCTCTCTTCCTGGCCCCTATAGGCATTAGGGTTTGTGATCCTAAACAAACTGTGTTAGACTGGGGTGATTCTCAGCCGCCAGGTTTTCTGAGACAACGGTTGCACTGTAATCTGGGTTAACCAAACACAGTTTGTGAAAGAAGGTAGAACTTCACCGCCTTGGAGAATGGTGTATCCATTTGCTGTTATAACAGATACCCAGACTGCTGGGGGACTTCAGCAACAGAGATGTCGTCTCCCACAGTTCTGAAGGCTGGAAGTCAGAGATCAAGATGTCTACAGGGCTGGTTTCTTCTGAAGCCTCTCTCTTTGGTTTAGAGATGGCTGTCTTCCACGTCCATCTTCATGTCACCTTCCCTTCGTCCGTGTCCATGTCCTAATCTCCTCTTATTGTAAGGACACCAGTCTGGCACGAGGGGCCACCCTGTGATCTCACTTTACCTTCATCCTATCTCTCAAGACAATCCAAATACTCCAAATACAGCTTTCTGAGGGCCTGAGGGTTCGAACTTCAACCCACGAGCTTGGGGGACACAATTCGGCCCATAGCGGATGGGTAGGACTAGTGAGGAGCAGAGAAGGGGCCCAGTGGGCTTGCATTTCATCATCTGCTCAGCACCTCTATTAGTTTCCTTCTGCTGCTTTAACAAATTGCCACAAACTTGCCGGCTTAAGTGACATGCATTCATTTTCTTACAGTTCTGGAAATTTTAAGACCACATGTTGGCAGGGCTGCAGTCCTGCAGGCCATTAGGAAGAATCTGTTCCCTGGTTTTTTCCAGGTCATGGAGGCTGCCAGCATTCCTTGGCTCAAGGCCCCATTCCTCTGACCTTTGCCTACATCAACACATCCCCTCCTCTTTCTCTCTCCTGCCTCCTTCTTATAAAGATCCCCTGAGAACGCCTCAGTGGCTCAGCTAGTTGGGCATCTGCCTTTGGCTTGGGTCATAATCCTGGGGTCCTGCCCAATGGGGAGTCTGCCTCTCCTCTGTCTCCCACTGCTTGCGCCCTTTCTCTTTCTCAAATAAATAAATAAAATCTTAAAAAAAAAAAAAAGGGGGGTGGTGGTGTGCCTGGGTGGCTCAGTGGGTTAAGCCTCTGCCTTCATCTCAGGTCCTGGGATCGAGCCCCGCATCGGGTTCTCTGCTCAGCGGGAAGCCTATTTCCCCCTCTCCCTCTGCCTGCCTCTCTGCCTACTTATGATCTCTTTCTCTCTGTCAAATAGAAAATATTTACCTTGGGGGTGCCTGGTTCAGTCGGTTGAATGTTCAACTCCTGATTTCGGCTCTAGTTGTGATCTCAGGGATGTGAGATTGAGGCCCACATCAGGCTCTGTGCTGAGAGTGGAGTCTGCTTGAGATTCTCTCTCTTTGTCTCCTCGTCCCCCCACCCCCACTCATGCTCTCTCTCTCTCTCTCAAAATAAAATAAATTAAAACAAAACAAAACAAAAAGAACTTCTGATTCTATTGGGCCCATCTGGATAATCCATGATAATCTCCCCATTTCAAGATCCTTCGCTGAATCATGTTCACAAAGCCTCTTTGCCATGTAGGGTAACACATTCACGGTCCTAAGGATTAGGGCTTGGACATCTTCGGGAGACCATTGTTCTGTCTACCACAGCATGCCTCCCTTCTTCCCTACTCCAACCTGGAATATCTAGTGGGCAGTTACCCCTCATGGTCCTGGAGTGGCCACATGATCCAAGCCGCCTGAGTCTGAGTCCCTGGAGGGTTTCCCTTGAGTGGCCACGCCCCGGGGTTGCTGGAGATGAACCATCCTGTAAGGGCAAGGCGTGAGTCTGTGTTGGGGGAGACAGAGACCGAGACGTGGAGAGGGTCCTGGGAATGTGTCGGCACTGGTTCTGGTTGTTCCTGAAGCTCGAAGTTTAGGAATCAGTGTATCCTCTGTTCCATTGGTTTGATTCAGTTGGATTTCTGTCTCTGGAAATCAAAACCGTCTCAACACATACACACATTATTTTGAATGAGGGCCAGACAGTGGGGGGTGGGGAGTACAGCAGGGGCAGAAGTGCCTCTCTCTGGAAGCTAATGAGGTGTAAGCTTCAAGGCCTCTCACTCAGGGGGGACCCTCCACAGCCCTGGCTGGGACCCCGGTTCATATGTTCCTGCACCTTTTTTAGGAGATACATTAACTGCAGTGAGGAGGACCTTGTCAGTTTCCATCTCCACTTCCCCTCTAGGAAATCCTCCCTCTCCCTAGCTTGGCCGTGACCATGGGCATTTTTGAAAACCAATGAAGGAGAAATTGAGATGAGGGTACATTTACTGTGTGTTAAATGCAATATATTTCTACGGTCTCCAGTTGTTAAGTTTGCTTGTTGGCCGGGTATAGGAATGGTTTTTCAGAATACTCCCTTGGCACTGACTTCCCCAGCCTGGTGACAACGAGGAGCAGGGCTGGCGGTGGCATCGTGATATCAGGGTGTCCCATGGCGGTTGCCACCAGAAATATGTGGGGCAGGGAGGAGAAACCAGTTGGAAACATAGAGAGCCAAATGTTGATCCCTTGAAAAATTCCTCCAATCATCAGATGTGTAGAATCACAAAATGGGGCATTGAATTCTCGACTTCTGGCCAAAATTTAAATTCTCCCCATCAGAAATGTACCACATAAAGCTACATAAACACACTATACATACTTTGCTTTTTTGATAGAAATTGTGGAAGAATGGAATTTATCAGGATTCCTGTGGATTCAATCCTGCAAGATTAAACAAGAGTGAGGGTGCACGACTCATGCATTCTAATGTATTGGACTAGGTCTTAGCAAGACGTCACCAATAAAGCGCACTTTTCTAAATGATCAGCCATGCTAGAAAAAAGCCTGAATTTTCTCTCTGTGCTTCCTATGGGTCAGGGTATCTCATACTTACTGTCACTGTCATATGAAGAGACAGAGTCTGCAGCCAAAAGGGAGGGGAAAAGGTTTGGGTTTTTTTTAGATTTTATTTTATTTATTTGACAGCCCTCCCTGCAGCCAAAAGGGAGGGGGGAAAGGTTTGTTGTTTGGTTTTTTTTTTTTTTTTTAGATTTTGTTTTATTTATTTGACAGAGAGAGAGACACACAGCAAGAGAGGGAACACAAGCAGGGGGAGTGGGAGAGGGAGAAGCAGGCTTCCCACTGAGCAGGGAGCCTGACCTGGGACTCGATCCCAGGACTCCAGGATCATGAGCCAAAGGCAGATACTCAACTGACTTGGCCACCCAGGCACCCAAGAAGACTTGTTTTCTAATCCCAGGTCTGATGAATTCTGTGTGGCTTCAAATAAGTCACTTAATACCTTAATTTCCAAAGTTATGTATTGAGAAGGATAAAGAAAGATAATGTATATGAAAATCCTTTGAGGTATAAATTGCTCTGCAATGAAAGGCTTTATAACTAATGTATAATTCCTCCTTCCCTCAGTCTATTTATATAGAAATGAGGTCCTTTTAAAAAAATATTTTATTTATTTACTTGACAAGACAGAGAGACAGCAAGAGAGGGAACACAAACAGGGAGAGTGGTAGAGGGATAAGCAGGCTTCCTGCTGAGCAGGGAGCCTGATGCAGGACTTGATCCCAGGACTCTGGGGTCATGACTTGAGCCGAACGCAGATGCTTAACTGACTGAGCCACCCGGGCACCCCAGGAAAAAGTATTTTAGAAGCATGTCAGACAACTAGCACAAACTAATATGTAATTCTTCTGTATTTGGTGTTTTTGTGGGGTTTTCCAGTTTTTAAAACATTATGGTTTTTGTTATATTCTCCATCTATGTATTTTCATATTTAATTTTAGACTGGTAATTTTGTATTCATTCTCTTTAAAAGAGTAAACACGACTCAGGCCCCTGTCAGCCTAGGTGAGCCTGCACTCATGAGGCAATGGAATGGCCAGCCTGCTGAGGGCGGAGGCTGCGGAGAGAGGGGGAGCGTGGGGGACGCCAGTGGTGGAGGCCACGGAATGCCAGGCGTGGGGAGAGCAGACCCACTGAGGTGACAATGGGTGCGTGGTGTGTCAAGGAGAGTGACGTTGCGGGGGTGGGGTCCTTTTTTCTGGGAACAGATGCTCTCCAGCTGCTTCAACCTTCTGCACCTGTAATGGCTGGAGAGATGATTAAAGACCAGAGCAGGTGGTATATTCTGGAATCCTGAAAAAGAGTCAAAAAAATGTCACTTTCTGAAACAGAGATTTATAAAAGCCAACATCAAACAGATGAGGGTTACCACGGTTTGGGTACTTTCCAAAATCTCAAGATTCTTCAAGGTATAGGGTAGACTCTCAGTTCTTCAAGAGTTGAGAGTGAATCCTAAAATCCTATCCGGGAAGCACCAATTTCAATGTAATTAATAAAAGATGCAGCTTTCAAGAATACTGCTAAACACAGAAAGACATCCAATCAGGGATTTAAAAAGTGAGCCAGAAGAGGAAGGTCTCACACACACACCTCTGAATGCAGTGCCACAAGTACTCTATGAGGCAGAGAGCCTCGGCACATGGCATCTAGGGGAAAAATTTGTGTCCTCTATCACTGCCAACATTAATTTTTCTAATATGTCAGTGCTCCTATTGATTGTTTTTTTTTTTTTTTCCAAAACCAGCCGTCTAATAGAAAAATGGGCAGTTCACGAGAAAGGAAATACAGATGCCTCTCAGATAGCTAGAGAAATAGTGACCCTACTCATAAAAAGAAAATGCAAAATAAGATTACACTGCAGTATCTCTTTTCAACTATCTGATTGGCAAAAAGAAAGTGCGGTGAAGGTGTGGGGGAATAAGCTCCCAATTGTTGGCAGGAGTGTAGATAGAGTTTCTGTCGAGAGCACTTTGGAAATACCTATGCACATTACAGGTGCATATACCCTTTGACTCAGCGCTTTGACTCCTAAAGATTTATCCTGTAGATGCGATCACCCATGCACAATGTAGAGACAGCCGATGTATCCATCTGTGGGGGACCAAATACAAAAACTCCTGTACATCAGAATATTCCACACGTTGGACTATTGCTCCGTAGGAAAAAAAAGGAGGAAGCTTTATTGGAGCTGATACAAAATGATCTTCAAGATATACAAAGCGAGAAAAGCAAGGTGTAGAGGAAACATACAGTACTGTAATTACGGTTTTGTAAAGGACAGTTGGGAGGATGTAGCTCTGGATGTGTATTTGTTTGAATACACACACAACATCCTTAAAGATACACCAGAAGCTCCTACCTCAGCTCCTCCAGAGAGAAGCTCCGGGTGCCTGGGGGAAGCCTCGTGCCTTCCTGCACCAGTATGGAAGCGCGGGAATCCTGACTCACTCCGCAAGTGTGGGTCAAGGGCTGGAGGTGGCCACGCTCGGGAGGGAAGGGAAACTCAGGGACT
The DNA here is from genome assembly GCA_028533885.1 of Nasua narica. Lineage (NCBI taxonomy): Eukaryota > Metazoa > Chordata > Mammalia > Carnivora > Procyonidae > Nasua > Nasua narica. Next base: position 97,268,962 of record CM052807.1, on the reverse strand, counting down.
TTGAAGAATATTAAAAATGGCATGTGGGGAGAGGAAGTAGGGGTGGCCGATCGGTTATTTTAGGCAGGGTGGGGTGCGAGAAGCTCTTGTGATCAGATATCTGGGGCAGGGGCATCGAGGGGACAAGGGCGAAGGCCTGACACGGGGAGTTCTGAGGAACATAAGGAGGCCAGTGTGACGCGAGCCGAGTGAGGCGGGAAAGGGACCGCAACAGGTGGCTGAAATGTGTCCCCCCATCAGGAGCAGCACAGCCCACCTGGCCTGCTGGGGGTGCTGCCCACCCTTCAGGGCTCCCCAAGGAAGACAGTTCCCCTTCCGAGCTTCAGACGTTCGACCAGCACAGCTCCCCGGGGGCGGGAGACGAGTGCGTCGGTGGTACGGTCCACAGTCTGCGGCCACGTCTATCTTTTCAATGCCGGGAACGACTTTTTTTCTGAACTAGACCACGGCAGCCCTTTGACCACTCCAGTTCCGCATCCCAAACCTAGTATTTTGCCCTCACAGCCCCAAAGCAGCCCTCCATCGTCCTTGAACGCCTGCGCGCCCTCCAGGGAGGCAGATGCAAACACCTAGTGTGCTGCCGGCCGCTCGAGAGCCCGTGCCCGGCCTTCGCGCCTCCCGAAAGAAAGACGACCGCTCCCGGGGGAGCCCTGCGTCCCCAGTGGGGGCATATCCCCTGTAGGACATGTGCTCTGTAAACTCCCTGGTCACACTGGGTCCTTGCTCTTTAAGACAACAGATCCCCAGAGGATAAGGCTTACATCCCGCCTAATTGGACAGTTGGCTGGAACCAGAGAGAAGTGTTTGCAGAGCACGCTGGAAGCCAGCCCAGGGACCCACATGTTTGCTCGGCATCCACATGGCAAACAGCGAGAGCCTTCCCTGAATGCAGGGGTCAGGGAGGGATTTTCCTCAAATCCGAGCAGGCCTCTGGGGTGATGGCTCATTCAAAAGGCCGCAGTATAGGAAGGGTGTGCTGGGATGTTGGTGCCCGCCTTCCTCCCATCTGAGATGGACACAAAGAATCTTTTCTCATTTTGCTTTCTTGCAGCAGAGTCCACCCTGCATTACTGAGGGGGTCCCGGGCCTTTTTCAAGGTCCAGGTGTCTGGAATCAGAGCCCAAAGGCCGGCTGTGGAGCGCGGGGGGTGGAGAGAGGGGGGAGGCCCACTGGCTGTGCGAAAACGAAGACCCAGGGCTTTTATGCACATGATTAGTGATGAGGAGCTAGTTGCCTGGCAACGGCAGCCCCTTCCCCCTCTATCCGTACCCCTCAGGCTGCGTGTAATGTTTGGTGACATTTTTCTTTTCATAGCAGAGACAGGGAGTCGCCCCCTTAATTAGCTGAAGATGCCCCCCCAACTGGCTTATTGATCAGACTCCTGTTTAGAATTATCCCCCCCAAAGCACTTAATTATTAATTGCACATTAATAATTGCTGTACCAGGATAACTCTACAGATAGCTGTTCATGTAAGTGAAGAGCTTAGACTAAGACCTGACACACGGAAGTGCTATAAAAAAATTAGCTGCTCAAATAATTAACATTGTCTCTTCTAGGAGATTCGAGTAGTAAGACCTACACAGGGCAGATTTTGCTGTTTTCAAGAGCTTTGCTATTTTCTCTCAGACTCTCAGAATGCCACAGTCAGAAAGGTCCTTAGAGAATCCCCCCGCCCCCTCCTCCCCCCTGCCCAGCTACCTCCTTTTGCAGCTGGGGAAACTGAGGCCCAATGAGGTGTGCCAAGGTTGCACAATTCACGACGCCACGGGGACTGAATCCAGACCCCCTGGTCCTCAGTCTCTTCCCTCTGCTCCTCTGGCCTTCCCAATCCAGTGCTACAGAGCGTCTTGCTGGGAGTCCGTCAGGAATTGCCCGTGCGTGGTCGCCGCCCTTCTTCGCTGGCCTGCGCTCGGGGACTCTGCCCCTGTAGCAAGTCCCTGGACCCTGCTGTGTGTGTGTGTGTGTGTGAGGGAGAGGCTAGAGCGGGCTCAGGGGGGCACCGCAGCCTCGTTTGGCCTTAGCAAGTAAAGGATGCGGCCACCAGAGCAAGGTCGCTGTTTCCATTTCCGAGATGGGAAGCTCAAGGCCGAGGAAGGTGAATTTGTAGTCAGAGAGCGGGACTTGAAAGCCACATCCCTCTTCCTGCACAGTCCCCACCTGGTTGTCCTGTGCCACAGACGCCAGCGGGGCGTCCCCTCCTCTGACACAGGAAACCAGGCTTCAGAAGGGACGGAGGGGCCGGCCCAGGGCTCTACCGCTAGGTACCGCCGTAACCCCACTCTGGGGGGTGGGAGGGGAGGGGAGGTCCAGGAGAGATCGCCCACCCCCTTCGCTTTCCCACATGGAGCTTTATCCTAACCAATCTGCGGAGAAACACTTTTTAACACACGATGAGATGGATGTGCTAAATTAATCTCAAATACACGGGCCAGAAGCAACATCTGAGCCTTTGGGTCCATTATCTACACAGAGCAGGCTGAAGGGGGTTAGGGGCTGGAGAAGACGGGGTGTGGGGGTGACAGGCCTTCTCTGTTCTTGTCTTAGGAGGAAAAAAAATGACAAAGGAGATTCTCAAGTGCTGGTACCCGAGTGTGGGAGTGAGCACTAGGGGGCGCCGTTAGTCCAGGAATGGGAGCACCAACGCAATTTCCCTTTGGTTTTCAGGGTGGTTTTAAAAGAGCAAGCTTGTAGCGTGAAGGGTCATTGCTTTTAGTACAGCCTTAGTCAATAGGTTTCTAATTGGGCTATTAATCTGGAAATAAGTGTAAAATAAGAAACCCAGAGGGTGGGTTGAGCGTGGATGCAATGTGAATAATGAACATCCCGTGAGTGATTTTTTTAAAGGGTCAATAGTCCCATAATCTTTGTTCTTCTTTAATGTGAATTGACTCCTGACCACGACTTGGCAATTTGTCATAAAGCAGTAGGTCTAAGTATTAAGAAACACGAAATAATATTTTAAGAGTTTTCTAGTACGTGGTCGCTGCAAGTGGAAAACATAAACAATAATTGTTTTTTTGGCAAAATTAATGTGATTGTACCAATCCATAGCCACTCCTCCTCGCACCGGCTCCCGCCTGGGCTCACCATCCAAGAGTCAGACAGCTAACCAACTGAGTCACCCAGGCGCCTGGACCCCCCCTCCGCTTTTTAAGATTATTTATTAGAGAGAGCGCAATGACACTACATTCTAATCTGAACATGGCGCTGATCTGGTGGGTGGTCTTAGGAAAGTGACTCCACCTCTTTTTCAAATCTTAAGATCTTATAGTGAGTTAATAATGCAAGTCGTCAAAATAAATGTACTATAGAGACATTTAGGGCATCAAGAGCCTAGATGAATGTACAGAGCCCGGGGTTACCCCAGCTCTGGGGCTTGCGGGAAGCTGGCGCAGGCGTCCAGTGGATGGAAATGTAACTGGATGGTGTAAGGCCAGTGGGGTCATCCTCTCAAGCTCGGGGCTTAAGAATAGGGATGGATCCTTCTGCTCACAAGTCCTAGAGTTGGGGGACCCTAGACAGGCAGGAAGATGGCCACACGCTGGGCAGAGCAGTGCGCATTGGAGCAGCGCTGCATAAGGTTGTTGGCTGGGGGCAAGCTGGGAGAGGAAACCACGTTTCTCAAGGGACCACTGGAAGCTGCTTGGCACTGAGGGCCAAGGGCAGGCAGGCCCTGAGGCCACTTGGTGAGCCATGGAGACCCACAGTTCTGCCACACGTCACAAAAGGGCATATTCAGCTTTGCCCCTTTTCTTCCCCTTCCCCAGAGGCCAGAGGGGTGAGCAGGGAGGAGATGAGTGGGAGAGAGGAGGCCATGATCTCGCTCCCCCCCCAAACCCCAACTCTCCTAAAACTTCCAGCCCTGCCTGCATTGGAGGCAAAGAGGAAAGCTTTGAATCAAATGGAAGATTGAAATTTTAAATTGGACAGAGGTGAACCTTCATAACTGGGGAGAAACCATTTTGATAACTAAAATGGTGAAAAGTTATGGAATCAGACTGGGAGGTATACATATACACACATATGTATAGCTAATGGAGTCTGCTACCCAGCGGGAAGGGGAGGTTTCACAGAGCATAATTGATAGACTTTGGGGGGAATCTATTTCATGTTTATCCCCCCAGAGAACTGACAATCTTCACTAAACCTGTTACTCAGAGGAAAATCAATAAATATTATATATTCTGCTACAGGTGAAAGACTGCAGCGCTCAGCTAGGTGCGGGGGCGGGCAGGGGTCTCTCGGCTCTCTGGGACTCCAGTCTCACAGGAGCACCCCGGGTTCCTCAAACCATGGTGGGAAAAGCCAAGGGTTTCTCTTTTTATAAGGATTGTGACTATGGCTCTTTTTCCTATTCTCACAACAAAGGCTAGGTGAGGATACTCATCTTTTTTTTAATTAACATATAATGTATTATTTGCCTCAAGGGTACAGGTCTGTGAATCATCAGGCTTACACATTTCACAGCACTCCCCATAGCACATACCCTCCCCAATGTCCATAACCCAGCCACCCTGTCCCTACCCCTCCACCCCTCAACAATCCTCAGTCTGTTTCGTGAGATTAAGGGTCTGTTATGGTTTGTCTCCCTCCTGATCCCATCTTGTTTCATTTTTTCCCTCCCTCCTCCCCACGACCCCCTTGCCCTGCCTCTCAAATTCCTCATATCAGAGAGATCATATAATTGTCTTTCTCTGATTGACTTCTTTTGCTTTGGCATGATACCCTCTCGTTCCATCCACATCATTGCAAATGGCAAGATTTTGTTTCTCTTGATGACTGCATAGTATTCCATTGTATATATATACCACTTCTTCTTTATCCATTCATCTGTTGATGGACATCAAGGTTCTTTCCATAGTTTGGCTATTGTGGACATTGCTGCTATAAACATTTGGGTGCATGTGCCCCTTCAGATCACTACATTTGTATCTTTAGGGTAAATACCCAGTAGTGCAATTGCTGGGTCATAGAGTGGCTCTGCTTTCAACTTTTTGAGGAACCTCCATACTGTTTTCCAGAGTGGCTGCCCCAGCTTGCATTCCCACCAACAGTGTAGGAGGGTTCCCCTTTTCCACATCCTCGCCAACAGAGGATACTCACGTTTTTAAGTGCCCTCCCTCTGCTCAAAGGCTTCTGCCCTCTGAGAGGTCTGGATTGATGCCCCCGTGACTCCCTCCTGAACTTTCAGAGCTCGTCTGTCCTGGGCTTCAGAGAGGCTATGCAGTATGAACTTCGTTTGCAGACATAACGGCGATAATCTCACCCAACCCTGAGTTCCTTCCACCCATTGCCTATACGGATTTGGCAGTGCAAGAACCCACAGACAGACACGCCAGCAGAGCAAATGCAGGAACCCAGAACCAGAAGGGCTGTGTCACAATCCACTCTGTGATAAAAGGTGATACCACCAATCCATGGGAAAAGGAAAGAACATTCCATTAATAGTGCTTGGATAATTGGTTAACTACACATGGAAAATCCACCTTTTAAATTCTTCACATTCATCAATTTCCACTGGATGAAAGACTTAGAGATAATAAATGCAAGAATGGAAATCTAGAAGAAAACCCAAGAGAATATTTATCAGACCTTGGCACTGGGGAATAACTTTAACAGCATGACAACAATAAAGAAATCACATAGGGGAAAAAATGATAGCTTTGAATATAACATTTAAATATATACGGAAAAACAATAGAAACACAATCAAAAGAGGTATGGTAGTAACACGAGCCCGTAATCCTCATTGTGCTAGCTGGCAGCGAGCCAACAGCTGATACGAGAGTGAGATCTTCCTAGGTCATCTCTTCCCTACCCACCCCGCCAGCACACAGCAGATTTGTGGATGAGCCCAGCAGAGGTCAACCGTGCCTGGGCCAGGCCACCAGATACATCCTGCTGACACAGATTCGTAAGCATAATATATATATTTTTGGTTTGGAACACTGTTTGAAGGCAATCTGTTATGCAGAATTAGATAAGTGATGCAAAAGGGAAATGATAAATTGGAACAAATGTGTAACAAATATGAACGAAAAGATTAAAATCTTTAATATGTGATGAGGCCTTATAAATCAACAAGAAAAACAAGGTCTGCCTTAGAGCAGCAGATAGAGGACATGAGCAGATAAGTTATTAAGAGAAATGGCTAATAAATGAATAAAAAATACTAAACCTCACAGAAGTAAGTGTAATCCAAACATTAAACCACACGTTTGTTTTGTTGTTTTTTTTTTTTTTTTTACTTATGAAATTAGCAGCACTGTAAAAATATTCAATAAAGATGAGTGGTATTATGATGGGCACTCTCAGATCTGGGGATGGAAGTCAAATGAAACCCTTTCTGGAAAGTGATTTAGCAAGACTCAGAAAAAGCCTTTGGGGCAGATGTCGTTGGTCGGTGGGGAATAGTGTGGTATTGTTCACCATTCTTCATCATGTTCCTTGCATGCCTTTGTAGTTCCTTTCCCTAGAAACAAAGTATATTTTCTGGCATATTGACGTCGTCCTTGGCTTTGCAGCTGTTTTTGGCGGAAGGAATGTTAGTAGATGTGTGCTGCAAGCAGAGGCAGAAGCATCCTCTGGTTTCGAGTTTGTTCTCTTGCATTTCTTCTTTTAGCACAACCGCTTCTCCTGTGTATTCCCACCCCCTCAGCCTGGGCCCTGCTGGATTTTGGGAAGACAAAGGGGGTAGGGGCAGAACAGCGTTTAGCAATTGCCTAATCTCAGCAGAAAAACAAAACAATTAAAGAGCAAAACCAAAATTCGCAGGCATTTCCAAGAAAGCCAGGTGAGAAGGGGTTCCCATGAGTCTGAAATACAAGCGGATGGGGCTACGTCATTGATGGTCAGAAAGCTGCATAGTCTCAGCAGCCTCGTGCTGGAGGAAGCAGAGGAAAGCAGCAGGCCATCTAACAAACCTGCCAACAACTCCCCCGCCCCCTTAAATATCCAAGAGGCATTCCCTGGAAAGCTCAGCAGACTCATTTTAGAACAACAGCTGAACCTGTTTTGCTTGCTCCAATTAGCAGGTACATGCAGGGGACCTGCGGTAAGGTCTAGAAGTCTGGAACAGTCTAGCCCCTAGGAGCTCTCAGAATTCACCAACTAGGTGAGCTGGCCTTTCAGGACATGGCCTGTCCCCAGGGATGCTACTGGAATCAGAAAATCCATGGTAGAGATGAAGGAAAAGAAGGTCCAGGTAAGAGTGGGTAAGGGGAATATAGCCAGGAAATCTCACAAATCTTGCACTATGTGAAACACAACAGAATAGGTAACTTAATGAAGTTAGAAAACTTATCCTGAATGAAGCTTCCTTCTGAAAGTTCATACTTAATTCATACAAAAATGATCAACAGAAATGTATTGAGACTAAATCTCATAATGAAGTTATTGTAAAAAAAAAATTGAGAATAAGAATAATGTCCCCACAGGTAGTGAAAGCAGGCATAAAGACTTGCTTTAAAACATGAGACAGAAAAAGGAAAAATGAAATTAATGAACTATTTCAAAATGAGCTGAAAGACTAATATCTTCAAGAAAGAAATGTCATTAAGAAAACAATATAAAACATGAAAGAAAAAATTAATGAGAAACAGAGAAACCCAGAAGTGAAGGGAGAGAGATCAAGAAAAATACAGAAATGAAATAAATGGGGACTAAAGTAAGAGGAATCTGGTGAATAAATACACAAATATTGCCTTAAGAGAAATAGAAGGTGAAAAGAAGGGAATTTTTAAAAACACTGTATTTATTTATTTGAGATAGAGATAGAAAGCGAGCAAGAGAATGCAAGATGGGGGAGGACAGAGGGAGAAGCAGACTCCCCACTGAGCAGGGAGCCCAATGCGGGGCTCTGTCCCTGGACCCTGGGCTCATGACCTGAGCCGAAGGCAGACGCTTAACTGACTTAGCCACCCAGGTGCCCCAAGAAGGGAAATTTTTAAAATAAAAGATAAATTAGAAAGAGATAAAGATTTGAAAACCAATGCAACTGTTGAATGAGTGTAGGAAAAGAAGATCCAACATATGGTGAATAGAAGTTCCTGAATAAGCAAACAGAAGCAAGAGAATTGAACAAATACTACATGGTATAATTTGAGAAAATTTTTCTGGAATAAAATAGATTTGAAAGCACATATTAAAACGCACACTATGCATATGAGAATATTGAACTGAATGGCCAGCACTAAGACATAGTCTAGTGAAATCTCTAAACTGTAAAGAAAAAGAAAAAAAGCTCTTTAGGCATCTAGGCCAAAAGAACATGTGGCTTATAAAGGAAGGAAGGAAGGGGGATTATCATTAGACTTTAAAAAGATTTTTTAATTTAAATTCAATTTAGTTGACATAGAGCGTATTATTAGTTTCGGGTAGAATTTAGTGATTCATCAGTTGCATATAACAGCCAGTGCTCATTCTATCAGGTGCCCTCCTTCATGCCCATCACCTGGTTATCCCTCCCCCGCGCCTGCCCTACAGCAACCCTCAGTTTGTTTCCCAGAGTTCAGCATTTCTTACAGTTTGCCTCCCTCTCTCAATTTTCATCTTCTTTTTCTTTCCCTTCCCCTATGTTCATCTGTTTTGTTTCTTATATTCCACATATGAGTGAAATATATGGTATTTGTCTTTCTCTGACTGATGTATTTCGGTCAGCATGATGCCCTGTAGTTCCATCCATGTCATTGCAAATGGCAAGATTTCATTCTTTTTGATGGCTGAGTAATGTTCCATTGTATATATACACCATATCTTCTTTATCCATTCATCTGTTGATGGACATCTGGGCTCTTTTCATACTTTGGTTATTGTGGACATTGCTGCTATAAACATTGGGGTGCACGTGCCCTTTCGGATCACTACATTTGTATTTTGGGGGGTAAATTCCTAGTAGTGCAATTGTTGGGTTGTAGGGTATCATTAGACTTTTTAGTGTGATACTTTGTCAGAAAAAAACCAAATATTTGGATACCTAAGAAAATGTGACATTCCAGGATAAAGGACACAGACAAGCTGTTACGAACATGCAGGCACTTAGAGAATATTATTCCTATGAGTACTTCCTGAGGAATCTATTAGAGAACAAGTTTTAGGCAACCAGGATGACCAGAGAGAGTTGTTTTTTTTTTTAAAGTAGGCTCTACACCCAACTTGGGGCTTGAACTCACAACGCTGAGATCAAGAGTCACATGCTCTACTGACCGAGCCAGCCAGCCAGCCATCACTAGAGAGAGTTTGAGAGAAGGAACTGAAAAAGTTCTATTGCTTAACCTGGTTGGTAGTTACAGGGATGTTTATCTTATAATAATTCACTAAGATATATATATATATACACATATATATATTTTTTGCATTATTTTCTTTATATTTTATTTCACAGTAAAGGGTAAAAGCAAAAACAAACAAAATAACCATGCATAGAACAGACCTGAGCCCAACAGTAGCTTAGCAAAACCCAGCCTAGTTCAATCAGTTTTCAGTTGTTCCAAGATGTGAGCAAGAAAAAAAAATGCTTATTTTTTAACTCTATTTTTTAACTCTTTATTTTTTAACTCTAAATTTGGGATGATTTGTTATTCAGCACTATTGTGAGTTTTGCCATCTAATGTAATTGAATCTTCATCAGCTCTATCAAACCTCTTATTTCCTTATTGAATCTGGAAAGGACCAGATCCTTCTTTTCCTAGATTCCCTAATGGTTAATGAAGGCTATGTGACAAATATTGGAACCAGTGAGGGAATTCTGTTAGCTTTGTAGGAAAGGTTTTCTTTCCTAATTAAGGAGAGTGGTGTATGAGGAGTCTCTTTCACGGTCTTGTCTTCGTACATCTCTGCTTTCCTGAATTTTGCTTATGTGACCACGGAGACCCGCAGCCGTCTTGCTACCATAAGCAACAAGCACATAGATAAAAAGTCAACATCCTGAGGTTGCTGGAGCAAAAAAAAAAAAAAAAAAAAAATGAGATTCTGATTCTTGTCTACTTCATTGAGTATCTCTTCCATCTTTCAGACTTCTCGGTTATTTGAGTTATAAATATCCCGGTTGTTAGTTAGCTTTCCTGTTACTTGCAGCTGGCTTTCTATTGCTTCCTAACTTAAATAGCTTTAAAAATGTTTGTTGTCCAAATGCCTGTGTGGCTTAGTTGCTGAGGCATCTGCCTTTGGCTCAGGTCATGATCCCAGAGCCCTGGGGCCGAGTCCCACATCAGGCTCCCTGCTCGATGGGGAGCCTGTTTCTCCCTCGACTTGCTTCTCCCTCTGCCTGCCATTTCCCCAGCTTGTGTTCTCTCTCTCTGAGAAATAAATAAATAGAATATTTTAAAAAATATTTATTGTCTTAAAACCAGGAATACTGGATCCAGTAACTTAGATTAAGGAAGGATTCCAAGGGGCACCTGAGTGCCTCAAGTGGGTGAAAGCCTGTGCCTTCGGTTCGAGTCCTGATCCCAGGGTCCTGGGATTGAGCCCCGCACTGGCTCTCTGCTCAGCGGGGGAGCCTGCTTCCCCCTGCCTCTCTGCCTGCTTGTGATCTCTCTTTCTTTCTGTCAAATGAATAAATAAAATTAAAAAAAAAAATGAAGGATTCCAAGATACAGTCAAAAAAATATTTATAAAAGCATTATCTGTAGAGAAAAAAAATAGAAAATGATCTAGAAGTTCAATATAAAAGAATCATTAACTAAATAAGATCAATTAGATGACATATTTTGCATCTGTTAACATTCATGTTTTTTGGAGAATAAGAATATGAAAAACGGTCACGCAAAATAAAAAATTAATATTTAAAACTGTATGGGTGAGGGGTAGCTGGCTGGCTCAGTCAGTAGAGTATATGACTCTTGATCTTGGGTTCATGAATTTGAGCCCCACATTGGGCATAGAGCTTATTTAGAAAAAATAATAAAGCTGTATGGGGTGACATCAGAGAAAATGGCCGAGTAAAGATGTCCAAATCTTCTCTTCCACAAAAGCAATGAGAAAACTGGCAAAATTGTCAAAATCAACCAGAGAATGTTAATTCAAGAAAAATGATTGGATTGCAGTAAAAGTATTGAGCTTTGTGGCATTTTAATTTGCCCAATTTTCATCCTCCTCCTCTCCATCTCCTGCAGAAAACTGATGATTTCTGCAGTTGCCTTGAAAATGAACACCCATAATCCTGTTGAAAAAACCAGCAGACTGGCAGCCACCAGAGAGGGCAGAACAGGATTGGAGCTCCTTCATAGACCCAGGCCCAGAGAAGTGTCATTATCTGACCTGTCTGGTGGTTCCCTGGAAGATACTACTCACAAGGCTGTGTCATTATTTGACTTGACCCAGAGGTCACCCAGTGTGAACAGCCTTTTCCCCAGAGGCATTTGTCTAGAACAATCAGAGATAATTGTTTAACATTGATGGGTGCCTTATTGGTGGATTACACTGGGCAAACAATAGGCTAACCAAAAAGCTTAAAAAGAAAATCTAGAGAATGAGATCATCATATGGGACTCTGGAAAGCTCCAAATATTACTGAGAGTCAAGAAGGCTGTGTTCATGCATATGTTTGTGCATATGACCAGGGCTGTGTGCATGCTCAGGAAGACACAAGAAAGATCTAAGCTCTCACCTCTGGCTAACCTTAAGGCCCTGTGCAAGCAGGAAGTGAAAGCTGAGGCAGAACTGTAAATTGCCTTTCCACTGTCTGAATGTTGAATGCATTCCCCCCGATATACATACAGAGCCCCTCAACAAAAACTGGGCAATGTATTGGTTTCAGGCATTGTGGGGGGGGGGTGTAAAGGTTTTTTATTCATTTATTTGAGAGAGTAAGAGAGAGCATGAGCAGTGGGGAGGAGCAGAGGGAGAGGGACAAGCAGACTCCCTGCTAAGCAGGGAGCCCAGTGCAGGTCTCTATCCCAGGACCCTGGGATCATGACCTGAGACAAAGGCAGAAGCCTAACCCATTAAACCACCTGGATGCTGCTTGGTTTCAGGCACATCAAGAAATTGACCATTAAGGACGCCTGGGTGGCTCAGTTGGTTGAGCAACTGCCTTCGGCTTGGGTCATGATCCCGGAGTCCCGGGATCGAGTCCCATAGCGGACTCCCGGCTCTGCGGAGGTCTGCTTCTCCCTCTGACTTTCTCCCCTCTCATTCTCAGTCTCTCGCTCTCTAATAAATAAATAAAAATCTTTAAAAAAAAAAAGAAAGAAATTGACCATTAAGCTAAGTAGACATTGCAGTGGTCACACACAACAAAGAAATCAGACTTTACGGAATTAGGTCACAAAGCCACTAGAAAAACAACAACAATCAGAAGCAATGACACCAACAAAACCTGGGATTTCATTATATTTTTTTGAACTATGTTTGGTTTTCAATAAAAAAGGAGAAACATGCAAAAAACATACTATAGAAAATATGGCACTCTTAGATATATACTCAAGAGAAATAAAAACATATGTCCACATAAAAACTTGTTTATGAATGTTCATTGCAGTATTATTCATAATAGCTAAAAAGAGTAGAACAGCCCAAATTTTCTTCAGCTGGATGAATGGACAAATGAAATGTACTATATCCTTACAATGGAATACTATCCAACCCTAAAAAGGAATGAAGTACTAATAAATGGTATGGCATGGATGAACCTGGAAAATATTATATTAGGGGAAAGAAGCCAGATACAAAAGGCCACATATTGTATGATTCCATTTATAGAAAATGTCCAGAATGGGCAAATCCATATAGACAGATTGTCTATTAGTGGTTTCTGGGGATTAGAGGGGAGGGAAAATTGGGTGTGATTGCTGATAGATATAGGAGTTCTTCAGATTATTGAAAATGTTTTGGAATTAGATAGTGGTGCTGGTTGTACAACTTTATGAATACAGTAAAGACCACGGCATTGTACACTCTAAAAGGGTGAATTTTATGGTATGTTAATTATATCTTGATGATAAAAGTAACCTGTGTGGTATGGTCTCAATTTTGTTTAAAATACTGTTTTTGATACAAATCTTGTGCAATTTCCAAAAGTCTCCTGACTGCCTTCTTTCTCTTTGTTGATTGATGCATGACACTAAGTGGGCTCTTCACTTCCAGACTCCGTTGAAATGTCACACCATGAGACATAGGATCTGGTTTTACATGTAGCCACTAAGGGGTTGTTGATGTAACTTGGAGGTTGTGGAAAGTTTGTTCCACATGGTTGAAGCCTGATCAATGGGAATTAGGTAACAGAAAGGAGTGAGGCAGTAATTTCCCACATTTCTCCATTCCTTGGACTACTCCGATGTGTAAACTTTCGCAAACCTCCCTGAGTCCCTCATGCCATGTGAACACATCTGCCAAGTGGCATGCTGGGACTCCATCTTGGCTTGTCATGAAGTGGTGGCCAACATGATAAGGCTTCACAAGGAGTTACTTCACATCTTCTCTTGCCTCACTCATGTCCTCTTTTCTCTTCACCCTATAACCCTTCCAAATAAAGTGTCAGCATTTCAGTACTTGTTTCTACTTTTCACAGTACTCAGACTAAGAAAAATGCATAAAAAACATACATTAAAAAACTTGAGTTTATCTTTGTGTGCGGTGTAAGAAAATGGTCCAGTTTCATTCTTCTATATGTGGCTTTCCCATTTTCCCAACACCATTTGTTGAAGAGACTGTCCTTTTCCATTGGATATTCTTTCCTGCTTTGTTGAAGATTAGTTGACCATAGAGTGGAGGGTCCATTTCTGGGCTCTCTACTCTGTTCCATTGATCTATGTGTCTGTTTTTGTGCCAGTACCACACTGTCTTGATTACAGCTTTGTAATAGAGCTTGAAGTCTGACATTGTGATGCCACTAGCTTTCGTTTTCTTTTTCAACATCCCTCTGGCTAGTTGGGGTCTTTTCTGGTTCCATACAAATTTTAGGATTATTTGTTTCAGCCCCATGAAAAAGTTGATGGTATTTTGATAGGGATTGCATTGAATGTGTGCATTGCTCTAGGTAGCATAGACATTTTAACAATATTTATTCTTCCAATCCATGAGCATGTAAGGTTTTTCCATTTTGTTGTGTCTTCTTCCATTTCTTTCATAAGTTTTCTGTAGTTTTTAGAGTGCACAGACTTTTTAGCTCTTTGATTAGGTTTATTCCTAGGTATCTAATGGTTTTTGGTGCAATTGTAAATGGGATCGATTCCTTAATTTCACTTTCTTCTGTCTCATTGTTAGTGTATAGAAATGCAACGTAAAGATAAACTCAAAATGGATGAAATACCTAAATGTGAGACAGGAATCCATCAAAATTCTAAAGGAGAACATAAGCAGCAAAGAACAAAATTCTTTGACCTTGGCCACAGCAAAGACATGTCTCCAAAGGCAAGGGAAACAAAGGCAAAAATGAACTATTGGGACTTCATCAAGTTAAGCTTTTGCAGAGCAAAGAAAACAGTCAACAAAACTAAAAGACAACCTATGGAATGGGAGAAGATATTTGCAAATGATGTATCAGATAAAGGGCTAGTATCCAAGATCTATAAAGAACTTATCCAGCTCAACACCCAAAAAACAAATAATCCAGTCAAGAAATGGACAGAAGACATGGACCACGTGGACTTTTGGTGGTCAGGGGGAGATTCTAGGCAGAAAGAATAGCAAACACAAAGGTCCTAATGCTGGACAGTGCTTGACACGTTTGATTGGGAATGTCTTAATCCAGAAATAGCAAGGAGGTCAGTGTGACGGGCAGAGAGTGCTAGCAGGGGAGGTCAGAGTGGTGGGAGGAGGAAGGGCTTTGTAGGCCTTGATAAGGACTTCGGGTTTGACTGTAAATGAGATAGGAAGCCATTGGAGGCTTTAGAATTTCTTGGATAAAATTTACCATTCTCACCGTTTTTAAGTATACGGTTCAGTGGCATTAAGTACATTCACATTGTTGTGAAACCATCATTACTATTCATCTCTAGCACATTTTCATCATCCCACATTGAAACTTTGTACCCTTTAAGTAAAAACTTTCCATTACCCTTTCCCCCAGTCCCTGGTAACCACTGTTCTACTTCCTGTCTCTATGAGTTTGGCTGTTCTAGCTACCTCCTGTTGGTGGAGTCCTACAGTATTTGTCCTTATACCTGGTTTATTTCACCAGGCATAATGTCCTTAAGGTTCATTCTTGTAGCATGGGTCAGAATTTCACTGGAGAGTTCTGAGCTGAGGAGTGATAGGACTTAATGTACATTCCAGAAGGATAACTCTGGATGCCTTGTGGGAAGAGATGGTAGGCAACAAAGGTGGAAACACAAAGACCAATTATAAGGCTGTTGCAATCATCTAGATGAGAAAGGGTGGCGGACTGGGCTTGGGTGGTAGTGGCAGAGATGATGAGACATTTCAGAATCAAGCTCTTTTGAAGGCAGAGCTACCCAGATTTGCTGATTGATTGGATGTCAGCTATGAGAAAGGGTACAGGTGAGGGTGACCCAAGGAGTTGTGCCTGACCACTGGTAGCATGGAGTAGTAGTTAACGGAAATGGCCGAGAATGCAGGTGAAGTAGGATTTGGTGGTGGTGGTGGAGTGTGTGTGTGTGTGTGTGTGTGTGTGTGTATGAGAAAATGTAATTCTGAACATACCAAGTTTGGAATGATGATTAGGCCTCCAAGTAGAGATATAGAGTAGACAATGGATGTACAAGTCTAGGTCAAGGGAGAGGAGAGAAAAGTTAGGGCTTGAGATACATAACTTGGTGTCATCAGCTCATAAAAGCCCTGGATCTGGATAAGACCTTCAGGGACCCGAGAACAAATCTAGGCAAGAAGAGGCCTAAGGATGGAGGCCTGGGGCCCTCTGTTACTCAGAGGCCAGGGAGATAAAGATGGAGATGACCCAACAAATGAGATTGAGAAGGAAGGGACAGACCATTAGGAGCACAACCATGAGAGAGAGGGTCAGTGAAGAGAATGGTTTAGGAAAAGGGAGTCACAAATAAGGTGAGAATTACACTGGGGATGTCTTCTGGGACCTTATCAGGAATGATTATTCATTACCATTCCACATTCCTCGTGAAACCCTTTTTGGGAGCTTTCCTTCATTCTCTTACAGCATCTTCAGAGAGAGTTGAAGAGGAGAAAATGTCCTAAATCTAATGAGTGCTACTTCCCAAGGTCCTCCCACCTTGTACCCACTTTGAGTCACTCGAGACCTTGCTGCTGAGGTCAGTGGTTGCATTGATTCCTTCAGCTAGGTCACTTAGCCTCTCCACGGGCTTCCCATCACCCTGTGGATCCCAGACTGTCCAGTGTGTTTAGAGCTTGTCCTCGTGGCCCCTGCCCTGGGTTTAGAGTTTATCTCCTTGCCTTGTCAAGTTTGACTTCCTCTAACTCTGTCTTCTCCACTATTCACATCCATTCAATGTTTTCTCCTCTCTTGCCTCTGACCAAATGTCTTCTCATCATTTAAATTGTAGTTTTACATTCATCTCCATTTCCTGCCACCCACTGCCAAACTGGGAAATGTCTATTAGTCATTCTGTGAAAACGTCTGAATGTCTACTGCACAGAACCCTGTCATAGATGCTACACGCTACACCAATGATTTTGACACAGTCTTTGTCTTCGACTTCCTTTCAAGGTAGTTTGGGAGAGGAAAAAATTAACATGTAAAATGAGAGGTAATAAAACTAGACAATAAATCATGTTTTCTAAAAATTGCCATCAATTCATATTGATACCAAATGAGAGTCAGGCAAGATGGCAGTCGAGCTGAGACATTGAAAGATGAGAAGGATTTGAATAGTAGGAAGGAAAGGGGTGGGCAACCCCAGAGGAGGGTTTTTACATAAGTAAAGTCTTGATGACAGGAAGGTGCAAGGAAAGGTAGATTCAAAAATGTCGTGGAGTAGGAAGTGAGAGGTGCAAGGAATTTAATGATGGGTGCTCAAGAGTTTTGGAATAATGTAAAAGCAGCGCTGAGAAGAACAGCTTGGAACCTATGGTCAGCACAAAGAGTTAGGAGACGAGAGGACCAGTAAAAGGACTAGTGTGGTAGTCCAGCTCTGACAAGATAAGAGCCTGGGATTTGAACTGGTGTAGACCGAGAATACCTCTTTCCTCAGAGCTCAGCAGCCCATTTCTCACTGGTCGGAATTTGGTAATGAGTCCATCCCTGTTTAAATCTCCACAGCCATGAATATGTGGTGATCTGACTGGCTAGGCTCCGGACCTGGAGGTGGGGCCAGCTTCACCCAAGCAAGGTCTAAGAGAAGGCTGATCCCAAAGGAAAATCAAGATGGTGTTTCCAGAAGGGAGGATAGATGCTGAGAACTAAAACCAGTCCTCCTTATCATCCTCCACTCATTCTTCCACCTACCACACTCCACTGAAACCATTCTCACCAAGATCACTCCTAGTTTACAAAGCCGGAAGACCTTTCCAGGCTGCCGAAAGACCTTTCATAATCTGACTTCTCGGCTGCATTTGGCACTGTTCGCCCTCGAAATATTAGTATTTTCCAAGGTTCCATTTTCAGCTCAGTCTCCTCCGAGTCCCCCATTTTCTCCTTCCTTGGCTCCCTTGGAAGAATTAGGACACTTTGTCCCGCCATCTTGGATATGCCTCTATTGACACACATCGTCCACTGTATTGTGATTATCTCTGTGTGCATCGTGTTTCTTTGTAGCTCCAGCTCCTGGCAGTAGGGGTTGAGTTAATGACTAGAAATGAGGTATACAAGCAAGAGGGTGAACAAAAAGGCAAAGATGATGTCACGATTTTGAGCCTAGGACTCACTAACAGAAAAAAGGAGGTCAGTTTTAGAGAAAAGGGAGTGAATCTGACTTCAGAAGTGTTGTGTCAGGGACGGTGGCCCCACCAAACAGAAACAAACAGAATAGAGACTGTTGAAGATACTGCAGCAGGAGCCGTCTGCTGCAAGTTGCGTGAGAGTAGAGACCTTGTCTGTCTTGTTCTAGCTTCTAGAACATGGTACAGAGTAAGTGCTTAATAGACACTTGCTGAGTTACAGAAGTAACCAGTGAAGTCACGTGAGTGACTGAGATTTCTAATGGGCACAGAGCCAGGCCCCGCCTGGGGGAAGCATTGAATGGAAGGGATGAGGACAAGAGGCTCCCAAGGCATCCCCTGCCGGGAGACACATGTCCAACAAACAAGGAGAGAGGCCATTCTTTCCTTTCTCAGTCTCCTTTTTCTCCTTTCCTTTTTCCTTTCTCCTTTCCTTCTTCCATCAGCAAAGAAACCTTTCTTAGATGCCCTCTATCAGATTTCCCACATTCCATTGCCTGGAATCTGGTCATGTGTCCACGCTCGGCTGCAACAGAGGCTGAGGAAGTAAACATCTGTGTGGCATTTTCAGACTCGGTAAAGACTCCACAGTTTAGACAACCAGGAGGAAGAGGAGAGGTGCAGAGATTTGATCTGCCTCCCAGAGAGAAGGCAAATTTTAAATGAGGAGGAGGAAGAGGTACAGAGATTTAAAAATACAGACCCACTTTGAGGACATTCTTGGAGGTTCAAAGGGTCCTCCCAAATTACTCCTTCTGCTCTGGTGGACGATGTGCCAACGACCCGGGGAAGAGACAGCCCCTGCTCTTTATATCCTTCAGATTCGCAGCATCAGGGACTTGGTTGGAACACTTAGAACAACACGGTGGGGGAGGGGAGGGTTGTTTTCCTCCAGGTCAGAGGAAAGTTGAATTTAAATCCCTCCAGTTTGGAGTAGTGGTGCACTGCAGCGGAGTTGACTCGGCGATTTGCCAGATGGGTCAGGCCTATTCGCCGTCTTGAAAAGGCCTGAAACCCCAGCCCCGACACAAAGCTACAGGGAGTAGAGAGGACAGGCTTCCCCTCCTAAAAACAGACAAGCGTCAAGTAAAATGTTACCACAAGAGAATTCGTTTTCCTGTTCCTTATACCAGCTTGCAGTTGGGCCTAGAATCCTGTTCCTGGGGGACCTATTACAGATGTGGGAGATGGGAAAAGGAGAGGGGCCGATGACTTTTTAATGCTGTCTTTATGAACTAAAGAAGACTATGATAATAGCTGGAAACAAGAAAAAGTGCCGGCCACAGGAAGCAACCAGGAGAACCGCTGGCCTGACTCAGGCTGGGGAGAAGCCACTCTGGATTGACAGCAGAACAGGGAAAGGCCTCTGACCGAGCCAGGGAAGGGAGAGACAAGCCGCCAGCGTCAAGGTCAAGGTCAAGGGGGGCTTTTGCTCCTGTATATGTGGAATCTTTAAAAAAAAAGAAAAAAGCTGAACTTACAGAAACAGGAAGTGGAGTGGAGGTTACCAGGGGCTTCTGAGGGTGGGGTGGGGGGTGGGGGGGGAGGGGGAGATTGGGTAAAAGGTACAAACTTCCAAGCATGAGATTAGCAAGTTCTGGGGGCTCTAATGTACAGCGACCGCGGCAAGTAACACTGTAGTATATGCTTGAAACTTACTAGGAGAGTAGATCTTAAATTTTCTCATCATACACACACGAAAAAGTAATCATGGGATGGGATGGGGGGTGCTAGCTCCTGCTATGGCCAATCATTTTGCAGTGTATTAGTGAATCAAATCAACACGTTGTACACCTTAAACTTAATGCCGTATATCAATTATATCTCCGGAAAGCTGAGGGAAGAAAAGACGACCTTCACAACGCCAGGCTTGTAGGGGAAATGTCTGCAAAACCCAGCAGGCTTTACTCTAATAGCATTTTTGGAGCCCTGACTCTGCCTGGCATCGTTCGAAGTTTCTACTCCTATTATTTCTCTTACTCAGTAGGTAGTTTTATTTCTCTTATGTTACAGATAAAGAAGCAGAAGCGGAGAGAGGTTAAGAAGTCACTGGCTCCAGGTTTCCTAGTTACCGAAGGGGGAGGGCAGGGTGGAAAGGAAGGCTGCCTGACTCATGTTAGCACTTGCGATCAGCTCTGCTGAACAGCTTCCAGCTTGGTAACTAGGCTTCCTTATCACCTGACAGAGACTTTGCTGGTCATCCGGGGGTGGGGGTGCTGAATTCCAAGGGAGAAATGAGCATCCCCCGGGCCGGTTTGCCTTCCTTGCTTATGGTCATGGAAGGGCAGATCAGGATGCCGGTGCCTCCTTCCAGACCAGGGGCAGAGCAAGGGCTCGTTGACAGGCGTTTCTATAGGGAGAGGGGCTCGAACATTGTGCTTAGGGCCGCGGGCTCTGGGGCCACACTGCTCAGACTAAATTCTGCCTCCACCCTCCTTAATTTTGTACTTCAAGCGAGTTCCTTAAGCAGATGTTCTCTAGTTTCCCATCTGTAAAATGAGTTTGATAATAAAATCACCTACCTCCTAGTGCTGCTGTGAGGTTGGACTATATCCATCTCTATAGATATATCTTGATATCTATATGTCTTTATAGAGATAAAATGTATGTTTATATAGATAAAATATTGTATATTTATTAAACATATATATGAAATATAGAGATTTTATATATCAAATATATTTATATGTGTATATAATTATATTAAAATTATATTTTATGTTTCTGTATATAAAAATTCAGAACAGGGCCTAGCACATCGTAAGTGCAGTATAAGTATTAGCTTTTATCATCACTGGGACATTCTTTCTTACTCTGAAGGGGCCGACACTGTGGAGGAAGTTCAGAAGTTCCTGCACGACCCAAGGACCCTACTTCTCTGAGCCCCTCAACTGTTTCTTCAGCAGATGCCGTGTGGCCGCCATATTGTTGCATGACGATTCTTTTTTGTTGTTGTTGTTGTTGCATGACAATTCTAAGTGACTGAGAGTTCAGTTAGTTTGTGTCTCCGGCAGAGGTGCTCGTGGTAAAAGTGTAGACATAGGATTCTCTCTGGTCTTTTCTCCTACGAATTCATGTTTAGAAATTAGTTCTTCAAGATGGTGACTTCCCAGGTATCATTCACATTCCAGGCCCGGCTCCAACACGAACATTTCCTTCAAGCTTTCCTGATTCTCGCTTGGAAATAAACTTTCCGTATTCTGGGCTTCATTCTATACATCTCTTGTGGCATCGATTATCATTTTGAAGGAAGCTCTGAGCATTTTTATATATCCTTTGAGGTTTATGGAGATTTCCTTTGGGTACAGGTAAAACTCATCCTTTTTAGTAGACAGCTGTGAGTTTTGGCAAACACGTTCAGTTGCCGCCAGCAGCAGTCACATGGTGGGACACATCCAGGGCCCCAGAATTCCCTTGTAGGGAGTCGAATATAATTTCTTTTGTAGTCAACCCCTCCCACAACCGTCAGCCTCAGGCGGCCAGGGATCTGTTTTCTGTCACTGAAGTTTTGCCTCTCTCAGAATGTCGTAGAAGAAGAACCGTCTAGTGGGTAGCCCTTCGCGTTGGAATTCTTTCACGTAGCCTAGTGCCTGAGAGCCATCAGGGTTGGGGCAGGCTCCCACGTGCTGATACAATAGTAGTATTCTGTCCTGTGGATGCATCACAGCTCATCTACTCACTCGCCTGTTGAAGGGCATCTAAGTTCTTTCAGTTTTTTTAAGCTAATGAGTAAAGCTGCTTGTTTACAGACAAGTTTTTGTGTGAATACATTTTTCTTTCTTTTGAGGAACGCCTTCGAGTGGGATCACTGGATCACGTGGTCAGTGTATGTTTCGCTTGGTAGGAAACTGTCAAACTTCACCAGAGTGGTCGTACCATTTGGCAAGCCTGTCCAGCCGAGAATTCCGGTTACTCTGCACCTTGCCAGCACTTAGCATTAGTCACTGCCCTCCCCCCCCACCCCTCCGACTCCCTGTACCTCTCCTATCCCCCTTCTGCCTATCCCTCTCCCCCTTTCCTTCTTTCCTTCATTGACACTGTACTAGGGGTGTCAGGGAGCAAACTTCATTGAGGTGTAATATACATCCAGGAAAGCGCACACTTCATGTGTCAAACTTGATGAATGTTTGCGGAGTGAATGTACCCGTGTAACCACCACCCCGATCAGAAACCAGAGCATTGCCGGTACCCCGGAAACACCCCTGTGCCCTCTCCCAGTGTTATGGGCTGAATGTTTGTATCCCTCCCCCAAAATTCATATGTTGAAATCCTCGCTCCAAGGGGATGGCATTAGGAAGTGGGCCCCTTGGGAAGTGGCGGGGTCATGGGGGTGGAGCCCTCGTGAATGGGATGAATGCCCCTATAGGGAGAGATGCTACAGAGCTTGCTCCTCTCCCTCTGCTCCATGCCAAAGGCAACCTTATTCAGACTTCCAGCACCATAGATGAGTTTCTAACCCCCCTGAAAGTGAGATCATACACTATGTACTCCTTTGTGTAGCTTCCCTTGTTCAATATTGCGTTCGAGAGATTCATCCATAAGGTCCCCTGTAGTTGTACTTTTGTCTAGTTTCTTGCTGTAGAGTACTCCACAGTATGAACATACCGTGGTTTGTTTCTATAGTCTATGGGTGGTGGTCATTTGGGTTTTTCCCCAGTTTTTATCTGTTACGAATAATGCTTCTGTGAACATTCTTGTTGCCCTCTGAGAGGTACCCTAGACCATCCTCAGGTTCAACAACACGCTGGCAGGGCTCACAGAATTCGGAAAGAAAGCTATTATATGCACAGTTACGGTATATGACAGTGAAAGAACAGAGACTAAAATCAGCAATGGGAAAGGGGTTATAGGGCAGAGTCCAAGAGAGTTCCAGGTGGGGGCTAACAGTTGTCCTCTCCCAGCACTTACCTCTCGCAGCAATGGTGGATAGCAGTAGGCATGGAATATTGCCAACCAGAGCCCCCCCCCCCAGCTTTTGTGTCCAGGGATTTTTTTTGGGGGGGCGGATAAGTTATGTAGATATGGTGATTGCCGTATGGCTGTCCTTAGTCTATAGCTCTTGCAGAGGTCAGGCTGATACCAGGTGGCCCAAGGCCCTAACCATAAGTCACATTGCTGGCATAGACAATCTGTTGTGGCCCAAATTCCCCAGGAGAGCACAGACGCTCTTCTCAGGCAGGACATTCCAGGGGCTTAGAGGTTACCTCCCAGGAGCTGGTCAAGGACCCAATCTTTCTTTGGACAAGGTCAGTCCTCTGGTGCACACTTATTTCTGTGTGTCTTTTGGTGAACACATACAGCATTTCTGTTGGATGCACACCTAAGAATAGAGCGTGTGTCATAGCTTAAGCATATGTTCCACTTTAGTAGTTCTTACCAACACTTTCCCAAAGTGGCTGCATCGATCTACATTCTCGGCAGCAAGTGTGAGGGCTTCAGGTGTGCTGTGTCTTCTCTAACACTTGCTGTTGCCGGATCTTCTTGATTTATTTTAGCCATTCTGGTGGGTGGGTGGTAAATTCTCACCATGCTTTTCATTCACTTGTCTCTGCAGAGTAATGATGAGCATGTTTCTATGTGTTTATTAGTCATTTGGATATCCTCAGCACTTATTATCAATTTCCGGTATTGTAATTTGTTTCTTTTTTTTATTTTTTGTTTTTATTAACATATAATGTATTGTTTGTTTCAGGGGTACAGGTGTGTGAATCATCAGTCTTACACAATTCACAGGACTCACCATTGCACATACCCTCCCCAATGTCCCTAAACCAGCCACCCTATTGTAATTTCTATTTTAAAATGTTTCTTTTTTTTAAGTACTCTCGACACCCAACATGGAGTTCAAACCCACAACCCTGAGATCAAGAGTCGCACACTCCACTGATTGAGCCAGCCAGGCGCCTCCCCTAGATTGTAATTTAATTCAAGTCATTTCGCCCCTGCCATGTGCCAGAACCCCTGTGAGGCAATGAGGAATGACAGCGAACAAAATTTAGTATGTGCCCCAACCCACACCCACATGCACGCACATTCACAGAAGCAGCTCCTTATGTATTGATATAGAAAGACTCCAGAGGGACTCCTGGGTGGCTCAGTCGGTTAGGTGACCAACTCTTAGTTTTGGCTCGGGTCATGATCTCGAGGTCATGAGCTTGGGGTCATGGGATCAAGCCCCATGTCAGGCTCTGTGCTCAGCAGGGAGCCTGCTTCTCTCCCTCTTCTTCTCCCTCCACTCCTTTCCCCACTGTCTCTCTCTCAAAATAAATAAATAAAATCTTAAAAAAATAAAAAGCTCCCCGAGACATTCTAAGTGAAAAAAGGTACAGAAAAATGTGTATGGCCTGCTACCATTTGTGTGAAATGTTTGCCGGAGAAATGAATACACATGTAGTCTTGAATATGCATAAACATTTTCTAGGAGAGAAACAGAAACTATAACAGCTACTTGTAGAAGAAGAAAACTAAGTGCATGGGAAATGGTGGGGGGAGGGGAGAGAGACTTTTCAGGTATACAGTTTTATACTCTGATGTGTGAGCAATGTCAATTTTTTTGCCTTTTAAAATCATTGTATAGAAATATTTAAGGAAAAAAACAAATACTGCTTGTGTGTGGTTTATAGTGCAGTTGGAAATGGTTTCTGGCCCAGTTGGGAGGGATCGTGACAGAGTTATGGATGCTAGTGAGCTGAGTCCTGGCAAGGGGAGAATTCGGGATTCCTTTGGAAAATATACAAGGGCCACCTAATCCAGGATTTTTTTGAGGCAAACAGTTCCCGATGGAGTACATGTCTACGTTCGGACTGAGGGGCCAGTGGGACTGAGTCTGGGACGGCAAGTGGGAAGTGGAAAGGGTGCCGTTGATGGAGGACCCACGCAGGTCTGAAGGTGGGGTGCAGGGTGTGGGCTCCAGGCTGGGAGCAGTTCCAGGTCAGGGGTTGGGGGAGAGGAGTGCTGGCCGGGAAGCGGCAACAGTCGCCTCGGGCCACATCTTCACAGCTCTGTAGACTCCGGAGGCCTGAGGCTTGGGGAGCCACTTTAGGGTGTTTAAGCAGGAGAATGACAATGTCATTCTGCGGAGAGCACAGATGGTAGCACGACAGGCTGGAGACGCTGTTGGGAGCGTGGCATCGCAGGGAAGTAACTGGGCTTTGGAGGCAAACCCACCTCCCCTGCTTCTGTACGTGGAAAAAAATAGCAACTTCCTAGAATTATTAGGAAAGTAGGATGGGAAAGTGCTTACAGGGCCATTATCACAGTGCCTAATACAGTGTAAACTTTCAATGAATATTAGATATTACTGTGATCTTATCCTGAGTCTGACTCCTTGTCACCATCCTGACCCTCCGTTTCTAACCCCAACTGCCATCTTCTTTTACCTGGAGCATTAGTGTGGCCGCTGACCAGTTCTGCTGGATGCCTTGTGTGGCCCCATCGGTCTGTTCTTTACAGTAGCCAGACTGATTCTTTCAACATGTGATTCAATCACAGACAGAGCCTAATTTTCCTGGTAGGTGAAGAACTACAAAAGGACCAAGAACCCAGAGAAAAATAGGCAAGTCACAGAAAAGAAATCCTATTGGCTTTAAACTAGATGAATAATTGCTCAACGTCACTCATAAGAAAAAGGCAAATGAAGAGCACCTGAGTGGGTCAGTTGGTTAAGAGTCTGCATTTGGCTCAGGTCATGATCCCAAGATCCTGGGATCAAGCACCACATAGAGGCCCACATCGGGCTCCTTGATCAGTGGGTGTCTGCTTCTCCCTCTGCCTCCCCCTTTGCTCATGCTCTCTCCCTCTCCCTCTGTCTTTCTATCAAATGAATAAATAAAATCTTTGGGGAAAAAAAGAAAAAAGCAAATTAAAACCATCTTTTCACTTATCATATTGGAAAAGAAAAACAGCTTGCTAATAACCCTATTTATTAATTACAAGTAACATTACCAGTGGGATGGTAACTTGTTACCATTTGGTAATACATACCAAAATACCAAAGTGCAACACTTATGTAGGATAGGAAAGATCCTCAGCCACCTCTTGGACCTAATTTCTTATTGCTCTTTCCCCTGGAACACTAAACTCAAGCTACTCTGACAAACTCTGAACTTGCCAAGCGTTCTGCCTCAAAGCTCTTCACATGCTAGTCCCTCTGCCTGGAATGTTATTCCCTCCACCTGAAACCCTGTTCCCTCAGAGAGCCAAATGGTTTAATCCCTCTTTGTGCAGCTCTCTGTTCAAATGTTATCTCTTCAAAGAGGCCTTCTCATCACTGTCGATTCCATTATAATGCTCTTGCAGTTAGTTTTTGCCATGTAATGAAACATACCCAAACCTACTGGCTTCAAACAACAAATATTTATTATTATTATTTTTTAAAGATTTTATTTATTTATTAGAGAGAGTGTGAGAGAGAGCATGAGAGGGGAGAAGATCAGAGGGAGAAGCAGACTCCCCGCAGAGCTGGGAGCCCAATGTGGGACTTGATCCCAGGACTCCAGGACCATGACCTGAGCTGAAGGCAGTCGCTTAACCAACTGAGCCACCCAGGCATCCAAATATTTATTATTTTTTTAACCATCCTGTGCTTTGGCTGGCAGTTCTTCTGGCTTGAGCTGGCTTGGCTGTGGGCTGGATCATCTAGGGGCCGTACTCACATGGGTAAGACCTTAGGGCAGCTAAAATGGCTGGGACAGTTGGGACTAGTTGATGTGGTGGCAGAAGTGTTCTCAGAGGCAAGAGAAAGCATGTCCAATATAAAAGCACTTTTTAAACTCTTGCTTGCGCCATGTTTGGTAATGTCACATTGGCTAAAATATGTCGTAGAGTTAAACTAGAGTCATTGTAGGAGGGGAATCCCTAAGGCATGATTGGGGATCATTACTGCAATATTGGGCCATTGCTTGTTCATAGCACTGATCACAGTTAGACCTTATATTATGCATTTGTTTGCATATTAATTGTATCCTTCTATGACAATAGAGTCTTCATGAAAGAAGGGGCTTTGTTTTGTTTACTGTTTACCTCTCCAGCACCTAAAAAAGTGCTTGATATATTCGATAAATACATATTTATTGAATAACCGAATTAATGAATTGAGAGTTAGGAGGCTTTTGCAGTTAAAGAAAAGGGCTAGAAAGGTATTATGTGTGAATGTAAACAAAATGTTGTGATTGCTTGTATGCAGGAAGTAAGAGAGAGAGATCAAAGATATACCATGCTTCTGACATGGCCAATATATTTATTAATAAATACCCTTAAGTGCCAATGACACAACTCCATCTTGAAAAGTCTGAGCAAAAGGGAAACCCATTGGGAAGGTATTGAGGCAGATTAGATCATTGAAGGTCTTATAACTAAATAGCAAAAGGGGGGGGTATGAAATTGTGTCTTGGGAAAACTGGATGTGGCTTCAAACATGACCATGCCCCTCTAATTCTCTTCACTATATGTCTTTTTGGGTATTTTCTCTCACTGCCAGTTGGTCCCCTCTGACTGCCCCTGGCAGTTCCTAAGTTCCACAATGTAGGGACAAGTGCTTTTTCCTACTTTCAGTTATAAAGAATTCTATGGTAAAATTCTTACCCTTCTATTCCTCCACCAGTCAGCTGTGGCCAGTGGGGTAGGGTACCATGACAGGCCCAACAAAGGTCAGTCACCCACTGCGGACTAACAAGGGCAGAGGGATGGGACCATGAAGAACTTGGTAATATAGGTGTAACCATATGGTTGGTGTAAGAGGGAAAAGTTCACTAAAGAAGGGACTGCCACTTACAGGCACAGGAAGCTCAGGAGATTTTGGATAAATACATGTGCACACCTTTCAAATATCTGATATTGGACTCTGAGGCAGAGTCTGTGTCTGATTCATTCTTCACAGAATCTCTCTCTCACACATGTGCATGCATGGTCTCTTTACTAAAAAAGAAATCTTATTGTCTTAGTATTTGTTTCCTTTTTTTTTTTTTAAAGATTTTGTTTTTATTTATTTGACAGGAGAGGGATCACAAGTAGGCAGAGAGGCAGACAGAGAGAGAGGGGGAAGCAGGCTCCCTGCTGAGCAGAGAGCACCACGCGAGGCTTGATCCAGGACCCTGAGATCACGACCCGAGCCGAAGGTAGGGGCCTCAACCCACTAAGCCACCCAGGCGCCCCTCCTTTTGTTTTTTAAGATTTTGTTTTTAAGTAATCTCTACATCCAACATGGAACTCAAACTCACAACCCCAAGACCAAGAGTTGCTCGTTCCACCAACTGAACCAGCCAGGCACCTTGTACTTGTTCCTTAGTATACCACTTAAACATTCTTCTGTAAGGGTTTAATGGCAATAGTATTCTAAAGTGTGGATATACCAGAATTCATTCTACTGATTTTCTCCTGATTGGCAGTAGGTGGTTTCTACGTTTTGTTTGTTTTGCTGTTGTAATATGTAATATCATGTACAAAGTTTGTGACTTCCCAAGACCACTCTTACTTCTGATAGCAACCGCAAGTTTGGGGATCCACAAGACTACTCTCAGTTTCAGCAATTTGCTGGAAGGACTGACAGAACTCACTGTAAGCTGTTGTACTCATGGTTATAGTTTATTACAATGGAAGGATGCAGATTACAAACAACCATGGGATGAGGCGCATGGGCCAGAGTCCAAGAGCGTTCCAAGTGGGAAGTGTCCAGTTGTCCTTCCTGGTGGAGTTGTGGGCAGCCCTACCTCCTCCCAGAAACAATGCACATGATAATATACATGGAGCACTGCCAACCACGGAAGCTTCCCTGAGTCTTAATGTCCAGAATTTTTACTGGGGCTTGGTCACAGAGATATGGTTTACTGCATATGGTGGATCTTAGCCTCTAGCACCTGTGGATTGAGCTGATTTCACGAGGCTCTAGGTCCCCACCATCAATTCACTGCTGGCATAGGTGATCTGGTGTGGCCCAAAGCCTCAGGTAAACAAAGATAGTCTTACCAGGCAGGACATTCCAGGAGCTTAGAGATTATCACCCAGAAGCTGGAATAAGGCCAGAGCTCTCTTTGGTTATGGTTAATTCTTCACAACACAATATATAATATATTAAAAAGTATACATATATGACATAGATATATCTCCTAATAGTTGTATCTTTTTTTAAAAAACAACTTTATCGTCTTTATAATAAAAGAACACATGCCCCTTATAAGAACAAACAACCAACGTAGTAAAGTGAAACAATGAGCAAAGTCCATCCAAATTCCATCCCTAGGTAATAATAGTGATCAATACATTAGTGTATGTCCTTGCGGACATCTTTGTATGCTGTTTATATGCACAAAAGGTATAGTTTCATGTGAACAAAATCATTCTATTTTTGTTGACTAATGATTGGTTTCTGGATTTTTAAGTTCTTTCACTTTTTTTTTTAAGATTTTTACTTATTTGTTTGACACAGAGAAAGAGAGAGCACAAGTGGGAAACAGCAGGGAGAGGAGAGAGAAAGAAGCAGACTCCCTGCTGAGCAAGGAGCCGGATGTGGGACTCGATCCCAGGATCCCTGAGATCATGACCTGAGCTGAAGGCAGACATTTAATGGACTGAGCCACCCAGGTAACCTAACTTGTTTTTATTAACCATTGATTAGATACAAAAAAAATATTTATAAAATAAAAAGAAGCACTTTTATCACCAAACACCATTAACTTTCCACCAAGGGAAAAAAAAATAAACATTTTTATTACCTTTAGATCCTCCTGCCTGCCTCTCTCTACCCTCCTCCACCCTCCCCTCCCTCAGGGGAAACCTCTGTCCTGAGTTTATGTGTCTCATTACCTTGTTTTCAGTTTCACCACATATATGTTTCTATAAACAACATATGAATGAGTTTTGCATATTTCTGAACTTTATACAAGTGGAATTGTGCTGTATACATTATTCTGCAACCTGTTCCTGAATCACTCGTGCCGTTGCCAGCAGATGTAATTCACTCATCTCCACCACTGTGTTTATGTATGGCTCTGTTGCATTGTTGATTGACAGTTGGGATTGTTTCCGTTTCCTTGGTCTTACAGTGGAGATATGAACACGTTACAAAGGTTTCTCTTGACTGTGTGCCCAGGAGTGAAACTGCTGAGTCATAATATATGCACGACTTCAACCTTATCAGATCATGTTTGGAAGTGGTCGTGCTAGCTTACCTTCCCGCCAGCGATGTAAGAGATGTTTCTTGACTTTGCATCCCCAGTGACACTTGATATCGTATGTTCGTAACTTGATGAACCACCATGCTGTTCAGAGAAAAATTAGAAACTTATGATAACTATTGCTAAATTGCTCCTCAGCAAGGTCTAACCAGTTTATACTCTCATTAATTATATTATATGAAAATCTGTTTTCTTACACCATAGCCAATGCTGAAACTATAATTTTTTAATGTTTGCCAAATGGCAAGATGAGAAAGTGACTTAATTTGAGTTTGCATTTTTTGTTTACTGGAGAAATTATATAGTTTTAATGTTTTTGATGTCCCTATTTCTTGTGATATGAAATATCTGTTCATATAAAATTTTGTTTATAGCCCCAAGGTCAGGGGCATGAGAATAGAATCCCGCAAGTAATGAGAAATTTTCAGGCAGAGAGTTAAGAGGCATGGTTCTGTGCAGCAGAAAAAGGTACAAAATTAACTCTGGAGACTTCATTATTTCAATTTTCCTATGGTTCTTTCCCCCTAATTGAAAGGAAACTAGAGATATTAGATTTTGACAAACTAGCAAATTAAATTTTGTTTTCACTGTATGAAACTTAGAAATCATATAGTACAGAATTAGAAAGATATTTAAAAATAGCATTTACATAATTGGATTTGATGTGAGTACATCTACAAATAATCTAGACTCGTCCATTTTCTCCAATGATCCCAAAATAATATCCACATTACTTTTTATGTTTTATAATGAAACAACTGAAAGAAGGAAGATAAATGATCTCTGCAAGGTCACAGCAGGTCAATATCAAGGTCAAGGGTAAAATTAATTTTCAGTCTATCATTATGGCCTGACCTCTTCCAACCCCCTGCAATTTTTTTTTTTTTACTTATTAGGAATTTAAGTGGTTTGAAGATGAAAGACTTCAGCCAAAGAATTGTTAGTTAAAATAGAAAACAAAAACATTAGCATTGAGAGTTTCTAAAGTGTGGAAAGCTAAGTGTTTTAATGCTAAAATCCTTGACATTTAAGATGCTCAGGAGCCAAGCTTCCTGAAAGCCAACTAACATGCAAATTATAACAAATTATTTCTCTCAGGTCTTGGCATGCTTCTTTTTGGTGCTAGAAGTAGAGTGAGGTATTTGAGATTCAAACTCTTTGGAAACTTGTGTAAATTGGAGCTGTATTCTGTGTGGAGGAACATCCTTTTTCCTATTCCCTCTACTAAGGAACTGGAATTTACAATCAATTTTGGGTCAGTATGGAGGGCTCAGCTATGAGCAACATCCATGATGAGGTCTAGAATGTGCTAACACAAAATATGGCGCCTTGGCTCATTGACTATTTTAAGCTGCAGAAATGTGAGAAACAGCCTGTGCAGGAAGGACTTTCTAACATTCTCCAGAAGCAGGTCATAAAACCCTTATATGGGAAGTGCCTTCCCCATCATCATGAGGAAAGGATCATCCTTGTCTCTGAAGACAAAGGGATACAGAGGAATCTGGGTGAATAGCCCTTGCTGTCTTGTCACACCTTTCCCCACTTACCACACCTCATCAAACACTCTGGTTTAATGGCTTTGTTGGGTCTTCATTTCCTTATGAAGGCTCTTATGTCATGTAAAATGTATTTAACATATATGGGTATGCCTTTCGTTTGTTAATCTGTCTTGTTACAAGCCCCCCAACCCAAGAACTTAGAAATGTACAGGAAAAAAAAAAATGTTTTTCTTCCCCTCCGTCTAACAGTTTCCTCAGGCTACCCTCCAAATGCTTCGGGTTTTAGTAGCCTGTGCCACCTTCTATCTTCCTTTCTTGTAAGCTACTTAGATATCATTTTAGTGCCAATAATTAATGAGTGACAATGAGAAATAATGTCAATTCTACCCCAAAAGTTAATATTTTGGAATCATATTTGCTCTAAAACAACTTCCTGAACACCTTGAGAACTTGGTGGGTAAGGATATGATGGGGAGTATGTTTTTCTTTATATTTAACCGTCATGCCTGAGAGAGTAAACACCATGCTGCAGTGGTCTCTATCTTTTGTTCTCCCCCCCCCCCCCCAAAGCTAAAGGAGTTTGCAGGAGAAGGTAGGTTTGTGGTTATTTGGGAACCCTTCCAATTCCATTCGATCATAGCCCATCTCCTCTGCCCTCATCTCAAATGTAGGGTCTTGGGAGATTCAGGCATCAGTCTAGAGTCAGAACGAAATAACCTAACTTGGAATCACCTTGAAAAGTTAAAAATAGGGAGGTAGTTAAAAGAAGTTTTGGTGTAAAATAATCCTGGGTTGGGAACCTGGCACTAAATTTCTTTCCTCCCTCCCTTCCTTCCTTCATAACTTCCTTCTTTATCTCTCCTTCCTTCTCTCCATTCAAGAGTGTTTTTTAAGCACCTCTTATATGCTCCTAAGCTTTGAGAATGTAGAAATGAAAAAGTTACGATCCCTGACCCTATGTAGCTTTTTAGTAGTTGGGGGTGGGGGAAGATAGTAGATTTCTGATACCATAAGTGCTCTTAATAAAAATGATGTGATCAACTGAGAACCCCAACAGGAGGCCACTTTAGATAAGGCAGTCTCTAGGACAGATGATATTTGAGCTGAAACCCAAAGGATGAATAAGAGCTAGCCAAGAAGGTGAGCGGAGGGAAGTTTGAGATAGTTCATACTGTTTATGCAGCAAAGTCCCCGAGGCAAAAAGGAGCTTGATGTGTTTGAAGTGTGAAAAACAAGACAGCAGGTCCCAAATGGAGTCCCTTATGGTGAGCCCCATGTCACCAAACCAAGACTTAACCGAATTACATTTTTGGCTGCTCTTAATGGAATCTTAACCCAGTCAGTTAGGAATTAGCCGATCAGCACTAGTGAGGTAATCTGCCCAACAGACCCCTGACATCCAGCCCCTAAAGGAAAGTGACCTCGCCACAACCAGCCCCCTTTTCGCTAGTGTACCTACCTTGTCCTGCTCCCTTTGCCTCTAAAATCTTTCATTTGGTTCGGCTCCTTGGAACTCCTTTTGACCTGCTAGACGGGATACTGCCTGATTCATGAATCACTGAATAAAGCCATTGAGTTCTTTAAAATGTACTCTGTTGAATTTTGTGTTTAACAGAGGGGAAGGAAGGAATACCTGTGAGGACAGCAGAATGATGGAGAAGCCGGGCAGGACGGAGGAGCTAGCCCATGTCGGGCCTTCGAGGCTGCAGCCAGGAGTCCAGACTGTATTCGAAGCAATAGGGAATGCGTTGCCAGCTTTGACGCTAGCAAGGTCCAATGTATGGCTTCCGAAGCTCATTCTGGCTGTTCTCTGGAGAGTAGAAGCGGGGGCCTTGGTTGGCAAGTCACTGATTAGGAGTCGAAGGAAAAGATGGTGGCCTTCATTACAGTGGTGACAATGGAGATGAAGAGAATAGATCTTGGGTATCAATGTGAATAATTTGTTTCTACATCAGCAGTGGGGGTGGGGGGCGGTGAAGGAAAAGGAGAAATCAAGGAGGACTCTTAGGGATTTTGGTTCCCGTATCTGTTTGGATA
This sequence comes from Nasua narica, assembly GCA_028533885.1. Classification (NCBI taxonomy): domain Eukaryota; kingdom Metazoa; phylum Chordata; class Mammalia; order Carnivora; family Procyonidae; genus Nasua; species Nasua narica. The sequence goes on along the minus strand of CM052807.1, from coordinate 97,235,485 downwards.
ATGCTGTCATTTACCGAGACAGGAAGGACTGAAGGACAGGAGTTGTACGAGATTTATTACCTTTGAAATATTTATCAGATATCCAAGTGTCAAAGAAGCAGTTGCATACGTGAGTCCGAAATGCGTGTGAGATGTCCTGGGTGGGATATATCCTTTTGGGAATTACCGACACACAGAAGGCATTTAAAGTCGTTGTACTGGAAGAGATCATCCAGGGGAAGAGTGCCCAGGCCTTAATCCTGGATGTGCCGACACTTACAGGTCAGGCAGAAACAAAAGAGCCGACAAAGCATTTGCTTGGTAAAGTGGGAGGAAATCCAGAAAACTAGAGAAATGTTTTAGCGAGTGGTCAGCTGTGTCAAAGGCTTCAGTTTGAGTGCTTCTTGTGTGGCTTACGGTAAATGGCTTCATCTCTCTCTCTCTCCACTCAATTTCCTTGTCAGTAAAATGTGGACAAAAATAATATCACACTTAGAGTGTTGTTGGGAGTATTTAAAAAACAAACCAAATGTATGTAATGTTCTATGTGTCTGGCATCTAATAAAGGATAAATGGTAGTTATTATTAGTCTACTGCTGTTGAGTTCTGAAATCTAGAAGGGGATGTCTGTGTCAAGGAGGAGAGTACCCAGATTTAGTGGGGAAGTTCTGAATAACAAATAGCCAGTTTCTTCATATCTTGCAGATCATTCTTTCATGTTGCTTTTAGTCTTTGTGTCTTTTTAGCTCTTCTGGAGTCAGGGCTTAAGATATGAGAATTCCTTCTTCTCTGGGTAGTCAAAAGTTGCTATGACAACTGCCTGGAAATGAAAGTCCTGTGCTTTATTTATTTATCTGAGGGTGATGGGCTGCCGAAAGAGGGAAATGCAATTGCCACAAACATTGCCTCACAACCTGTAGAAAGAGGACCCGCAAGGACTGTGCTCTCCTGTGTACCGTCCATGTCCTTTATTATTTATGTGAGATTTCCTGTCTTCCTCTTTTTCCACTAAGTATTTGAGGTCGTTGACGATATTGAGACACATATAAGTTGAGGTGGCTTAAGAAAGATACATCAAGAAGATTGAGTACTATTTGGAGGAGAAGTAATCTGTAACAAACCTACAAAAAACCCAAATCTAACTTCAGGTATTCTGGAAGTAAAAAATGGAAAACGTGATGGTTTAATGAACTGTCGAACAAAAATTGGCCTCAAGTTCACAAGCAGGTTCACTGGGAGAGAGAAACTTTTCAATGGATACATGTTGCTAGGCTCTGCCCTCAGTAATGGCTGACACTTGAACTCAACTCAACAGTTTTTAAAGCACTTTCATGCTTTACAGAAAGCAACAGTCTTTTTGTTGTTGTTATTCCAAACCATCCAATGGGTTAACACAGATAAAAAGAACCTGAATCATGAGCTTTTATTTCCAAAGCCTGGCTCCTTCTAATAAACAAGGAGCCCGCTTCCTTAATAGCAATTTTAAAAATCAGGAAATACAACATTTATAAAAGTAGATAAAATTATTATACTTACTGTAAGAAATAACTGCAAAACAAACATCCATGTAGCCACCATAAAGCCGAGAAATAGAACACTCTTGGAATTCTAGAACATGCTCAACATGTTTGACCCTGAGATCCCCTTAAGCTTTTACAAATTGTTGAGAACCTCAATAAGCTTATGCTTATATGGCCTATATCTAGTAATATTTATATTATTAGAAATTAAACTTGAGAATTAACAAACATATTTATTAAATCACTTTAATACAATAACAAAATTGCTAAACCAACTTTATGAAAACTAAATATTTGCCGCAGCAAAAAGAAGAGTGACATTATTTCACTTTTTTTGGATCTCTTTTTTAAAATTAATTAAAAAAATATTTTGTTTATTTGAGAGAGAGCACAAGCAGGGGGAGTGGCAGGCAGAGGGAGGAGAAGCAGACTCCCCGCAGAGCAAGGAGCCCAACTTGGGGCTTGATATCAGGACCCTGGGATCATGACCTGAGCGGAAGGCAGACGCTTAACCGACTGAGCCACCCAGCCACCCCCTTTTTAGATCTCTTTAATACAGTTTGTTTATTTTTAAATAAGCTCTAGGACCAACGTGGGGCTCAAAGTCACGACCCCGAGATCAAGAGTCAGATGCTCTACCAACTGAGCCAGCCAGATACCACTTCAGTGCTCAGTTTAACAGGAGACGACTGGGATTCTCATCCCTGATTCTGCATCCCGTCTAATGTGATCTATTGCTTGGTTTGAGGGGATTCTGGGCAGGCTGCCCTGGAATGGGCTACTTTGGCCCGTGGATTATTTAGCTTTTCATTTCCCCCTTAACTGCCTAAAAGAATTCAGATAGGGAACCTGTACCAGGAAGACAGCTCTTCCCGAAAATAACTTTTTAGATCTGAAAGACTTATCTGCACAGCACGGCATGGCAGACGTCGGTTTGCTGGACATCTGCTCTTTCACCTTCCTGTGGATTATCTTCCTTCCCTTCCCGGTCCCCTTCTTCTTGGCGCAGAATGGTATATAAGCCTCCAATACCGGACTGCTGGAGGGTCTCACGTCTTCGTGGGTTCCCATAAGCACAAAATTAAATTTGTTTTTCTCCTGTTGTTTTTCTTTATCTTTCTTTTTTTTTTAAGATTTTATTTATTTATTTGAGAGAGAGAGAAAGATCACAAGTAGGCAGAAAGAGAGGGGGAAGCAGGCTCCCTGCTGAGCAGAGAGCCCGATGTGGGGCTCGATCCCAGGACCCTGAGATCATGACCTGAGTCAAAGGCAGAGGCTTTAACCCACTGAGCCATCCAGGCGCCCCTCCTGTTGTTTTTCTTCTGTCAATTTAATTATTAGGCCAAAGAACCTGGATGGGAAAAAGGGGAAAGTTTTCTACCCCTACAGGTTATGGTGTATGAAGAAAATCTGGCCCCGTACAGATATGTAGTTGAAAAAGGAGAGGGGTATTTTAGTGGCCTTTTCAGCTATCTGTGCATATTCTTTGTGCTACACCAAACTCCACAGGTAGTGGTTTGGTTTGGTTTTGATGATTTTATTTGAGAGCGAATGAGCGTGAGTAAGCACATAGGGCTTGACCCTGGGCCCCATCCCAGATCCCGGGATCATGACCTGAGCCAAAGGCAGATGCTTAACTGACTGAGCCACCCAGATGGCCCCATGGGTAGTAGATTGCAAAGGTTAGTTCCAGTGTGGGATGTGAAACCTTACAATACCCTGTTACCTTATAATCAGTTGGTCTAACTTGTTCTTTGAATGGTTCTGTCACCCATCCATGATTTTGTAACATTATATACTATTCACCTGGAGAATACTGGCTGAGTTATACAGATTCACCAAGTATTAACACATTTGATTATACAATATCTCCCAAATCGCATTTATTAATATCACTACTAATTTTACCACAGAAATCTCTAAATAGTGGTATGGAGTCAAGCTCATTATGGCAGATGCAAGTTTTCCAAATTTCAGTTTTCCCTTTGAAAACTCAGATTTCATCATTGGCGTCTAATATTGTCACTTGTTTTCCTTGAAGTGACTGGCTCGCTTTATTTTTGAGCAACCGTCTCCCAAATACCCAAGTCTAAATAGCCACTGTGTCAGCGTTCTTTCAAGTAAAAATGGTGTTCTATAAAAAAAGTGACAAGTTTAGCAATTCTTTTTTTTTTTAAAGGTTTTATTTATTTATTTTAGAGATTGAGAGTGCGGGGTGAAGAGCAGAGGGAAAAGCCAGATGAGGGACTTGATCCTGGGACTCCAGGATCATGGCTGGAGCCAAAGGCGGACACCCAACCAACTGAGCCACCCAGGTGTCCCTACCTTTGATTACGAAATCAGAATCACTGAGGGTGGGACCCAGACTGCCAGTATTTTCCTAAGTTCCCCTTTTGAGTCCAAAGTGCAGCCACTGCCTTAGGCCACCCTCTCAAACCATTCTTGGCTGTGTCCTTGTCTGGTGTTGGACGGCAGTTCAGTGAAATGGAGCTCTCAGACAAGATCCGGGAGTGTTAATAACTAGTCTGCTGCTGGTCGGAGAAAAATCAATGTGTTTTCAGACTCATTTTCCCATCTTGAATACTCAGGAAATCCCAAATGGCAAACAAGTACATGTTCTAGAAGGACTCAGGAATACTTCGGATTAGTTAAGCCTCTTTATTAGGAAAGGGAAATCCTGGCGGGTCTGGGTCTTCTTTAGTTCCCACTGATGCCCCACTGATGCCCCCTTTTTAGCCACCGGGGCTTGCTTTTCTCCTTAGCCTTCATTTTCCCACAGACTGTCTTAGACTAGCAGTTTTCACCCTTCTAGGACTCAATATTTCCAGTTTATCATAAATATTTGTAATACTTCTTTACATCCTCAAATGCAACAAATATATATAAATATATATAAAGCAACCTACCTCGATATCATTAATATATGTGCATATAAAATGCCCTAACTCTACTATAAAGGATAAATAAAATGAGGTTAATTTATAATAAAAATTCATATTGCAGTATGTAAATTCATGGGGAAAATTGGAAGACATAATGAATTTGTCAGGTGTTGGCATATGAATTTTATTAAAAAATTTTATTATGAAAAATATTAAACACATGCTAAAGTAGGAAGAATAGTATTGTGATATTATGAGATCTGGTTTCTGGCATAGAGCTCCTAAAACCCTCGGGATTTCTTAAGGGAGGAGAGCATCGAAGGTGTCTTTTATTAATATTAATGGGATGACTTTGGCAAAACATCTAAGGTTGGTGTTTGGTCACGAGGGGAACTATGTGCTCAGAGAGTTGGGACTTAATTTCAGTCCCACTGCTCCCTCCCCCCCAATCTCTGGGGAGGGAAGAGGTGCTGAAGGTTGAATCGATTGCCAATGGCCAGTGATTTAATCAATCGTGTCTGTGTAATGTAATAAAGCCTCCCTAAGGGGCGCCTGGGTGGCTCAGTGGGTTAAAGCCTCTGCCTTCAGCTCAGTCTCAGGGTCCTGGGATCGAGCCCCACATCGGGCTCTCTGCTCATCAGGGAGCCTGCTTCCCTCTCTGCCTACTTGTGATCTCTCTCTCTCTCTCCCCGTCAAATAAATAAGTATTTTTTTACAAAATAAAGCCTCCATAAAAAGGGTGGGGATTGGAGAGCTTGTATGCTCATTGAAGGGTTGAACATGTGAAGATTTGAGGTGAGGGGGCCCCTCAAGAGGGCGTGGAAGCTCTGTGCTCCTTTCCCAAACCATGCCCTGTGCACCTCTTCCGTCAGGGTATTCCCAAGTTATATCCTTTTATGATAAGCAGTAATCTAGTAAGCAAGGTGTTTCTCTGAGTTCTGTGAACCACTCTTGCAAATTAAGCAAACCTGTGGAGGGAGTCATGGGAACCTCCAATTTATAGCCTGGCAGTCAGAAGCATAGGTGATAACCTAGACTTGTGATTGGCATCTAAAGGGGATGGGGTTGGGGACTCAGTCTTGTGGGACTGATGCTGTCCCCAGGCAAATAGTGTCAGAATGGAACTATAGGCCACCCAGCTGGTGTCTGGAGAATTGCTTGGGGGTGTGGGAGACCCTGCCCTCCCCCACCATGTGCTGCACCTCCCCCACTCTGAACTGGGTTCAGAGTCATATTAAGTATAATGAACTATATGCTTGGGATGCCTGGCTGGCTTAGTTGGTAGACCATGTGGCTCTTGATCTCAGGGTTATGAGTTGGAGCCCCACATGGGGCATAGAGTTCACTTAAAAAAAATTACATGCATGGTTAATACCCAGCTTTATCAGTGATCACTTATCAATAACCAATCTTTTTCATCCTCAATGAAATGTGATCCCAGGACACGCAGCATCAGCGTCACATGGGAGATTGTTAGAAATGCAAATTCACTGGCTTCACCCCAGACTACTGAATCAGAATCTCTGAGGTAGGACCCAGGGATCTGTGTTTTAACCATCTCTCCAGTCGATTTGTAGGTCCACTAAGATTTGAGAACCATTGATCTATATAATATCCCACCTGCTCAGAATATTTTAAATACTCAGATGTGTTACTTTGTTCATAAATAATTATTTTAATTTAAAAAAAACAATCACACACCACTGTATCACTTTACAAAAGTTTAACTATAATTCCTGAATATAATATGTTCAGAATTTAAATAATTTTCTCAGATTTTCATGGTTTGTTTTTTTTTTTTCCTACAGTTGTTTGAATCAGTTTAAACATTGCCTTGGTTGATATATCTCTTAAGTCTCTCAATCTATAATGATTCTTCTCTGTTTTATTTCCTGCCATTTATTTGTTGAAGAAACCGGGTCATTTGTCATATAATTTCTCATATTCAGGATTTTGCTGATTATGTCCCTATGTTGTCATTTTGTCATGTTCCTTTTACCTCCGTAATCTTTACTATAATCTGGCTGTTAGATCTAGAGGCTTGAGGATATTAAGTTTTATTTTGGGGGGGCAGGAATTTTTTCTTAAAGATCTTAATTATTTATCTGACTCATAGATAATGCAAGAGAGAACACAAGCAGGGGAAGCTGCAGGCAGAGGGAGAGGGAGAAGCAGGCTCTCCACTGAGCGAGGAGCCCGATGTGGGGCTCGATCGCAGGACCCTGGGATCATGACCTGAGCTGAAGGCAGATGTTTAACTGATTGAGCTACCCTGGCACCCTGTGTGGCGGGGTGAGGGGGGAACGAATATTTCACAGGTGAGGCTATGCCCTTCTCATTGCATCATAGCTGTAAGCACATCAATATCTAGTTGTTTCTCTTTTTCTGATGTCTTAGTAGACACTGATAATCATTGCCTCGGTCCATTATTTTATTAAGAATTGCAAAATGGTGATATTCCAAATTTTATAATTTGTTTCTTCATTTATTATTTGAAATCTAAAGAAATTTCTTTGGGGTACCTGGCTGGCTCAGTCAGTAGAACATGCGACCCTTGATCTTGGGGTTGTGAGTTCAAGTCCTCCATTGGGTGTAGAGATTACTTAAAAATAAAATCTTTCAAAAATTCAAATATTTTTAAAAAGATTTACTTATTTTAGAGAGAGAGTACAGCGGGAGGGGAAGCGGGGGAGGGAGAGAGAAACCCAAGCAGACTCCGAGCTGAGTGCAGAGCTCCACACGAGACTCAATCGCACAACCCCGAGATCACAACCTGAGCTGAAACCAAGAGTTGGACGCCTAACTGACTGTGCCACCCATGCGTCTCTCTTCGAATATTTGTGTAGGGAATACGATTTTCAAGCATAGGCAGTATAAGTGCTCAGTTTAATTCCTTTTACTTTATAAACTAGTTTTCAAATAAATTTGTACCACAAATTTTTACTTTTGAATATCATTATATGCTTAAGGATTTTAAAACATTTGATATTCTTAATTTACTTCCGTCATTATTCATTATGATGCTTAAATTGGCTCATTTTTTGGTCAGATGGAGCCTCTTCAAGTTGGCTCCTGAATTTTTCTGACACAACTTTAACAGACTTTGCTGCCTTCCTTGCTTTTGGGTATGAAAAGATATTTCAGGCTTATCTTACATTTCCCCCAATCTGGAGTCAACTGTTTCTCAAAGGAGCCTTGGTTCAATAGAGAAGGATTTTCCTCTACTCATCGAAGGTTTATTGGCCGAGGCCCTGCAAATTTAGGCAAAAGATTAACAAGAGTAAGACAAACAAGTTTATTAACGTGTATCACACATCCATCCTCAATGGGAGTACTCAGTAGTGAGTAACTCAAAAGGATTGGTTAGAATTTGAGTTTATATATAGCGTCTTAGCAGAGAACAATAATTTTACAGAGAAGTGACAAGACAAAGGAAAAGGCCTTTGAGCTTCTAAGGGTGGCAAATTGGGAAGGTATTTATGGGGAAGCTAATGGTAGATAAGGGCTAGTTTTAGCAGGGATTGTTCTGTATGATACTTCTGGTACCTTCTTTGGGCTGATAAGGGCCTGGAGTTGTCTCTGATGATTAACTGATGCCTTTCCTGGTAGAGGAGGGGAGAGGGGACACCTTTACAAATTTATGTCCTGCTTTCAGGCCAATAGGGAAAAAGCCAAGCGCTTTTCTCGTTTCTCCTTTTTCTCAGTGTTCGTCAGCAAAAAATTATCCTTATTCTTAAGTAGCATATTTTGGGGTGGCATATTCTGCTATTATCCAGTTCCTTTGATAGGGAAATAGATTTTAAATCATAACCTGGGTGGTGGGAGGGCTCATTGAAATAGGCTTTTTCAGGAGAAAGAGCTAGGAAATACATATTTTAAAAGAGGAAATTATATCTTAACATACTAATGCTTCTAATTTAAATGTAAGATTACAGAAATTTTTCTCCTCTTCGATTTTATATTTGTATATCTTTCCTCTAACATCAAAATTCTTAGTTCTTTTTAAAAGATTTTATTTATTTTATTTGAGGGAGTAAGGGGGGAGGGGCAGAGGGAGAGAGAATCTCAAGCAGAATCCATGCTGAGCCCAGAGCCCAATGAGGGGGAGGGGTCCTCAATCTCACAATCCTGAGATCATGACCTGAGCCAAAACCAAGAGTTGGACACTTAACCAACTGAGCCACCCAGACACCCCCAAAAATTCTTATTTCTTTTAAGGATACTAACATAATCACTTATTTGCTTTATCTGTATATTTGCATAGAACCATTTTCCAAACAATATTCGTATTATTAATAAAAATATAACTGAAGAACTTTGGATTTCCTTGCAGTTCTTTTTTGTCCTTCTTTTCTTATATAAAAGGAATACACTAGAGGCACCTGGGTGGCTCAGTCAGTTAAGTGTCCAATTCTTGGTTTTGGTTCAAGTCATGATCTCAGATTTGTGAGATGGAGCACTGCACTGGGCTCCATGCTCGCTGTGGAGTCTGCTTGAGATTCTTCCCCCATCCTATCCCCCTCCCCCATGTGCATGCATGCTCTAAAATAAATAAAATCTTTAAAAAAAAGGAACACACTACATACCACTGTTCTGTACTTTGATTTTAATTTTTTTTTAAACTTAACATGTTCTAGGATCATTCCATAACAATACATATAGTTATTACCATTTTATAACTGTATAATATTCCACTGTGTGGGTATATTACAATGTATTTAAACCAGTCCCCCACTGAGGGACATCTGGATTGAAAGAAGTCTTAGACTATAAACAAATATTGCTGTAATGAATATCCTTGCATTTTTATAATTTGATATTTTTGTCATGTTTTCTTTAGGATAGATTCCTAGAAGTCAGATTCTAGGTCAAAGGTAAATGAACTTTTAATTTTGCTAGATATTGCCAAATTCCCCCATAGAAGTTGTATCATTTATATTCCCACCAACAAGTGTGAGAATCCGTATACTTAAAATAATTTTAGAGTTTAGAGAAAACAATATTCAAAGGAATATTATTAGCAATTTTATTTATATTTACATTTTGAAATAAGGGTTAAGAAAGCATACTCGCATACATACACGAGACAGGCACAAATTCAGATAAGGCATATTATATTGGTGATTCAAATATCAAGTCAGTGTTGCTGCTGATGTAGTTTTTCAAAATGGGAAAACAACTGGTAAAGGACAAACAAAACAAACCACAGTTTTCTCCTCGTGTGGGGAAAATCCTTGCCTGTATAATGATTCAAGTGTTTGAAAGACATGGGGAGAGCAATGCTTAGAAAGACAGTGGAGTTGGGCAGTTATTACTAAGTTGTATTGATGTCCTGAAGAAAGAGAATGAACAATTGGGGGCTGTTTATCAACAGTCAAAGCCTAAATGTGAGAGCAAGAGGACCTCTCTGGGAAGTTAAAAAAACTAGGACAAATTGGTCATCTTACCTCAGGGCAAAATAGATAGGCAGCTGATAAGGGTGCAGCTTACCGTCTATAGTCAGAAGCAGGCAAGGACGGAGGGGCAGTAATCTCTATAAAAAATCATAAACATGTTGCTTAGTTCCTGAATTTGAGCCAGCTTTCAAATCTGGAGTCCACTGACTAAGTAAGTGACTGGGTCCCTCGGAGAAGGACTCCGTGCTCCGTGCAACACCGTGGAAACTATATATTGTAATGATTTTTCCTCATTCCCCAAAGGGGCCCAGGACATTTACTTGAGTAGGTCACTTAGCATGGGGAAAGGGGAATGCCCCGTCATTTCACGGAGCTTTGGACTTAGGTTCTGAGCAGAGTTTGATAACTGGAGATCCAGAGAGTCATCAACATGCCGTGAGTTCCTGGGTTCTACAAGGCAAGGCTTACGGAAGCAGCTAAGAGAGTCCTGGTTGAAGTCTGGTTTACAGAGAACTCACATGGTCTGCAGACCCACCCACTGCTTGTTCTCCTGGTACCTGCTTGTATAATTGCAATAGACATAATTGACAGTGGAAGGATTGGGTCCTTAGGCTGTCAGGTAAGAACTAACATAGTGAGGAAAGGCCAAAAGGCCTTTGAAATTGTTCCCCACCTCAGTTAACCTAATAAAAAGTGATATCGTGTCCCAGGCTTGAAGGGGTGATTGGTGCCGCTGTGCATCCTGCAGTGTGAAGGTGGACCACCGTGGACTACTGCAGTGGGCTTAGCAGCAGCAGCCCCAAGTCTTGCTGTGCTGGGCCTGCCGTAATCGCGAGGGCGGAGTAATAAGCACCCAGGTACACGGTATGTTGCCACTGACTTGGTGAAAGCATTCTTTTATAATCCAACCAGAAATAAGGATAAGAAGCAATTCACATTCATGTGGAAGAGGTCATTTATTTCCAGTTTTGTCCAAGGACTATGTTCATTCTTCTGCCCTCTGTTGTAATACAGTCTGAAGAGATCTGGAGAGTCTGGGTACCTGACAGAGCATTACCTGGATATATTATACCAATAATATACTCAGGGGTAGGACGAGCAAGAAATGGCTGGCACGCTGGAGGCCTTGGTAAGATATATGCCTCCCGAGGGTGGGAGATAAACTGTAGGAAGATCGAGTTAAGTTTTTAAAGGTCCAATAGTCAGTGGCATGTGGAGACATCCCCTCCAGAGTAAAAGACAAATTTCTGTATCGTGCATCTCCTTCCGTAACGAAGCACAGGGTCTGGTGGGCCTCTTTGGGTTCCAAAAGCACAAATCCCACACTGAGGAATACCATTCTGGCTCATATCCTGGGGTCCGTGGCAGGTTGCCAGTTCTAAGCAAAGCCTGGAACAGCAATGGGCTCTGCAGCAGTCAGCGTGGAATTTAAAGCAAGTCCCAGTAGGAGATCACAATACAGTCCTCTGGGATTTTGGAGCAAGGCCAGGCCATCTGGAGCAGAAGATTTTACTCCTCTCAAGAAACAGCCGCTGGCATGGATCTGGGCCCCAATAGAGACAGAAAGCTTGACCATGAGGCACCAAGTCACTACCACGTGTCCAGGAGTGCCATCTGTCCGACGCGCCCTGTCATAAAGTTGATGGGCCCAGCAGCCGTTCATCGTAATATGGAAATGATGCATTCGAAATCAAATCCCAAGGCAAAAGCAGTAGTCCCACCCCCATATAGCCCCCTCTGCTTGTCCTAGCACCGCTTCCTCGGGCTGTATGGCCAGCTGAAGGAGAAGAAAAAAGTTCAGACTTGATTACAAATGAGTTGTCTTGGTATGTGGAGATGGGGAGGTCTGGAGCAGAGGCGTGTGGACAGACATGATAGAGTGGTCACAAAGGGTCAAGATTTCCACTTCACATTTTGATTCCAACATTGGAAAGGGTATGGAACAATCAAGTAGATAAAAAGTTGATGTTAGCCAAGCTTTGTCATGGCCTACCTCAAAACTGGCACAATGGGCACATGAATGGAACAGTCATGTTTGCAGAGATAGAGGCCACACATGAGCCCAACAGCATGAATTCCCACTTACCAAGGCCAGTCTAGCTGCATCTATCTCCGGAGGTCTAACTTGCTAGAAACAGAGACTAACACTGAGTCCTTGATGAGGCATTTTACTCGAGATAAACAAGCCACTTGGTGGAAAGTCAACAACACTAAGCCCTTTCCATTCTGTAGTGACCAGTAGTTCATCCCCCCAGGGATAGATACCTATTCTGGGTATGTACTTGCCTATTTTGGCTGCAGAGCCTCAGCCTGTACTACTATCTAGGAGCTTACAGAAGGCCACATCCCCTGGCATAGGATTCAACTCAATGTAGTATCCCAACAGGGGACCACTTCAGGGTAAAGGTGATGTGGGTATGGAGCGCATGTCCAAGGCATCTACTGGTTGTACCACCCGCTGCACTACCCAGAAGCAGCCGGCCTGATGAGAGCACTGGACATCCTACTGAAGGCACAGCTGAAGTGGCAGTGTAGAGGCAATATTCTGCGAGGATTTGAGTGCCATCCTTCAGGATGCAGTATATGTACTAAGTCAGAGACCTCTGATGGGCACTGCCCCTAACAGGAAGAACATGTGGGTCCAGGAACAAAGTGGAGGGCGCAAAAGTGACCCCACTCGATATCTCAGAGAGTCATTGGGAGACTGTGCTTCCTGTTCTCACAACTCTGTGCTTCGCAGGTTTAGAATTTATGGTCCCCAAAGGAAGTACATTGTTGTCAAGGAACACAATAAGAGTCCCACTGAGCTATGAGCTATGGCTACCATTTGGGCACTTTGGACTTTTTGTGTCTGGCCACCAGCAGGTAAGAAGAGGAGTCCCCATTCTTAGTAGGGATAAATGACCTAGATCAACAGGAAGAGGAAGGGCTGCTTTCCTGTAACGGACAGGGAAAAATACACGTGGATCCTAGGTGATTCACTTGGAAGGCTCCTGGTATGTAATTGGAACTGTGGAAGGACATGTGCAGCAATCCCTGCCTGAGAAGGGTATAGTTGCCAATAAACATACATTCTCATTAGGAAAAAGGATTTGGGTCACATCCAGGTAAGCTACTAAGACCTGCAGAGGTGACAGGTAGAAAAAGTAGGATGTGGAAGGGGTAGTGGAGGAGGAGGAGGAGTAGCAGTGGAAGCCCTGAGACCAGCTGAGTGATGGGAGTGTAGTTTGTCCTAGTAATCTCCTTCTTCTAAGCGTTAGCTCAGGAAGAGAAGTCTAGAGGAATTTTAGAGGAGCTGCTCCCAGAACATGAGTGGAGAAATGGATCAGGGTGGTGCAAGGGGTATTTTATGGTGGTCATGGGATACGCTGCTCAGATTTTTAAGAGAGAACTTGCTGGAAAGACTAGAAAGAAAAAAATGGGATTGAAGAAATCATGAAGAGGAGAATAAATAATAGATGCAAATTCTTCTAAATCTGCAGAAATATCAGGAAATGATACTTATGAAGAAGATGAAGCAGATGACAAAGATGAAGGAACCAAAAAGGAATCCTTTAACAAAATGCTCTGGCAGCAATTAAAAATGACATTAGTGTACCTCCAAAAATCAAGATAAAAGTTAAAAATCATGCCAAGAAAATTCCTCCCAAGCTGGCCTATTCAGATGCACCTGTTAGCCAAATAAAGAAACTAGTAAAGTATTTGTTAATGATGATATGAACACTCCCTCCCCTCCGCCCATAGTGATCTGCCTATAACTCAGGTAAAGCGTTGCAGACCATCATCTAAAAAAGTGGTCAGCGGTAAAGCTAAAACTGTGAATGTGAATGAGGTTGACAGTGAAGTGAGAGCCTCGGAGTGGGAACAGAGACCACAGGGATGGATCTGTGATAAGATTATTGATACTGTAAGCCAGATGGTACCACCTCTTTTAAATTTTGATGCTATTCCTCTGGACGACCATACGCAAAACTTAAAAGATGCCATATAGCTTTCCCTAAGTTCCCCAACGCCTTTTGAGGTCAAAAGAAGAAACAAACCCGTTGCAAATCAGAAATGTGAATACTCATGCAGCCTGGGAAGTTAATTCATCTTATTTTCCATGTTGGATCTCAACTTTCAAGACTTGTCTCCCCAAATTTATTGTGTCCAACTTCAACCTGGGGGGGGGGTGGGAAAGAAAGGAAAAGTGTCAAAATCATCACTTTGGATGTCTCAGGTGATGTTCTTGTTTATATCATCTTGTTTTGCTTTACAGGTAAAGATTTCTGGGTAAAGTGTTCTTCTTCTTGTTTTTTTCTTTGTAAAGGAGAGCGAGAAATACTGAGAGTGAGCGCCCCTGAGCGCCTGCCGTGGGGCTTGTAGTTAGCGGACTCCTCTGGTGCCTTACACTGGCAACGCGCCACAGCATTTATGCTCCAGCCTTACCTTCCTTGAACTTCCCCCCACCAGGGGCTGAGCACAGGAAGGTTCTAGAGCCAGGCCATGCCTGCCCAAATTGGGACCCCTCAAATGGGGATCAGTTTTTGCTCCAAGGTTCCCTGTTGGCATGGCCGAGACTTTCTCAGGGCTGTACTGCCGCGTGAGGCTCTTCCTACCGAACCTTGCTTCCTTCCCTCTCTCCTTTCAGGAGCAGCAGAGCTACCCCAGCGTGAAGGCACTCCTGGCCTACTTCTTCCTTTCCCCTTTATTCGTATCAGCCATTCTCCCCAATAAATCTCTTGCTCATCTGATTCTGTCCTGGCATCTTCTTTTCCAAGGACTTGGACTGACCAGAGTCCCATGTGTGGTGGGATGTTTAGCATTCCTAGCCTCACCCACAAATGCTGGTAGCACTGTCCCCCTAATCTTGAGGCAACTAGCGACATCTCCACAGACTGCCAAATGCTTGTGTTGTGAACCGCTCAGAGCATAACCATCAAGATCACAAAATCTTAGAGCTGGTAGAGCTCTTACAGATAAAAAAAAAAGGAACAGAAAAGTCTAACGACTTTTCTTTTTTCCCTCTCCTACAGTGCCGTCACCTTCTTTTCATTCTCTAATTCTTGTATCTCAACTGAAACTGATTAACTTGAATATGGAATACAAGTACCAAAGACACCAGATAGCATCAGAATTTAGTGAAAAATTTAGACAGTGATCAGTGTCTGAAACCGAAGCTAGAAAAGATAGATTAAATTAGCTGTCTAAGTAACCCACCCTCAGAACCGGCTGCAAATGCACTGTTTTTGTGATTAGAGTGCTTTCCAAGTTTCCATCAAGGATATAGTCTCAGGAAGACATTCTTGGAATGTGGAGGTATTACTCAGTCATCAGCAGTAGGTAGCATTGTCTAAAAAAAGATCAAAGAATATAAGTTTAGTTGGATGCTAAGTTTGTAGCAGAGCTCATTTTTCACTTTTGACCCAATGAGTATTCATCTAATATATTTATTGATTCCCTACTGTGTTCCAAGAATTATACTAAGTGCAAGAGTAGATAGTGGTAAACCAAACCTGATTCCCTCAAAGAGCTTATTATATGGAGCATGCATTCTTGATGGGCAAGACCTCTGAGATATTACAATGGTTTGTGGCCCTCCAAAGAGCCACAGTTTGGGTTATGGTGGGATATCAGACATTTGGGGTATCAGTGGCAAGGAGCAATTAGGACAAAAAGATACCTAACTGGCTTCTTAGGGAGTCAAAAAGGAAGCCAAGGTTGAGAAACCTGATCTTGAGGAAGAAGAAAAAAATGAAAGTGATAAAAGAGAACAAGAAGGAAATGTAGAATGATAAGAGGAATAGGAGAGGAGGAGAGATAAGAAAAGGAGAAGGTATGTGAAATTTTAAGAGACAAAAATAGTTTTGTCTGCCACTGAGCCATATGACATATAACTTTTTTTCCTTGACATTCTGAAATACAAGCTGATTTCTCTACATTAGTTCTGGCTCTGGCAACAAAGTATTAAATGTGAAAAGCAATACTGGAATGCCTGCTCTTTATTAAAAGAATTCCCGTATCCTAGAGCATTTTTTTCTTGCTCAAAGACGCCAAACAAACGTCCTCACTTTTTCTCATTTAAATTTCAACTTGTAAACAATTTCCTATTAGGTTCCTAAGGAGCCCATTATTCCACTTACTCGTAATGTGCACTTTGTTAGCGCCATGATATCCAAACCTTCAGTTTTACGGCAATTCTTTCTTTCATTTATCTGCCACAGTAGACAAATCCATTTGTTGGTTGACAGCTTACAAAGCATTTCTGCAGTTTGGATTTTATCCCTCAGGATCACATATCTGCCTTCGCTCTGAGTGTGAGTGCACTTGGTGACTTTCCGATTACTAGTTGGTATTTCCGATACTAAGTTGAACAAAAGTGATGAGAGTGGGCAACTTTGTTTTGTTTCTGATCTTAGAGGAAAATCTTCCAGCTTTTCACTGTTGGGTATGATGTTAGCTGTGGGTTTGTTATATATGGCCTGTATTATGTTGAGGTACATTCCTCTGTACCTACTTTGTTGAGATATTATCTTCAGTGTGTTATTGTTCATAACTTAATTTTTTATTAACTTGTAGGAGTTCTTGATATATTCTTGATACAAGTCCTTTGCTAGATATATGTGTGGTGCATATTTCCCATTCTGTAGTGTAATGCTATCTTTGAAGAACAGAAATTTAAGTTTTGATGAAGTCCAGCTTGTCAAATTTTTCTTTTATGATTAGTGCCTTTTGTGCCCCATGCAAGAAATATTTGCCTACTCCAAAGTTATAAAGATGTTGTTCTATGTTTTCTTCTAGAAGTTTTATGGATCTGGGTTTTATGTTAGGCCTATGAACCATCTTTAATTAACTTTTGTATGTGGAGTAAAATAGGGCCCAAGTTCCTTTTTTTTTTTTTTAACAAATAGATATTGAATTGTTTCAGCAGTATTTTTTAAAACAATAGCAACAACAACTTTCTTTCACATTTAATTGCTTTAGTGCCTTAGTCAAAAATGAAATGACTGCATATGTGGGGTTCTATTTGTAGACTTGGATCTGTTTATTTACTAGCCTATCCTTATGTAGTAACACACTATCTTGCTTACTATAACTTTCCAGTTATATCTATCTTGCTTACTATAACTTTCCAGAAATCTTGTAATCTGGTAGTATAAGACTTCAAACATTGTTCTTTTTACTTATTGTTTTGGCTATTCTACATCCTTCAGCATTTAAGATAAATTTTAGAATTACTTCATCTATGTCAAAAAAAAAAAAAACCTAAACTAAACTAAAGGGAGCCTGCTGGAGTTTCCATAGGGAGTGGGTTGAATTTACAAATCAACTTAGGAAGAATGGAGAACGTAATGATAAGAGTTTTACCATCCATGAATATGATGTATTTCTCTATTTACTTAAGACTTTTTTACAGTTTCCCTCAGCTAAGTTTTGTGGTTTTCAATACAGAGGTCTTACACATCTTTTGTCATGTTTATTCCTAGGTTTCTGATGTTTCTGTATACATTATAAATGGTATTATTTTCAGTTTCACTTCCTAATTGTTTGTTGCTGGTGTATAGATGTAGAATTGATTTTTGTATATTGGCCCTGTAGCCTATGACTTGCTAAATTATTAGTTCTAGTAGCTCTTTTGTGTATTACATAGGTTTTCCTATATATACAATTATATTGTCTGTGACTACAGTTTTACTTATTCATTTCTAAGTTTTTTATTGATATAATCCATATACCATAAAATCCACTTTCCAAGTGAATAATTCAGCGGCTTTTAGTATATTTGCAAAGCTGTGCAACCTCATCATTATCTAATTCCAAAATATTTTTATCACTCCAAATATAAACCCTGTATTCATTAACAGTTACTCCCCATTATCCCTAGCCCAGCCCCTGACAACTACTATTTTCTTAATCCCTATGGATTTTCCCATTCTGGACAGTTCATATAAATGGAATCATATAACATGTAGCTTTCACTTAGTGTATAATGTGTTCAAGGTTTATCCAGGTGGTAGCATGAATCAGCACTTCATTCAGTTTTATGGCTAAATGATATTCCACTGTGTAGATATATCATATTTTGTTTATTCATTCATTAGTTGATGGTGATTTGAGTTGTTTCTACCTTTTAGATATTATAATAGTGTTGCTATGAACATTTGTATCCACATTTTTGTGTGATCATAGGTTTCCAATTCACTTGGGTATGTACCTAGGAATGGAATTTCTGGGTCATTTGGTAACTCTATATTTTAACCTCTTGAGAAAATGCCAAGTTATTCCCAAAGTACCATTTTACATTCCTACCACTGGGGTATGAGGGTTCCTATTTCTCCACATTCTCACTAATGCTTGCTATTGTCCATACCATGCTAGTGAGTATAAAATGATATCTCATCATGGTTTTGATTTACATTTCCCTAATGACAAATGATGTTGATCATCTTCTCATGTGGTTATTGGCTGTTTGTATATCTTCTTTGGAGACGTCTCTATTCAAATCCTTCGTACATTTTTAAATTAGCTTTTCTTTTTATTGTTGAATTGTAAGAATTCTTTATATATATTTTTCTCTATATATTTTGAATACAAGTTCTTATCAGACATGATTTTCAAATATTCTCCCCCATTGCATAGGTTGTCTTTTCACTTTCTTCCCTCCCCATTCTCCTGTTTATTCCATATCACTTACTACAGAGGATGAAATCTGTGAACAGATTGAAAGAAAAAAAATATACAATTTTTTAAAAAAGCTTTTAAGTAATCTCTACACCCATTGTGGGGCTTGAACTCATAACTTGAACTCATGACTCCAGGATGAAGAGTCTCATGCTCTTCTGACTGAGCCAGCCAAGTGCCCTCAAAACATACAATTTTGGGGCGCCTGGGTGGCTCAGTGGGTTAAAGCCTCTGCCTTCGGCTCAGGTCATGATCCCAGGGTCCTGGGATCGAGCCCCATATCAGGCTGTCTGCTCAGCAGGGAGCCTGCTTCCCCCTCTCTCTCTGCCTGCCTCTCTGCCTGCTTGTGATCTCTCTCTCCGTCAAGTAAATAAATAAAATCTTTAAAAAAAAACATACAATTTCACACAATATCTAGCTATCACCTTGGATAGGTATACAGGTACAATAGGGTACAGAATAGCATGAAGGAAACTGAGCCTGCTAAGGCTTTAGAGGATGGAGGGCTTAAGGACATCATCATTTATGTTAACAAAATCCAGGTGCTTTGAAAAGCCAATACCAGGCCATTTGCAGATGTCTTTCATTTCGAGGATGAGTCCTGATGTGGAGTGCCATGATTCTGTAGATATCTGGCTGCTTGCTAGTCCCTTCTCTCTGTGCATAAACTGCTTCCTCCCTTTTCTTTAAGGTGTGCCCATAGGAGCAGCGCAGCCTGCAGGATGAGAGAGTCCCTCAAGAAGCACACGTAGGGAGGAGGCAGGACCACAGCAGGTCAGGAGGGTCTTCTGCTGCTAACCCCACTGGGGAGGGATGAAGGTAGCACCCTCCTGAATCCACAGCCTGACCTAAGCAGGGCAGCCCATCTCCACCCGACATGCTTCTGTCGGCATTACCAGTCACACTTGCCAGACCTCCCCTGCCTCAAGGTGAGTTCACCATAAGGCCGAATGTAAAAGTATGAGTCTGGGGCCCAAGCCACCAACACCCACAGGGTCCCCTAGTTAGAGGCCTGGTTCCAGGAGGCTGCTACTGCACTCTGGCAACCACGGTACTGAGGAATGTGGCCCACTGTTGTCAGAAAAGCTGGAAATCCAGATTTGTATATGAGCCCTGATTCTAAAAGGTTGCAATTTATTCATGTTCTAGCAAAAACATTTTCAGGAATGATGTAAGTGGGTAAAAATAAGAGCCAAATCAGGCGGACTGTGGACTGTGACCCCACAAGCCCTGCAGCCTGCTTGCACCCTATCTCAATTTCCACATCAAATCTCTCTGAGGCACATGAATCTGAACTTCTGGGGCCTTAGCTCTTCACAGGACACTTTTGGGATTTTTTTTTTTAAGCCTAAAAGATAGTAATCTATATTTATTCTTGTTCTTCAGGATAGTTTTTGTCTTTTTATTTTTTTTAAGATTTTATTTATTTGGAGAGAGATACAGCGAGAGAAGGAACATGAGCAGGGGGAGTTGGACAGGGAGAAGCAGGCTTCCTGCTGAGCAGGGAGCCCAATGTGGGGCTTGATCCCAGGACCCTGGGATCATGACCTGAGCCGAAGGCAGACGCTTAACGACTCAGCCACCCAGGTCCCCGTCCTTTCTTAGTCTTAAGCTAAAAGGATACTTAACTTGGGGCAGTCCTTCTCTTATGTTAAAATATTCCAGGCGCACATCATTATAAAGATAGGACCACATCAAACTGACCAAGGGAGGCACTAACAAATAGGGGGTAGAGAATTCTGCCCTGCCTAGCCACTCCTGGAATAGCCCCCGCATGTGGGCGCTGCTATAGGGGCTGCCCAGCGAGGTCAGTGTCGATGCCTTCCATCTGCCACAGCAGCACCTCGTCTGCGTGCCCATCCTCGGTCTGGGCTTGGCCTCTGTCATTTCAGCATCCACTGGTTCAGGCAAGCACTTCCACATGGTGCGGCAGCTTGCCCTTCTCCAGCTTCAGAACCACATCTGCATGTTTTGAAAGCAGTGCACGCCAGCAAGGCATAACAGAACCTCCCCATTCTTTTCATGGGTGACCTCCTGGAAGTCTTTGTTCTTCAGGGTGCGGCAGGTGACCTCCCTCACGTCCTCATGAGACAGCTGCTTGGCCGCTTGTCTGAAGCTGTGTGCCATATACCCGCCGGAGCTGGTTCCATCACGGTCAGCGCCTCACCTTCTCCTTCAGGCCTCCAAACAGGGTGTACGTGGCAGTGTCATTTCAACACGAGGTCACTTTGCTCCATTATATCAACAATTTCAGCTGAGATTACTACACAGTCAGTCAGCACCCCAGGAACCGGGTGAAGCTGTGGGAAAATCTTCTCGAAGGGCCTTCAGTTTATTATCATAGCAGAGGCCACCATAATGTGGAAAATCTTGTCTGAGGGCAGCTTCTGCTGTCTGGTGAAGTAACCTTTCACCAGAGAGCCCATGATCTGCTGGGGAGATTTGGTGGTATGGAGGTGGGGGTGGTGACAGGGTGGCCCAGCACATGCTCCAAGTATGGCACCCAGCCTGGATAGGTGGAGGTGAGCTGGGGTAACACTGGCTCTTCTTCCTGTGCTGGTGGCATCGAGGCACAGATTCTTTCTGACTCTCCAGGATGCTGAAATCCCCAGCTATCGTATCAAAGACAGTGCACACCCCAAAACTTTTGAGGAGGCCATAGGGTCTTCCATATGCATCAGTCACACTGAGGCAGAACTTAGCAGCAAGATAAGGCAGAGATTGTGGACACACCGACACTGCCAGCACCTTGGGCTGTGAGATGTCACATTTCTTATTAAGGTTCAGAACTTAAAAGAAGTCCTTGGTGTTCTGCTGGGAAACCTGGATCCCTTCCTCCACAGTCACACAGCTGTCACATACCGATTACTCAGAAATATCTTGGCATCAGCCAACTTATGGAATTCTCTCTTCTTCCACACATGGTCCTCTCACTTCATCTGTAGCCAGGCAGGTGAGGGGCCAAGGCTTGGCCTGAGAGGCGCACCAGGAGATGCGGTTTTTCACTTTCTTGATAGTGTTCTTTGAGGCAAAAAATTTTTAAATTTTAATGAAGTATAATTTTTTTTCCTTTGGTTGTTTGTGCTTTTGATGTCACATCTAAGAAACCACTGCTCTGCCATGAAGATTTATGGCTATGTTTTTTTCTGAGTTTTAGTTTTAGTTCTTACATTTATATCTTTGTTTTATCTTAACATTTGTATTATGTATAAGGGTCCAAGTTCATTCTTTTCCATGTTTTCCCAGGATCATTTTTTGAAATGACTATTCTTTGCCCTATTGAATTGTCTTGGCACCTTTGTCAAAGTCAGTTGACCATAAATGTAAAGGTATTATTTATGGACTCTGAATTACATCTCACTGATATCTATATATCTATACCTATAACTATATACGTTTTTGGCAGTACAGCTGTGTTGATTACTGTAGTTTTGTTGTAAGTTTTGAAATCAGAAAGCCTAAGTTTTTCCAATCTTTATGCATTTTCTTATATTGTTACGTTGATTAGGACCTTTGACATAACCATGAATAGAAGTGGTGAGAGCAAACATTCTTATCTTAAGCTGTTCCTGAATTTAGGGGGAAAAGATTTAATATTTCACCACTACATTTTTCAAAGATAATTGTTATACTGAGGAAGTTCTCTTCTATATTTAACTTGCTTTAAGTTTTTTTTTTTTTTTAACATGAATGGTTTGAATTTTGTTGGATACTTTTCCTGCATCTACTGAGACCATTGTTTCTCTTCCATTCTGTTAATGTGAATTACACTGACTTTTCAATGTTAAACCACACCTTCCTTAGAATCTTATCCTTTATATTGTAAGGTTCATTTTGTCAATATTTAATTAAGAATTTTATCATCTATATTCATGAAGGATATTGGTTTGTAATTTTCTTGTAGATATACTGGTCAAGTTTTAATATCAGGATTATATTGGCTTCATAAAATGAGTTTGGAAGTGTTCATTCTTGCTCTATTCTCTGAAATATATAGGATTAGTATTTTATCTTCTTTAAAAGTCTGATAAAATTTACAAGTGAAGCCATCTGGCCCTGGAGTATCTTCGTGGGAAAGTTTTTGATTAGAAATTCCATTTCTTTAATAGATATTGGTCCATTTAGCTTTTTTTTTTCTTGTGTCAGTTGTTTGTATTTTTTCAGGAATTTGTTCATTTTGCTTAAGTTGACAAATTTATTGGCATAAAGTTGTTAAGCTATCCCTTAATATCTGTATAATTCATTAGCATTTTGACTGCATTAAAAGTAAAGTTTCTGCATACAAAAATAAGATAGATGACAAATAATGAATCAGGGGAAAACAAATACATGACATATGGCAGAAAAGGATATGTATTGTAGGAGCAAAGAGTCTAGTGACAGAAAGAGTTATAATTCAGTGTGACAATTACCATGAGAGGTACACAGAGAACAACACATAGGATGGATACAGTGGCCAATTTAGGAAGTCAGAATTATGATATCCAAGTGATGAGTTACATTTACTAACGAGATAAATTAATATAATCAAATTTATGGATACTTAAAAAGCTGAAAATTTAGCTCTCAGATATAATTATTTCACATTGGTCATCTATCTATGGGCATCTACAGTCAAATGGCTCCCCTTTCACTGGATTATCTTTAATTAAAAATGAAACAAAAATTTTTTGTAAAAATGATACAGACATAAAAAATTCAAAGGAGATAAAAACAAGTCCAAAAGACAAAATAAAAACCACTTGCATTTTGGCCAACATCTTTCCAGATCTTTTTGTACATTTATATATACATATATATTCATGTCAAGAAGATGCTGTTCCTGTCGATTTATAGTTTATGGGGGGACCTATATGCTATGAACGTATTTTCATGTAAATGAAGATTCCCATCATTGTTATTAATAGCTTAAGGGTATTCCACTGTGCACATGCATTGTAATTTAACTAGCATCCTAGTGGTAGCACTTATATTGTTCCATAAACACTTATTACCAAAAAGGGGGTGAGGAACATCCATACGAATGTTTTCTTTTTGTTATTTTCCTTAGAATGAATGGACTAGGAAATGAGATTTTGGGCAAAGGCTAATGAAATTTTGGTAAATAAGACTGTCCCAATTTCAACCTTAACAAAAATAGTGCATAATAGTAATTGTAACCCATATCCTTATGTACCCTGAGGGACAAAAAGGATGTTTGGAATGTTAAACATCTTTTCATTTAATTAGATGTTTGTTTTTCTTGGCTTAAAAATGTCCTATTGATTTCCTTTGCTAATTTTATTGTGGTGTTTTTAAAACTGATATATATTTTTTTTAAATTAAAGATTTGAGAGAGAGAGAGAGAGAGAGAGCACGCACCTGCATGAGTGTGGGGGGGCAGGGAGAGAGGGAGAGGGAGTCTTAAGCAGACTCTGCACTGAGCACAGAGCCCACTGAAGAGCTCAATTTCACAACCCTGAGATCATGACCTGAGCTGAAACCAAGAGTGGGATGCTTAAGTGCCACCCAGGTGCCCCTTAAAATTGAGATTCTATGAGCTCTTTGTATATTAGGAATATTGTTCCTTCTTTTTCCACATGATACAAATATATTTTCCACTGGTTCATTATTTGTGTATAGAACATTACAACTTGTGTATAGAAGATTACCATCTTTATGTGCTTACTTTTTACCAATTTTTTTCTGTTATGATTTCTGTTATGATTTTTTGTTTCATACTTAGCAAAGGCCTTCTCAGCTCAAGATTATAGATACTCTCCTTGATTTTCTTGTAGTGTTTTCATGGCTTCATTCTTTACATTTCTTTAAATTTTGGATTCATCTGGTATTTATTTGAGAAAGGAGATAGACAGCCTGTCTCTATTGGTTGTTATTTCTCAGATAATCTTTTTCCCACTTAGCAGTGACTTATAGCATATAGTTTACTGATTACCACCAAGACTTGTGGAGTCCAGGTCTCCTGGTTTCAACATTTACCAGTAATGGCTCTAGATAATGTTCTAAAGTCAGATAATTGCACCTGGTTTAGGGTTAACTAATGTAACCTGAAAAAGTGCTCTTGTACTTGATACCTAAATGCTCAGCAAATGTGAGCTATTATCATTAAACAATTGCACATGGTACAGCAGTTTGTTTCTGGATTCTATATTCTGTTCACTGATACTATCTCCCACATCTTTGTAATCTATGTGTTGACACTCCATTAGTCTGCTCATTGTCTCATGGAATGGCTCCTCTTTCCTCATTTCATCAAAAAAAGGTCCTATCTCACTTGCCTTTCTAATCATAGCTACAGCCTATGTGAAAATAAGCTGTGCTTTACAATGCAAGGAGAAC
Organism: Nasua narica; assembly: GCA_028533885.1. Lineage (NCBI taxonomy): Eukaryota > Metazoa > Chordata > Mammalia > Carnivora > Procyonidae > Nasua > Nasua narica. The sequence goes on along the minus strand of CM052807.1, from coordinate 97,210,708 downwards.
CGCAGCCCCAAACCCAAACCCTGAACAAACGTGGGAAAGGAAGAGTGCCTATTTCTTCTACCACGTATTCGCAGAGACTGAAACTACCTCATTTCAGCCCTTGGCATATAACGGATGCTCTCAAAAACTAGTACCTTCTCTTCCAACTCTAGCTTGCAACTTTAAGATAAATAGTTCACAGTGTTATTATCCCCAGTGGGCCCTGGTTCTGGAGCAGGATGCGAGGGGCGGGGAAGAATTCATCCCGGGCCCTGGTCCTGACCTGGCCGGTTCCTCCAGGCGTGGTGAACTGACTCCCCGGCTCCGGGGCTGATGCCCCTAGGCCGACATGGCAGGCAGGCGGCTCCAGGACCATTAAGTGTGCACAATCGGGGACGAAGGCAGAGGCAGGCCCTCCTCGGAGTCCTCAGAGTTAAGAGTGTGCGAAGAGCCGGCAGAGGGAAGAGCGAAAAGAGGGAAAATCCCCTAGAAACTGAGAGCTGCGAGGAGGCGAGGGAGACGGGTTTCTCGCTCAACCACGCATTAAGGCTGGCTGGTTGAAACAAGTGCCGGTTCTCGGCTCGGGGGGATCTCTGCGCCCCCCAAGCGCTCTGTCGTAGCGCCGCCCGGACCCAGCGTTCCCGCCGTAGTAGCCGCCGCTCCCGCTTGAACTCGACTCGCCTCCTCCCTCTAACGGCTGCTGACCCCGGCCGGCGTCCGTGGCGCCGATGACGTCGGCGGAGGGGCGGGACTTCCTGCCTCGCGCGCCCTTAGGACTCGGGACCGACGCGCTCCGCTGGGCTTGAGGGGCGGCGGGCGGGTGGCTGAGGGTGGCGTGTCGGCCGGTCCGCAGCTGCTGGGCTGCCTCGCCACCCTGAGAAAGCCAGTCCACCCGGGTGGAGCGGAGCTATTCTCTCCACCGCCGCCCTTTCCGCCCTCGGAGCTCTCCTGGGAAACCTTACCTTTCCCGGGAGTCGGGAGCCCGAGGGGCGCGCTCGGCCCTCCTTTTCCTGCTGGTCCAGTTCAGCCTGCGCCGCGAGCGGCTGCCGGCTGGGCCAGCACCCCGCGTGTGGAACTGCAAACCTTAGCCCCAATGCCGGGGCGAGAAGAGTTGAGTGGGTGCCCGTGGTTGGAGCTGTGCCGGGGTTCCCCGGTGGCAAGTGCGGCCACAGCACCGGGCTCCGTTAAGTTTTATGCGCGCAGGTTGCAAGGACTGTGTGCGAGTCTGGTACGTAACCTCTTTTTGGGGACGCTGTCTTGTCCGTAGTTTTGGAATGCTTCCCTTTTCATCACAACTTGCCCCTGAATGTTTTGTTGTTACTTTTCCTGTAAAGTAATTGGAGCAGGTGTTAGAAATGTAGGCTGTGAGACATGTTCTGTAGCCAGTTAAGTGCACGTGAAACTTCTTAGGGCGTTGTTTTCTAATTCTTCTTTTCTTTAAGTTTATGTATGTATGTAAGTAATCTGTACACCCAGTGAGGGATTCGAACTCACCACCCGGAGATTAAGAGTCGCGTGCTCTCTGAGCCAGCCAGGCGCCCCTTTTTGGAGTTTTTTGATGCACTCCAGCGCGGGGCTTGTGTAGCTAGTTTACTAAGTGGTTGAACGTGTGGTACCACCAGTTTAATTTGTGATGGAAAAACTGTGCTACCATTTTCCATGACCCCGAAGACAATTTTAATTTCAGAGAGAATGTCTAGACTATGTAAATGAATACCTGGCTTACATGGACATTTTAATAAATCCTTACCAGCTTTTGACCATAATAAATGGGCGTTTAGCTCTTAAAAATGCCTGCTGACAAGTATTTTTAAAGCCTTAAGTTAGAGTTACATTAGTTGTAATTATGAAGCTGTTTCAGTAAAATCTCAGAGATGTCTAGGGTGGCAAGAAACTAATTTATTATATATGTTATAGTTATTATATATGTTATAGTTATAGTTGGTAGTGTTTAGACTATGAGCACAGAATACTTGAGGAGGTCTAAAACTGAGTAGGTCGTTAAAGCAGTACTACTGTTACCAAGCAACATCTCCGTAAACAAGTCTAATATTCAACTAGAATATAATTAAACGTAACTATCCTACAATTATCTGGATTCAGAATTCTGTAAATTCATAGGTTTAGCCTGTAGGTGGTTATAGTTAATATGCACCTTCTTTCTGTACTGAAGTTTGATTTCAAACTCATTTTGTGTGGAATTGCTAGAATGTTTTGAATTTCAGTGTCGTACAGGACTCTTCAGAGAATGGCAAATGGATTTGAGTTACCCTTTGGTTATATAGTACAGTGTATGTCCAATATTCTTTCTTTTGAATATTTTCTAACCAGATGAAGTGTGCAGGCTACAATCAGGAATTTTTCAAATAATAGAATAATGCCAATTTAGGGCGTAGCATGTTGGGAGATTGAAACACTATCCACAAGTGGCTTCTAAGCCTTGGTGGAGTCAATAACCTTACTCTTTCTCCACTCATTGAACCCTTATTGATGTAATTTGTATGACTGTATGGCAGTAGTTTTCAGAGCACTTTTTCATGATTTTTTTTGAGTGCTATAACCTTTCAAATAAGAAAGGAAGTGAGAACATTTGAGACACTATGAGACTGAATGACTTCTTTGAAATCAAACTATTGGTAATGGGAATTGGAACTTAAAGTTGCATGTTTTACCACATTGCAAAAATCCATTGACTTCATTTTAGTTCCCTCTTTTTCTTTCCCATATGCTGATGTTGAAGTAATGAAATATTCAAGAGTTGGGCAAGACAAGCAGAGAAGAAAAATCAAGAATGACTCTTGTTGTATGATAAAATTCTTAGTAATCAGAAGTCAGCATTTTGTCATGGGAAGTTCTAATTCAAGAAGTTTAGAAGAATGAAATCTTTTTTTTTTTAGATTTTATTTATTTATTTATTAGGAAAGAGAGAGAGTGAGAGAGAGCAGGTCAGAGTGAGAAGCGGACTCCCCATGGAGCTGGGAGCCCGATGTGGGACTCGATCCCAGGACTCCGGGATCATGACCTGAGCCGAAGGCAGTAGCTCAACCAACTGCGCCACCCAGGGGCCCAGAAGAATGAAATCTTAACAGAAAGATTAGTTAATTGTCAGAATTCTTTGTGTTTTCTAGGTACTATCTCTGCCTAAAGTGATTGAGTTTTATTTTAATTTTGTCATACATAATGTTTTAAGTTCAGTAATTTTGTCAAATTGTCTTATCTGTGTATACTTTTTGGGCATGTGTGTATGTATCTGTAAAAAATTTCCTTTAATACTCTTTCCTATCGACTAAAGTTCACATTTCTTAATCTGAACTCTTCAAAATTTCCTCTCACTCTGCCATTTCATGTTCATGTTCTTTAGAGAAAAACTGTTCTGTGTCCAGGCTGATTTTCTCATTATCCTGTAAAGCTACTATGTGCTTTCTCCCTTTCTTCCAAGTCTTTGTGTCATTCTGCCTACCTGACCTGATTTCTTCCCTTCTTTCCTAAAATCTGAATGGTACCTCTTCTATAAAGTTCAACTCCACTTGTAGTCTCCACCGGGGAGGAAAAGTTCTCTATTCTTGGTAGAGTCTATATATAGCTGGTCTCAGAGTTAAATTGACATAAAACAGATTAACAGAGAAAAGCATTCATGTTTAAAATTTTTTTTACATGTACTTGAGGGCCTTCACAGGAGAATGAAGACTTGAAGTAACCAGAGCAGAAAGCTTTTATATCTTTTAGATAAAGAAACTATACATTTGTGTAAAAAAGACAAGGGGTTTTGTGCTGAGTGGAGAAGTGACTAGGAAGATAAAGATTAGTTTAATAAGGCTTGTTTGTGTAGATTTCTTGGCTTTGATTCCCCATCTCTGGTGTAAGAATGTCTTCTGGTAGAGGTTTTTTTTTCTTGAATTTTTATCTTCTGTTTTCAGGAAGAAAAAGGAGGGTCAGAGTTCCCCCTTTGCACCTGCTGTTTCTTAAGTGCTTTTAACTCAAAATAATCAATACACCAAAGCGGCATATTTTAGGGTAACATGTTCTGAACTCTTTCTTCTCTGAAACCTTGTAGGATGTTTTTATTAGCCATTCTCATCTGATACTTATACTTTATATTGCATTTTATCATTTCTGTATATGCCTCACCTTCCTAACTAGATTGTAAGCGCCTTAAGGGCAGGATACCAGATCTCAGTGAGCTATATCCTTAGTATCTTCCAAATAGAAGTTGCTGAATAAATGTTTCTTAGAGATGAGGAATGTGCCTTTGTACTTTTCCCCCCTTTCGTAGTGTAGTAGAAGTAAAAGACAGTTTTTGAGAGAGTAACTGAGAGAGGAAGGACAACCGTAAACCGTAAGAAAGGGAATTAAAGAGAGTGAATTCATGGGGATTGGAAGGAAAGAGTCAATTCCTAGAAAGTGTGATATTTGATGATTTCCCATGACAATATCAGCAGTAAGGACTCCCTCAGGAATGCTGGCACTACTCTCAAGTGGGTTTGGGGAGTTTGGTCAGTTTCCTGGTTCTTCCTTAGTAGAATCTTGATTTTAAACACTTCCCCAACTCTCTCCTCCCTCTGCCTCCCTTATCTAATCCCTCTCTCCCTCTCTCTCCATTTTACCCCATTCAATTTTACTTTTTTCCTGGTCAAGTCTTATTTATGAATTGTGTCAATACTTTTATTTAGCCCTCATAAAGTAGCAGTTATCTTAAGTTCTATATTTTTCCATTGAGGCTGCCTCTGTGGGTCATGGAGAGATCACAGGTGGTATAGTCTAGCTAGTGCAACTTTTTTTTTTTTTTTTTTAAGTTTAACTGGGATGAAATCCAGTAGTAAAGAAAGCAGGATGTACTCAGTTACATGCTTTCCGTATATTGTTACTTTAAATTTCTTTTGCATTAAAATTCATAGAGTTGGGAGGAACCTAAACCTAACCATTTCCTTTGGAACGTGCCTGTCACTCCCAAAATATGTCTTCAAATAAATTCTGGGTAATTTCTGTAGTCTTGCTGTAAATCCTGTATCTGATGCTTATGACAGGAATTGTTTCATTTAAGGGTATAAAAAAGTAGAGTCTTAGTATTTTTATAAATCTTGGTTTGAGTCATTTGTTTTTAGTAAGCTTGCTATCCTAGCTTCTGAGTTGTTGCCCAGTAACACAATTGCAGGATAACGTAGCAACCACTGAAAATGCTAGCAGTGGACTATAGGGATTTTCCTGCTAAGTTGAAGTGCTTATCTTTAGCATTCACATTCAATATGTTTTTCTCATCTGAATCACATTTTGGTTTAAGGCAGACACTTGAGATATTGTTTAACTTAAAGAGCATACAATATAATTACATATTTTTGGAGTGCTGACAAATTATAACTTGCATGTTATTTTTCACATACAGATGTGTGATATGTGTTGAATTATATATGAAGGATATGTGAAAAGATTGGTTAAATTAAAGGTTAGTCTATATTGAGCAGAAAAGCTATTAAGTAATAGTTAACATCTGAGTTCTCTATAGCCGACAAAGCCAGCAAAAGCTGGGGTGGATGCATTTGAAATGGTTCTTCTCCAAATAATATTTTTATGTTACTTCTGGAGGTTAATGGGAAGCTTAGATCAGTAAGCATGAACTAATAGGCATGATTTTATAGGAAGATTCAAGAGATGAAGACTGAGTTAGTCACTTAACCTTTCTTGGCCTGTTTTCTCTTTTGAAAAAATACAATCACTGAAAGTTTTTTTTTCAGAGGTAGTGTATTTACAATCTATTTTTCATTAATTTTTTGAATGTTTATTTTGGAGAGTGCAAGTGCATGTGGGGGAGGGGTGTCAGAGGGAGAAGGAGAGAGAGAGTCTTAAGTAGACTCTGTGCTGAGTGCAGAGTCCAATGTGGGGCTCAGTCTCATGACTCTGAGATCACAACCTGAGCCAAAACCAAGAGTCAGACACTTAACCAAATGTGCCACCCAGATGCCCTATATGTTTATAATTTAAAGCACATTTAATTTTTCCTGTTTATTGGTTTAGTCAGTTTTTGAATGCCTGTTATGGGTATTACACTATACTAGGTACTGGGAAGATTGTTAATAAGTAATAGTGCCAAGTTTCCAGCAGTGCCTGGTAGGAGAAAATGGATGGTTATTTATAATTTATATATTTGTATAATTTGTTATTTGTAATATAAATTGCAAGTGCTATAAATATAAATGAGGCTGTGTTTTGGTGGTATGTTGGAAGGACACCTGACCTAGAACTGCAGAGAGAATACATTATAATTAAGGAAATGCCAAATTAGAATTATGTAAGTGTAATCTGAGTGTGTGCAGAGAAGTATTTAACCTAGCCTAGAGGGAGTTAATGAATCAAGTAAAACTGGGGAGAAGTTTCTCTGGATTGAAGAGAGAGAGTCAGAAGTCAGCGATAGTGGTAATGCAGAGCCTGTGTGTAGATGGGATTCCTGGGGAGACAGTGTGGAATCAGAAGAGGGCTGGTGAACATCAGCATGTGATGAGTAGGCGGAGAAAGAGTATGGAGGAAAACCAGAGAAGGGTAGAATCTTGGAAGCCAAGAGAGGAATGCTTATCATCTCTAGTTTTTTGATTAAATGGAAATTGTCAAGAAACATTGTGTAGCTCTGTAAATGTAAACCCATCGGTACAAAGATACTCTCTACAAAGATCTGAACTTGCAAATGGGGATAGGTCGTCTTTGGTTAGCATCATAACATAGAGAAAGAGTCTGTGGTTGACCTTTGAACAATATGGAGATGGGGGCTCCCAGAACTCTACTGTGTGATTTTAATTTGCATTCCAGCGATTCCAGATTCTTTCCGTTTACATATAAAATTTAGAATCTACTTGTCAATTTCTACAAAAAGCATTTGTTGTGATTTGATAAGATTTACAATGAATCTAGATCAGTGGGAAGATTTGCTCACTTAAGAGTCTTCTAATCTGGGGCGCCTGGGTGGCTCAGTGGGTTAAGGCCTCTGCCTTCAGCTCCGGTCATGATCTCAGGGTCCTGGGATCGAGCCCCGCATCGGGCTCTCTGCTCATCGGGAACCTGCTTCCCCTCTCTCTCTCTCTCTGTCTCTCTGCCTACTTGTGATCTCTCTTTCTCTGTCAAATAAATAAATAAAATCTTTAAAAAAGAAAAGAGTCTTCTAATCTATGAATATGTGATGTCTATTTAAGTTTTTAATTTCAACAATTTTTTTTTAGTTTGCAATGTATAATTCTTGTACTTTCATTGAATTTATTCTGAAGAATTTGGAGTTTTTGATATTGGGAGTAGAATTTTCATAATTTGATTTTTAGATTATTGTATAGAAACTCATTTTTTTTTTTTTAACAGAGTGTATGGTGGGGTCGGGGGGAGGGGCAGAGGGTGATAGGGAGAGAGATTCCCAGGCAGCCTCTACACCCAGTGCAGAGCCCAAGGCAGGGCTAAATCTCAGAACCCCAAGATCATGACCTGAGCTGAAATCAAGAGTCAGTCACTGAACCGACTGAGTCACCCAGATGCCCCATAATTGATTTTTTAATATTGTTTCTACATATATAATCATGTCTAATAAGAATCAGATTATTCCAATCTTAATGTTAATACATTCTGTTATTCACTTTTGCTTTGTTGCATGGGCTAGATCCTTCAGTAAGATGTTGAATAAGCATTGCGAATGCATTGCATTGCTCTTGGTCTTTAGGCATATAGATTTTTACTGTTAAGCGTAATGTTAGCTGTAGGTTTTCTGTAGATCCCTTTATTAGATTGAGGAAACTCCATTTTCTTCTAGTTTGTTGAGTTTTTAATCATGAATGGGTGTTGGATTTTGTCAGATTTTTTTTTCCTCTGGGCATCCAATGAGATAATCATAATGAATTTTGTCCTTTATTAATATGGTATTTTACATTAATTGATTTTCAGAGGTTAACTCAACCCTGTATTTGTGGGATAAGTTTCACTTAGCATGCTGTATAATCTTACATATGTTGCTAAATTTGGTTTTCTTAGATTCTGTTAAAGAATTTCATGTTTGTGTTCATGATTAATCTGTTGGTTTCTTGTGGTGCCTTTGTCCAATTTTGGTATCAGGGTAACATTGGCCTTATTGAAGGAGTTGCATAGTGTTTCCCCCTCTCTTTCTTCTGAAATAGTTTCCTAAGAATTGCTATTACTTCTTTAACTATTTGATAGCATTCACCAGTGGAATTTTCTTTGTGGGAAGATTTTTAATTACTAATACAATTTCCTCACTTACAGTTCTATTTGGATTTTCTATTTCTTTTTGATATTTGATAACTTGTATGCTTTTAGGAATTAACCTATCATGTTAATTGTCTAATTTGTTGATTAAAAATTCATATTGGTAAAAGTCTTTTAAATTACTATAAGGTTCATGTTTTTCTTTAGTATTGGAAATCTAATACGCTTTTTTAATCCAATCAAAAAAATAAATAAATTACTATAAGGTTGGTAATGATCTCTCTTTCATTATTTTGGTAAGTTGTATCTTTTCTGTTTTCTGGTAAATCTAGCCTAAGTGTGTCAATTTTGTTAATCTTTTTAAAGAACCAAATTTTGGGGTACCTGAGTTGTGCAGTTGATTGAGCGTCCAACTCTTGGTTTTGGCTTAGGCTGTGAAATTGAGCCCCTTGTCAGACTCTGTGCTTAGCCTGGAGTCTGCTTAAGACTCTCTTCCTCTGCCCCCCACCCCTTTTTATATATATGTATGTATGTGTGTGTGTGTGTGTGTGTGTGTGTATGTATATATATAATTTAAAAAGGAACAACTTTTTATTTAATTATTTTTCTATTCTATTATCTGTTTCATTGATTTCTATGCTAAGATTTTTTTGGTCCCTTTCTTCTGCTTGCTCTAGGCTTAGTGTGCTCTCCTCACCCCTTGGTTTCCTAAGGTGGAAGCTTAGAGTATTGATTTGTGAGCTCTCTTCTTCTCTCATAGTTGTTTAAAGCTGTAAATTTCCCTCTGAGCACTGTTTTAATTACATTCCATACATTTTGATATGGAATTTGATATTCTGTACATTTGATATGACTTGTTTTTTTATTCAATTCAAATATATTTAAATTTTCCTTGTGATTTATTTGACCCAAGGGTTATTTAGAAGTTTGTTGTTGAATTTAACAATATTTGGGAATATTCCCAGATTTCTCACCATTTTGGATCTCTGATTCTATTGTGATCACATAAGGTACTTTTCATGATTTCAATATTTTCAAATTTATAGACTTGTTTTGTGGCCCAGCATATGGTATATTGGGATGTTTTATGTGTTTGTTTTTTTAAAGATTTATTTATTTATTTATTTGACAGAGAGGAGAGAGATCACAAGTAGGCAGAGAGGCAGGCAGAGAGAGAGAGAGAGGGAAGCAGGCTCCCTGCTGAGCAGAGAGTCCGGTGCGGGGCTCGATCCCAGGACCCTGAGATCATGACTTGAGCCACCCAGGTGCCCCTGTTTTATGTGTTTGAAGAGAATATGTATTCTGCAGTTTAGGAGTGTAGTGTTCTGTCAGTTATTTCAAGTTCATTGATAGTGTTTGTCAAGTCCTCTATATCCTTGCAGATTTTCTGTCCTTTTTCTATCAATCATTATACTCTACAACTAATTTTGTTGTATTGTCTATTTCTCTCTCTTTTTAAAGATTTTATTTATTTATTAGAGAGAGCAGGAGCATGAGCAGGGGGAGGGGGCAGAGGGAGAGGGAGAAGCAGTCTTCCTGCTGAGCAGGGAGCCCGACGCAGGGCTTGATTTGGGACTCTGGGATCACGATCTGAGCTGAAGGCAGGCGCTTAACTGACTGAGCCATTCAGATGCACCTACTTTGTCGTTCTTGATGTCTGCTGGTTTTATTTTTTTAAACCTGGCTTCCTGTGTCTGTATACCTTAGTGTTCAACCAAGGATTGGTCAGAAGTTGTGTTCACACAGTTTGAACTAATACAGCGAATGCTTAATACTAATATGGCTGGTACTGCTGATGGATCTATATGAGGGTAAGGGAGTGCATTCAGACACCGATTATTCTCAGGTTTGCCCTGGCTTTTACTTTGCACCAGCCTCTCTTGCCATATGTATAGCTTGTTGGCCAAGGATGTGTGAGTGACACGGACCTGCTTCAGTCTCCAGTGCACAGTCTTACTTTAACCTGCACTAGTAAATAGTTTATCGAGTCTCCCCTCCCCCCGCATCCCCCGGCTGTCTCAACCTCCAGAATGCCTATAAAATCTGCAGCTAGTCTGCCAGTTTGTTGCTCGCCACAGAGTCCTGTAGCCTCAGGCTAAAGGAGCCACTGGCTCTCATTGTTAGGTTACCACAGAAATCTCCACTTTAACTCATGGTGCATTGAATCAATAGATTACCCTCAAGTAGTGGTGGTGAACCTGCTCTTCACAGTTTGCCATAATATGCTTGTTAAACTCCTATACTGACACAGGTGGGGGGAGGTGGGAGTAGCCAAAGGTGAGACTGCTGTAGATTCATGTTCTTACCCAGTTGTTTCACAAACACTTTTTAGTTTGTGGAATGTCTTCGAATGAATTCCACATCATTGTAATGGTTGTTGTTTGGCTCTTTTGTGAAGAGGATTTATCAACCTGCTCATTTTCTCATGCTGGTAGTAGGAGGTCTGTTTTTTGTTTGTTTGCTTATTTATTTATTTATTTATTTATTTAAAGTATTTTAGAGAAAGAGGAGAGAGAGGGAGCGTGTGAGCGAACGTGAGTGGGGGAGGGGCAGAAGGAACCTGGACAGAGAGAATCTCAACCTGACTCCCTGCTGAGCACAGTGCCCAACTCAGGGGTGATCTTATGACCCTGAGATCATAACCTGAGCTAAAACCACAAGTGGGACACTTAACTGACTGAGCCACCCAGGTGTCCCAGGCGGTCAGTTTTCATGATTCTGTGTGGAACTGTTCTCTCTGGAGGATGAAACTTGACCCATACTACTTTTTTTTTTTTTTAATTTGTATTTGAGAGAAAGAGCGTGAATGGGGGGAGGGGCAAAGGGCGAGGGAGAAGTAGACTCTCTGCGAAGCAGGAAGCCCACAATGGGACTTGATCCTAGGACCTGGAGATCATGACCAAGCCAAAGGTAGACACTCAACTGACTGAGCCATCCAGGCACCCCAACCCATACTTCTTTTATATCACTCATAATCCTTTGCACAATATTAGGCATTTATTAGTTACTCCAAATGTACTTGTTGACTTAAATTCCATGATTTTCCTCAAGCATCAAATTATAAAGCATTTGGGGTTGTGGAATCCCAAGACTTATGCAATTTCTTGCTTTTCCTGTCCTTTTCATAAATGGAAGAAACTGCTTAATATTCATTCAACAAGTGTTTATTGACTACCTGACATGTTCCAGCTATTATGTAAGGTTTGGGGGTATTAAGATGACTAAGACATAATCTTTGATCTCAGGGAGGGTTTAGCCTAGTGTAGGAGATCGGAATACAAATAGCTGATTAGAATATTGTGAAGTAAATAAATTGATGTGGATAAATACATGGCATTATTGAAGAGCTCACAATGACCGTTAACTCAGAATGGATTAGAGGAAAAGAAAAAGGGAAACATCGAGAAAAGACTTTCAGAAGGAAGTAGTGACTGAATGGAATATAAAAATGAGTGAAATGTGAAATCAGGAGATTGCATTCTAGGCAGAGGGATCAATATGAGGTGAGCAAATGTGTTGTGAGTTCAATGACCTACAAGCAGTTTAGTTTTGTTAGGATATCATAGAGTTGTAAGAGATGAGACTGGAAGGGTAAAGAGGGCCTAGATTGTGAAAGGCTTCATATACTATGTTAATAAGCTTGAATTAACCGTTATTGACCAATTTTGCAAAACTGTTGAGTGGGATGTACTTCAGGATTCTGCCAAAGTTTGATTTGAATGTTGTTTACCTACATCTTCAACTATTTTAAAAGTAACAATAAAAGATAACTATATCCAAATGTGCTGTAAACTGTATTTAAAAACATTAGAGACCGGCGCCCCTGGGTGGCTCAGTGGGTTAAAACCTCTGCCTTTGGCTCAGGTCATGATCTCAGGGTCCTGGGATCGAGCCCCTCGGGCTCTCTGCTCAGCAGGGAGCCTGCTTCCTCCTCTCTCTGCCTGCCTCTCTGCCTACTTGTGATCTCTCTCTCTGTGTCAAATAAATAAATAAAATCTTAAAAAAAAAAATAAAAACAGAGACCTCTAGCATTTTAACTGAAATGGGAATAGAGATCTGACATGTATCTTTAAAATACTCTGAATTAAAATTTTTATTTTTAATATGTGTGAATAAAATGACATTCTATTCTAAATATCGGAGTTCTATAAGATTTAATATGAAAAAGATCATTTACTAAAATTGTTTGAACACTGTTTTATTTTTTTAAGATTTTTAAATTTTTATTTGTCAGACACACAGACACACACACACACACACACACACACACACGCAGGCAGGCAGGCAGGCAGAGGGAGAAGCAGGCTCTCTGCTGAGCAAGGAGCCCAATGCTGGACTCTATCCCAGGAGCCTGGGATCATGACTTGAGCGGAAGGTAGATGCTTAAACAACTGAGCCACCTAGGCATGTCCCTCAATAGTGCTGTTGAGGGTTACATTGATAAGAGATAAAAGATAGATATAAGATATCATAGATAAAAGCGGGTTACATTGATAAGAGGCTTTTAAGTGATGTTATAGATGGTAATTCTGTAGAGTATGGATTTGGGGCTGACAATATCCGGTTGTTTTTATTGAATATGCTTTTGGGTATTGCATAAACTTGCATGAAAAGGAATGGAATTTGAGGACTTCTGGGTTATTTCTTGAAGTGGAGGCTTTAACTTCAGTCTCATTTTTTATATTTGGTCATTGTTTTCTGATGTGCAAAGGACAGAAGGAAGCCTTTTTACCTCCTCCTTTGGTCTTCAAGTGGACTTGACATTTTTCCTGTGGTTGTAAATATAGTTTGTTTGTGCAACAAATGGAAATGTGTAGGAAAAGTGCAAACAAATAATAAAATCCTTATGGACCTGTTGTCCACACATGATATTTTAGTGCTTATCTTTTTTGTGTTTTTTCCTATGCATATATAGACATGCAATAGGCTTTTTACAAAATAAGGATTTTATAACAGAATATTTTGTAGTCTGTGTTTGTTTTAGTAGGCTTCATACCCAGCATAGAGCCCAGCCTGGGGCTTGGACTCATGACCTTGAGATCAAGATGTGAGCTGAAGTCAAGAGTCAGATGCTTAACTGACTGGTAGCCACTTACGCACCCCTGCATTTTCTACTTCTGCAACAAACATTTCCTGATGTTATTAAATACTCTTCCATAGCTTTTTTTTTTTTTTTTTAAAGAAAAACTTAACTGTGACATTTGGACCTAGAATTCACTTTTAGGAAAGTTTTTTTCTTGTAGTTTATAATGTTTATTTTTAAAAACAGCTTTATTGAATATAATAAATAACAAATTGTACATTTTTAAAATTAAGTTTTGATGTATGTATACACTGTGAAACTATCACCATAGTCAAGATGTTAAATATATCCATCATCCCCAAAAGTTTTCTTACGCCCCTTTGCGATCCTTCCCTTTTGCTCCTTCCCTCTCCAACTGCTTACCCTTTTACATTTTCAGGCAACCATTCATCTGATTTCTGGCATTTTGATTGGTTTGCATTTTGTATAGGTACAATCATATAACATGTACTCTTATTGTTTAGATTTTCTTCGCTCGGTATAATTATTTTGAGATTCATTTGTGGTGAGGAATTCATGTTTATTGAATAGTATTCTGTTTTAGGGATATATCTCAGTTTGTTCATTCACTTTTTTCTTTTTTCAGTGTTTAAACACTTTTTTATTAAAATTAACATTTAGTGTATTATCGGTTTCAGAGGTACAGGTCTGTGATTCATCAGTTTTATGTAATACACAGTGCTCATTATATCACATGCCCTCCTTAATGTCCATCACCCAGTTCCCCCCATCCCTCCCCCCTAGCAACCCTCAGTTTGTTTGCTATGATTAAGAATCTCTTATGGTTTGTCTCCCTCTCTGGTTTCGTCTTGTTTTATTTTTTTCTCTCCTCCCCCATGCTCCTCTGTTTTATTTTTTAAATTTCACATATGAGTGAGATTGTAGGATAATTGTCTTTCTCTGACTTATTTCACTTACCGTAATACACTTTAGTTCCATCCACGTCATTGCAGATGGCAAGATTTCATTTTTTGATGGCTCAGTAATACTCCACATTTTCTTTATCCATTCATCTGTTGATGGACATCTCAGCTCTTTCCGTAGTTTGGTTATTGTTGACCCTGCTGCTATAAACATTGGGGTACACATGCCCCTTCAGATCACTACATTTGAATCTTTAGGGTAAATGCCCAATAGTGCAATTGCTGTGTCATAGGTAGCTCTATTTTCAACTTTTTGAGGAACCTCCATGCTGTTTTCCAGAGTGGCTATACCAGCTTACATTTCCCCCAGCAGTGGGGGAAATCTCTTGTTGGGAGATTTTTTATTACAGCTTCAATTTCCTTGTTGGTTCTGGGTCTATTCAGGTTTTCTATTTCTTCCTGGTTCACTTTTGGTAGTTTATATGTTTCTAGGAATGCATCCATTTCTTCCAGATTGCCTAATTTGTTGGCATATAGTTGCTCATCATATGTTCTTATAATTGTTTATATTTCTTTGGTGTTGGTTGTGATCTCTCCTCTTTCATTCATGATTTTATTTGGGTTCTTTCTCTTTTCTTTTTGATAAGTCTGGCCAGTGGCTTATCAGTCTTATTAATTCTTTTTCTTTTTTTTAAAGATTTTATTTATTTATTTGACAGAGAGAGAGAGAGATCACAAGTAGGCAGAGAGGCAGGCAGAGAGAGAGAGGGGGGAAGCAGGCTCCCTGCTGAACAGAGAGCCCAATGCGGAGCTTGATCCCAGGACCCTGAGATCATGACCTGAGCCAAAGGCAGAGGCTTTAACCCACTGAATACCCAGGTGCCCCAACAGTCTTATTAATTCTTTCCAAAAACCAGCTCCTAGTTTCATTGATCAGGTCTGTGTTCCTTTCTGGTCTATGTTACTTATAGGCACTTTCTTTGCTTAGAGGATCCCTTTTAATATTTCTTATAGGGCTGGTTTGGTGATCACAAATTCTTTATGTTTGCCCTGGAATCTTTTTATCACTCCTTCTATTTTGAATGATACCCAATTGGGTATAGTATTCTTTTTTTGGGGGGGGGTATAGTATTCTTGACTGCATATTTTTCCCATTTAGCACTCTGAATATATCTTGCCAGTCCTTTTTGGCCAGGCACGTTTCTGTGGATAGATCTTTTGGCAATCTAATGTTTCTGCCCTTGTAGGTTACTGACCTCTTGTCCCAAGCTGCTTTTAGGGTTTTCTCTTTGTCTATGAGATTTGTAAGTTTCACTATTATATGTTGGGGTGTTGACCTGTTTTTATTGATATTGAGGAGGGTTCTCTGTACCTCCTAGACTTTGATGCCAGTTCCCTTCCCCAGATTAGGGAAGTTCTCCCCTATAATCTGCTCCAGTATACTTTCTGCCATCTTCTCTCTTTCCTTCTCTTCTGGGATCCCAATTATTCTGACATTGTTTTACTTTATGGTATCACTTAACTCTCAAGTTCTCCCCTCGTGATTCAGTAGTTGTTTATCTCTCTCTTTCTCTGCTTCTTTGTCTATCATTTGGTCTTCTATATCTCTGATTCTCTCTTCTTCCTCATTTATCCTAGCGGTTAGAGCCTCCATTTTTTTATTGCATCTCATTAACAGCCTTTTTGATTTTGACTTTGTTAGATTTTAGTTCTTTTATTTCTCCAGAAAGGGATTCTCTAGTGTTTTCTATGTACTTTTCAAGCCCAGCGAGTGTCTTTATAATCATTATTCTTTTTTTCTTTAAGATTTTACTTATTTATTTGATGTAGAGGGAGAGAGCAAAGTAGACAGAGCAGCAGGCAGAGGGAGAAGCAGGTTCCCTGTTCCTGTTACCTGAGCAGAGAGCCTGATATGGGGCTCGATCCCAGGACCCTGGGATCATGACCTGAGCTGAGGGCAGAAGCTCAACTGACTGAGCCATCCACGTGCACATATAATCATTATTCTGAACTCTAATTCTGGCATTTTACTTAGCTCCATACTGATTAGGTCCCTGGTAGTCAGTATTACCTCTTGTTTAGTTTATTTACTTGACAGAGAGAGCACAAGCAGGGGGAGTTGCTGGCAGACGGAGAGGGTGAGAGAGAAGCAGGCTCCCTGCCAAGCAAGGAGTCCAACATGGGGCTGGATTCCAGGACCCTGGGATCATGACCTGAGCCAAAGGCAGATGCTTAGCTGACTGAACCACTCAGGTACCCCACACGGCAAACAGATGTCCATTAGTCAGTGGGGTCTCACCGAGGGTGGAGCCGGAGCAGGTCCATAGTGTCTGGTTGGGCTTTCTACAGGTGTGATTCCTTGTCTGACTGGTGAGCCTTCTTTACTCTGGAGTGGTGGACCCATGGGGTGATACCTGAGACCTTCAGGGCAGTAGGGGTGCTTAGAACAACAGTATGGGGCCCTGTCCACTATGGTTTGGTGGGGTCCTTTTTTCCAGTCTTTGACCTGTTTGGAATGAGTGTAACTGAAACCCTAAGTAAATTGGGACCCTTTCAGTGGTATGTTTCTGTAGCTTATTTAGGATGGCCTCCAGTGCCTGAAGCTGATCCCCTATTACTTTATCTCCAATCTGATGTAGGTTCCTTGGAAGGCTTCCTAGGCACGGGGGAGGCTGTCCATATGCCATTTTGAAAGGGGAGAAGCCTAGTGCTCCAGGCATGCAGCGAGCTCACAGGAGGGCTAGGGTAGCAGATATGTCTGTGGAAAGTTAGTTTCCTGGCAAAACTTTGCTAAGGTTCCCTTGAGGGTGCGATTCATCCATTCTACTTACCCTGAGCTTTGAGGCTGGTAGGTGGTGTGGAGCTTCCAGGTGATGCTGAGAAATTTGGTTAAGATCTGTACAATGTCTTCTACAAATGTGAGTCCATTGTCACTGTGGATTGTTAATGGCAGACCAAATTGGGGCACAGTCTCTCATAAGAGGACTCTAGTTACTTCCTGACTCCGTTCCCTCCTAGTCTGGAAGGCCTCAACTCAACCAGAGTATGTGCGCACTATCACTAGGCGATATTTGTACCCCTTGCTGGCTGTATGTCTGTGAAGTCTATTTCTAGATCTTCAGTGGAGGTTGCTCCTATCCTCTGGACACCTGGCAGGGGCCATGGTGCAGATCTAGCATTCTTCTTCTTTTTTTTTTTTTCAGTTATACTGCTTTTATTTATTTATTTTCCTCCCCAAATATGTTTATTTTAATTTTTCAGTGTTACAAGATTGATTGTTCATGCACCACACCCAGTGCTCCATGCAATATGTGCCCTTCTCAATACCCACCACCAGGCTCGCCCACTCCCCCACCCCCTCCCCTCCAAAACCCTCAGTTTGTTGCTCAGAGTCCACAGTCTCTCCTGGTTCATCACCCCCTCTGATTTCCCCGCATTCACCCTTCCCTTCCTTCTCACGATGCCCTCCATGATTTTCTTTATACTCCACACGTAAGTGAGACCATAAGATAATTGACTCTCTCCGCTTGACTTATTTCACTCTGGGTAATCTCTTCTAGTCCTGTCCATATTGATACAAAAGTTGAATATTCATCCTTTCTGATGGAGGCATAATATTCCATTGTATAGATGTACCACATCTTCCTTATCCACTCATCTGTTCAAGGGCATTTTGGTTCTTTCCACAGTTTGGCTATTGTGGCCATTGCGGCTATGAACATTGGGGTACATGTGGCCCTTCTTTGTACTGCATCTGCTTCTTTGGGGTAAACACCGAGTAGTGCAATAGATCTAGCGTTATTCTTAGCACGTTATGCACTCTTCACTCGTTGCTCAGCATAGTGCTGGCAGCTGGCTGATGTAGTAGTGCTTCTTGAGGAGGGCCTTATGCAGTTTTTCCTAGATGAGTGAGTTGGTGGTTCTTCTTGTCTAGATGCCCTCCTGTTGCTGTTGGAATGAAGACATGCCAGTCTGGCATCACCCACCATCCCTTTTTAGTCCGGGTGATCCCCTCAGCCATGGCCCATTTTCTTTCTTTTTTAGTGTAACTGGGCAGAGTGGCTTCTTCCGGGAGTGTCAGGGCCATGGTGAGGGAATGGACTTTGTCCATGTCCTTACTCGCTGCGGTCTTGGCTGCCTCATCTGCCAGATGATTTCCTTGTGCTGTGGGGTCGCTTCCTTTCTGGTGTCCCTTACAGTGCAGGATTGCTACTTCCTTTGGAAGCCGGATAGCTTTGAGGAGTTTTAGTATTTCCTCCTTGTTTTTGATAGCTTTTCCTGTGGCAGTAAGGAGGCCTCTTTCCTTATAGATGGCCCTATGTATTTGCACAATAGCGAGGGTGTACTGGGAGTCATTGTAGATGTTGACTCGCTTGCCTTCACTGAGGGTGAGGGCTCAGACTAAGGCATACAGTTCAGCCCATTGTGCTAACCATCTAGCTGCCTTAGCTTCTAGGACATCAGTGGTTGTGGACATGCATAACCCACTTTCCAGGCACCCTCTTGTAGATAATTGCTCCCATGACTGAATAGCGTGAGCTCTGGATTCTTTATGGCTTGATCCTGTAGATCCGGGTGGCTCACATAGACTACATCATTTACCTTGGAGCAGTTGTGATTTGGTTCCCCTCTTCCATGGGGAGAAAGGTTGCCGGGTTTAACGTCCTTATTGTCTCAAGGGTGACCCGTGGGTTTTTGCAGAGGAGCTCTTGGTACTGTGCTAGCTGAGAGTTGGAAAGAAAGCTGTTCCCCTGTGTGTACATGAGGGAGACAACCACATGAGGGACCTTGACATTAAGTTCCTGTCCCAGGGTGAGCTTGTCTGCCTCCTTGATGAGTTGGACTGTGGCTGCTAGCACCCTGAGACACGGTGGGCATCCTGTTGCTACAGGGTTCAGTTTCTTTGACAGATATGCAGCTGGCCTTTGCCAGG
Source organism: Nasua narica (assembly GCA_028533885.1). Classification (NCBI taxonomy): domain Eukaryota; kingdom Metazoa; phylum Chordata; class Mammalia; order Carnivora; family Procyonidae; genus Nasua; species Nasua narica. Next base: position 97,191,663 of record CM052807.1, on the reverse strand, counting down.
GCCCAACTAGGTGAGTACCCCAAGCACTTTCTTTTCTTTCTTGTGTACAAAGAGATTGAAGGGTTTTTCTATATCTGGTAGGCCCAGAGCTGGAGCTGGCCCCAGAGCAGTCATCATCTCTGTGAAGGAGGCTTCTGCTTCCTTAGTCTAGGCAGGGGTTCCAGATCTGGATCTCCTAAGAGATCTTAGAAAGGTTTTGCTGTTGTTGAGAACCCAGGGATCCAGATACAGTAGAATTCTGCAGCGTCTAGGAATTCCTGTAGGCCTTTTTTTTTTGTCTGGGGTTGAGGCAAAGAGATGATGACTTTCTTTCTCTCTGGACCTAATTCTCTCTTCCCTTGGGTGAGGAGGAAACCGAAGTATTGGACCTGTCGTTGGCAGATCTGTGCTCTCTTCCATGAGACCCTGTAGCCCGAGTCTGTCAGCAGCTGTTGGAGGGCCTTTGTGCCTCTTGTACGTCTTGTGTGTCACTGCAAGGAGGAGGTCATCCACATACTGGAGGAGGGTATGTCGTGTGGCCTCTCTTGGGAAGCCGTGCAGCCAGTGCTTCTCCAAAGAAGGTTGGTGAGTTCTTGAACCCTTGAGGGAGGTGTGTCCAGGTTGGTTGCATCTGATGCCCCGTATTGTGTTCAGTCCATTCAAAGACAAATAGTGGCTGGGAATGGGGAACTAAATGGGTACAGATGCCCCTAAAGGGCATCCTTTAGGTCCAGGCAAGTGAACCGTCTGGCTGATCTTGGGATTTGGCTGAGGAGGGTGTATGGATTTGGGACCACAGGGTGCAGAGAGATGGTCACTTTATTGATAGCCTGCAGGTCCTGAACTGGCTGGTATCCTCCTCCCAGTTTCTTGACTGGCAAGAGTGGGGTATTCTGGGCTGATTGACACTCAACCAGGATGCCTGCCTCTTTTGAATTTGGTCAGGTGTTCTTGGATGCCAATCTTAGCTTCTTGTGGAAGGGGATATTGCCTTTGTCTTTGGGGTTGAGCTCCTGGGATCAGTTCAACAAGGATAGGGGCCTGATTCTGGGCTAGTCCAAGTGGATTGTCCTCAGCCCATACTGTAGGAAAGACGAGTCTGAATTTTGGTGAGCTGTTCGGTTGGTTGGGCCTGAGCACAAAATAGCCTCCATTCTTCTTCTCTCGGCATGGTGACCACTAGTACCAAAGACACTGCCTCTTCTTGTCTTGGGTTTAATTGGAGGGTAGTGTGCCTGGTGGGTTCAAAATTTATTTGAGCTCCAAGTTTGGAGAGTATATCTCAGCACAGGAAGGGGATGGGGCAATCAGGCAAATAAAGGAACTCATGTAGGATCTTGTGGCCCCCGAGTTCACATTGTTGTGCTTGGCAGAAGGGTTGCTGTATCGCTTTCGGCCTGGTGGCCCCACGGATGATCACAGTTCTTGTGCCAAAGGGGGCCACCAGGGAGGTGACAACAGAGTGTTTGGCCCCAGTGTCAACCATAAAATCATTGATTGGCCCCCTACTTTCATTCTTACCATGGGCTCATGGGGTCTGAGGAGGAGTGAGCCTGGTCCCCCTACTTCTGCCAGGCCTATGGGTTCCTCTTCTTGGGTTCGTTCCTTGTAGTGGCTGGGCTTTGGAGCCTTTCCCCTGTTGGGACATTTGTTTTTCCAATGTCCCTTTTCGTTACAGCAGGCACATTGGTCATTTGCCAAGGGAGTTCTGGGTATCCCCCCTTTTTGGTGGTTGGAGCCTTCCCATCTTTGCATTGTCCTTTTCCCTCAGGGCAGCGGTGAGGAGGGTGACTTTTTCCTTCATTTTCTTTTCGGCTTCTCTCTTGGCTGTGACCTCCCTATTCATGTAGACCTTCTTCACAACCTCTATTATCTGGGTGATGTTCATCCCTGCAAATCCCTCCAGTTTCTGGAGTTTCTTCCTGGTGTCTGCGGTGGCTTGAGCCACGAAGGAGTGTTTACCATTTGTTGGCTGTCCTCTGCCTTGGGGTCAAACGGAGTGTACATCTGATAGGCTTTGCATGTCTTTTGTAGTAGTTCCCTGGGGGACTCCCCAGTTGTTGAGTGACTGTGGATACCTTGGCCACGTTCATGGGTTTCTTTGCTCCTGCTCGGATTCCTTGGAGGAGGGCCTTTTGGCATTGGCGGATGTGGGCCTGTCCTTCATCCGTGGTGAAGTCCCATGTAGGGCGTTCCTCGGGTGCTGCTGTTGTAACCCAGGCAGCAGGGTCAGTGACTCCTACTGGTGCGTATTCCTCTAGGTACTGCTGTGCTCCTCTCATTATGCTTCTCTCCTTTTCTCCATGTTGAACAGGGTGTGGAGTAATTGTGGGCAGTTCTCCCAGGGTGGCCGATGGGCCTGGAAAGAGGATTGTATAAGGTATAGCTTGTGGCTTTTCAGAGTAAGATGGGGTGTTGTGCTTCCAGTTGAGGAGACCGGTATTGGAGAAATGTTGATAGTACATCGTGGAACGGCTGGGTTGGACTGTGTTCTTGGTGGCATTCTTCCCCATCTCTGAAATTAGATTGTGAGCCTGTGGGAAAGTAGGGTTCAGATCACAGGAATTGTGTGGTTCACTTTTGTCATTAATTTTTAAAAAAATAATTTATTTATGTGGCAGAGAGAGCACAAACAAAAGGAGGGGGAGGGAGAGAGAAAGGGAAAGCGGGCTCCTTGCTGAGCAAGGACCCCGATGCATGCATGGCTCGATCCCAGGACTCTGGGATCATGGCTTGAGCTGAAGGCAGACACTTAACCAACTGAGCCACCCAGACACCTCATCATTAACTAATTTTACTGGAACTGGGAGTTACAAAGATGATCCAAAAAGTAGAAGATTGTTGACTTTTCTTTGAGGAACTCAGAGTTTCTTTAAAAAGAGAGTTTACATAATTATAAAGCACTAGAGAGGAAAAGTGCAGATGTGATAGAATATAGAATAAATATTCTGAGGTAATCACAAGAAAGGCAGAAACCTTTCTTAGTTTCTGGAGCAGAAAGACAGGCAGAAGCTATTTATGTTTACTTTTAGAGTAACTATAAGCTCTGAAAGTAGTTTCTTGTTTGTTTAGACTGTAGGATTTCAGGTTTGAGGATCTTGGTTTGT
>CM052807.1:97170184-97188077 GCA_028533885.1 Nasua narica | reverse complement strand
TGGAACGTTTTTCCATTTCTTTGTGTCTTCCTCCATTTCTTTCATGAGCACTTTGTAGTTTTCTGAGTACAGATTCTTTGCCTCTTTGGTTAGGTTTATTCCTAGGTATCTTATGGTTTTGGGTGCAATTGTAAATGGAATCGACTCCTTAATTTCTCTTTCTTCTGTTTTGCTGTTCGTGTATAGGAATGCAACTGATTTCTGTGCATTAGTTTTATATCCTGACACTTGACTGAATTCCTGTATGAGTTCTAGCAGTCTTGGAGTGGAGTCTTTTGGGTTTTCCACATAAAGTATCATATCATCTGCAAAGAGTGAGAATTTGATGTCTTCTTTACCAATTTGGATGCCTGAGAAGCTTAGCTTTGATCCAGTAAACAATAGGAGGATTATAAAAGTGTGGTTATAGTGAACACAGTATATGAGAAAGATTGTCCTGGTGGATATTTGTAGGTTATATAAGGATGAGGAAAGACGAAAATCTGGCACATTTTTAGGAGGCTTCTCTTAAACCAAGGGTAAAATATTTGCAGCTTTGCCCTAGAGGGTGATGGCTCTAGAAATGAAGAAGAATCATTAAAATCAAGAGACAAATGAAGAATCAGCAATATTAATAATTTATTACTAATGGGAGTTGGGGAATAAGTTGTTTACTAGGAAATAAGGGGAGGATGGTGGTAATTTTTTTTTTAAAGGAGGCAGATGGAAATTTGAAGTTAATGAGTTTAATTCTTATGTTGAGCTTCCGTTGTGGATGGGACATGTGATTAGAGTGGGAGTTTTGAGCTGCGTTAGGAATGTGGGTGTAAATTTGAGTGTCATTCAAATAGGTGTAAAAAATGAAGCAGTGAGAGAAGCAACTTGACTTTTTTATAGAGCCGCATCAGTGGATCAGAGATTCTCATGGTGACTGAGAGAAAGGGAACAAATAAGGGGGAAAGAAGTTAAAGAGATAGGAGGTGATCATGGTACTGTAGATACTGTGGGAGAAGAATATTTCAGAGATTCATAAAGGTGATTGTGTGCAAAGGGTGTTATTAACCTTTATGTTTACTAGTGTTCAGCATGGTTTAGTAAACAAATTCTTTTTTTTTTTAACAAATTCTTGATGAAAGATGATAAGTTCTGTTAATTGGGTTAATTAAGATTGAAATTATTAATGTAAGATCTATTGAGAAGAAAGGAGTAATGACAAAATTATTTTCATAGTTCATAAACCATATGTCGGTCAGTATTCTCACGTAAAGGAATTGCTCCAGATTTCAGAAGTAGTTTATTTTTGCATCATTTAAAAAAAACCTACACTACTAATTTTAGCTTAATTGAAAGGAATAGTGTAATACTTTATAGCTTGTAAGGTGCTTTACCCTATATAATATGATGTTATTTAAAGTTGCATTTTTTTTGTCCTTAATTTTCTTTCCTTTTTTATTTTTAATTTATTTTTTATTAAGATTTTATTTATTTGACAGAGAGGTCACAAGTAGGCAAAGAGAGAGGGGGAAGCAGGCTCCCTGCTGAGCAAAGAGCCTGATGCAGGGCTCGATCCCAGGACCCCGAGATCATGACCTGAGTTGAAGGCAGAGGCTTTAACCCACTGAACCACCCAGGCGCCCCTCTTTTCTTTTTTTAAAAAAGATTTTATTTTGTTAAGTAGTCTCTGTACCTCACATGGGGCTTGAAGTCAGAACCCTGAGATCAAGAGTCACATGCTCCATCAACTGAGCCAGCCAGGCGCCCCTTCTTTTCTTTTCAAAAATTCGATTTTTTTAAACAATAAAAACAGGTCATTCATTTTCCCCCACCCTTCATCTCCTGCCTCTGGTAACCACCAGTCTATGAGCTTAGGGTGTTTTGTGTTTGTGTGTGTATGTGTGTAGGGGAGGGCATTTCCTTTACTTACTCACTTATTTATCTCTGATTTATCCTTCCATGTTATCACAAATGGCAAGATTTCATTCTTTTTTAATGGCTGAATAATATTCCATTGTGTGTTTCTGTGTGTCTGTATCACAGCTTTCTTCATTCATTCATTCATTCATTCATTCATTCGTGGATACTTCAGTTGTTCCTCTCTCGTGCCCATTGTAAATAATGCTGCAGCACATGTGGGGGTGCGTATATCTTTTCAGGTTAGCATTTTCGTTTTCATCTGATAAATAGCAAGAATGGAATTGCTGGATCATGTAGTAGTTCTGTTTTTAATTTTTGAAGAGCCTCCATTACCCTATTTTTCCAAATGGACTATTGTACATGTTCACTCTACTTCAACATATGATATTGGTCTATCCTATTTTCTAAACCAGTTTTATTTCTGGTGTAAAAATATTTTCCAAGGTAGATTGTTGTTTAAAAAGCCTTACCACAAGGTGTCATTGTAACCTATAAAAAGAATTTCTTTGTAAGCATGTGCAATACCAATTTTTACATTTCCTTGTATTTTTAAGTCTATTTTTCGTTCCATATTTTGCAGTTATCTTTTAGGGTGTATTGTGAATCTCTTATATTAAAGGGAAAAATAGAGTAGTCGTGTTCTTGAGTTCTCATATTTTTGCAAAAACATATGCTTTCCACCCACGAATTTCTTAAGAGTATGTTGCTATAGAGATGATTGTTTGAAGGAAAGAATGAGGAGGAGTTACAGGAGGTGGACATTTAAAGAACAAAATACTTATTTTATGTCTTTGTTCCTGACAGAGCAAGCTTTAGTGTTTACCCCTCTGCTGGTGAAATCCCTATGGAAGAAAGGTAGATATTTTGAGTATCGTACTATGATGGTATTTGCATTTACTAAGATGCTTTTGCCAAGGTTCCTTGCTTGATTCTTTTTTCATATGGAGGATTAGTGCTTGTAATCTTTGAAACAACCTTTCTTCTGCTTTAACTGGATTCCATTTTGCTTTTGCTTTTTCTTTCCTGATTTTCTGGTTGGTCTTTTAACTAATAAAATAGTTTTCATTATTTTTTTTTTTTTTTTTGAGGGAGAGGAGTATCGATATCTAACTACTAATTTCTTTTACTTCTACCTCTAATTTTTTAAAATTTTCACTTATTTTTATTTATTTATTTATTTATTAAAAAAGATTTTATTTATTTATTTGTCAGAGAGGGAGAGAGAGCACAAGCAAGCAGAGTGGCAGGCAGAGGCAGAGGGAGAAGCAGGCTCCCTGCTGAGCAAGGAGCCTGATGTGGGACTCGATCCCAGGACCCTGGGATCATGACCTAAGCCGAAGGCAGCTGCTTAACCAGCTGAGCCACCCAGGCATCCCTATTTTTATTTTTTATATAATTTTATATAATTCTTATAAAACTTTATTTATTTATTTATTTATTGGTTAATTAATTAATTATTTTCAGGACCATTCCGTTGACTACTTGCTGCCAGTATTTTAGTTCAGCTCTCTATCTTTACTTTCCCAGCCTTTTCATCTTTTCTCCAAGATCTTCCCTCTACCCCACCCCAGTTTATTCTACACACCTTGGATAACCTAGTTATTTTTCTTTTCTTTTCTTTTCTTTTCTTTTCTTTTCTTTTCTTTTCTTTTCTTTTCTTTTCTTTTCTTTTCTCTTTTCTTTTCTTTTCTCTTTTCTTTTCTTTTCTTTTCTCTTTTCTTTTCTCTTATTTTTTTAATATTTTTTATTAACATATATTATTTGCCCCAGGGTACATATCTGTGATTCGTCAGGCTTACACATTTCACAGCACTTACCATAGCACATACCCTTCCCAATGTCCATAACCCTATCCCCCCTACCTCCCAGCCACCCTTAATTTGTTTCGTGAGTTTAGGAGTCTCTTATGGTTTGTCTCCTTCCCCATCCCATCTTGTTTCATTTCTCTCCCCCACCCCCACCACGATCCCCCACCCTGCCTCTCAAATTCTTCATATCAGAGTGATCATGTGATAATTGTCTTTCTCTCCCTTAGTTTGCTTAGCATAATACCGTCTAGTTCCATCCACGTCGTTGCAAATGGCAAGATTTCATTTCTCTTGATGGCTGCATAGTATTCCATTGTGTGTGTGTGTGTGTGTGTGTGTGTGTGTGTGTACACATACACACCACATCTTCTTTATCCATTCATCTCTTGATGGACATCTAGGTTCTTTCCATAGTTTGGCTTTTATGGACATAGCTGCTATAAACATTTGGGTGCATGTGACCCTTCGGATCCCTACATTTGTATCTTTAGGGTAAACACCCAGTAGTGCGATTGCTGGGTCGTAGGGTAGCTCTATTTTCAATATTTTGAGGAACCTCCGTACTGTTTTCTAGAGTGGCCGCACCAAGCTTGCATTCCCACCAACAGTGTAGGAGGGTTCCCCTTTCTCCGCATCCTCGGCAACATCTGTCGTTTGTTATTTTTCTTAAGTACAAATTGAAACCACTCTAATGCTGTCCCTCATCCACCCGCAAGCTTAAAACCTTTCATTGGCTCTTTGAGACCCTAGGATATACACTCCAGTCTCTTGCACATTGCATTGCCTTCATGGCCCTGCCCTACCTGTGCAGGCTTATCTGCTACCTACCCCTTATCCCCTACCCACAGAGTTGTCGTCCATCTCCATGCCTTCCTTACTGGATATTTCTTCTCTGCTTCTTTCTTTATCTCAGGATTACCCTCTTTGCGAAGTCTTCCTTGACAGTTTCTCTAGCAGAATTAGGCCTCTCGTTCCTGCTATCTATAAATATATTACATTGCTTTATACTTTTAAAACTTTCCAAATTTATATATTACTTAGAATTGGTAATATGTACATGGCAAAAAAAGTTTTAAGTACAAAAAGAATTGAACCAATAGTAAATTTTCTCTTACCCTTGTTCATTTGGCAGTTGTTGGTTAACATGTATGTTTCACTGACCCACATAAACTCACTGAGGGCAAGGATTTTCATTTATTTATTACCTCATCCCTATACCCAATAGTGTCTAGCATTCAAGAGACACTTAGAAAACGTCTGTAATACTCTCAAGATGGGCAAGCTCTTCCTTGCTAAGTCGGCTTGACTTGATGGTCTGCTTATTTCTGCGTGCTCCTCAGAGCTCTCTTAGTATAAGTGGACCACTCAGTAAATATGGTGCGGTGGCCACTCAATAAATACTGATTGTTTAATTGCTTTTTTAAAAATAAGATATGGCTTAAAAATTAACTTGTATGTCTTGTATGTCTTAAGGATGACTTTTATTTATTTCCCTTTTCTGGTTCTGGAAAATTTTATACTTTCTGGCAGATCCTCAAAGATGAATAAGAGAATGTTTGCATTAATTTGAGCAAAAATAACAGTTGAACTCATCAACTTTTTTCTTTTTTCAATTTTTTTCTTTTATTTAACTTTTCATACTAAGGCATAGAGCTCATGGATATAATTCAGATTTATTTAAAAAAAACAATAATTTTCAGGGTATGTTGTCAGATCAGTAGAAGGGCTTCATTTTGTATTATAAGCTAAATGGTAGCTTTGTCTATTTCGACTATATGGACCTAGAAGCAAAAAAGCCTCTTCAACTTGCAGAAAGGTAGTAAGTACTGATAAATCTTTTGGAAAGTCCCATGTTATGTGTGAGAGAGCCCACACTAAGAAACATTAAAATGAATTTGAAGTATGGTTTAGGCAACAGTCATCTTTGTTTTTTAGATCACAACTTTTCAGAGACTTTTGTAACTTATTTCTAAGTATTTGAGGTTGACTGGTTACTATATCCTATTTTCTAGAATTCTTTTGTATGAATTAAGCTGTGCGGAGGCAGACAGTGCAATTATAAGAATAAAATAACATTTTAATTCAGAGTAGTTGGTGGCTGATTGCTAACCACTCTAATACATATCTTCTTCCTTTCCTTTTCCTTGCCCTCCCGTTTCATTCTAAGTCACAATTACATTCTAAGGGCCTGGCACCTTACCAGGGTTTTGAAGGGTCTGTTCCCAGCTGCACTGGAGGTTTTGGCAGGGTGTCAAGTTGTGACATTTTTTTGTATACAAGACACCCTGGGATGGCTATCCAAAGGCTGTTTGGGTGACTGTTTTAATATTCTCTCTGGATTTCAAAGACCTGGATTTCTAACGTTTTATTATAAGTGCAAGATCATGCCTGATGTAGTTTTCCTTAGACTTTTAATGTTTTTTAAAAACAACATTCACTTTAGGGGCATGTAGTATTTAAAGCATTGTTTTGAAATGTTCAAAGGCATAGCATGTGCTTTTTAATGGAATGTGTTTTGGAAGCTTTCCATGAGTATCAGCAGCTGTGCTTTTAGAATATTTTAAGTTTCCATCCTTTTGGGCAGACATTGTACCACTGCTTAAGAAATACAGCACCTGTGCAAAAGAAAATGTCATAGGTAGGCCTGTAGAGCTGGGACTAGTCAAATGAAGTGATGGGAAGGACAAGTGGGTATGGTTGTATGATAGTAAGAGCTGCAAGGTGAGGAAGATGAGGTATTTGGAGAGGGGTTGTGCTGAGTCTTTAAAAAAAACTCTTTCACAGAGACTAATAAGTGCTCCCTGATTAACAGGCTGATGAAAGTAATGTTTTTTTTAATTTTTATTTTTAAAGATTTTATTTATTTATTTGACAGAGAGAGACAGAAAGGGAATACAGTCAGGCGAAGCAGAAGAGGGAGAAGCAGACCTCCCGCCGAGCAGGGAGCCCATGTGGGGCTTGATCCCAGAACCCTGGGATCATGACCTGAGCCGAAGGCAGATGCTTAATGACTGAGCCATTACTTCAGGTACCCCTGAAGTAATCTGTTTAACCAACCAAACTCTCTCCCTCTCTCCCTTCTTCCCAACCTTCCTTTCTAAAGACTTTATGTGAGAAAGAGTGCAAACTTGAGAGAGAGAAAGCACCAGAGGGAGGAGGGTCAGAGGGATTAGCAGACTCCCCACTGAGCAGGAAGCCTGATGCGAGCTCTATCCCAGCCCTCCAGACTCCAGGATCAGGGCCTGAGCCAAAGGCAGACCCTTAACCGACTGAGCCACTCAGGCACCCTAACTGTTCTTTTTTAAAAGTTTGTTTTAACCAAAAAAAAAAAGTTTGTTTTAACCATGTACTTTTAAAAAATTTGCATTGTGAGTTTATTTGGTGAACTCTGTACAGTAAGAATCGTTTCTTTTATTATATACTTTGAGTGCCTAATAACATTTCTATATTCTGTAATTGATAACCTGTATATTGACTGGTTGAAATCAGAAAAGCCTAATTATGGTAGGAGTTTAAAATTGTGATAAAATTCTGTGTTTGAGAATAATAGAATGAAGAGAAAGCCAGTGTATTAGTTACCTGTAGCTACTGGAGCACATACTGGCTGGGCTTAGAACAACAAAAATTTATTCTTTCACAGCTTGGAGACCAGAAGAGTGAAATCAAGGGCTGCGCTTTCTCCAAAGACTCTAAGAAAGAATCTTTTTCTTCCTGCTTCTTATGGCTCTAGGCATACCTTAGCTTAGGGCAGCATCCCTGCCTTTTTGGTCATGTTGCTGCCACCTCTTCAGTCTCAAAACTTCCTCTGCTTCACTCTTACACAGATACATATGATTGCATTTAGGGCCCACCCATATCCAGGATAAACTCCTCATTTTAAAATCCTTAATTTAATCACATCTTTTGCTATGTAAGATAATATTCTTATGGTACAGAGATGAGGAAGTAACATATCTTCCTTTGGGCCAGCATTCAGCCCAATACAGTCTGGAAGCCACAGTTACGGAAGTGGATGTAAAAGTGAATCGTACCTAAAGCAGTATTAGAATGGTGATCATAATTATTTGATATTTTTGAGCTAATATGTGCCTGTGTTTGTTTTAGGTATGGGGTTATAAAGATGAGTAAGACCTGTTTCTTGCCCTGGAAGAAGTTACACTGCATGTGTTACATATATATCCATCCCATTTACGATTGTACCAAAAACAGTAAGGTATCTAGGAGTAAACCTGACCATATACACAATGGAATATCTATCTATCTATAAAATGTATACACAGTGGAATATTATGCAGCCATAAAAAGAAAGAAATCTTGCCATTTGCAACAACATAGATGGATTTAGAGGGTATAAAGCTAATAAGTAAAGTAGGTGAGAGAAAGATAAATACGTATGATTTTACTCATGTAGAATTTAAGAAACAAAGCAAATGAAAAATTTTAAAAGGCCAACCAAAAAAAAAAACAGTCTGAACTATATGAACTATAGAAAATAAACAGACGGTTACCAGAATTGGAGATTGAGGGGGAATGGGCGAAACAGGTGAAGAGGATTAAGAATACACTTATCTCGATGAACACTGAGTAATATGTAAAATTGTTGAGTTACTGTATTGTGTACTGAACCTAATATAACACTGTATGTTAATTAACTACACTGGAATTTAGAGAAAGTAAAAAGAAACGTGGATTTTTTTAAAAAAATGACAATATTTTTTAATTTTTAAAAAGTTTTTATATGACTTCCAGTGAACGTACAGTGTGCTGTTAGTTTCAGGTGTAGAGGATAGTGATTCAGCACTTCCATACATCACTGGTGCTCATCCCAACAAGTGCACACTTAGGTAATTGGTCTGTTCAAATTTTGTTTCTTCCTAATTCAGTTTTAGGAGGCTACATGTTTCTGGGAATTTATCAATTTCTTCTAGGTTGTCCATTTGTTGGGCACGTAATTTTTAATAATATTCTCTTAAAATTGCATTTCTGTGGTGTTACTTGTTATTCTCCTTTGATTTTGAGTCCTCTTTGATTCTTTTTTTTAATGAGTGGCTAAAGGTTCATTAGTTTTATTGCTCTTTTCATTGAACTGGCTCCTTGTTTCATTGATTTTTTTTTTTTTTAGTTTCTGTTTTCTTTATTTCTGCTCTAATCTTTATTATTTCCTTCCTTCTACTCGGTTTGGGTTTTGTTCTTTTTCTAGCTCCTTTAGGTGTAAGATTGTGTTATTTGAGACTTTTCTTCCTTTTTGTGGTAGGCCTATATTTCTGTAAACTGTCTTCTTAGAACAGCTTTTGCTGCATCCCTAAGATTTTGGATAATTTTTTCTTTTTCATTTGTCTCTATGTATTTTTTTCATTTTCTCTTTGATTTCTTGGTTGACCCATTGTTTAGTAGCATGTTATTTAATCTCCATGTATTTTCACTCTTTCCAGATTTTTTTCTTGTGGTGGTTTTATATTTTCATAGCATTGTGGGCAGAAAAGATGCCTGGTAATACTTTAATCTTTTTTAATTTGTTGAGACTTGTTTTATTATCTAATATGTGCCCTCTTCTGGAAAATGCTCTGTTTTGGAGACTATGCACTTGGAAAGAATATATATTCTACTGTTTTAGGGTGGAACGTTCTGAGTATATTGGAATATTTCCATCTGGTCCAGTGTGTCATTCAAAGTCTGTTTCCTTGTTGATTTTCTGTTTGGATGATCTGACCATTGGTGTAACTGGGTTGTTAAAAGTCCCCTACTGGTACTGTATTACTATCAATTAGTTCATTTCTAATGTTTTATGTATTTTTATTTATTAAAAGACATATTTTATTATATCCTTTCTAAGTGTTTTATGTATTTGAGTGCTCCCATGTTGGGCTTATAAATTTTACAATTGTTATATCTTCTTGTTGGGTTGTCCCCTTTATGATTATATAGTATTTTTCTTTGTCTCTTATTACAGTCTTTGTTTTAAAGTCTATTTTGTCTGACAGAAGTATTTCTCCTCTGGTATTTCTTCTCATCCATTTACATGATAAATGCTTCTCCATCCCTTCATTTAATTAATTAATTTTGAAAAGATTTTATTTATTTATTTGACAGGAGAGACACAGCGAGAGAGGGAACACAAGCAAGGGGAGTGGGAAAGGGAGAAGCAGGCTCCCTGCTGAGCAGGAAGCCCAGTGCAGGACTCGATCCCAGGACCCAAGGATCATGACCTGATCCAAAGGTGCCTAATGACTGAGCCACCCAGGTGCCCCTCCATCCCTTCATTTTGAATCTCTGGTATCTTTAAGTCTGAAATGAGTCTCTTGTAGGCAACATGTAGATGGGTCTTGTTTTTTAATCCATTTCATCACCCTGTGTCTTTTGATTGGAGCATTTAGTCCATTTACCTATAATTATTGATAGGTATGTACTTACTGCCATTTTGTTATTCGTTTTATGGTTGTTTTTGTATCTGTTGTACAGGATGAGCTATGGGTCCCCATACTTTGCCATCTTCCCCAGATGTCTTTGTCTTCTGACAACTAGCAGTACCAAATTTTGACAAAAACGTGGAGCAAACAACTCGTGTTTTTGGTTGAAACAGAAAATAGTATAACTACTATGGAAAAAAATTTGTCAGTTTCTTATAAACATATACTCCATGATGCCACAATTACATTCACTTATATATTTACCCCCTCCCCAACTGAAAGCATGTCCACAAAAAGTTTTGTAGAAGATTTATTTGTATTTAATATTCATAATAACCAGAAACCGCATGCCCATCAGTAAGAAAATGGGTAAAAAATATACTTAAACAGAATATTCTTGGATTCTTTGCGAGCTCATGGAATTGAATACTTAAACTTGTGCATTTTATTAAATGTAAATCTTACCTTGAAAACAAAACGACTTAGCCTAGGAGAACTGGTGGATTAAATGATCTGTTTTCTGTATCCATGTGATGTCTGAAGTTGTGATAGCTTCACAACCATAAGGAGAATTAAGCCTACAGGATGTGCTGGCAGAAGTTTGGTGTCAACTTTAAACATAAAATATCCAGTTATTTCCCTAGCAAAAAGAGTTTATTCAGGACTAGCAGAGGAAATACTCCCAAATGCAGTTTGGGATATAGAAACTATGGTAAACCATAAGCAAGTCCAGAGAACAAAGGAGAGGAGCATTCTTTTATACAGGAAAGGAGAGATTTGGGAAGGGTTGTTTGGAGAGAAAGTCCATTAGAGAGGAGTGAGAGTTTGGGCTTGTGGCAGCTTTTCATTAGCTGAGTTGTGGTAGTTCTCATTGGTTGGTGTGTTGCTGGAAGAAGATCTTGTTTCCTCCTGCTGGAGTAGTAAAGGAAGCTTCTTCCTGTTGGGGTTTGTAAACAGCAGTGAGTGGTGGTGTGTGAGATCTCTCCCTTCAAGGCTTCCTATTTCCTTCTTAAAGGAGGTTTTCTGTACTCATTTCAATGAAAAAGACCAGAATCCTTGATGATACTGAGCCCAATTTTTGAATAAAAATTTAAAACTTTGAATTTTAGAATTTAGAATTCTGAATGCTTTAAAAAAAACCCTGAATTATAAAAAAGCAGAAAAGTGCACAGAAACTGCCCTTTTGAGTGATTTACAAAGTAACCCCTCCTCCCCCTTGTAACCATGGAGTATTAAGATGTAGAACACTGCCAGCCTTTTCTCAGGTAATATTATCCTGACTCTTATGTTAATCACTTTCTCTCTTTATAGTTTTATAACCTAAACAAACCTAAGCACATATCCACTAAATACTAGAGTTTTGCCTGTTTTTAATTTTTTCTTAACTTTATGTTTAGAATAATTTTGTATGCTTTTATGGCTGGCTTCTTTCATTTGTACGATCTGTGTTTGATGTTCACCAGTGTAGAATATATCCGTAGGTTCTTTTCTTTCTTTTTTTTTTTTTAAAGATTCTATTTATTTATTTGACAGAGAGGGATATCACAAGCAGGCAGAGAAGCAGGCAGAGAGAGAAGGGGAAGCAGACTCCCTGCTGAGCAGAGAGCCTGATGTGGGGCTCCATTCCAGAACCCTGAGATCATGACCTGAGTCGAAGGCAGAGGCTTTAACCCGCTGAGCCACCTAGGCCACCCCCCGCCCCACCCCCCCACCCCCCCCGTAGGTTACTTTCATTGCTATATAGTGCTAGTTTCATTATGCCACAATTTGTGTCATTAGCTGTTTTAATGGACATTTGGTTTTTTTCTAGGTTTCATTTGGGAATACTACTGTTACGAACAGTAACATTACAATAGAAATCTCTTGGTGTACCTGTACTCAAATTTCAGTTGGGTATATTTCAAGTAGAGGAATTGTTGAGTCATACAATGTCTTTAACTTAAGCAGATGATGATCATTTTATTCTAAAAGGGCCAGTTTACACCACAGCTTATTGCTTCCCATCTTCTTCAAATGTGTTATGGTCAGTCCTTCTGGTTTTCTCATTGTCATTTTAATGACTACGTAATATGTACACATGAATATGTAAAAATGCAATTCAATAAAAATAATTGGGCAAAAGGTTCAAATACACATTTCACAAAAGAGGTTATCCAAATGGCCCATCAACAAAGAAAAGTTGCTCACTCTTTTACAGGGAATTGCCTTTTAGCTTTCTTTGGTATGTTATTTTCCTGCCCTGAGTTACTGAAAATACTCTCTAGCTTTGTTCTTTTGCTTTTTCACGTATAAAGCTTCAGTCCAACTACAGTTAATTTTAGTGTGTGTTGCAAAGTTGGGCCTGGGTTTCTTTGTTTTCTTTTCTTTTCTTTTTTTTTTTTACATATGGTGATCTGGTTGTCTAAGTACCTTTTATTGCAGACTTCTGTTTCTTTGCTAATTAACACAACTGCCTGTGTTTTTAAATGTCTTACATGAGTGGATGTGTTTCTGGGCTGTATTCTAATCTGTTGATCTTTTTGTCTATAAGTAATTCAATGCCATACCAGCTTAATTACTGTAGATTTAAAATGTCTTAATATCCAGTAGGTAAGTCCTCCCATTTTTTTTTAAATTGTTTTTACTGTTGTTTAAAAATGTTTCTGGCCTTTGCATTTCCACATAAATTTCTGAATCAAAGTGCTTAATTTCACATGCGCGCACACACACACACACACACACACACGCACACCTACTTGCTAGGATATTGATTAGTGTTGCATTTATAGATCGGTTTGGGGGAGAATTTATATCTTTAGAACATTTTTTTTCAGTGTATGGTACATATCTCTATTTACCTAGGTCTTTTTTATTTTCTCTAATGGTATCTGTATGATGGTTTGCCCATCTTTGGTCTAGGCATTTGATATGTTTTGATGCTGTTAAGAATGTCTTTAAAATATTTTGTTGCTGATACATAGACTGCAATTAATTTTTTATATATTCACCTCCCTAGTAATTATATTAACTTATAATTTCTCCATAAATTCTTTTGGATTTTCTACATACATAGTTAGAACATCTATATATAAGGAAAGTTTTATATTTCCTTTTCCAATTATTTTTACCTTTTATACTTTTGTTCCACTTTTTTTTGGACAGTGTCAAGTAAAATTGGTGATAATGGACATCCTTGTTTTGACCACAGTTTGAAAGGAAGGTACTGAAGATTTTAGAATCAAGAGTGTTTCTTTTTTTTTTTAAGATTTTTTTTTTTAATTGAGAGAGAGCGAGAGATTCAGTGGGGGCAATGGGGGTGGGTAGGGAAGGAAAGAGAGTCCTAAGCAGATGCTGCATGGAGCCCGACACAGGGCTCCATCTAATGACCCTGAGATCACGACCTGAGCTGAAACCAAGTATCCGATGCTCAGCCGACTGCACCCCTCAATTGCCCCTACTGTACTCTTTTTGTATACATCTTTTATGAAATTGGTGCTTTTCAGTTCCTAGTTTGCTAAGTTTCTTTTTTTTATCTTGTGATAAAATTCATATAACATAAAATTTAATGTTTTAAAGTGTGCAATTCGGTGGCATTTTGTATGTTCATAGTGTTGTACGTCTACCACCTCTATTTAGTTCCAAAACATTTTATCACCTCCAAAGATAACTCTTGTCGGTTAAGCAGTCACTCTTTCTCTTTCCCTGAAGCCCTTTGTAGCTACCAGTATACTTTCTATCTCTGTGGATTTGGGATATTTTAGATATTATCTATAAATGGGACCATAGTCTAATGACACAAATAGTAAATGTTTTATTTTAGTCCTATAAGTTCCTGAATATCTATTATTTACTTATTAGGTTTATTTTCTGTTGTTCAGGTTCAGTAATCTCTGTTCTGTCTTCCAGTTCATGATTTCTTTTCTATTTCTGCTGTTGAGCTCATAGTTAGATTTTTATTTTGGTCATTATATTTTTTCAGTTCTGTAGTTTCTACTTGGTTCTTTTTTGTATCTTCTATTCTTTGCTGACACTTGTATTTCTTTGTTGTTTTTTTTTTTATTTCAAGCTTGCTCATTGAAGTATTTTTAACATGACTTGTTTAAAAGCTTTGTCAGCTAACTTTAATATATCTGTCGGCTCAGTGTTGATGTCTATCAATTGTCCTCTTACATTCAATCTGAGATCTTCCTTGTTCTTTTTAAATATTTATTTGAGAAAGGAGGGGTCGGCAGAGAGAGAGAGAGAGAGAGAGAGAGAGAGAGAGGAGAAAACATGTGTGCAGGAGTGGGAGGGAGAGAGAATCTTCAAGCAGATTCCCTGCAGAGTGTGGAGCCTGACTGCACACCACCACATGACCCATGAGGTCATGATCTTAGCCAGAACCAAGAGGCAAATACTTAACTGACTGAGCCACTCAAACACCCCAAGATCTCCCCCATTCTTGGTTTGGCTAGTGATTTTCTATTAAAACCTGGACATTTTGGGGTATCATGTTATGAGACCGTGTTTCCTATTTGTGGCTTTTCCTGACAGCTCTCTGGCACAGGAAAGAGGGGAAATGCTACCTCATTATTGCCAGATGGGGACGGAAGTCTAGGTTCCCCAGTTGGTTTCTGTTGACACCTGAGTTGTGGGAGATTGTCATCTTTGCTGGGTGACATGGAGTTGTGGCTCCTCATGTGGTCTCCACTGTTACCCCCTGGAAAGAATAGCTTTGTTACTGCTGAGTGATAGTGCCAGACCTGACTCTTGTACTGCTGGTTGTCTGATGGCACTTCAGCAGGGTGAGGTAGGTGTTCTTCCTTCCTCTTGGTAATGGTGGAAGTTCAGGTGCCCCAAGCAGTCTCTCCTGATACTGCAGAAGCTTGGGGCTCTATCTAGTCGGCCTTCTTGTATACCATCCAACCAGGGTATTAGGGTACCTCATTACAATCTGGCCTTTGCTGGCATGGTTGTTGGTGGAGTCACAGTGTTTTCTGTAGTATTTTCCTGGAGTCGATTGTTACTGTCTAGAACATTTTTGTCTTGCTACTTTGACTAGAGAGCAGACTTTTGTTAAGGCTTTTTTTTTTTTTTTTTTTTTTTCTCCCCAGTCAGAACCATTGCCAGCTTCTTCAGCTCCAGGTTGGAGATCTTGTATTACAAGATAATCCTGGGAACCCACCTATGTGTCAGCTCTTATATCCTGAGGTTGTTAGCTGGTTTGCCTCTGGTCTCCATTTCCTAGAGGAGAGGTGTTATATATATCATGTGTATACACACACACACACACACACACACACACACACACACACACATATATACACACACACCATTTGGGACTTTTATTCGTATTAGTGGTATTAATATAGAAATGTACCTCTGCTCTATCATCCCAGAAGTAGAAGTCTTATTCCAAAAGTTTTAAGTTGTATTATCAGTTTTCATTTACTTCTGGATATTTTCTGATTTTTATTGTGACCTTTTCTTTAATTCATGTCATTTAGAAATGTCTTCTTTCTAAGCATATGTAGCTTTTCAGTTACTTTTTTGTATTGAGTTTTAGTTTAGTTGCACTTTGGTCAGAAAAATATTCTGTATAATTTTGACTTTTAAAACTTTTTTAGATTTTTTTGAAATATCCAGTGTGTGGTCAGTATTTATAAATGTTACGTGTATGTTTATAAGGAATGTGTATTCTATAGTACTGGAAATGATTTTCTAGATATGTTCACTCAGATGGGTTAATTATATTGTCTCTATTCTTACTGATTACTTTTTTGTGTTTGTTCTCTTAGTTACCAAGAATAGTGGTTAAATTATCCCCCTATGATTGTGTACTTTTCCCTGTAGTGCTGACCCCTTCTACTTTACGTACTAAGTGTGTATAAATTATAATTGCCCTATCTTTCTGGTGTATTTAACCTTTTATCTTTACAAATGTCTTTTTTCATCTCTAGGACTGTTTCTATTTGGTCATTTTTTTGGCTTTAAAATCTACTGTATTTAATATTAATGTAATTCTGTCACCTGTCTTTAGTGTTTAATTATGTTTTTGCTTTTTTTCTTTCAACCTTTATGCCCTTCTGTTTTAAAAATCTGTTATAAAAAAGTTATATAGTTGGGTTATATTTTTTCTCTTAAATTTCTCATTATTTGAAGCATTACTCTATATAATTTAATATAATTATGCATGTGTCTAAGTCTGTTGTTTTACTTTTCCTATTTTCCTACTTATTTATATTCTACCTTATCTCCCTGCTTCCCTTCTTTTAAATCGAATTCTTAATAGAGAGGTGATTCTCAAAGGAGGGCCAGAAGTGATTTTTGCCCCCCTAGGGTATGTTTGTCAAAATGTGGAGACCTTTTGTTTTTCACTTGCGGGGGGCGGGGGGGGGGTAGTGGTTCTACTGGCATCTAATGGGTAGAGACTAGAAATGTTACTAAATATGCTACAATGTACAAGATAGGCCCCTCACCCTGTCCAAAGAATTATCTGATCTAAATGGCCAGTAGTGCAAAGGTTGAGAAACCCTTTTTTAGAGTGTTTTGAGTAATGTAAATTTTCCCACTCTGTCTGTATTCTTTCATGGTTATCCTATAGGAAGGTTCAGCATATTTTATGGTAAGTATTTTAGATTCTTTAGGCTGTGTATAGTTTCTGTTAGGTGTTCTTTCCCTCTCTACCTTCCTTCTTTCCATTTTTAGACTTGTTTTAGGTTTATATAAAAGTTGAGCAGAAAGTACAGAGTTCCCATATACCCCCTGCCGCCACACAGGCACAGCCTCCCTCACTATTGCATTCCACAGCAGAGTGGTACATTTGTTACAGTTGATGAACCTACACTGACATGTCACTATCACTCATAGTCCATAGTGTACATTAAGATTCACTCTTGGTGTTGTACATTCTGTGTGTTTTAACAAATGTGTGTTGTTATGTATTCTGTGATTATAGTATCATATAGAATAATTTCACTGCTCTAAAAATCCTCTGTGCTCTGCCTTTTCATCCCTTTCTCTTTCCTAATCCCTTGCAACCACTAATTTTTTAAAATGTCTTTATAGTTTTGATGTTTCCAGAATGTCATAAAGTTGGAATCCTATAATAAGTATCCCTTTTAGATGGCTTTTTTTCACTTAATAAAATGCACTTAAGGTTCCTTCTTATCTTTTCATGGCTTGATGGCTCATTTCTTTTTAGGGCTGAATAATACTTCATTGTTGGAATAAACCACAGTTATCCATTCATCTGCTGAAGTACATCTTGATTGCTTCCAGGGTTTGGCAATTATGAATAAAGATGCTATAGCCATTCATGTGCAGTTTTTTTGTGTGGATGTAAGTTTTCAAGTAATTTGGATAACTATCAAGGAGTGCTGTTGCTGGATTATATGGTAAAACTAATGAATTAGAGTTCCTATTGCTCCACATTTTCACCAGCATTTGGTGTTGTCAGGTTTGGATTTGGGCTATCCTAATAGTTTTGTGGTAGTATCTCACTGTTTCAATTTGCAACTCCCTAATGACATATGATGTTGCATATCTGATTTTCATTGCTTTTTTGCCATTTGTGTATCATCTTTGGTGTGATGTCTGTTAAGGTCTTTGAGCAGTTTTTAATTCCATTTTTTTTCTTACTGAGTTTGACTTTGTATATTTTGGTTAACAGCCTTTTATCAGATAGGTTTTTTTTAAATTTTTTATTAACATATAATGTAGTATTTGCCCCAGGGTACATGTCCGTGAATCATCAGGCTTACACATTTCACAGCATTTGCCATAGCACATACCCTCCCCAATGTCCACATCCCTACCCCCCCCCCC
>CM052807.1:97066799-97169684 GCA_028533885.1 Nasua narica | reverse complement strand
TTATTCCCAGGTATCTTATGGTTCTTGGAGCTACAGTAAATGGAATCGATTCTCTAATTTCCCTTTCCATATTTTCATTGTTAGTGTATAGGAAAGCAATTGATTTTTGTGCATTGATTTTGTATCCTGACACATTACTGAATTGCTGTGTGAGTTATAGTAGTTTGAGGGTGGAGTCTTTTGGGTTTTCCATATAAAGTATCATGTCATCTGCAAAGAGAGAGAGTTTGACTTCTTCATTTCCAATTTGAATACCTTTTATTTCTTTTTGTTGTCTGATTGCTGTTGTTAGGACTTCTAGTACTATGTTGAACAAGAGTGGTGAGAGTGGGCATCCTTGACGTGTTCCTGATTTCAAAGGGAAGGCTGTCAGCTTTTCCCCATTGAGAATGATATTTGCTGTGGGCTTTTCATAGATAGACTTTATGATGTTGAGAAATGTTCCTTCTGTGGGAGGGGCCTTTTCAACTTGGTTCTCAGATGTCTTTGCCTGAGGCGGAATTGCTCCGCCCTTGCCCAGGGAGGGGCCAAGCAATTCGCCCAGTTTGCTCCTGAGTCTTTGTTCCCTTAGCGCTTTCTGTACCGCCCCCGAGGCTGGGAATGCAAATGGCGGCTCCCAGTCTCTGGCTGGAGGAGCTGAGCTCTGGAGTCCCTGCTCCACAGTGCGCCCTCAGAGGAAAGCAGCCAATCACTCCTGTCTATGGGGTCCCCGCCCAAGCTCCGAGCTCAGCCACTGGGGGCGACGCGTTTCTATCTTTGGCGCGGGGCCCTGTCTGGAGTCTCCAGACCCAGCAGATTCCTGCCGGAGGCTCCCGCGTGCCACTTCTCCCCGAGGAGGAAGGAGAGGTTCTCTCCGGAATGCCTTATGTCGTCCCCACTCGAAGGTCCGCGGCCACAGTCTAGGGTAAGCCCCAGTTGAAAACGCACTGTGCAGCTCTTTCTCTGCCGCTGGCTTCTCCACCCCGATATCTGGGAACTTTGCTGCACTCAGACACCACCGGTCTCTTTATGATCTCGCGGGTCCTGAAACCCCTCTGTTCCCGCAGGGGCTGAACCTCCCGCTTAGCCTCTGGAGGGATGTCCCTCAGCAGAGCAGACTCTAAAAGTTCCGATTTTGTGCTCCCCAGCTCTGCGACTTCAGGGAGCCGGCCCCTCCCCCCACGGTCTCTCTTCCTGTCGCTTTGGATTCACTTTTCCTAACGTCCTACCTTTCGGAAAGTGGTCGATTTTCTGCTCCTAGAATTGCTCTTCTTCCTCTCTTCTCTCTCCTGTTGATTATGCTGGCTTTTAGAATGATTTAATAACTATCCAGATGAACTTCTGGGATCCGATTCTATCTCAACCTTCTACTTCTCCACCATCTTCCTCCTAGATAGGTCTTTTTCAAATATTTTCCTCCCAGTCTATGACTTCCTTTCTCATTCTCTTGGCAGTGTCTTTCATAGAGTAGAAGTTTTAAATTTTAATGAAATCTAACTTAACAATTATTTTTTTGTGTGCATCTTGCCTTTGGTGTTGTATCTAAAAAGTAACTGTCATATCAGAGATGTTTGTTATCTTCTGAGAATTTGATAGTTTTGCATTTTACATTTTACATATCCCATTTGAGCTAATTTTTGTGAAGGGTGTAATGTCTGCCTAGATCCACTTCTTTTTTTCTTTTTTTTTGGCATGTGCTCTGTATTTGTTTTAGTCTGTATATGGACTCTGTTCTATTCCATTGATCTATTTGTCTATTATATTGTCCATATCAAACTTTTTTTTTAAAGGTTTTATTTATTTATTAGAGAGAGAGAGAGACTGAGAATGAGAGGGGAGAAGGTCAGAGGGAGAAGCAGACTTCCCGCAGAGCCAGGAGTCCGATTTGGGACTCGATCCCGGGACTCGGGGACCATGACCTGAGCCGAAGGCAGTCGCCCAACCAAGTGAGCCACCCAGACGCCCCATATCAAACTTTTTAAGGAGGATTTATTTATTTAGGGGTGCCTGGGTGACTCAGTGGGTTAAGTGTCTGCCTTTGATTCAGGTCATGATCCCAGGGTCGTGGGATTAAGCCCCTTGTTGGGCTCCCTACTCATTGGGGAGCCTACTTCTCCCTCTCCCTCTTCCTGTCTCCCTGCTCAGGTTCTTGCTCTCTCCCTCTCTCTCTCAAATAAATAAATAAAATCTTAAAAAAAGAAAAAAAATTTAAAAAATTTATATATTTGAGAGAGAGAAAGAGAAAATATGCACACAATTGGGGTAGGAGCAGAGGGAGAGGGAGGAATAACAAGCAGACAACCTGCTGCTTATGCAGGGCTTGGTCTCATGACCTGAGGTCATGCCCTGAGCCCATTCCAAGAGTTGGATGTCGATGCTTACCTGGCAGAACCACCCAGGTGTCCCAGTATTATACCGTCTTAATTACTGTTGCTTTTTAAGTCTCAAAGTCAGATAGTGTTGGTTTTCTGACTTTGTTCTTCTGCAATACTGTATTGGTTATTCTGGGTCTTTTGCCTCACCACATAATTTTTTGAATCAGTTTTTTGATATCCATAAAATAATGTTTGGGGATCGTATTGAATCTGTAGATCAAGTTTGTAAGAACTTACATCTTGACAGTATTCAGTCTTCCTAGCCATGAACATAGAATAAATATCTTCTCATATATTTAATTTTTTTGTATCAGAATTTAGTAATTTTCCTTATAATAAAAAGGCACAATTAAGTTTATAGCTGTTTCATTTTGGGGGGTTACTAATGTAAATGGTATTATAAATATCAAATTCCATCTGTTCATTGCTGATATATAGGAAAGTGATGAACTTTTTTGTATATTAAGTCTGTATCTTGAAGCTTTGCTATAATTGCTTATCAGTTCCGGGAGAATTTTTTTTTTTTTTTGGTGGGGAGGTCTTACCTGCAAAGAAAGATGTTTTTTTTCCTTCTGTATTTATATGCCTTTTATTTTATTTTTTTTCTTACTATATTAGCTAAGACTTCCCACTGTAATGTTAAAAAGGAGTGGTGAGAGGGGACATTCTCTTTTGTTCCTGATCTTAGAAAATTTCTGCTTTCTCACCACTAAATATGACGTTAAGCTGTAGGTTTTTTATAGATTTTCTTTACCAAGTTGAGAAAGTTCCCCTCCATACCTATTTGTTGAGTTATTTAAAATCATAGATGTGTGTTGAATTTTGTCAAATGCTTTTTCTGCATTTATTGCTATGATCATGTGATTTTTTTGCTTTAGTCTCTTCATGTAAAAGATTACATTAATTGATTTTTTTAATGCTGAACCAGCCTTGTATGCCTGGAATAAATTCTGCTTGGTCCTCGTGTATAAATCTTTTTATACATTGGTGGATTCAATTTGCTAATATTTTGTTGAGGATTTTTGCATCTATATATATATTTTTTAAGCTCTTAAGAGAGACCATTCTTAGCTTGGGGCCATTCAAAACAAGGCTGCAGGCCAAATTTGGATCATGAGTTAGTTTGTCAACCCCTTTCCTAGGGATTACAATATGCATTCTTGACTTAACAAAGTGTAATATTTGTTGATACTTTTAGCCTTTTCCCATATAATGCAAGGGATCTTTAACACTTGTAATTCTGCCTTTACTGAGTTATATACCATTTCTTCATATATTTTAAGTCTATATATGTTAAAAATCCCCAAGATACTATTTTATGCCATCAGTATTCAATTAGAATTATGCACATATTTCCAATTTTCATTTATCTTTATTTTTGTATCATCTGCCTCTAAGATAATTTTCCTTGTGTATGAAGGACTCCTTTACTGTTTCTTTTATTGTGCATCTCCTGGGATGAATTTGTTTTATCTGAAAATGTCTTTATTTTACCAGTATTCTTGAAAGATATTTTTTTGCTATATTTATAGAATGTTAGTTTGGTAGTTATTTTCTTTCAGCACTGTAAAGGTAATATTACATGTGTTCTGGCTTTCACTGTTGACGTCTGGTGTGTGTGTGTGTGTGTGTTGAGATTTTTATTTATTTGAGAGAACGAGAGAGACAAAAATATATAGAGAGAGCCTGAGTAGGGGGAGAGGGAGAAACAGGCTCCTTGCTAAGCAGGGAGCCCGATATGGGGCTTGATCCTAGGACCCTGGGATCATGACCTGAGCCTAAAGCAGATGCTTAACTGACTGAGCAACCCAGGCGCCCCAAGTCAGTTCTTTTTGTTGCTTTTTTTCAAGGCACTTTGGTTCTTTAACTGGCTGATCTTAAGGTTTCCCCTTTTTCTTTAGTAAAATCTTAAGATGATGTTCTTAGATGTGGATTTCTTAATGGAATGGGATGTATGTGGATTTCTTTTTATTCATGTGGTTGTGGTTTATAGAAAATTTTGGGGGAAGTTGGCAATTTTTTTGTGGAAAGGCAGGTATTATTTCTGTACTGTTCTCTCTCCTTTGCTTCTGGGACTCCCAATGGTTTATTTGTTAGAATGACATTTTAGCTTTATTCACTGTATTTCTTTCCTTTTTTGTATTTTTCTTAGTTATCTATTTACTTATTTTTATTTAAATTCAAGTTAGTTAACATTTAGTATAGAATTGGTTTTAGGGAAAAAAAAAAGAATTGGTTTCAGGATAGAATTTAGTGATTCATTACTTACATGTTACACCCAGCGCTCATGCCAACAAGTGTCCTCCTTAATGTCCATCTCCCATTTAACCAGTCCCCTAGCAACCCCTCCCCTCTAGCAACCCCTAGTTCCCTATATTTGTCTCTTATGCTTTGCCTGCCTCTCTGTTTTTATTTTTTTCCTTCCATTCCCCTATGTTCAACTGTTTTGTTTCTTAAATTCCACATATGAGTGAAACCATTTGATACTTGTCTTTCTCTGACTGACTTATTTCATTTAGCATAATACTCCAGTTCTATCCAGGTTATAGCAAGTATCAAGATTTCATTCTTTTTGATGGGGGATTGATATTCTATCATATACATGCACACATATGTATACACACACACATACACACACACACACACACCCCATGTCTTCTTTATCTGTTCATCAGTTGATGGACATTTGGGCTCTTTCTATAATTTGGCTATTGTTGATAGCACAGCTGTAAACAATGAGTTACATGTGTCCCTTTGAATCAGCATTTTTTTATCCTTTGGATAAATACCTAGTAGTGCAATTGCTGGGTCATAAGTTAGTTCTATTTTTAACTTTTTGAGGAAACTCTGTACTGTTTTCCAAAATGACTGCACCAGTTTACATTCCTACCAACAGTTTTAAAGTGTTCCCCTTTCTCCATATCCTCGCCAATGTCTTTTGTTTCCTGAGTTGTTAATTTTAGTCATTTTGACAGGTGTGAGGTGGTGTCTCATTGTGGTTTTGATTTATATAGTTCCTTGATGATGAGTGATGTTGAGCATCTTTTCATGTGTCTCTTAGCCCTCTGGATGTCTTCTTTTGAAAAGTGTCTATTCATGTCTTCTGCCCATTTCTTTCTTTTTTTTCAAAGATTTTATTTATTTATTTGACACAGAGAGAGAGATCACAAGTAGGCAGAGAGGCAGGCAGAGAGAGAGGAGGAAGCAGGCTCCCCTTTGAGCAGAGAGCCCTATGTGGGACTCGATCCCCTGACCCTGAGATGATGGCCTGAGCTGAAGACAGAGGCCTAAACCACTGAGCCACCCAGGCGTCCCTTCTGCCCATTTCTTAACTGGATTATTTGTTGGGTATTGAATTTGTAAGTTCTTTATAGATTTTAGACACTAGTCCTTTATCTGTTAAGTCATTTGCAGATATCGTCTCTCATTCCAGTGGTTGCCTTTTAGTTTCATTGCTTGTTTCCTTCACTGTGCAGAAGGTTTTTATCTTGATGAGGTCCCAGTAGTTCATTTTTGCTTTTATTTTCCATGCCTCTAGAGACATGCCTGGTAAGAAGTTGGTGCTGCCAAAGTCAGAGAGGTTGCTCCCTGCTTTCTTCTCTAGGATTTTGATGGCTTCCTGTTGTACATTTAGGTCTTTCAACCATTTTGAATTTATTTTTGTGTATGGTGTAAGAAAATGGTCTAGTTTCATTCTTTTGCATGTCGCTGTACAGTTTTTCCAGCACCTTGAAGAGGCTGTCTTTTTTCCATTGGATATATTTTTTTAAAGATTGTTTTAAGATTTATTTATTTGAGAGAACACGCACATGCTCATAGAGGGGCAGAGGGAGAGGGAGAAGGAGAGAAGTAGACTCCCCACTGAGCATGGAACCCAAAGTGGGGTTCATGACCTGAGCCAAAACCAAGAGTTAGATGCTTAACTGACTGAGCCACCTAGGCGTCCTTCCACTTCCACTGGATATTCTTTGCTGCTTTGTTGAAGATTAGTTGGCCATACAGTGTTACGTCCTTTTTTTTTTTTTTGTATTTTTCATCCTTATTTCTCTATTTCAGCTTGAATATATTCTTTTAATTTCTCTTCTAATTACTTCTTTAAGCTATGTCTTATCTAGGCTATTATACTTGCTCGTTGAGGTGTTTTTTTTTTTTTTATTATACTTGCTTATTCGATTTGTAGAATTTTTCAGTTTTAGAGATTTCCCTGGGTTTCTTTTTATGGTTTCTTATTCTCACAAAATTCTCAACCTTGTTTTCTATTGTCAGGTTCACAATCATAATATAAGAAAATTTCTTTTAGAATCATTGTCTAATAACTCTAAAGTGAGGCCCTTTTGTCTGTTGTCTTTTTGCTTCTTGTGACTTTAATTCATGTCACCTTATCTTCCCTGGACTTGAGTTTTAAAATTAAAAAAAAAATTATTGTGTCACATTTATTTGTAAAATTGTTTTTTAGAGCAAGTTGCAGCCTATTCTAATATCATTCGTCTAAATTACCCTTGTTAGGAATAATAAGGGTAAATCTTTAAAGTCTGTATCCAAAATGAAGGGGGTTTTCACCAGGGCTTCTCGACTCCTTGCTGGTCTAATCTGTGTATCTTTGAATTTGAAGACTGTCAGAAGGCATTCAGTCTTCCAGCTACCTGTCTGTAACTGGCAGATGCCTGTAGGGGAAGAGTGGTCCCAAATCTAAGTTCATCTTTCTGCATCCACATCCTCTCCTGTTTCATTTTAGTGAATATTTATTCTCTTGTTAGTTTTCCATGTCTTCAAGCAGATTATTAATAAACATATGTCCAGCTTTTCTTGTCCTAAGCAAGAGGCTTTATCTAAATTACCATTTCCTCCAGTAATGGAAGTGAAGACAATCTTAAGATTAATTGGTGTAAGAGATTGATAATACATTTCCCACAGTGTTTAAGGTAATTGGGGTTATTGTTTTTAACTAAAAGCGTCTTTATGTAATTAACATAAAAGATACAAGTTCACTTTGTAAGCTTGAATATAAAATTGTGGAACCACATTTGAAGGTCAGAGAAAGAATTATGTTTTATGAGGACTTTCTCTATGTTACTACTAGATATCTCTTTGGAGGATACTTAATTTTCCAAGATTATCATTGATAAATTGATTACTTAACTGGAAAACCGAATATATGTGCAAAACACCTAAAAACAGATATAAAATTTATTCTGACCTTGGTAAGACTTTTGGAAATGGACAGTTAGTTTTCTGTGATTCTGAAATATTCCTAGAGGAGAAAAGTCTGAAGATGACTATTGGCAGATGCAACCCAGTGGTTCATAACTTTGAGTTCAGAAGATCCCAAAGGGCAGTATACATAAGTTTGTAATGGAACTAGAATTGGACATGAGGTTGTGAAAATTAATAATGAGAAATCTCATTAAAATGGAGTTGGGAGATATAGCAAGGAGAGCTCTCACTCCCTACTACTCATAGTCAGTTGTAGACCCAACAGGAAGATAAGTACTTCATCTTTACTAGCCCAACTGGAAGAAGAAACTTTTTTTAAGGTTAATGAGGTAAAATGGTGGTGGCGACAGAGAAATGGATATCCTGCTTAGTTCTGAAAAGCACTTGTAGTAGATTTTAGTGCCAAAAGGGGGAAGGATTTAAATCATTTTTAACCCTGTTTTCCTAAAATGTCCAGGTCTTAAGGAATTTTATTTTCTTGGGGACTGAACTTCCATTTTAAAGTAGGAATTAGGGGCATGTGGGTGGCTCAGTGGGTTGAGCCTCTGTCTTTGGCTCAGGTCATGATCTCAGGGTTCTGGGATCGAGCCCCGCATCGGGCTCTCTGCTCAGTGAGGAGCCTGCTTCCCTCTTTCTTTCTGCCTGCCTCTTGGCCTACTTGTGATCTCTCTCTCTCTCTCTGTCAAATAAATAAATAAAATCTTAAAAAAAAAAAGTAGAAGTTAGAATATTTAATGTCAACCTGAATAAAAAAGAAAAAATTGTCCATTTTATTTAGGAAATCTTTGTTTCATTAGTAGTGGAACTGAAGGATAGCTCTTGTTTTTTTCTTAAGTAGTTTAAGCTTTTAGCTAATTAAATTTAAAACCTTATAACACCCTTTGGGGGTGGTATTAGAAAGTGTGAGGTAAGTTTATTGTATGTTTCTATCTTTTAAAAATTAATTTGGATAAAAAAGCAGAGTCAAAATTACATGCCAGTTTTATGATCCAGTTCATTAATTCCCTGACAAGTAAATACTTTTGATAGGATAATGTCGTGGCAGCTGTTACAGCCAGTGCACTGTTGCACATTTAACATGAGTAAGAAGTAAAGTTTTCTTGGAGGACTTTGTCCCTTATATTAAAATGTGATTTGACAGGAAACCAAAGTAACTTCAATTTTAGTTTAAAAGTCTTCTTAGGTAATATGCAGACATCACATTAATTTATCAGGAATGGTATATTAAAAGAAAGACTGAGTAATTTGATGGTTGGTTTTCATGTGCTAAAGATCTTGTAGTAGGAAAAAGTATTTCATGATGACTCATGACTAAGGGAGATGCTTTTGGGAAAACATACATACAATAGTCTGGACAAAGATTAATGAAGCTAAAGGGGACAGAATTATTTTGATGAAAACTTTTGTTTTTAATTATTTACAATAAGAACACTCTGTCATCATTTTTTTTACTTCTAAATATAACAAACATTTAGTTACTTCCATAATCCTGGATCAGTGCTTTTGGGGATAGCTGAGGTGAGTTACTTTCCTGTTCTTACCACAGTGCATAACACATAGGTAATTAACATTTTTGTGTTGACAGATTTCTCATCTGGGTCTGCAGCGTGAGTACAGTTCACCTTGTGTCAAATAAAAGACCCTTTCTAGCATTAATCATGTAGTTACTTGCTGAAGGTCATCTCTGTAAAGATTATAATTTTCTCTGATCATTTCTCAAGTTCTAAATGGCTTTTCTCTGATTTCAGAGTATAGATTTTTTACTAGGATCATTCTGTGAAGTTTACCCCAGTAGCCTCAGAGAATATCCCTGGTTTGTGAATCCGGGAGTACCTGAACTAGAAAAGTCAGTAATTCTAGTTAGGTTAATACTTGAAGATGTGACGTTGATGGTCACAGAAACTTAGTGTGGAGTAAAGAAAATGTTAGTTAAGGTGAGATTCAGCTTTGTTCGTTTTGTTTTGTGAATAATTAAAAAATCTGAAAACTTGGCTTTTGTTATAGAAATGTTAGACGAATAACAAGAGGAGATAAAAAGAATGTAACACTGAAGGAGTTTAATTCATCACTAACTATGTGCATTTCTCTGCAGGTATAATTTGGCATCCTGAGAGTCTGTCTTAGCAAGAAGGAAGTGGAAAATACCCTTGAAAAGAAAACTAAGACAAAAAGGAAGCCAGACTTACTTTTACATGGTTAACTGCTCACTTGCCAATATGGACACTTTTCCCACTATTTTTCCTCCTGGTGGAGACAGTGAGCTGACAAATTCTCAATCAGAGTTCCAAAAAATGTTAATTGATGAAAGGTTACGATGTGCACATCATAAAACTAACTATCAGACTCTTAAAGCTGAACACACAAGGTAAATTGCTTAAATTTGGAGGCAAGGGGCTTTATTTTATTTATTTTTAAAGATTTTATTTGACAGAGAGAGAGAGAGAGACCACAATCATGCAGAGAGGCAGGCAGAGAGAGGGAGAAGCAGGATCCCTGCCGAGCAGAGAGCCAGATGTGGGGCTTGATCCCAGGACCCTGCGATCATGACCTGAGCTGAAGGCAGAGGCTTTAACCCAGTGAGCCACCCAGGTGCCTCAGCAAGGGGCTTTATTAAGAAAATTATTTTTGTCTGAAGGTTTGCTCTGGAACATACAGTATAATTTTGTTAGTTTGCAGTATATACATTTAAAACTTTAATACAGTGAAATTTTTGCTTTAAAATTATTTATTCAAAACTAAACATGGTCTCAAGTGTGCTATGAATTTATGCCTTGTTTTGAAAGTAGCAAAACATAAAATTAAATGTATCTAGGTGGCTAAGTGTTTTTCCTTACCCCCAAGTAAAATTGTATTAATAGAATAGTGTTAATAATTAAACTCTATAAAGAAAAGAGGTTTATGAATTTAATGGAACATATGAAATTGGTCTTGTTCTATAGTGTTGGTTGACTTTACATAAAGTAATACAATTAGCAAAGGCTATCCTTAAAATTGAATTTTTTCTTTTTTTAAAAATCAGATTGCAAGATGAATACATAAAGTCACAACATGAACTGAAGCGCCTGTTAAATGAAAAGCAGACTTACCAGGAAAAATTTCATCTGCTGCTTGAAGAGCTAAGAGGGGAATTAGTAGAGAAAACTAAAGACTTAGAAGAAATGAAACTGCAGGTAAGAAAATACATTTATTTTAGTACTCTTGGTGGAAAAAGTTTCCTCTGCTCTTTAAGGTCCTTCTAAACTGGACTAAGAATCAAATTGGCATGAGATAGATTAACAAAAGAAAATCAAATTTAGTTTTGGAAGTATGCAGAATCCACACAAACATCAAACATGAAATTGCAAAGATAGGCAACAGTTGGCTTATATGACATCCTGAGCTAGGGAGGCAGGCCAAGTCTGGGGATACAAAGGGAAAGAAGATCATTAGCAGGAAGGTGAGAGGAGATATTTGGAAAACAAAGGTTGCCCTGTTAAGCAGATACATTTCTTAGGTAAAAAGGAACCTCTGTTAAAAGCTCTCTTCTTGGTGGAGGCTCTCCTTTCCAATTAAATTAAGGCAGTTGAGAGGGAGGTAAAGATTTTTTCCTAAATCTGCTGGGTTTTGATTGCTTTTAACTCAAAGTAATCTTCATGCCAATGCAGCCTATTTTGGGGAGGCATGCCTTTTGCCCTTATGGTACAAAAGTGGTCAGATGTTGCTTAATTTGGCGAATTCTGCCTATATTCTTTTTTTTCTGCCTATATTCTTAATGAGTATTTCGCTGTTGTCCATGTGGTCTAATTTAATATTCTTTCATATGTTCTGGAATGTTAGCTACCATGTGGGATTTAGCCGTGAAACTGTCGTTTCATGTAAATTTGTATTAAAGTATCTGTTCTGATTTAAGTATTTCACTATTCAGAATAACTGGGGGAAGGGCTGGTTTGATGCATATTCAGAGTTAAAATTATTTTTTTTAAAGAAAGTTTTACTAATTTTTTCCTTTAAGTATTTGTAAGTGAAACTGAGCTAAAAAGACTGGTATTTATTAAAAATTTTTTTTATTTCTGTGGTATGGTTGATAAGACTGACAGTTATTTTTAAAGGACTTCTTAAAAGACTATAAAAACAATATGTGCACATAATTGATGTGTGCAATATAGGGTAAATGGAGTTTCTAAAGCAAAGAATAGTATTGACTATCATTTCATTTCTCATTTGCCTGGAAAGGAGACCAAAGCTAAACTTAGTGTAGCACCAGTCAAACTTATTATAAATTTCAAATTAGTAGGTATTAGCAGTTATATTTTCCTCTATTCATTTAATCTCTAAATGGCACCAGCTGTGTATTTGTTCGTCTAGTACTTGGCACAAATGATAAGGTATTTTTGATAGTAGAGTCATAAGTTGATAAGAGTAAAAAGCTGCCTTTTCAAGTCATCTAGTATGGCATATCACCCAATTCATGGATTCTTTTGACAGTAGTGTTAGAAGTCCGTTATTCAGTATCTTCTTGAAATCTTCCATTGTTGGGAACAGTACTACTAAGCTTGGGTTGGAGGCTCTATGATGGTGGTTTATTCCTAGGTGTATTTGGGACATTTAAACAAACAAAAACCTCAGATATATGAGTTGAACAGGCAAATGTAATTTAGGCCTGTAGAATTGGTGGATAAATTTGACTGCAAAAATTGAGAGGCCCATAGAAATGAGAATCTGTGAGCACTGAATCCAAGGAATTCAAAGTATTCTTCTGGCATTGTAGATATAAACACTCTCCTCTTCTTTAGCTTATTGTTTGCATGTGCTTGGTACAACTAAGCAAGTATCCATGTTACTCTGAAGAAACAGAGTAATTAAATTAGTATCAGATAAAATTTGCTTCAAGACAAAAAGTGTCACGTAAGATAAAAAGGTCATTTTTATAACAAAGGGTCAGGTCACCAGTGTTGAAGTGAAGACCTTCAACCAACATCTGTTTTTTATGCCTTAGTTTTGTCATGTGGTAAAGAGGATAAAAGTTGTTAACAGCAGTTTTTGTGAGGACTAATGAAATGACATGTATATTTTTAGTACAGTGTCTGACACATAGTAGATACTCAAAAATGGTGGCATTTATTCTGTTTGAATGCAGGCTCCATAAGGGCAGGAGCTCTTTTCAATGTGTCTCCAGTGCTCAAGTATATTTGTTTGTATTTATATATTTTATAATATATTAGCAAATATTTATTGAATGAATGACATGAAGAAATTGAATGAATGGGAATTGTTCTGTTCATATACATAATACAGTGTTCCTTCTTGTCTCATATGTACCTAAAGCTTAAGTATCTTAGAGTCAAGGAACCTCTTGTTGTTTCTTTCTTTTTTTTTTTTTTTAAAGATTTTTATTTTATTTATTTGAGAGACAGAGAAAGTGAGAGCGAGCATGAGAGGAGAGAAGGTTAGAGGAAGAAGCAGACTCCCTGTGGAGCTGGGAGCCCGATGTGGGACTCGATCCTGGAACTCAAGGATCATGACCTGAGTCCAAGGCAGTTGCTCAACCAACTGAGCCACCCAGGCGCCCCCTCTTGTTGTTTCATATCTGTAATGAGTTAACTTGTGTCCGCAAAAAAAATATGTTGAACTTCTAATGTCCAGTACCTTAGAATGTGACCTTGTTTGAAAATGGTCTTTGCTGATGTAATTAGTTAAGATGAGGGTCATACCGAAGGATGATGGACCCTTAATCCAATGTGACTAGTGTCCTTCTGGAAGAGGAGAATGGACACAAAGGCAGAAGCACAAGACGAGGGGCAGGGAGGGAGGTGGGGCGAATGTCCTGTCATTACAGAAGCAGAGATTGAAGGGCTGCAGCTGCCAAAGAAGGACAGGGATCAGCAGCATGCCACCAGTAGCTGGGATGAGGCAAAGAAGGATCCTTCCCTTTAGGGGGTGCGGCCTTGCTGACAACTTGATTTTGGACTTCTAGCCCCCAGAACTGTGAGACAATAAATTTCTGTTGTTTTAAGATAGCCAGTTTGTGGTATTTTGTTGTCATAGCTCTAGGAAACTAATACACTATTCAAAGCCGAATTCTTTTTTGGAACATTTGTGACACGGGGATCTTTATTCTCTGCTTCAGTGCTTTCAGTGAGAGAGAACCTAGTAAATGTTTAAAGTGATCCAGTTCCATTTATGGATTGGAGTATGTTAAGTATTTTCCCTCTCATGTTGAAATGAAATCATCCTCCCTGTAGCCTTACTCTTGGTTCCTAATTCTGTTCCTTGGATCTACACAAAATAACTTTGGACGTTTTTCCATGGGATGACTTCACAGATGTTTTCTGACAAATACAGTTTGTCTGGTAAAGTTTCTAT
This sequence comes from Nasua narica, assembly GCA_028533885.1. Classification (NCBI taxonomy): domain Eukaryota; kingdom Metazoa; phylum Chordata; class Mammalia; order Carnivora; family Procyonidae; genus Nasua; species Nasua narica. Next base: position 97,155,774 of record CM052807.1, on the reverse strand, counting down.
TTTTCAAGATAAACTATAAGTGGTTTCTCTATGACATTTATCTGGCAAAAATAAGCTAAAATAAAGATCTATATAGTTATGTACTCATGTTGAAGCTAAATTTAGCTGTTTGCTTTATGGATTTTAGTCATTTGTATGAATTGCAAATTGAGTAAAATTAAGTAAATTCAACAACAAAGTAGAATCAATAATAAATGTTTATGAAAGATGATTGTTTTCAGGATATACAAGTATTATCTTTTCTACCTACAAAATGCCTTTTCTGAACTAAAATTTAATATCCCTTTGACTTTTGTAGAAAAATGATATCAAAGATAGTTAAAGAATACTTCTGTGTCACTTGTGTAGTTGTACTGAATGGAAATAATAATAGTGCCTAACTTATAGGATGATGGTAAAGATGAAATGAGACAGGGCACAGAAAGTGTTGGTACAGTGCTTTGATGTAGAAAGTGAATAGAACATGTTAGCTATTGTTATACTGTTATTATGTACCATGTTAGCAGAACCTTTTTTTAAGATATGAGTTATTTGATAATATTTCTGTTACAAATTTTAAGTTACTTTACCAAAAATTTATATGCTTTCTTTGTGCCAGGCAGTGGAAACTATATAACCCAATATGTTTCCCGTTTTATTTGGCTACTAGGAAGCTCAGCTAAATTTATTGTTCAGTTTTTCATTATTTTTTTAATAATCTCTGGCACAATAATATCTGGCTTCTTAAAACATTCTTTGAAAAATAGTCGTCTGTTTTATATTATTAACGTGATGAGTGTTGGTGTAATATAGATTAAGTAATGACACATGGATTGTTGTATGAGAAAGCATTCTTGTAAGTTTCTTTTGAGACAGGTGGTGGCAGTATGCCATTAGAAGTGTAAGACACAGCACACTTTTCTCCTAAAATGGCATGGAGAAATAATCTAATTCTGTGTCTTTGTTGTATGTGTGCTTTGGCGGGGGTTGGGAGGGAAGATGGATTTTCCATATGCATGTGTGCTTCTTTTCTGTAAGATTCTTAGGAGATAAAAAGAAACTTATTAAGATTTTTTTTTTAATCAGGGACCTTTTAGATTACAAGACTCTTGGATAGTTACTAGCATCAATTTTCTTTTCTCCTTTGTGTGGATCCATATTTCCATTGGTACCATTTTCCTACTGTCTTAAGGATTAAAGTAAGAAAACATATAAATTTTGCTTTCAATCTTTTCAATCTTTTTTGTCTCCTTGTTGCATTTCGGGTAGATTCTGTTGACATGTCTTCAACTTCACTGATCTTTTTTCTTCTTCAGTATATAATCTTACATTAATCCCATGTAGTACATATTTTTCATCTCAGAAATTGTAGTTTTTACACTTGAAGTCCAATTTAGATCTTTTTAATAACTTCCTTATATCCACTTAACATGTTCAGTCTTTTCTCTAGCTTTTTGAACATATGGAATTCAGTTATAACTTTTTTTTTTTTAAAGATTTTTATTTATTCATTTAACAGAGAGAGAACACAAGCAGGCAAAGAGGCAGGCAGAGGCAGAGAGAGGAGCAGGCTCCCTGCGGAGCAAGGAGCCCGATGCGGGACTCGATCCCAAGACGCTGGGATCATGACCTGAGCCAAAGGCAGTTGCTCAACCAACTGAGCCACCCAGGCGTCCCTCAGTTATAACTTTTAATGTCTTTCCTAATTCTAACATCTGTATTACTTCTGGGTTGGTTTTGGTTGATTTTCTTGTTTGTTGTGGGTAGTATTATCCTGTTTCTTTGCATGCCTGATAAATTTTTACTGGATGCTAGACATTGTATATTTTATTGAGTGCTAGATATTTTTGTATTCTGATATTCTTGAGCTTTGTTCTGGGACAGTTACTTGGAAACAGTTTCATGTTTTTGGGTCTTGCTTTTAAGATTTGTTAAGTGAGAGCAGATTAATGTTTAGTGCTCATTACTTGCCACTGCTGAAAACCTTCCGAGTACTCATTTCTCAGTGGAATGACAGTTTTCAGTCTGGCTTTTGGAAAAAGGAACTATTCACTCACATTACTCATCCGACTGATTCTTTCAGGTCATTCTTTTCCTAGCTTTAATTAAATATTTTCCCTACATGCATGTGCTGATTGGGGTACTCTTCTGAATGAGCCTTTGGCATATTTTCATAATTTTGTTTCCTGTGCCACCTTCTTTTCTGCTACCCTGCCTGTGATTCTAGCCACATTGCTCTCCCTGGATTTGTAATTCCATTTGCGTAAACTAGAGAGTCCATCAGACTCTGCTTGGATAGCCCTTCCTGTGCGTGGCCTGGAAGCATTCTCAAAGCTTACTTTCTTTGTTGTTTGTCTCTCAAGGATCTTAATGGCTTAATTATGCCCCGTATCTTGAAAAAGTTTGATTTTTGTTTATTCTTTTATTTTTTTTTTTATGCAGGAGAATAAATCTGATCTCTGTTATGCCATCTGTTGGAAGTGGAAGCACTTTTATTTCTAATTAACCTTTAATTACAGAAATCTCAAACAAGTACCGAAGTAGAAAGGATGGTAGTGTTGCGTCCTCACAACGTAACACATATGCAACAAGTATGGTCCTCATACCCATCAATACTTCCCATCTCTCAGCCAGTCTTGTTTAATTTTCTAACATGTCTGCTATGTCATTCAACCCTTCTGGTTTATTTTGAAGCAAATCATGAATCTCAGCTCTAGTATTTTAGTATATATCTCTATTATATGGCAAGACAATCTCTCCTTTAAAAGCATAGCCACAATATCATTATCATACCTAAAAGTACTTATTCCCTAATATCTTTTAATACTGTGTCTTTGTTCACATTTCCCTAATTTTCCCACAGTTTTGCTTATTTATTTATTTTTTTTGAAGATGTTATTTATTTGAGAGAGAGAGAGCATGAGCAAGGGATACGGACAGTGGGAGAAGGGGACTCCTCGCTGAGCAGGGAGCTTTGCTTATTTTTAAAGTTGATTTGTTTGAAACAGGATCTAGGTAAGGGTTATCTTTATTTATCGTTACTATTCTTTACCTTTTAATTACTACCCCTTCTCTCTCTGAACTCTTGATATTATCACCCAGACTCTTGACATCTTTTTTTTTTTTGACTCTTGACATCTTAAACTAGATTATAACAAGAGCTTTCTATCTGATTTCCAAGCTCCATTCACTACCTTCCTCCCCTGCCCCCCAAGCATCAATTTTATCCCACCAAAGGTTTTGATTTATCTTGCTTCTTCCTAAAATATAGATATGGTGATGCCATTCTTAAGCTTGAATACCTTCAGCAAATAAGCAAGGTACAGAATAAATAATGTGTATAGTATGTCTTTCTTTATGTAAAAATTAAAAAGTGGTATATATGCTTATATATTTGTATATTATTTATTTTTAAGATTTTATATATTTATTTGACAGAGAGAGAAATCACAAGTAGGCAGAGAGAAAGGAGGAAACAGGCTCACTGCTGAGCAGAGAACCTGATGCAGGATGCGGGGCTCAATCCCAGGACCCCGAGATCATGACCTGAGCTGAAGGCAGAGGCTTTAACCCACTGAGCCATCCAGGCGCCACTATATTTGTATACTATTTCAAGAAAGATACATAAGAAATTAGCCATTATTGCTTCCTAAGAGGGAAACTGGTAACTGAAGGAAGAAAACTTAGTTTTTTAATACTTTTTTGTTTGAATTATGTGTGTAATTATATTTATTCATTTTAAGTAAAAAAAAAAAACTTTACTATTGAATACTGAGTAAATTTTATGAGTATGAACCTTATACGTAGGAATTCTCTATTTGGAGCTCCCACCTCTTTCCCTTTGTTCCCAGCTAGGATGTAGCTCTCCTAAATGGCATTTGGAAATGTTTCAGCATGGCCTTGATTGTCATAGTCTCTAGAGAGCATTAATGCACAAGGATCCAGGATTCTAAATTGTCTGTAGTGCTTAGTGCGGTTCATTGCAAAATGCCTTTAGCTTACCTTTGAGGAACATTTTTCCCCATAGAATTTAAAATGTTATCCATTCTTAAGTTTCAGTTCTACCCAAACTTTAGTTTTCCCATTCCTTTGATATGCCACTATTTCTATACTTAATATCTTTTCTTTTGGTCTTTACCAGTCTGATAAGCCTATGTTAGTTATTTTTATAGTTATTTGTATCTATGCTATTTTTCATATGAGAGTTTGAACTTCCTATGGGGCAGGAAATACTTCTTGTGAGTTCTTATCATCTTTAGAAAGTTAGACTGTGTATGCTTCAGTTTCTGTAAAAAAAAAAAAAAGGTGGGGGATGATAATATAGCTACATGGAGGATCATTGCAGGGATTAAATTAAGTTAGTAAATGCATGGAAGGTATTTAGAACAGTATGTGATTAGATTATATAGTATGTCACAGAATGCTTTGTATATAGGAAGTATTCATTCAGTGAAGTTTTTGGACTGTTTGGAGTATTGATGAATAAATGAATTAAACTGAATATTACTCTTCATTTTCAGAGGTTAATGTAAGTACAAACTAGGGTTTTGTTTGATTGTTTTATAGCCAGTATTTGATAATTGAGTGATCCTATGTGCCAGGCAATAGTGTGAGGTGTTGAGAACACACCATGGTGAATAAAGACTGTGTTTGCCCTTCAGGAGCTTATGTAAATAGTTGTCACTTTTTGAAATATGAGTTCTATGAGAGAGCATAACAGGGAGGAGCCTTGTTTAAGTGGCTAGAGTAAAAGTCAGCCTTTTCTGATTGCAAATAAGTCTGAATAATTCCCTGTGGTGTACCAAATTATTATGCCTTTATTTTTATTGCTTTAGGAAATAGATGGTTAGCCATTATATAAAACACGATAACCTTAGCTGCCAACATAGTTATTCCTAACAATCACAATAATAATAATAATAATAATAATAATAATCATAGTGACTATCTTTATCTTATAGTAATGGAATTTTTGATGTCTCTGAGAATCTGAAATTGAAATCTTCAAGTATTCTTTCAAATGATGGTTCTATTTATATAGTGATCACTGTAAAATTAGGTATATTGTGAAATTTCTATGAATTGGATTTTATTGTTTTAATTAAACATTAAAATTTGGTGAATTCTTTATTTTAATTTTGTGATTTTATATTTAGAATTCTTTATTTCTCTACATACTAGGTATTAACTCCACAAAAGTTGGAGTTGTTACGAGCCCAAATACAACAAGAATTAGAAACCCCAATGAGAGAACGTTTTAGGAATCTGGATGAAGTAAGTAATTTATATAGAAGGAACTCTGCATTTATCTTTATATGACTGATCAAAAGCACCATTCCCCTATTCAGAAACCCTGCAGTAGCTCCCTTCCTAACTTAAAGAGCTTTAAGGGTTGCACAAGATCAGGTCCCATTATCTGTCTGACTTCCTTTCCTCCATCCATATTGGCCTCTTTGATGTTTCTTTAGCACTTCAGAAATGAAACAAATCAAGAATTTTTGCTATAACTGTTACTTCTGGCATGAACAGTATCCTTCCAGGTATCTCTTAGCCAACTTCCTTACCTTTTTTTTTTTTTTTAAGATTTTAAAAATTATTTATTAGAGAGTGTGTGAGAGAGCGTGAGCAGGGGGTGGAGGGCAGAGGGAAAGGGAGAAGCAGACTCCCTGCTGAGCAGGGAGCCTGACTTTGACTTGGTGCTCGCTCAGTCCCTGGATCCCGGGATCATGACCTGAGCTGAAGTCAGATGCTTAAGCAACTGGACCACCCAGGCGCCCCTTCCTCATCTCTTTTAAGTCTTTGCTGAAATGTCATCTTCTTAGTGAGGCTTACTTAGTGACCAGCATGTATCTCCATTTAATATTGGTTCCTGTCTTTCGTTTCACTTCTTAGACCTTTGGATCCCCATTTACCCTGCTCTCCTTTTTTTTTCTCTAGTACTTATCCTCTAATGTGCTGTATATTTTTGGTGCTTATTTTTTATCTTCTTTATTACCATCTCTAGAATGTAAGTTGCATGAGAGGAGGAACTTTTATCTGTTTGGTTCACTGTATATTCTAAGTTTCTAGCATACAGTATGTACTCAGTTAATATTTGTGGAATGAAAGAGTGTATTTCATGCAACCTCAGAAAAATAAAAATTTGTTAGTTTTCCTTCAGACTGAAATGTTTCCTTCCTCTCATGAAATTTCATGTTGGAATAATATGATTAAATGTTAAATGAAATAGGAAAAGATGATCTATATTAAGTATTATGCCAGACATATATATAATATATAACATATGTTACATACGCAATGTAACTTTATTTATGAATAGACTGGGCCTTATACATAACACATGAATATTGTCCCCTTCAAAATGGACCTCCTTTGGAAAGCTGTAGTCTAGTGATGCCGCCATTGCACGAAATAGATTTGTTATATAGATTATATAGTATGTTGCAGAATGCTTTATATATAGAAGTATTCGTTCAGTGAAGTTTTGGACTGTGTGGGGCATTGGTGAATAAATGAATTAAACTGAATATTACTCTCCATTTTTATAAATTTGTTTTTATAAATGACTTACTGGTTTGTAAGGTCATCTTTTGAATATCCTCCTGGTGGGTAACCAGAGCATTATGGTTGGGAGTAGATTGAATTTTTGGATTTAAAGCTGCTTAGACCTAAGGTAGGTGATCAAGTTAAGTAAAAGGTTTTTTTGTTTTGTTTTTGTTTTTCTGAAGTATGTTTCTAATAAAATCGTGAAACCCATTTTCTTGGTTTGTAAACTGGCTTAGAGAAATCATTCAACTGAAAATTTACAGTGAGCTGAATATTTTAGAAGGTTTTCTTATATCTTAATTTCCTGATGAATGTTAAAATAGTGTCTCCTTCTTCTTCTCTATTGCCTAAGTTCTTATTGACTTTAGAATGCCAGCAACTTCTGTAGTGTTAGCAGAATTGGAGCATAAGAGAGATTTGCATGTGTTCCTAGTTAGTTAGAAAATTTGATGCTATGTTTATTCTTTAGACTGGCGTATTGAACTATCATTGTAATACTTGATTGAACCTTAAGTTATTGAACTAAATATTCAAATAATCTTTTATCTACTTAGAATTCATCCTGTCTGACTTTTAGTAGACTGTTTTATATTTTACTATAGAGTTCATTCTTAAAATTTAACTAATTTTGAAAGGTATACTACATTATTAATATTATTTTACTAAACCCACAGGTCAAAACTTTTGATGTGCTATTCATTTTCATTATTATAAGGAACCAGTGAGGAAATAGGGTAAATTGAATGGTAATGTGTTTTATTGGCACCTTCTCAAGAATATACTGATTATGTAGGATACTTATCATAAGAATTTTCCAGGGTTTATTTATATGTCTGTTAAGCTTATTTTTTGCTTTTTAGAATGGCTTTCAATATAATGCACTTTAAATTTATATTTGCAAAAGTGATTTTTGGGGTGAGTACAAATTTCATTTATAAACTTGTCATAAATTATAGTCTCCTTTTAATTTAGGAAGTGGAAAAGTATAGAACTGAATATAATAAACTTCGCTATGAACATACATTTCTCAAATCAGAATTTGAACACCAGAAAGAAGAATTTGCACGTTCTTTAGAAGAAGAAAAAATAAAATATGAATCAGAGGTGAGTGATTATACTAGTTTAGTCATTATCCTTCTAGTCAATAAAATTTCATGATATTTTTTGTAAATTCCAAGTTAGAGTTAATTGCATAATTAAGTTTCATTAATTAATGGTGAAGTATTTGGCATGATATCCATTTGTTCTGTAGTAAGATTTTTTTTGGTGAACATTCTTTTTGGCTGTTAGCGTTTCCTCTTTTGTTCCTCCTTTATTTTGCGCCAGTCAGTGGAGATAGACAGTCTCTTTTCTTTCACAGCCAGAAAGATAGATTTCTTTTTGCAAATATCGTTTGTTTATATGATTTTTTATGTAGCACTGTCCCCCTCTACTTTTTGAAACGAAACCACGTCAGGAGAGCTCTGGCTATCAGCCCATGTACCTTGTTTCTACTGACAGAAATAAGGGGCTTATACTTTTAGGGTGTGCCCATCACATTCAAGACATGTACTTTGTTCTTTCTGACATCTACAACTGCAGAATTTTCTCTCTGCTGCCTACACCATGTTCCCCTACTCTATCTCTACTGCTTGGGTAGTCGTTCTACTCATTTTATGTTTTTTTTCCTAATTTTGTGAAAAATGAAATTTGTGTTTATCATTCTTCATGGACTTTTATGTGATTTTTTTCAGGAAGAAAGAAATATATCAGTTTTGTCCTGCTATATTCAAATAAGAAATCTAATGCTAGTAGAATATGTTAAAAAAAAAAAAAAAAGCTTGGTATCTGTAGTTACGTGAAATATTCTATGTACAAACACATCTGTATTATTTATTTATTGCATCATCTTTATTTGGAATTAAGAATTAGAATATACTTACCTTCCTTTACTAATTACTAATTGGATCAAACAGATCTATTCTTTTTATTATTTTTTAAATTTAAATTCCATTAGCCAACATATAGAACATTATTAGCTTCAGATGTGGAGTTCAGTAATTCATCAGTTGTGTATAATACTTGGTGCCCATCACATCACGTGCCCTCCTTTTTTCTTTTTTTAATCATGTGCCCTTCTTAATGCTCATCACCCAGTTACCCCATCTGCCACCCCCGACTCCAGCAACTCTGTTTCTTTCCTATAGTTAAGAGTCTCTGATGGTTTATCTCCCACTCTGATTTCTTCCCATTCCGTTTTTCCCTCCCTTCCCCTCTTGTCCTCTGTGCTGTTTCTTATTTTCCTCATTTGAGTGAAACCATATGATAATCGTCTTTCTCTGACTTATTTAGCTCAGCATAGTACCCTCCAGTTCCATCCATGTCAATCTAAATGGTAAGGTTTCATCCTTTCTGATGTCTGAGTATACTCCATTGTATATTATCTATTCATCTGTTAATAGACATCTTCACTCTTTCCATAGTTTGGCTATTGTGGATATTGCTGCTATAAACATTGGGATGCACATGTCCCTTTGGATCACGACATTTGTATCTTTGGGGTAAATACCTAATAGTGCAATTGCTGGGTTGTAGGGTAGCTCTATTTTTAGCTTCCTGAGGAACCTCCATACTGTTTTCCAGAGTGGCTGCACCAGCTTGCATTCCCACCAACAGTGTAGGATGGTTCCCCTTTCTCTACATCTTTGCCAACATCTGTCATTTCCTGACTTGTTAATTTTAGCCATTTTGACTGGCGTGAGGTGGTATCTCATTGAGGTTTTGATTTGTATTTCTCTGATGCTGAGTGATTTTTAGCATCTTTTCATTCATCTGTTGGCCATCTGGATGTCTTCTTTGGAGAAATGTCTGTTCACGTCTTCTGCGTATTTCTTGACTGGATTATATGTTTTTTGGGTGTTGAGTTGGATAAGTTCTTTATAGATCTTGGCTACTAGCCCTTTATCTGATAAGTAATTTGCAAATATCTTCTTCCATTCCATAGGTTGCCTTTTAGTTTTGTTGACTGTTTCTTTTGCTCTGCAAAGGTTTTTTATCTTGATGAAGTCCCAGTAGTTCATTTTTGCCCTTGCTTCCCTTGCCTTTCGAGACATGACTAGCAAGAAGCTGCTACAGCCAAGGTAGAAGAGCTTGCTACCTGTGTTCCCCTCTAAGATTTTGATTCCTGTCTCACAGATCTTTCTTCCATTTTGTGTTCATTTTTGTGTATGGTATAAGAAAATGGTTCAGTTTCATTCTTCTGCATGTGACTGTCCCATTTTCTCAACACCATTTGTTGAAGAAACTCTCTTTTTTCCATTGGATCTTTCCTGCTTTGTCGAAGACTAGTTGACCATAGAGTTGAGGTTCCATTTCTGGGCTCTCTCTTCTGTTCCATTGATCTATGTGTCTGTTTTTGTGCCAGTACCACACTGTCTTGATGATGCCAGCTTTGTAATACAGCTTGAAATCCAGAATTGTGATGCCACAAGTTTTGGTTTTCTTTTTCAATATTCCTCTTGGTTATTTGGGGTCTTTTCTGGTTCCATACAAATTTTAGGATTATTTGTTTCAGCCCTATGAAAAAAGTTGATGGTATTTTGATATGGATTTCATTGAATGTGTAGATTGCTCTAGGTAGCATAGACATTTTCACAATATTTGTTTTTAATCAGTGGGCAAACTGTTTCATGATTTTTTGATATATAAGAAGCTATATGAACATTGGAACACTTGAGTCCATTGGTAATACAGTACTATATATTTATAATTAAGTATTTATAATAGCCTTTTTTTATTAAAAACTTCTTCACAGCTTTAAGTGCTCTATTCACATTTTTTGTTATAATAGTCACTGTGATGGAGCAGGACTGTATTATTTTATCCATTTAAAATGAGGATACTTGAAGCATAAAATAAACAACTTGCTCACAGTCTCAACAAAAAGTCAGCAGCCAAGTTTATGGTAGAACTCAGATACTCCAACTACCAGCACAAAGTTTGTAGTTTCGTGTGGCAATTTCAGATTACTGGTAATTTCAGTTAGGAGCCATCCAACAACTAATTTTGTCAAGAGATCTGTCAATTTATACTACTTGTGATGATGGAGGGTTTTGAATCTGTAATCATGACAGACATAAAAAAAATTACATTTAAAATTTTTCTTGTGGGGACGCCTGGGTGGCTCAGTTGGTTAAGTTGCTGCCTTCGGCTCAGGTCATGATACCAGGGTCCTGGGATCAAGTCCCACATCAGGCTCCTTGCTCAGCGGGGAGCCTGCTTCTCTCTGTGCCTCTGCCTGCCACTCTGCCTGTTTGTGCGTGCGCGCGCGCTCTCTCTCTTTCTCTGACAAATAAATAAATAAAATATTTAAAATAAAATAAAATAAAATTTTTCTTGTGGAAAATAGGAATGATAAAGATTTCCAGCCTAAAATGTTGGTTTAGTGTATTAGAGAGTAACCACTGAGGTTAACGATACTGGTGCTTTATTTTGTATTTTGCATTTAAAATCTAATGTTGATGTTTATCTGGTAATGATTATTGGTATTCTCTAGTTTCTTAGTTTTATTGTTTTTCTAAAGAATGAAACTTGCATCTGAAATCTAATGACTATTTTTCACCCATGGAAGACCAAGTAATATTCACTAAAATTTTTAAGGGGTCACCGACATCATGAATTTTCCCAATTTAAATGTCTTTTGGAGAAATCTGAAGATAAACAGCTACCTAAAAAGCCATTATTAATAGAGACTAGAAAAGTAAAACTTTCTGAAAGACCGAAGTTCTTCTTTTTCTACTTCCTGATTGGTTATTCAGGAACAATATTAATTAGTGGATAATTGGATATTTGTTCTTTCATCCCATCACTTATCTTTATACACCAATTTCTGTACACAGAGCAGTAAAACTTCATGATTGGGGATCATGAAACAGCAGTAAAACTTTAAAGAAAAGCCTACTCTTGCCATCTTCAAGTTTTACAGTTAAACTGGTGTAAAATATATTAGTTTGTACTAAAAATAATTGGCTTTTCTTGCATTAAGGATTCACACAATACTTGTGCATTTTCACTTCTACAGATAAAAGAATTAAGTCAATATTCTTTACTGTGTTCTTAGGTGAATACTTCAGGAAGATTTTGTTAGTGTTTTCATGAGAAGTACTCTAGTGATTCACATTTCCCTCATGATACTCTGAATTAAAAAGAATAAATGAAAGTAGATGTCTTTATAAGTAAGATAATGTCATGATTTCTCAATGCATTTGGCTATAAGAACATATTAAGTTTGGGACTTCATACAGATGAAATTCTGAAGTTGTATATATAGGCATTATTCAAAGTGGTACTATTGTATTTTCATTATGTTATTTGGTGTCTAATTTTATATTCTGCAAATAATAATGAAGAACAATACAGAGAGTTTTAGGTATAGGTGATTGTACTGGTCGACTGAACCAGTGCAAGAAGTAAGAGTAATTCAGTGGGGAAGTATGAAGATGTTGAGAGAGGAGCAGTGAGCACTACATCACCTGAAAAACCTTAGAGTGACAATATATAATGACAAGTCCCTGAGATTATTCCATGTGGCTCTCCAAACTGAGCTGTACCTTTTTTTTTCCCCTTAAGATTTTATTTATTTGAGAGAGAGAGAAAACAAGTGTGGAGGTAGGTACAGAGGGAGAAGCAAACTCCCTGACTCCCCATGGAGGAGGGAGCCCAACTCTGGATTCGATCCCAGGACCCTGGGATCATGACCTGAGCTGAAGCAGATGCTTAACCAACTGACCTACATAGGTGCCTTTTTTTTTTTTTAAAGATTTATTTATTTATTTGAGAGAGAGACAGAGAAGGAGCACAATTGGGGTGAGAGGCTGAGGGAGAAGCAGACTCCCTCTGCTGACACTCAACTGACTGAGCCACCCAGGTGCCCCTGTACCTTGTTTTTTTGTGTTTTTTTTTAGTGTTTTTTTTTTTTTTTTTTTTGCTGGTTTTTTTGTTTGTTTGTTTGTTTGTTTTTGTACCTTGGTTTTTATGGGGCTGGTGAGAAGCCAAAATTCCTGTGGCAGAAAGGACAACTTTTCTGGGTCCTTGTTACCACATTTTATTTTTTTCTTACAACACTGGTAGCATAAAACTGATAATCATTTCCAAGTTTTGGTCTTCATCTTTATACACATATCAGTAGACATCATGAAACCTCTTAAAACACTTCCTAATTTTGTCCTGGTATGTTCTGAAGCTCTAGGAGGCCCATATGGCTCCTTTATCTAAAATATTCCAAGTTCTCTGACTTGTACCCTTCTCAGAGTACTATAAACCATATTGCAATAGGCAAAAGTCTCCCAAATTAAAACTAAATTGCCTCCAAGTGGGAATTCTCTGGGATGAATTTTGGTAAACCTTTTAGAAGGGCTCCATGAAGTCTTATTCATTGAAATTATCTGTATGGGGACGCCTAGAGGGCTCAGTTGGTTAAGCATCTGCCTTTGGCTCAAGTCATGATCCTAGGTTCCTGGAATTGAGCCCCGTGTCATGCTCCCTGCTCAGTGGGAAGTCTGCTTTTCCCTCTTACCTCTTCCCCCTTGCTTGTGCTCTCACTCGCTCTCTCTTAAAAATGACTAAAGAATAAAAAAAATTTTCTGGATGCAGTTTAGACTGTCTCAAAAACTAAACTTTTTATAGGTAAAATTCAAAATGTTGAAGATGTTTAATGTGATGGTGAGAATTAAACTGAACTTCTGTGTGCCTCAGTCTCCTCCTCTGTCAAATGGTGTTAACAGTAGTACCTATCTCATGGATCTGTGAGATTTAATAAATTAGTATGTGTAAAATACTTATATAAGTACGTAGCACACAGTAAATATTGAATAAATGTTAGCACATACTCAAAATTTTGGAGTATATGATTCTGTTGTTTAGCATGCTGGAGTCTTCAGTGTCAGGTCTGTACTTTATTATTTTTTTTTAAAGATTTATTTGTTTGACAGAGAGATTACAAGTAGGCAGAGAGGCAGGCAGAGAGAGAGAGGGGGAAGCAGTCTCCCTGCTGAGCAGAGAGCCTGATGCGGGGTTCGATCCCAGGACCCTGAGATCATGACCTGAGCCGAAGGCAGAGGCTTTAACCCACTGAGCCACCCAGGCGCCCAGGTCTGTACTTTAGATGAGCTATATAGTTCCAGGGCATCTCTAATTTCAGTTCCTGTGCCCCCCACCTTCCTCTCCTAGCATTTGGACTGCTCTGCTTTCAGGTGCCCTGTACCCTGGCGGCATGTGTTTTATTATCTGTGTTCTCTTGTTTTTGTCTCAATACAATTCTATTTAAGATGCAGTGAACATCAGCTCATTTCCCAGCAGTTCTTGTATTCCATTCCCTAATCTTTCCCTAACTATGTCTGAGGGCAAGTACGTAGTTCTGGGAAATGCTTTCTCCCTGTGACAATCTGTCTTTTACTAGGAGAAAATAAGTGTATAACGACAGGAAACTATAACATCCAAAATTAAAGTATGAACTTAAGATTTGTAAATAATGTAAGTGCTACTTTTTTCTAAATATAAACAAGTGACAGTGTTTTTGTATTCCATCATTAATTTAGGAAAAGTTAATTCTAGTGCATATAGTGGAAGAGGGAAAACTTAGAATAGTAGTAATATAAAAAGGGTCAGCTAACTCGATTGTAAAAACTGAGATCTGAGAACGTGAAACTTCATGTGCAAAATATTTATCATAATAGCCCTGACACATAATAAATGTTCAAATTAATGGTGTTACTACTATTAGGGTCTGACAGCATTAATCATAGTACTAATTATCCTAATAAACATAGCATATATTTTAAAATGGATTTCAGATTTGTAAATGACAAGCTGTAGAAGTTTAAGAAGTGAAATACATAGAGGTAAGACACAAACTCATACTTAGTTTATTGAGAGAATCACTTCATACTTATTTGAATTCTGTCAGCTGTGGGAATTAGATAATCATTATTCCCATTTTATAAATGAGAAAACACTCATTTCTGAAAAAACACTCATGAAACACTGAGATTAGTCCAAAGTTACACAGATAGTAGGTTAGTAGAAGGAGTTTCTGATTTTGGCTGTGATGGAGTAATAGGAACTGAATTTTTCCTAAGGTTTTGCCTGAAAACTGAGACAAAATATAGGAAACAGTGGTGTTCAGACATTGGAAAACAGGTAGTATGAGGTTCAGTGATCCTTACAGGAAGGAAAACAAATGAAGTAAGCCCTATGATTGTGCCGTATTATATCTATCAGAGTGGAAAGGCTTTACAATGCATGGTGCGTTGAATAGAAGACTCAGAAGAGTTTTACTTCAATAGTAAAGCCAAATTAACCCTACACTAAAGGCTACTCTGGTTCTCCCTAACAAGTGTAAAAGCAAGATTTAAAAGGATCAAACTGTTTCTAAGTAACTTAAAAGCATAACAGAATAAAGGTTTAAAAATATGCAAAGGAATCCAGAAGACTCCAGCACTGGGGAAAAAAAAGCCGTAAAATTCACGATGTTTGACATCCAATAAAAAATGGCTGGACTGGGACGCCTGGGTGGCTCAGTTGGTTGGGCAGCTGCCTTTGGCTCAGGTCATGATTCCAGAGTTCTGGGATCGAGTCCCGCATCGGGCTCCTTGCTCGGCGGGGAGCCTGCTCCTCTCTCTGCCTCTGCCTGCCTCTCTGCCTACTTGTGTTCTCTCTCTGTTAAAATAAATAAATAAAATCTTTAAAAAAAAAATGGCTGGACAGCCCAGATGGGTTCATAAGTGAACTCTACAAAACATTTAGCGAAGAAACATCAGGTCTCTACAGTCTTTTCCAGAAAATAGAATGAGAGGTAATATTTCTTAACTCATTCTAAGAGGCCAGATACCTAGTACCTAAACCAAACAGACGTAATAAGAAAAAAAACAAAACAACTATAGACCACTGCCTCTCATGAACAAAGATTCACGAATCCTGAACAAAATATTAGCAAATCAAATCCAACAATGTATAGAAAGAATAATACACCATGAACAAGTAGGATTTATGTCAGGCTTGCAAGCCTGGTTCAAGATTAGGAAATGAATTAATGTAATCCATCGCCTCAACAGGCCAAAAAAGAAAAATCACATGATCATATCAGTAGATGCAGAAGAATCATTTGAGAGAATCCATTATCCATTCTTGATTTAAAAACTCCGAGCAGACTAGGAATAGAGGAGGGAACTACCTTAATTTGTTAAAGAACATCTACAAAAAACCTATAGCTAACACCATACTTAACGATAAAAAACTTAGAGCTTTCTCACTAAGATCAGGAACAGTGAGGCACGGATATCCTTTTACCACGCCTTTTCAACATCATGCTGGGAGTCTTACTCAATATGGTAAGACAAGAAAAGGAAATAAAAGACATATAGATTTGGTAGGGAGAAATAAAACTTTTTGCTTGCAGATAAGTGATTGTCTATGTAGAAAATCTGAAACAGTGAACCAAAAACTCTTGAAGTTAATAATCAGTTACAGTGAAATTACAGGATACAAGGTTAACATACAAAAGATGCTTTCCTATGTGATAGGAGTGAACAAGTGGAATTTGAAGTTAAAAACATAGTATCATTTATGTTAGCATCCCCCAAAATGAAATACTGAGATATAAATCTGAAAAAATGTAGAAGATCTGATGTATGAAGAAAATTACAAAACTGATGAACAAAATTAAAGAACTAAGTAAATGGAGTGATAGTCCATGTTTGTGGGTAGGAAGATTCACTGTTGTCAACATGTCTGTTCTTCCCAACTTGATCTGTAGTTTCAGTGCAATCTCAATCAAATTGCCAGCACGTTATTTTAATATCCTCAAACTGCATCTCAAGTTTTTATAGAAAAACAAAAGACTCAGAATAGCCAACACAATATTAAAGAAAAAAGTCAGATGACTGACACTGTCAGACGTCAGGATTTACCATAAAGCTATTGTAACCAAGTCAGCTATTGGCAGAAGAATAGACAAATAGATCAATAGAACAGACCAGAGAGCCTAGAAATAGACTTACACAGATAGAGCCATTTGGTCTTTGACAGAAGACAAAAGAGAATGGAGAAAAAGTCTTTTCAAAAAATGGTGCTAAAACAATTGGATATGCACATGCAAGAAAAAATGAATCTACACACAAACAATACACGTTTCGTTTTTACCTTTAAAAATTAAAAGTAGAACATAGACCTAAATGTGAAACTTAAAATTCTCAAAGTCCTAGAAGATAACAGGGGAAAACCTAGATGACCTTGTCATGACTTTTAGCAATGACTTTTTAGATACAACATAAAAAACATGACAAAAGAAGTACTTTGTAAGTTAGACTTTATTAAAATTAAAAACCTCTGAAAGACATTGTAGAGAATGAGAAACCATTCACTGATTGAGGATATTTACTATAGGCGCATAGGATAAAGGGCTGTTATTCAGGCTATTCAAAGAATTATGAAACTTGATAAGAACACATCCTTATTTATAGTTTAAAAATGGGCCAAATACTTAAATATATCTCACCAAAGAAGATATACACATGGCAAATCAGCATATGAAAATATGTTCAACATTGTTTGTTATTAGGGACTTGCAAATTAAAACAAGATACTACAGCTCACATATTGAGAATGGCCAGATCCAAAACACTGGTGATACTAATTGCCAGTGGGGATGTGGAGCAACATGACTTCCCACCATTACTGGTGGGAATGCGAAATGGTACAGCAACTGTAGAAGATAGTTTGGCAGTTTTTTACAAAACTAAACATAATCTTACTATAAGATGCTTCTCATACTTCTTGATATTTACTTGAACTGAGAATTTATTTCTGCACAACACCTTGTGTTGCACTTTTATTCCTAATTGCCAAAACTTGACCGATATGTCCTTTAGTAGGTGAGTAGTTAAATGAACTGTGGTATATGCAGACATGAAAAGACATGGTGGAACCTTTATTACATACTACTAAGTGAAAGAAGTCATTCTGGAAAGGCTCTCTCTATACTGTCGTATTCCAACGACATGACATTTAGGAAAAGGCAAAACTATGGAGACATTAAAAGTATCAGTGGTTGCCAGGGATTAGGGAAGAGGGAAGGATGAATAGGTGGAACACAGAGGATTTTTAGAGCAGTGACACTATTCTGTGTGATACTAAAGAGGTGGGTACATGTTAGGATATATTCATCAATATCCATAGAATGTACAACGCCAGGAGTGAACCCTCATGTAAACTATAGACTTTTGATCATAATGATACATTACTGTATGTTTGTGAGTTGTGACAATATACCCCTTTGGTGTATGATGCTGATAGAGGAGGAGGCTGGGTGCATGTGAGGGTAAGGACATGTGGGAATTCTGTACTTTCTTTACAGTTTTGATGTAAACCTAAAACTGTTCTAGAACAGTTCTAGGTTCATTGAACTGTTCACGATATACTACAAAACTGTTCATGAACATTCAGCTGTTCATCTAGAACAGTTCATTGAGTGAGCTCATATGGTATTTGTCTTTCTCTGACTTATTTCACTTAGATTAAACCCTTTAGATCCATCCATGTTGCTGCAAATGGCAACATTTCATTCTTTTTTATGGCTGATTAATAGTTCATTGTATTTATACATAGCCTATTGTCTGTATCCATTCATCAGTGGACACTTGGATTGCTTCCATAATTTGGCCATTGTCAATAATGCTACAGTAAACATAGGGTAGCATATATCTTTTCAGATTAGTGTTTTCATTTTCTTTGGGTAAATACCCAGGAGTGCACTTACTGGATTGTAGGATAATTCTATTTTTAGCTTTTTGAGGAACCTCCATACTGTTTTCCACAGTTGCTGCACCAGTTTGCATTACCACTGACAAGGCAATAGGGTTTCTTTTTTTCTATATCCTTGCCAACACTTGGTTCTTGTGTTTTTGATTTTAGCCATTCTGACAAGTGTGAGGTAATATCTCATTTTAGATTTGATTTTCATTTCCCTGATGATGTGTGACGTTGAGCATCTTTTCATGTGTCTATTGCTCATCTGTATGTCTTCTTTAGAGAACTATCTGTTCATGCCTTCTGCCCATTTTTAATTGAATTATCTGTGGGGTTTTAGAGCTGCGTTGTATATTTTGGATACTTAACCCTTTATCAGGTATGTCATTTGCAAATATTTTCTCCCATTCTGTAGGTTGCCTTTTAGTTTTGTTGTTTCCTTTGCTGTGCAGAAGCTTTTATTTTGATGTAGTCCCAATAGTTTATTTTTGCTTTTGTTTCCCTTGCCTCAGGAGACATATCTAGAAAAATGTTGCTATAGCTGACGTCAGAGAAATTACTGCTTGTGCTCTCATAGGATTTTTATGGTTTCAGGTCTCATGTTTAGGTCTTTAATATAGTTTGAGTTTATTTTTGTGTATGGTTTAAGAAAGTGGTCCAGTTTCACTCTTTTGCATATAGCTTTCCAGTTTTCCCAACACCATTCGTTGAAGACACTGTCTTTTTCTTATTGCATATTCTTTCCTCCTTTGTTGAAGGTTAATTGATCATATAATCATTGGTTTATTTCTGGGCTATCTGTTCTTTTCTCTTGATCTGTGTGTCTGTTTTTGTTTCAGTACCATACTATTTTGATTACTACAGCTTTGTAGTATATCTTGAAATCCAGGATTGGGATTTTTGTCCCTTTTTTCAGAATTGCTTTGGCTATTGAGAGTTTTTTATGGTTCCATAAAATTTTTAGGATTATTCTAGTTAGGTGAAAATGCTGTTGGTATTAGGATAGGGATTGCATGAAATCTGTAGATGGCTATGGGTAGTATCAACATTTTAATAATATTTTTTCTTCCAATCCATGAGCATGGAATAAAAACTATTTTTTGAAAATTGACTGGGCATGCAGAGAAGCAGGAGAATTTTTTTTTTTAAGATCTTATCTGACAGAGACAAAGAGATGACAGGCAGAGAGGCAGGCAGAGGGGAAAGCAGGCTCCCTGCTGAGCAGAGAGCCTGATGTGGGACTTGATCCCAGGACCCTGAGATCATGACCTGAGCCGAAGGCAGAGGCTTAACCCACTGAGCCACCCAGGCACCCCCAGGAGAATTTATTTCATAATGAAGAAAAAGTCCACAGAAACAGATGTGTAAGTTACAGAATTATTAGTCATTAAACCATATAAATGTACTCCATAAGCTCAAAAATTTACAGGAAACCTTGAACATAATGGGATACATGGAGCACATTTTTAAGAAAAGATTCTTGTGATAAAAAAATGCAGCTAACCCTTAAACAACATGGGTTGGAACTGCGCAGATCCTCTTATAAGCAGATTTTCTTTTTGAAGGAGTACAGTACTGTAAATATATTCCCATTTAAAAATATATATATATATTCCCACAATTTTCTTAACATTTTTTTTCTCTAGGTTGCTTTAGTCTAAGAATACAGTATATATACATATAACATATAACATACAAAATATGTCATTTGGCTGTATTATTGGTAACATTTCTGGTCAACAGTAGGCTATTATTAGTAGTTAAGTTTCGGAGGTGGGGGCAAAAGTTATACATGGATTTTCGACTGCACAGGGCGGTTGGTACCTCCCCCCCGCTTTGTTCAATGGTCAGCAGTCTAAGTGGAAAATATACTATAAATAGATTTAGACGCTGCAGAAGAGAAAATCGTGGCTAAATTGAAGATTTTACAATAGAAACTATCCAAGATGAAATAGAGAAAAAGGATAGGAAAAAAAATTATAATACATAGCAATCAGTGTCAGATATTTCAGATTCTAAAATGAGAAGGAAGGAACAGAAAAAAATATTTGAAGAAATAATGGCTAAATTCTTCAGATTTCATGAAAACTATAAATCCACAGACCTAAAACTCTCAATGAAATATATGCACAGAAAACACAAAACTACACCAAGGCCACATAGATTCATATTAGTTAAAACTAGTGATAAAGAGTAAATCTTAAAAAGCACCCAGAAGACTTCTGCTCCCAGGAACATGGAGTAGATGTACTTTCCCCTCTTTATCTTAGTAAGGAAAACAAAAAGCTTTGGTTATTATAGGACAGGAGAGTCCTGTTCTCTCTAGGTGAAGCACTAGGAAAAGAGCAGCCAAAATACTGGAGTAAAAACCAGCCTTATTCCAACCCATACCAGCAAAGGCCATTGGAGTATCTAGATTTTCATCTTCCCCAGGCTGTAATATGAAGCCCTAATTTTCAGCCAAGTTGATGACCAGAGAAGGCAAGGTAGGGAACCAAGATTTTCATTCCCACATGGCAATAACTAGGGCTTCCACCTTCCTGCCATGATGGTGTTGGAGATAACATTGGAGCCTAGATTTCCACTGCCTCAATTGGCAGTAACGAGGTACCCTCTTCCCTCTCTGCTTGAGTCATGTCAGAGAAGGCCTAATGCAAAATCAGTATTTTCACTATTATCCAGTCCTGGAATGCTAATGGAAGCTACATCTAACTCTGTGGTGTCAATGGAGGTCACATAGGAAGTAGTAAAAAATCATTCTTACCCCTGCCATTTAAGGAGCTCTCCACTTGCCTATTTGGAAGCTGGAACTCCTACTTAAAGTGTATTATTTGTTTCAGGGGTACAGGTCTGTGATTCATCTGTCTTAGACAAGTCACAGCACTCCCCTTAGCACATACCCTCCCCAGTGTCCATCACCCAGCCACCCCTTCCCCTCCAGCAACCCTCAGTCTGTTTCCTGAGATTAAGAGTCTCTTATGGTTAGTCTCCTTCTCTGGTTTCATCTTGTTTCATTTTTCCCTCCCTTCCCCTATGATTCTCTGTCTTGTTTCTCAAATTCCTCATATCAGTGGGGTTGTATGATAATTGTCTTTCTCCAATTGACTTATTTCTCTCAGCATAATACCCTCTAGTTCCATCCACACCATTGCAAATGGCAAGATTTTGTCTTTTCTGATGGCTGCATAATATTCCTGTGTGTGTGTGTGTGTGTGTGTGTGTGTGTGTGTGTACACCACACATCTTTATACATCATCTGTTGATGGATGTCTAGGCTTTTTCCATAGTTTGGCTATTGTGGACATTGCTGCCATAAACCTTGGGGTGCAAGTGCCCCTTTAGATCACTACATTTGTATTTTGAGGGTAAATACCCAGTAGTGCATTTGCTGGGTTGTAAAGTAGCTCTATTTCCAACTTTTTGAGGAACTTCCATACTGTTTTCCAGAGTGGCAGCTCCAGCTTGCATTCCCACCAACAGTGTAGGAGGGTGGAACTCCTACTTCTACCCAGCATGGGTGTCATTAGAAGCCTCTCCCATCTTGGGTGTCCTAGGGCTAAGTGGGGAATCTGTACTACTACCTCCACCTGGTAGTAATGAGGTGATGGCATCATCCTTTCCCTGCCAGAGCCATGTCCTAAAAACCTAGCTAAAATAAACTTGAGATAAGATCCAGAGTCTCCTAATAATAATCCCTAAAAGTCTAGATTTCAGTAGAAAATCAGTTTGCCATATTGAGAACCTGGAAGATCTCAAAACTAAAGGCAACCTATGAAATGGGAGAAGATATTTGCAAATAACGTATCTGATAATGGGTTAATGTTGAAAATCTATAAGGAACTTAACAAACTCAACACCCAAAAAATAGATAGTCCAGTTAAGAAATGAACAGACAGGGGCGCCTGGTGGCTCAGTGGGTTAAAGCCTCTGCCTTCAGCTCAGGTCATGATCTCAGGGTCCTGGGATCAAGCCCCCCCTGGGGCTCTCTGCTCAGCATGGAGCCTGCTTCCCCCTCTCTCTCTGCCTGCCTCTCTGCCTACTTGTGATATCTCCCTCTCTCTCTCTCTCTCTGTCAAATAAATAAAATTCAAAAAAAAAATGAACATTTTTCCAAAGAAAACATCCAGATGGCAAATGGACACATGAAAAGATGCTCAATATCACTCCTCATTAGGGAGATACAAATCAAAACCACAATGAGATACCACCTCACACCCATCAGAATGGCTAAAATTAACACAAGAAACAACAGGTGTTGATGAGGATGTGGAGAAAGGGGAACCCTCTTGCGCTGTTGGTGAGACTGCAAGTTGGTACAGCCACTCTGGAAAACAATATGGAGGTTCCTCAAAAAGTTAACAGTAGAACTACTCTATGACCCAGCAATTGCACTACTAGGTGTTTACCCAAAGGACACAAAAATACTGATTTTGAGGGCCACATGCACCCTATTGTTAGGATTATCAGTAATAGCCAAACTATGGAGAAAGCCCAAATGTCCACTGACCAATGAGTGGATAAAGAAGATGTGCGGGGGTGTGTGTGTGTGTGTGTGTGTGTGTGTGTGTGTGTGTGTCTGTCTGTCTGTCTCTGTCTGTCTATCTAATGGAATATTACCCATCAAAAAGAGTATCTTGCCATTTGTAATGATGTGGTTGGAGCTAGAGTGTATTATGCTAAGTGTAATAAGTCAGAGAAAGATAATTATCATATGATTTCAATCATGTGGAATTTAAAAAACAAAACAGATGAATATAGGGGAAGGGGAAAAAAAAGAAGGGGAAGCAAACCATAGGAGACACTTAATTGTAGAGAACAAACAGAGGTAGTGAAAGGAGGGGCATGGCCTAAATGGTGACGGGCAATAAGTGCCCTCACAATAAGAGGGCACTTACTGTGATGAACGCTGGGTGTTATATGTAAGTGATGAGTCAATAAATTCTACACTTGAAACCAGTTTTACCATACATGTTAATTAGAATTTAAATAAAAATTTGAAATAAAATCTCAAGCTAAATGAAAAAAGACAATGTGTGCTAACACTGAGATGACAGAGATATTAGAATTATCTGGCAAAGTTTTCAAATCAGCTATGGCAAAAATGTTTTAATATACAATTATAAACATGAAACAAATGGAAAAATTAGTCTTAGCAAAGAAATAGTATAAAGAACCAAATAAAAATTTTAGAACTGAGAAATATGATCACCATTGAAACCCCCCTCCCCAAAAGAGAACAAAAAACAAACCCTCAGTTGGTAGGGCTTAACAAGCAGAATGAAGGGGATAGAGGAAAGAATTTGAAGATGGAACATTAGAAATTACCCAATCTTAACAAGCTACAGAAAATGAATTTAAAAAAGAAACAAGCACAGAGAGTCATAGGTACCGTGGACTGTCATGAAGGATCTTAGATTTTTGTTTTTGAAAGGAAAAGAGAGAGCAGTCTTGGTACTTAATGAAATAAAGGCTGAGAACTCCTCAGATATGATAGACCCAAGCAAGAGATTCAAGAGAGCTTCTTAGATTCAAGAAGCTGAGTGAATATCAAAATAGGATAAAATGAAAGTAATCTACCTGAGAAACATCATACTCAAACTTATAAAAACTGTAGGGAAAAAGATCTTGAAAGCAGTGAGAAGTATGATACTTATAGGGGGAAAACAATTCTAGGACATTTCTCCTCAGAAACCATAGAGGCCAGGACAAAGTCCCATGACATTATCAAATGCTAAAAGGAAAGAAGAATCAACTCCCAATTATCCAGCAAAAATGTCCTTCAGGAATTAAGACTAAATCAAGGTTTCTTAGAATAAGGAAAACTAAGACAATATGTTACCAGTAGTTTCAAAATAATGCCTATGGGAAATTCTCTAAACAGAAAGAAAACAGTAAAAGAAGGAACCTCAAAACATCAAGAAGGCTAAAAGAACACAGTAATCAAAACTCTGGGTGTATACAATAGATATTCCTTTCCTGAGTGACTTTTCTAAATTTGGTTAATGGTTAAAGCAAACATAATGCTGTCTGATGAGCTTTTAAATGTATATAGTGGAAGTAATTAAGAAAATTATAAACAAGGGCAAAAGGATGTAAAAAGAGGTAGAGTTGCTAACTATCACTTGAGCTAGTACAATGAACCCAGTTGTTTGTGATAAGGTATGTGTATATAATGCCCAGAGCAATAACTAAGAAAGCTATACAAAGAGATACACTCAGGATATTATAGGTAAATCAAAATGGAATCCTAAAAAAATGTTTACAGAGACCATAGGAAGACAGGAAGAAACAAAACAAAACTTACAACAAGAAATAGAAAAAGAAATGAAAAACAAAACCCTAACATTTTCAGTCATAATAAAGGTAAATACTATAAATAGAACAAAGGAGATTTGCAGAGTTGATTTTGTTTTTTAAAGATTTTATTTAGAGAGAGTGAGCAAGTGGGGAGAGGGGTAGAGGGAGAGGAAGAGTCCCCAGCACAGGGCTCGATCCCACAAGCATGAGATCGTGACCTGAGCTAAAACCAAGAGTTGGGTATTTGATCCACTGAGACACCCAGATGCCCCTGCAGAGTTGTTTTTTAAAAATGAAAGACCCAACTGTATGCTGTCTATGGAAAACTTCAATTATAACAATATGGATAGTAAGTAAAAGGTTAGAAAAAGATACGTCTTGTGAATATTCAAGTATTAGCTAAAAGAAGTAGAAATGGCTCTATTTATAGCGGGTAAAGTAGACGTCAGAGCAAAGAACAGTACCAGAGGTAGATTATATAATGATAAAAAATGTCAGTCCATCATGAGAACAGTAATACTAAGTATGTATGAACCAAACAGAACTGCAAAATATGTGAAGCAAAAACTGATAGAACTAAAAGAAAAAAAAGAACCTTTAATTATTGTTGGAGATTCGGCACCCTTGTTTCAACAATTGATAGAAAAATTAGAAAATCAGGAAGGATCTAGAACTCAGCAACACCATTAACCAGAAGAATCTAATCGACATTTATAGAACACTCTACCCAACAAGAGCACCTAAACATATTTTTTTTCAAGTAGCTACTGAATTTATACCCAAACAGACTCTATCCTAGGCCATGAAATAAGCCTCTACAGATTTACAAAAATTGAGATTATACAGAGTGAGTTCTGTAACCACAATAGAATCAAACTAGAAATCAATATCAGAAAAATAGTAGGGAAATCCTTGAACAGTTGGAAATGAAATGACACACTTCAAATAATTCAAGAATCAAAGAGGAAATTTCAATGAAAACATTAGTCAAAAATAATTTTTAAAAATTTATTAGCCTGAATGAAAATATAATGTTAAAATATTCCGGATACAGCTAAAGTAGTGCTGAGAGAAAATGTATAGCACTAAATGCATTCATTAGAAAAGAGAAAAATATCAAATCAGTAATCTAAGCTCCCACCTGAAGAACCTAGAAAAAGAGGATCAAAATAAACACAAAGTAGAGGGAAGGAAATAAGAAAGATAAGAGCAAACAATGAAATTGAAAACAGAAAAACAATAGAGAAAATCAGTGAAGCAAAGAGCTATTCTTTGAAAGGATTAATAAAATTGACACACCTCCAGCAAGACTACCAAAAAAAAGAGACAGATGATCTCTATCAGGAATGAAACGGGATATCACCACAGATCTTGCAAATATCAAAAGGGTAATAAGGAAATCTGGTTAACAACTCTACCCAAATAAATTTGTCAAACAATAGATGAAATGGATCAAAAGGCAAATACCATAACTCACCCCATATGAAGTAAATCAAGTGAATAGCCATATAACTATTAAGAAAACCGAATTCAGGGCACCTGGGTGGCTCAGTTGGTTGAGCAACTGCCTTCGGCTCAGGTCATGATCCTTGAGTTCCGGGATCGAGTCCCACGTTGGGCTCCCAGCTCTGCGGGGAGTCTGCATCTTCCTCTAACCATCTCTCCTCTCATGCTCTCTCTCACTTTCTCTGTCTCTCAAATAAATAAATAAAATCCTTAAAAAAAAAAAAAACGAATTCATATTGAAAAACTCACCAAAAGAATGGTGTCACTGGAGAATTCTATGAAGTGTTTAGAGAGGAATGAAAACCAGTTCTGTGTAGTGTCTTTCAGAAAATAGAAGAGGAGGGATGTTACCAGGTGGAGAAACTGGACAAATTGTACACAGAAACTCTTTAGATTATTTTTTACAATTGTGTGTGAACCTACCATCATCGAAAAATAAAGTTTAATTAAAAAAAAAGAAGTAGGGGGGTACGCCTGGGTGGCTCAGTTGGTTGAGCAGCTGCCTTCGGCTCAGGTCATGATCCCGGCGTCCTGGGATCGGGTCCCGCATTGGGCTCCTTGCTCGGCGGGGAGCCTGCTCCTCTCTCTGCCTGCTTGTGTTCTCTCTCTGTTAAAATAAATAAAACAAAAATCTTTAAAAAAAAAAAAAAAAAGAAGAAGTAGGGTTGCCTAGGTGGCGCAGTTGGTTAGGTGTCCAACTCTTGGTTTTGGCTCATGTAGTGATCTCAAGGTCATGAGATGGAGCCCACGGTGGCCTCTAGGCTCAGATGAAATCTGAGCTTGAGATTCTCTCTCTCTCTCCCTCTCCCTCTGCCCCTCCTGCTTGTGCACATACGTTCTCGCTCGCTCTCTCGCTCTCAAATAAATCTTAAAGATAAACAGAAAAAAGTTATTTTCTGCAGAAGACCAAAGTCTGAAAACAGACTTCCTTTTGGAAATAATATAAGCCGAAAGATAGTAGAGAAACATCTTTAAAGTATTAAAAACAACAATGACAAAAACTTAGGCTCTTTGATTCTAGAGCCTATACTCTTAACCATTTCTCTATGCTTCATCCTAAAGATAATAAAAACAGAGGTGGATGGAGCAATTGCACATACCACTTTCTCCTTTTGTGTGCCTGGGGAGTTAGAATGGTACAACCATCCTTTGAAAAGAAGATAACTATTCCTAGTTGCGGATTTGTTGCTTGTTTTCCGTTGTTTCCTTTACTTCAATGATCTTTTTAAAAGTAAAATTGGTTAATACATCACATTTCCTGTCAAGTAAGCCTATATTCTAGAAGAGAATAAAGTAAATGTAGAGGTAACTGCAATACAGGCACATTTGGATAAATGTCATAAAATAGAAATTCAGACAAAGCCTTTGGGAAATTTAGAGCAAGGATTCAGAGTACAACAAATTACGGGTATCAAGGAAGATTGCTTGTGAATCTGACTGAGAGTAGAGGATGAGGGAGGAACTGAGGATGCATCTGATATCTGTGTCTTGACTCAGATGAGAGCAGTGTCATAGTAGTGGTTAGATAGAAGTTCTTGGAATGCACAGATTTTGTGATTGTTTTCTTGTCTGCTTCGTTCTGCAGTGTATCCTTACTACCTAGAACAGTGCTGGGTACATAGTAAGTATTCAGTCAGTATTTGTTAAGTGAATGAGCAAACAAATAGAGAAATGAGAAGGCAGCGATCACCAGATTTTGTAGGAATGCTTTGATAGTGAGCTCCAGTTTGGGAGTTGTAAATGTGGGATCTAATCCTCAATATGCTATTAACCAGCTCTGACCATATTTTCAGCTACCACTTCAGCTGTCCCACAGATGGCTCTCAAAACTCCTGGAGAGAGCAATAATATAAGACACATGCTGATCAAGAACATTAGCTGTCTGACCCCATATGTAAAATGAAGAGGACAAGAGAAATGATTGTTAGTAAATGCAATTTTATATCTAGGGTACTTAGCACTTGGTCCATCATACTCAATAAAGGCACCATTGTCTGAACTTGAGTTACACATGGACTCCTGATATAGATAAGCCACCACACCTCTAATATAGCACATTAAAACTGTGTTTGAGTTACCTCATGCAAAAAGCTAAATGGTATTTTAAGGATATCCAGCCCAAGATCTTCATTTTAATTGGTGCCACAGTGGAAAAGTAACTTGCACAAAGTGATACCACTAACTGAAGAAAAGAAAATATGGAGGGGGGAAAAGGTAGTCAGGGACCAAACCTGGGGCTAATGTTTACATGTAAAGAGTGGGAGGAAAAATAGGAGAGAGATACTAATTAGTTGGGCTTGATATTGACTTTTATAGCCATCTTCTACAATGAATTTTATTTTCTAGAAAAAATGATATTGGCCTGGTAGGTATCTCTACCTACATTTCCCATTGACATCTTTATTTCAACATGTCTGAAACCAAATTGGAATGACTGGATATTAATTAAAACTGAGAGTGATTTCCGCGGTCTTCCAGGCTAAACTCTCATTTTACAGATGAGGAAAACAGATTCTTTGCTGGAGTGGAGGTCTCAATCTTCTTCGATTCATTTATAGCAATGTGAGCCATCATTCATCTCTTGTGTCACTTTTGCCTAGGTTGCAGAGCATTAACTTAGAGTCCTTTTGGCTTAGAGTGATCCTTCTAAGCTCATCCTGGCTAGTTGTTAAGAGCAGTGGGTTTTTTGTTTGTTCGTTTGTTTGTTTTTCTTTTTTTCTTCAATCAGCTGAATCCTTTAAGTTGAATCATGTGTAGAAACCCCATATGTAAAAAGAGACTTAGTAAGAGGAGCTGCTCTGAGTAGCTGAGATATGGTGGTGGGTGGGGGGATCAGGAAAGAATGAGTGTTACTCTGATAACTTAGCCCTCTCATTCCTGGAGGTCCTCTGGAGTGCCCCTGAGGTTAGGAAGCAATTTGAAACTTGTGGATTTGGAGGCCTGTGGGATCCCGCAGTGTTGGTTGGCACAAATGAGAAAGTCGCTAGTGTGTTTGTTCCATCAAGTTCCCCTGTGATTTCCACGTACCCTGGAGTAATGGTTTTTACTTCTTTCTTGAATCTAAGAAGTAAGAATGAGGCCATTAGGGCAACTAGGGTTTTAATAAACTCCCAGCCATCATTTAAAAACTCTCATCGGCCACATCTGTAGTTATTTACACAGACAAGCAGCTTTTTTGTGAATTAAGTGACTTGGAATAGATAATTTTGTTAGTATAGATACAGACTAAGAATTATTGTCACATGAGGAAAAGCTTAGCAATCAGCATATTGATCTTGCATAAACCCCTATAATGTTCTGATGAATTATAAAATACTTGACACATTTTTAATTGTTTTTATAGTATTATTTATAATTTTGAATTTTAGTCAGCAACTGATGAAACCCTGTTCTAGACACTATGGGGAGATAGAAGGAAAATAGAGCAAGGTCCTTGCCCTCACATTTGAGTCATGCTGAGTGCAGAATGAAGAACATGACATTTTAGGTTTTTTTCCTTTGTACTTGATTTCATCACCTGAGCTTTCTTTTTTATATTGGGTAATTTTTAATTTTAATTTACTGACTTGTAAAGCATATTCATTACTGAAAATTCAATAATTTAAGGTTCTGTGCTTTCTTTCAAATTATTATTAGATTGCAAGCCTGGGGAAAGATAAAGAAGAACTACATAATCAACTGCTTAAGGTTGATCCCGCAAGAGACAGCAAACGAATGGAGCATCTTTTTCAGGAGAAACTCCATTTGTGTCAGAAAGTAAGAGGTTTAGAGGCTGAAGTAGCAGAATTAAGGGCTGAAAAAGAGAATTCTGGTGCTCAGATAGAAAACGTCCAAAGAATTCAGGTGCGGCAGTTGGCTGAGATGCAGGCTACAGTCAGATCCCTAGAGGTAAGATTTTAATTGCTTCCCGGTAGAGTATGGCATGCTTTTTTAAAAGTGCAATTGACAAGCCTTTGATTTTTAGAGCATAAATGTATGCTCACCAATCTAATGCTGACGCATTTGTAGAGTCCCAAGAGTATATATTCTTTTTGTAAAGAAGAAAGCTATTGATTCATAAGCAATAGCTATGCTGCCACATTTACAAAGGGATTATTTATTCTTTGGGAGTCAAGACACCTAGTTGAAATGAATTAACCCTTGAAATGCCAGAAAGTAGAATATACCAAATTTTCAAAATTTGAATTTCTGAGGATTAAAGTCCTCTCAAACCAGAAAGAAGTTTCTTCCTGGATAGTTATTTCCTTACATGGAATTGAAAATATTAAAATCATAAATCCTGTTTAAATAAAAATACCATACTTTTATATCTTATGACAGCTTCTTGCCAGGGTAATGAACGATTCAACTTGGTGCTAATGTATATTCAGTGAAATATTTCTCTGAGTTCATTAGGGAAAGATGAGAGCTGGCAGAGGTAGGCTGGTACTCCTAGAGGTATTCTCTGAAAATTCTTGGTTTCCATTGTTGGAGATGAATACCTTTTTCTTCATCCTCCTAGGTTCACAGGTTGGAGGTTGTGAATTAAACGGACAAAAGACAGATTAACAAGAGAAAAAAAATATTCATGTGTGTGTACAGGAGTTCAAGAAAAATGTGGCATGTGGTAGTTAGAATTTGGGGCTTACATACCACTTTACTAGGGAAAGGAGGGGGGAGAAAGGGCGCTATGGGAACACAAATGACTTTTAGGAAAGATAAATGAGCCTTTAGGAAAATAGATGGGAGATATGACAGTTTTGTGACAATGTGTAGGTGATTTCTTATCCTGGTACTGATTTCTCCCTTGATAGGAGTCAGTCTTCGTTGGCTATGAAACCCCATGGGAGAGGATTTATAATTCTTTTTGGAGGCTCTGCTTTTTAGCAGCTAAGAGGAGTTCAGGGAAG
This sequence comes from Nasua narica, assembly GCA_028533885.1. NCBI lineage: Eukaryota > Metazoa > Chordata > Mammalia > Carnivora > Procyonidae > Nasua > Nasua narica. The sequence goes on along the minus strand of CM052807.1, from coordinate 97,124,776 downwards.
AACCTTTTTCTGTGTGTCTATTGATTATCAAATGCCTTCAGCTCAAAATAATTTGTATGCCACTGTGGCATATTCTCCATCCCTTAACCATCTTATTTAGTTGTGCTTACTTTTCCTAGTTCTTAGGGTACAGGGAGCACATTGAGATGTTTTAAAGAGAAGTCACCTTTTTATTTTTTGGATGAAGCCTCCGACAGTATTTACTGGTTTCCTGAACTAAAGTTCTGTCATTGGACCTTAGACATGAGGCAGTTCAGAATGGTACTGTTATGTTGCTACCCTTCCATCTTTAATGTATTTATAGTGACAGAATAAGTGGGATGATTGCAATTGAATATAGCATATCCCAATGCAAAGCTTTTCACTGAGGTCATTTAGAGTGGATGATTTTCAGGACAAGTTGAATGATTACAAAAGATGGGAGGTTCATTTGTGACATTTTCAAAAGAGCCTGTAAATTTTATCATTTGTCAGATGAAATGAAAAGAAGCATTTCTTTCTTTGATTTTTTTTTGACTGTCATTGTGCCCAAAGAGTATCATTTTATAGGTGAGGAAAACAGTCTTTTTCTGAATTATTTGTTGAATATACTCTTATCATATTTAAGATTTGTAGGAAATGAGATCTTATAAAACTGTGAAGCTTATTTTTAAATGTCAAACATTTTAATTTTAACTATTTTGAGTAGAAATTTATTTTTAAAAAGCATTTGGTTTTCACTTTCTAGTGAAAGAGTACTATGAGTGTTACCAACCAGAAATTTTCTTGACAATTTACAGACTTAAGAATCTTTCTGATATAATGGGTTCAAGAACTATTGAGCTCTTTGTTCATACTTCCAGAGTCTCCGGATTAGTTGAGGATTTTGAATTTTTAAATCTCATGTTTTTATTTGTTAATCTACCTTGATTTTCAGATTTTTAGTTCTCACTACTACAAATGAATCCTTTTTTCTACTTTCTATTATACATCTTTATTTCTTTTATGCATTGAAACCCCCAAAAATGTTTGTTTGAATTGTGTCAGCAATAAGAGTAAATAGGTATCAAGTGAGTGCCTCAGGTGCTCTCTCTCATGAGAGAAGCGTGTTTTATTTTGTTGGTGGCTGTCGATATGTCTTTTGTCTAGAGACCGTTGTTGCATATTTCCTGGAGCAAATATCTTTCATTTGAATTCTACCAATACTTTGAGAAAACTCTTGCTTTGGTGCATGTTAATATTGTTGAGGTTTTGAATAATTTGGGGTAGTATGATTATACATATATTTAAAATCGTGCTTATTTTATTTATATATATATAATTATAAAAATTATGAATAAATTTAAAAATATTTTTTAATAAAAGGCTGAAAAACAGTCAGCTAAACTACAGGCTGAACGCTTGGAAAAAGAACTACAATCAAGCAGTGAGCAAAATACTGTTCTCATCAGTAAATTGCACAAAGCTGAGCGGGAAATAAATACATTGACCAGTAAAGTAAGTCATTAATATCTCTAGTTCAGTTTTTAGAATGCTTGATATTGCATAATGACAAAGAAATTTGTATTCAAACTGTTTAGTTCTTTATATTGAAATCTTTTTTATCCTATCATTCTGTCTTCCAAATACATGTAAAATCTGACTAATTTTTACTATCTTTACTTTGACTACTCTTGTCCAAGCCATGATTTCTCTAGGTTTAATTTTTACAGTAGCCTCCTGACTCTCTACCTATTCAGAGCTCTGCATGCTCTGGCCTCTGCAGTCTTCTCCAGAGCCTTCACAGTCCATTTTCCCTCCTGTCCACTTTGCTCCAGCCTTACTGGCCTTCTTCTCACTCCTACTTACTTCTGTCCTAGGACCTTTGCACTTGCCTGCTGACAGGGTCTTCCCTCAGATCCATATAGTTTATTTTCTTGCCTCTTTAGACATTGCATTGGAGAGGCCTTCCTTGTCTTCACATTGTAAAATACCATCTTCCCTCTTCCTGCATCACTATCCGTCTTCTTTACCAGCTTTATTTTTCTTCATAGCTCTTAACGGCATTTGATATATTTATATTTGTTTATTTTTTGTCTCTCCTCTTCTCTCATACACCCTTTTCCTTCAACCAAATATAAGCTTGGGGACATTGCTTTTATTACTCCTTGTACCTCCATCTCCTGGAACAGTGCTGATACACAACAGGCACTCTATAAATACTTGTTAAATGAGTAAATTAGTAACAGCAGCAAGGTCTGCATGTATGTTATTTTTATTTTTTAAAAGATTTATTAGAGTGTGTGTGAGAGATGGGGAGGGGCAGAAGGAGAGAGCGAATCTCAAGCACACTCCCCACTGAGCATGGAGCCTGACATGGGGCTTGATTCCAGGACCCCCAAGATCATGATCTGAGCTGAAATCAAGAGCTGTCCACTTAACCGACCAAGCCACCCCAGGTGGCTATATTATTTTTAAAAGAATATATATAATGGTTAGCACATCTTTTATATACCAAGTTTTCTCAGGAACTTATAGTTTTTCCCCTTGCATGCTTTATGTATAAGGAATCTGATAACCAGAAATAGAGCAGTGATTAAAGTATTTTTTAGAAAACTGTAGTGAATAACAATCATCTCTGGAGTTAAGACAGACTAGATTCAAATTCCATTTCTTTTTCCTACTAGCTGTGTGACCTTGAGCAATTTACTTTCTCCCTGAAACTTTTAGTGTTTTTCTTTATAATGCAAGACTAATATCTACCTATAGATTATGGTAAAATTAAATGCAATATTATGCATAAAGCACTTTGCATAAGGTCTAGTAGATAATTACCCAAATACTAGTAGCTATTATTAATGGTAGTACTTGGGGGCATCTTCAAGATCTTGGAAATAAGTTTGGTTTCTGAATCAATGAAATTAGTTATTTTCCATCAGAGCAAAGTTATGTAAAATTACCTTGAAAAACAAAATGGCTCCCAGACCAGAAGGAACTTACTGTAGCCTAGTAGAAATAAACTTATCTAAAGGAGTAATGTAGGGGCACCTGGGTGGCTCAGTGGGTTAATAAGCCTCTGCCTTCGGCTCAGGTCATGATCTCAGGGTTCTGGGATCGAGCCCTGCATCGGGCTCTCTGCTCAGCAGGGAGCCTGCTTCCCCCTCTCCCTCTGCCTGCCTCTCTGCCTACTTGTGATCTCTCTCCTCTCTGTCAAATAAATAAGTAAAGTCTTAAATATATAGATAGATAAATAAATAAAGGAGTAATGTAGTCATCATAAATTCCTTGGCCAAGGAATTATTGGAGAGAACTTAGGCAGTATTCATAACAGAGAGAAGAGAGAGTTTTAGTCAATAGAATGTAAGTATGCTGTCCCATCGAAGAGATAATTCCTAAAGTGGGAAGGAATACACCAATCCGTTTTAAATGGTGGGCATGAAACTATCAATTCATTCCATTTCATTTGTTCTGATTGTATGATCACCAAACAACTTTCTGTTATTTAACTTCCCATGTAATTTTTCTACAGGGAGAGAATGCACACTGGTCCTTCAGACTTTCCATTATAGTTTTTTCTCACAGCTCTGATTTTATAAACCAATCTTTGTAAACTTTATTAATGTTAGTTTAACCTTGAGAGTGGTGATTCTTTGTCTAAAAGGCCATGAGCCGTAATACTACATGTATTAGATGCCACCCTTGGGAGATAGTCCACCCAGTTTTTTCCATGGCAAACACATACTCTTTTAAAAATGTTTGCAGGTTCTGTCTCTAGTGACATTTAAAATTTTGTTTAAGTTTTTATACTTTATGGTTTACAAAGTGGTTTTGTAGCCAGTGTATCATGTAATTCATTAGACATGGCTGACACTAGAAAGAATAAGTGAAAATTAGGCAAGAAAAATTTTAATTGTTGAAATACCTTAATTCTGGTGTGTTCTAGGCTAGCTTACAGATTGAGACTAAGATGTATTTAGAAATTAAAAACTGTCATTTTGGAGGGGGTAAAGAAGTGCAATAGAAAAGGTCATGGACTTTGAATCAGATAAATCTGTCTTTTGATCCTGACTCATTTATCTCACTCATTACCTGTGTGACTTCTGATTTGCTTAACTTTTAAATGGGAATAATGCCTTTCTCTTATGAGATTTTTCTAAGATTAAAGATGGTATTGAATACAGTAAATAGTAGCCTATGATGAAAATAATGTCAACAGTTTTACACTAGTGATATCCTTACATGAGAAAATGATATACATAAAGAACACAGAACTTTGAACCCGTGACAAATTCTGTTCCTCACTATATCACTGTGTAGAACTTTAAGCACGTTTCCTCATAGATGAAATGACACATCGTTCTAGCTCATCCCTAGGAACTCATCCAGCCTACAAGATTGTATAAGTCCTACTAGAAAATAAATTAATAATTGATTCCTGATTAACCTAAGTAGATTTTTTTATACATCCAAATGTATACATAGAGAGAGAGAGTTCCTATAATGATAGAGTATACAAAGAAATAGAGTACACAAAGAAGTAAATTCAGGAAGTTCTCCCATGCCTTTTTTCCAATTCTGGTATTGCTAAGAGTTGCCTAATTTTAAGGGCATGCTCATGTTTTTTGCATATAAATGGCATATTAAAAAACCACCCTTCAGCTTTAGACAAACCAAGTTTTCATTTGGAATCATGCATGTAAAAAGATTTCATTGGAATGATAAATTTAAAATGATATTTCAAACATGATTGTCACAGTTTTCTTTGCAACTTGAAATTTTCATCAATATTTTGCAACTCTAGCAAATGGTTGTTTGCAATGCAAAGGAGCACCTGGGGTGTATTTGTCTAAGTTATTCAAATTTTGTAAATGTTTGTCAGGTTTTTGAACAAAATTATGTCAGTGTGATTCAGTGTCTTGGATTAAGAAGTGTCACCAAAGATGGCCTGAAAATGGTGACCTTAAAGATACTTTACGTTCAATGAGATAAATTCTAGTTACCTCAGGAAGTGTTTGATTTTTAAAACTCCAATAAAATAGGCAGTTTAAGGAAATTATCCCACACAGTCCTTATTAGCTACATTAATGAGGTCATACCATTTCAGACCTTTGAAAAAGATCAGTTTAAGCACTGTCTCTTTGGAATTTGTGTTAAGAGCTTCTTGAGTAATACATTTTTTCAACTATATCTTTCTTGCTTACATATGTTTTTTTGCATGTCTGTGTATATGTGTATGTGTAACTTAACAGATTTTGAACCCTTGTAAAACGCCTAATATTGCCATTTTTTATGGTCCTTAAAGTTAGTAGTACTAGGTAGTACTTTCTGGATATTGGACTTCTGTTACGGCAAAAGCATGAAGCAAATTGACAATACGAAGGCCCAAATGGAAAATGTATTGTGAAAAAAAAACAAAAGAGAAACAGGATGTCTTGGCCCAGGGGAGCTTCAGAAGACTCTTGAAATTATATGCAACATTTTAACCTTACGCATTTTGTTTAGGAAATGATCTTTAGTTTTCCTGGGAATTTTGAGGCCTGATCACCAAAAAGGTAAAGAACCAGGGATCTAGAGTCAGAAAGAAAAGTTTATTGTGACTAGTTGGGATTTGACTCAGATTATGTATAGAAAGTGCTACTGTTTGTCATAGCTCAGTAATACAATTCATCTAAGTTTTTCATTTTTAATCCTTTTAATATATTTTTAGAAAGTTAACAATTACTATTAGTATAAGTGCATTCATTATTTTAGAATTATAGAAATGTGGCACTAAAGGAAAACTGAAACTCCCATAGATCCATAGATGAGTAAATTCAAATGGAGCGAAGACAAATACTTTGAGCATATAGCACTAGTTTAATAATAAAAGTAGGCCTGAAGCCAGACTTTACTTGTTTGACTTCCTGTCTACTGTTCTTTCAGTTTCAATAATTACAGTTTAGTTGAACAATATTTTCTCAGGATGAAATGATTAAGAAATAGGTTTTTATATATTTCATAGTTCTTGTTAAATCAAGTTTTTGCAAAATAAGATGGCTGTAGTTTTCCACCTTATATTTAGAGAGGCTATGGTGTGGCTTGTTAATTAACTGCTATGTCATTCTTAACTTTTTACAGCTAGTATATAATAGCAGGTTATAATTTCATTTGTTATAGAAATTGGATTTTCATTATAGTCATAGTTCTTCAAACTTTTAAAACATTTATAGTTTTAATTCTGTCTATGAAATTATAATGTAGTAGACCCCAATCCACAGAAAGTTTAAGTTGTTAAATAAAATTTCTTATCTGCTTTCATGTAGTTGAACATTGTTCTGTGAGACTTGCTTTCAGAAATGTTTGAAATTGCAAACCTGGTGTCAGCACAATATATTCATTTTATGTAGTATTTAAAAATCTGTAGGTTTATTTGGAAGCAAAGCATGCATCTTAAATGTGGTTAGCAGTACAAAGGCAGCACAGTACTTGCTCCTCTGTTTTTCTTTAAGTGAGGATGTTGACCAAACCATTCCTTACAGTGTTCTTAAGACCTTTCATAGGTGGACTCCCTTTGGTAAAGCACTTCTCTTTCTCATCTTTCCCCTCTTTGGCTCTAGAAACTTTTTCTCGTTTGTTTTTATAGATTTCTGTTGCACTAAAGTATATGATCCTCTACTGTCCTGGTCCCAACATCTTACATTTTACATATTTGGCTTGTATATATATTTGTGGTTTTCTACTCTAATTTCATAATTTTATGCATTAGTGTGTCAGAGTACAGGTTTATCTAATTTTTATGTCTGTATTGGTTAAATCCTTATTATAGGATTAACTGTAGGATTAACTTTAGAAGCACCCTACCAAAGGGAAAGAATATGGAAAATATTCGAGGGTAGTACAGATAGCCGGAGGGATGAAGCTTTCTTGTTTGCTTCTGTAATCCCCGCTCTTAAAACTGTACTAGGGCATATAATAGGTACTCAATAAATATTTATCCAATGAATGAATACTACTCATGAACTAAAATCATTCAATTTTCAAAAGGATTGTCGCAGAGGAAACTAAAAATGATATGTGATTGGTTAATCATCTGGAAAATATTGACAATTATTTCCATTCACTCAGGGCTTTAAAAGAATCCGATTTGGGCAGTAAAAGTTTAAATTAGATTTATGTGCTTTATACTCATTCTTCCCGGTGCCACCACATCCACACACACACACACACACCAAATTCAACTGATTCTTCCTTCTTCCCACTTCGTTAATCTTTTGTCTCTTATTTAGTGTCTTTACCTTCAGTTTCTTAATATTAATTTGCAATTAGAGTTAATTTTCTGAAACAAAGTTGATTGTTTCACCTTCAGTAGCTAACAGGAAATGCAGCCCTTTTGTACAGCATATAAAGTTTATTCCCTGCCACCCCACAGATTTCATGCCTTTCTCTGCTCTAACACATTGCTCATTGTTTTCTTGCAAGCATACTGTGTGACGTTATACCTTTATAACATTTTATGTGCTGTTTATGTTTATGCCTTCTTGTCACCAGCACTTTTTTTAAAGGGAGGTTTCAGGTTTTTTTCTCTGAAGATGAGCCGGTCAGTGACTATTGGATCTTAGGTATTTGTAGTAAGCCTTTTAAGGCGAGATTAAGCCAGGTGACCTCAGCCTGATATTTGTGAAGAAAGAACTCAATTCTGTTAGGAAAAGGCTGTTTTCTTGATACCAGATACTGTTCAAGCCCCTGAAGCACCTTCCCTCTTGGAAGGTACTTACACTGTGTGCTCTGCTACCAAAACATTTTCTCATTTCTACTGATGTTTTTGGGTAAGCAGTTAATGGCAAGAAAATGACCTGTAGTAATTTCAATTTCTAATTATCAACAGGTAAAAGAACTTAAGCATTCAAACAAACTAGAAATAACAGACATCAAACTGGAGGCAGCAAGAGCTAAGAGTGAGCTAGAAAGAGAAAGGAATAAGATTCAAAGTGAACTGGATGGTAATATATGATTTCCCATGCTTTTTACTATTATTTTGCATACAAACAAATTATTTAAATAGATCAAACTGAATTTTTATTTCCAGATTTTGAGCCTAACTGAATTTTAAACTTAGAGCACATATGGATTGTTTTTATGTTGAATGCTTATTTCGTGATGTATCTTTTTAAAAAAATCAGTCTTATGTTTATGCAGTTATTTGATTAATACATAAATTAAGGGAAGCTCTACAAATGGGATTCCATACTTTCTTGGTTTATAGTTGTGAATCTATTTAGATCATGTGATTATTAGTCACAGACCATTTTAAGTGGTGTTAAGACCATTTTAAGAATGTAAGGAAGAGGGACACTTGGGTGGCTCCATCGGGTAAGCATTTGCCTTCAGCTCAGGTCATGATCCTAGGGTGCTGGGATCAAGTACCACATTGGGCTCTCTGCTCAGCGGGGAGCCTGCTTCTCCTTCTGCCTGCCGCTCCCCCTGCTTGTGCTCGCTCTCTCTCCCTGAAAAATAAATAAAATCTTAAAAAAAAAAAGACATAAGGATGATAAGTGGATCCTAGGCCCAAATTTTGTTTTTATGTAGACACTAAGCTAGTTATTGAGCCTCACTTATTTTTAAGCTCCAGTGTAGTCTTAGAATGTCCTTCTCATCAAGATTCCTCAGAATCATGTGTTTTCTGAATTTTCTTAAAGGGTGTTTAAATAAGCTACCTTTGGCCTATAACTGTCCTCAAGTTGGTCTTTAGTTGAACTGGCCTCTGTGGTTTCAGACAGCTTATGATGAATTAGTGTTTTCATCATTAATCTATCTCTACTTGATGTTGATTCATTAATTTCTATAGAGTTAAGGAGTAACTTTTCAAGGGACTTAAATACTTTGTAATCTAGTTATGATCACAAGGGACTTTGTGATCTAGTTATGCATTCTTTTTAAATTTTGTATTAGATATGAATTTGTTTTAGTTATTCTATCTGCAAAATACTTGCCATATCAATCTAAGGAAAATTTGTGAATTCATGGGCTAAACTTGAAGGTTCCCAATTTGTATTTCTTTTTTTTTTTTTTAAGATTTTATTTATTTGAGATAGTGAGAGCAAGAGCATGAGCTGGGGGACAGAGGGAGAGGGAGAAGCAGACTCCCCACTGAGCAGGGAACCTGATGTGGGGCTTGATCCCAGGACCTGGGATCATGACCTGAGCCGAAGGCGCCTGACTTAACCGACTGAGCCACTCAGGTACCCTTCCAATTTATCTTTCTATTGGAAATCTAACAGTTCTGTTAGAATATAGGTTTTGAAGGGTTCCATGATTTTATTCATTCTACTTTCAACCAGCTTTATGATGACACTGTTTATGGGGCTAAGGTTACAAAACCCTTTTAGAAGTGAAGTAAGTATTTATATCTCTTTGGATATCACCTGGGTTGATGCCCCCAGCTCTCAAGAGTCAAGTGAGTAAATGTATATAGTTTTTTTATTAAAGTGTTTATATATGTATGCTAAATAAAATAATGATAATAGTTAACTGAGTTTTAGTCTGTTTCATTCTTAAAAGGTTTATTAATAATGTAAAGATCTTTGAGAATACATATCCAGAATTAAATTCTGCGCTCTTTTAGTTGTCTTATCAGTTTATGGATGCTCGCTGTTATGACTTTTCAGCTTAATAACATTGAATACAGTATATCTTTTTCCTTAAAAAAACACTAGGATTACAGTCAGACAATGAAATTCTCAAGTCAGCTGTCGAACACCACAAAGCTCTCCTAGTAGAAAAGGATCGTGAATTAATACGTAAAGTACAAGTTGCCAAGGAAGAAGGTTATCAAAAACTTGTGGTATTACAAGATGAAAAGTAAGTACTTAATCACCTTATTTTGTGTTCAATCTCCTTGCAAATGAAAACATTTTGCTGTCATTGCATCCTTATTTTAGTTCTTATAATTACCATCTTTTGTTTTAGGATAGAACTTGAGAACAGATTAGCGGATTTAGAGAAAATGAAAGTGGAACATGACGTCTGGAGGCAATCTGAAAAGGATCAGTGTGAAGAGAAATTGCGGGCTTCACAGATGGCAGAAGAGTCGGCCAGAAGGGAACTTCAGAGTATTAGGTTATATATGTGTATATATATTTTAAACTTCATTTTGAAATAATTTCATAGCTAACAAAATATTGTAAAAGTCATACAGGGAATTCCCACCTGACCTTCACCGAGGTCTCTAAAGATTGACATCTTACATAGCCATATTATAATAATCAAAGCTAAGATACTAACATTAATATAATCAGGAAGTAAATACTACTGTTATCAAACCTATAGACTTTATTCAGATTTTGCCAATTGTCCTACTGATATCCTTTTTCTGGTCCAAGATCCAGTCTGGAATCATACATTTCCTTTACTTGAAGAGTGCTGACCAGTTATTTTATTGATTGTCCCTCAATTTGAGTTTGTCTTAAATTCTTTATGATTAAATTCAGGTTATATATTTTAGCAAAAATAACACCAAAGTCATATGTCCTCAGTGCATTACATTAGGAGGTATATTATTTGTCCCCTTACTGGTGGTGTTCACTTTGGTTAAGGTGGTGTTGGCCAGATTTTTCCAGTGTAAGATGACTGTTTTTTTCTCTCTGTGATATATAATTATCTTATGGGGAAATACTTTGAGACTATGTTTTCTTTTAAGATTTTGTTTATTTGAGAGAGAGAGAATGAGAGAGAGAGAGAGAGGATAGAAGTCAGAGGGAGAAGCAGACTCCCTGCTGAGATGGGAGCCCAATGCGGGACTTGGTCCAGGGACTCCAGAATCATGACCTGAGCCGAAGGCAGTTGCTTAACCAACTGAGCCACCCAGGTGCCCCCTATGTATATTTTCTTGTGATACCTTCTCATCATATATTCTTCCACTCATCTTAACACCCAATGGCCAAATCTGAGACAGTTTGAGCAAAGAAATAAATTATAATAAAATGTTATAATCCATACGATAAAATAAAAATCTATGTGTCTAGATGATATAAAGTATAATATTTAGAAGGAAAGCTCCTTTCAGGGAAATTCCAACTAATAAATGTAGAAAGAATGCTGGAAACAGGAAAGATCATTTGGCAGAAATTATAGTAGAAATGATAGGCATGGTATTGAAAATTTTCAAAGGTTTTCAGCATCTCTGGAGACATTCATAATTTTTCTTCTCATACTATTAATATTATGTGTTAATGGATTTCTTACTCTTGAACCAACCTCAATTTCTGAAATAAGTATCTATTTATTCTATAGAAAACAGTCTGTTAAAGCTCTTTGACTCTGTTGGAATCAATTTTGATAATCTGTGTTTTCATAAGTTATTTCCTCTTGGTTTTCAAATTTGTCCTCATAGAGGTCTGCAGAATTGTTTTTATTTTTCAATTTGTTCTGTTTCAATGCTTACTCTCCCTGGGCCATTTCTTATTTATATATGTGCTTTCTTCCTCTCTTTGTTAATCTAGTCAGCTAGTGCTTTGTTGATTTTATTCTTTTTATTGTGATAAAATATACATAACAAAATTCCCTATTTTAATCATTTTAAACATACAGTTCAGTATTTTTTTAAACTAGGAATTCGATTTATGGAGTCAACTGTTTTTCTATTTCCTACCTCATTAATTTCTACTTTCTTCTTCTTTCTGTGTTTTTCTGCCATTAAAAAGTTTTTATAGTTTTATTAGTGTTTAATGTACATAAAATAAAATTCACTCATTTAAATAATGTGCAGTTTGATGCCTTTTGGTAATTGTATAAAGTTTTGTAATCATCACCATACTAAAAGCAAAGCACAGTTCTATTACCCTAAGAGTTTCTCCTTATCTCTTTGCACTTGACCTCTCCTCTGATCCCCAGCCTTAGGCACCCCTAGATTTATCCATGTTGTTGCATATATCAGTAGTTCATTCCTTTCTATTGCTGATTAATACTCCATTGAGTGGATATAACATGATTTATTTATTCATTTTCCTTTCGATGGACAGATATTTGGGTTGTTAGTAGTTTGGGGCTATTATAACTGATGTTGCTATGAACATTCATGTAGAAGTCTTTGGGCATGCATTTTTATTTCTCTTGGTTATATATCTAGGAATGACATTGCTGAGTGATGACATATAGCAATACTGTTTTGTAACATATATAGTAAAACTGTTTCACAGAGTGATTATGCTGTTTTTCATTCCCGTAGCAACGTATGAGAGTTCCCCTGTGACAGTTCCATTTGATTAACACATCTTGACTGACACTTGTCATTGTCAGTCTTTTTAACCTAACTCTAGCAGATGTGTAATAATATATCATTGTGGTCTTTTTTTTTTAAACTTAGTATGTATGTATGTATTTATTTATCTATTTATTTATTTGACACAGAGAGGGGGAGAGAGAGAGAGAGGGATCACAAGTAGGCAGAGAGGCAGGCAGAGAGAGAGGAGGAAGCAGGCTCCCTGCTGAGCAGAGAGCCCGATGCGGGGCTCGATCCCAGGACCGTGAGATCATGACCTGAGCCAAAGGCAGAGGCTTTTAACCCACTGAGCCACCCTGGCATCCCCTATCATTGTGGTCTTAATTTGATTTCCGCCAATGGCTAATGATGTTTAGCATCTCATAATATGGTTTTTTGAAGTATTCGTCCAAATATTTTGCCCATATTCAAAATTGGGAAGTTATTTTCATACTGAGTTGTAACAGGACTTTATTTTGCATAGAAGCCCTTTGTCAGATACATATTTGACAGTTATGTTCTAAGTCTGTGGATTGCTTTGTTTATTTTAATTGTGTCTATTGAAAGCAAAATTTATTTTGATGAAGTCCGTTTTATCATTTTTTTCTTTTCTAGTGTGTGTGGGTTTTTTTTAATTTTTAAAAAACTTATTTAAGTGATCTTTATGTCCCACGTGGGATTTGAACTCAGAACCCTGAGGTCAAGGCGCGTGCTTTATGGACTGAGCCCTCCAGGCAGTGTTTTATGTGTTCTGTTTAAGATAAAAGCTTTGCCTAATCTTGTGTCACAAAGATTTCTATTTTGTTTTCTTACACTTAGATTTTATGATCTAGTTCATGTTAATTTCTGCGTGGTGTGAGGTGATGGTAAACATTCATTTTTTATTTGATGTTATATAGGTATCCGGTTGTTCCAGCATCATTTGTTGAAGGCTGTCTTTTCCTCCATTGAATTATTTTGGTTCCTTTGTTGAAAATCAGTTGACCATTTAAGTGTGTCTGTTTCTGGACTCCATTGATCTGTTTGTCCGTCTTCACATGAATATCACGCTGTCTTGACCACTCTGGCTTTATAGAAGTCTGGTGGAGGTGGTACAAGTCCTCCACCTTGTTCTTTCTTGTAAAGATTGTTTTGGCTCTTCTTTTTTTATTTTAATATTTTATTTATTTATTTAACAGAGAGAGAGAGAGATCACAAGTAGGCAGAGAGGCAGGCAGAAAGAGGGGGAAGCAGGCTCCCCACCGAGCAGAGAGCTGGACATGGGGCTCGATCCCAGGACCCTGAGATCATGACCTGAGCTGAAGGCAGAGGTTTAACCCACTGAGCCACCCAGGCTCTCCTGTTTTGGCTCTTCTAAGTCCTTTTCCTTTCCACATAAATTTTAAAATCAGCCTGTCACCTTTTTGAAAAAGGCTTGTTAGGGTTTTGATTGGAATTACAATGACTCTGTAGCTCAGTTTGAGAAGAGTTGTCATCTCAACAATATTGAACCTATCCAATCCATGAATATGGCATGTCTCTTCTTTAATTAGATCATCTTTAATTTCTATCATTAGAGTTTTATAGTTTTCAATGAATATGTCATGCATATCTTATGTTACATTTTATTCCTCAGCATTTTTATGTGATTATAAATGGGAGCGGTTTTTTAAAAATTTCACTTTCTGTTTATTGCTTGCATGTGGAAATATAGTTAATGGACTTTTATGTAATGACCTTGAATCCTGTGACCTTACTAAAGTCATGTATTTTCTACTAGCTGCTTTGTAGATTTTGAGTTTTCTAAGATCATATCGTTGCCTTATGCTTTCTTTTATTTTATTTTTTTGTTTTATTTTGAGTTGGGACTTTAACTCAAATGTTTGTTCTTCATTTTTCGTGGTAAAGTTTCTAGTATGAGATTTTTCTTATCCCTGTTTTAAGTATATTAAGTATATTCTCTAGTGTTTTATCATTATCTTTTAGGATTTTCTAATTTCAATTTACATTTTCCTTTTCACTCAAGAATTAATAGATGTATTAATAGAAGGTGTAGTTGTTTAATAAGAGATGAAATTAATACTTTGCTGGGACTGTCATAATAAAGTACCATAGTCAAGAGGGTTTAAACAATAAAAATTTGTTTTCTGATAGTTCTGGACATTGGAAGTTTGAGATCTCAAGGTGTTGTCAGATTTGGTTTCTCCTGAGGCCTCTTTTGTCATTAACCACCATTAGGTGGTTAGTTTCTTGCTCTGTCCCCATACTGCCTTTCGTCTGTGTACCTGTGTACCTCTAGTACCTGTCCTTTTTCTTATGAGGATACCACTCATAAAGATTAGGATTCACCCAGTCAGCTTTATTTAACCTTAATTACCTCTTTAAAGGTCCTGTCTCCAAATAGAATCACATTCTAAAGTACTCCGGTTGAGATGTCAACATACAAATTTTGGGGAGACAAAATCTTAACGGAAGGTTTTTTAATTTCCAGGTGGGAGGCCTTTTTAATTTATAGTTTTATTGCATTGTAATCAGAGAGTATTGTTTCTATTATTTCTAATTTATGGAATGCACTGATATTTTTTTTGTGACCTAATAATATATTAAGGCCAGGTCTAGGATTAAGCAAGTGAGACACCCAGGGTAAAAAATTTAAGGAGACACTCTTCTATGTCAATACTGAACATGCTCTAAAGCTTTAGAGCTTTAAATTCCACTAAACTTAACGTACAGCATTATATTAATCTCATTACTCAGGAAAAAATTACTCAGGCAGAGGTATATGTATTATTTATTCATGTCAGTTTTTATGAATGATTAATTTAAATGTTGACTGCTACAATTCTAGAGCCATAAATCTGTAATGGATTTGGAGAGCCAATTTTGTCCTACTCTTCTCTTTTAGAGGAGTACTTTTTTTTTTTTTAACTGTTCTAGACAGGAAAAGCTCTTTTTTTTACTTCTCCTTGACAATATCGAGAAAGGAGAGAGATACTCTCCCCAGAAAAACCCCACTCTAATGTTTTATCCCATTATGGTTCCACAGTTTAGCCAGTTAGGATCTTTTCTGTGAGAATTTAAGCCTGTTTCTCCTGGTTTGGCTTCTGTTGACATAGTGATAGATGTCAAGCAAACTGTTACTACTTGGAGACAATAATGAATGTGGCCCTTAGGGCTTTTTGTTTGTTTGCTTTTTTCTATATAAAATATCATTCATTTCTTTAGCTTTTCTTTAAGAAATCTTTTTCTTTTCCATTAGTCATTTTGATAATTTTTTTTATTTCTCTTCAGTTTCTCCAGATCATTTATAATGCATAATTGACCCCAACTTATTTTAAAATAAGGACATAGTAACTAACATAAAATATAGCAGAAAGAGTAATTTGCAAAATTTATATGACCTTTTTTTTTTTAAGATTTTATTTATTTCACAGAGATACAAGCAGGGGGAGCAGCAAACAGAGGGAGAGGGAGAAGCAGGCTCCTCAAGGTGCAGGGAGCCTGATACAGGGCTGGATCCTAGGGCTCTGAGATATGACCCCAGTTGAAGGCAGTCAGTTAACACCAACTGAGCTACCCAGGCGGCAGTATGTCACTTTTTTTTTTAATGGTCTGCAGTTGTGTTTTTCTCATGGCAGTTCTGATATTCTGATTTATAAATCTAGCTACATAAACCAAATCTATTTTGGTCATTCATTAAAATAATCATGATTGCAAGCTTGTCTTATTTAGAATTTATAATAGGTCAGCAAAAGATTACCTGTAGAGAAAAAGGTCTTGCTTAAGGAGCTGAAAAGTCTAAGTCATATAAACCAAAAGTATCCATTTATTTACAGACAACAAATATCTGTGATAAGTAGGATTAATTATTGCTTTGGCAGATGCTTTAAATTATTAATTATATATTAGTCTCCTGTCCTCATTAAAGTGGTTTCTTCTTCATTAGACTAAATAACAAAATTATTATTCTAATAGTATTCTGTATTTCAGGAGACTATCCCACCCCACAATGAGTTTATAAAATTCATAGTTACCTATAAATTAAAAATATGGAATAATTATTTAAAATTTTAAAATGTTTTAAGAAGGATTTTATTTATTTTTAAATATTTTGTTTAGTTGAGAAAGAACATGAGAGAGAGCGAGAAAGCACAAGCAGCGGGGAGGGGCAAAGGGAGAAGGAGAAACAGCCTCTCCAATGCGGGGCTCCATCCCAGGCCCCTGGGATCATGACCTGAGCTGAAGGCAGATGCTTAATAAACTGAGCCACCCAGATGTCCCTTGAAAAGGATTTTAAGTCAGAAACTATTTAGTCAACTTTTGGTTATGACAGTAATGCAATTCCAGCTAACTTAAGTGAAAAAAGGGTCTTTATTAGCAGACATAAATTGTGGAAAGAACAGGGATTGTGCTGGTCTCATGGACATCTGGATCTAGAAACCTTCCTCCCTCCTTTCATCTCACTCCTCTCTTCTAACTCTTGTATCTTTCTCTCTCACTGCTTTCTCTGTGAAGCCAAGACTTTATTTTTGAGATCAAAGAAGATAGGATTCTTACTTAATGTAAGAATGTAAGTTCTTAATGTAAGTTAAGTAAGTAAGTAACTTACTTAACGTAAGTCAGACAAATCTAGAAAAGAAGTTGGGCCTGGTTCATATGCCTATCCCTGGGTCCATCACTATGGCGAGGGGAATAGCGCCCTCTGACTCAACCTAGGTTTTATGCCTATTTCTGAGTGGTAGGGGTGGGGTTTGTTATCAGAAGTGAGGAGGAGGTATGTTGGGGAAATAGCAGCAATTACCAGCTCAAGGAAAGGGAACATGATCATTTAAATTAATCCTGTAGCGAATCCCTTATTTTTTGCATTGCTTAAAGCCAGAGCTCTTATTTTCCACTTGTGGCCTTCTGATTTTTTTCCGGAAACATTGAAAAAAAACTATCTGTGGCTTAATATGCCTCCTTTCTATTTAGATTTCATCTTTAGATGAATTATCTGTTGTGTATCATCTTATTGGGCAGGAAGGGGCTTATACTTGGCCAGTGGGACAAGTTCTGTTCCAGAATTTGAACTGCAAAGTGAGTGATAGAAGAATATGTGGCAACATTTGAAGAATAGACAGTTCTTTGGCATGTCCAATTCTGGTCAATTATTCTAGCCTGGTTCTGGTTCTCTAGTTTCCTGTTGATTCAGTGAGTCTCAGAGATACCTTCTCAGGAAAGTCTCCATTCATATTTTTGACCCATCTAACACCTTAGCCTTAGAGTTTATCTTCTCTCTGGTATTCTTTATCTTTATTCCACTTTAGCAGGCCCTATTTCTTGGACTTGGTCATCCCTTAGAACTGATCTTTTCAAGAACATAATTTTTTTTTCTCTTATCTACTTCAATCTCACTGAAGACACTGCAGTTTGATACTCAAATTGATATTGAAACCAGTTCTTGTATTTTTTTCTTCTAGTCTGTTAGCCTGGCTCCCTTGCTTCCCATTCAGCTTGGAATCTATTTGTCCACTATTCAGCTGTGCTCTTACTTGTACCTGAGAAAAAGCTCCTGTATGTAAATTCTCTCAACTTCTCACTGAGAATTTCAGTATCCTCATCTATTCTCTCCTTCCTTTCTATTTTAATGAAGATAATCCATTTTCCCTTTACTTCTCAAGAGTTCTGAATCCCATCCCTTTTGTTTCGTCTAGAGTCTTACTTCATTGATTATCTTCTTCATCTGTGTCTAATTTTCAAGGTCCAGCTCAAATTGTATTTGTCTTATGTAGCCTTTACTGATACTGATGGTATGTTTGTTTTAGTTTTTTAAGACAGACAGAGAGAGAGGAATGTGGGAGAGGGAGAGAGAGAATCTTAAGCAGGCTCCACGGCGGTGTGGAGCCTGACACAGGGCTTAATCTGAGCAACCCTGAGATCATGACATGAAATGAAATCAAGAGTAGGAGGCGTAACTAACTGAACTACCCAGGCGCCCTGCCTTCACTGATATCCTAATGAAAGTTAGTTAATTGCACTTTTTTCTGTTACTTTTTAGTTCTATTTTGAGACTTGCTTCCTTTTGATTTGTTGTGACATACCTTAAATATTAAAAATCTTCTGATCGAAAGAAATTTTATACTTTGTTCCTTTTGAAATATTTTTTCTGAACTCTTTTGTTACTAGATTAAGACCATTGAATTTATTCCTAAACGCTAATCAGCTCTATTAATTTTTATTTATGTTAAATTCCATTATCCCTTATAATCCTAACTATAATGATCTCAAATTATATACTAATTTTCTTTTTAAAAACTTATCATATTAGTTATAGATTCTGACCCTGCAACTGCTTAAGTGAATGAGGTAAACTGAAAAAAATTTTGTCATCCTTTATAGTCTACCATAATGTCGTTCTTACTCATTTCATATTTTAATGAAAGTCAAATACTCCTTATCATTGGTTTCTTTGGCTTCAGTTTTTATTTGTAGGGCATTTTTTCCTTTCTTATCTGTATAACTTTTTTTTTTAATTTTTATTTATTTATTTGACAGAAAGAGATCACAAGTGGGCAGAGAGGCAGGCAGAGGGGCGGGGAGGCAGGCTCCCCGCGGAGCAGACAGCCTGATGTGGGGCTCGATCCCAGGACCCTGAGATCATGACCCAAGCTGAAGGCAGAGGCTCAATCCACTGAGCCACCCAGGCACCCCTGTATAACTTATTTAGAAAACATTTAGGACACATTGCTTTCTGAACAGGATTTTGTTTTCTTTTGGTTTACCAGGTATATCCAAAATCTTGACCAGAGCAAAGATTTACTTGGGGCCTTACTTTCTAACTCTGGACCTGAGCTGACTCACAGTGTTTTCTCCTGTTTCTATCATCATGATTTTGTAGAAAGAAACCTTTATTAACTCCATAATCTAAAAGCACCAAGTTAATAACATTCATAAACATTTAAGGGTGAAATGCATGGAAAGTTTGAGAGAGTAATAATATGGTTGGAATTGTGAAATAAGAGTATGACTAGTACTGTTAAAGAAGCAAAGTAAGAGCAAGACCATCCCTTTTCCTTTAGATCCATTGTTTCTGGCATTTGTATGTAAATATCTCAGGAAGCATTGGGTGTTTGGTTTTTGCCACATCCTATTGTCCCATCACCTTACCCATTTAAATGTCTAAGCCAAAATTTGGGTTGATTCATTCAGTTCATGTACAAATATTTATTGACTACTTTAGTGTTTAAAGCACAGCCCTAGGCTCTTGAGACTTTTGTCTTTCCAATAAGCAGTTCTAATTGGATTGATAAGAGATGCTAATAATGCCAAACTGTATATACTAAATGCCAGATGACCTGTATTTCAGATAAGTGTTTAAAGAATTTTAAAAGGGAGTGGTCCAGGGCATATATCACATATTGGCATATCCTATTAGCTTTAAGTCTTTCTCATGGTTAGTCATTCGGTTATCAGAGATCCTCTACATTTTAAGGTTCTGGTTGAAAATGTATCATTCCTTTTGAAAAGAACATACATTGTGTAAACATTCATCTCAGGGATGAAAACTCATAATATATTTTATAAAATACACTATGGTGTCTTGTACTAGACAGTTTTCTTGTAAAATTTAACCTTAAAATCATTAAAATTGATGCATAATGAAATGGGAGAGGAACACTTACTTGGGTTAGAAGACCTGAGTCCTATCTTCATTTGACTGGTTGGTAGCCAATATGATTTGGGCCTTAGCCTCAATCTCTTTATCTATAAAATTGAAATGACTCTATTTACTTTCTTAGAATTACTGTGAGAAATTACTGTAGTTAAAAATGACCAGCCTTGGGGCACCTGGGTGGCTCAGTGGGTTAAAGCCTCTGCCTTTGGCTCAGGTCACAATCTCAGGGTTCTGGGATTGAGCCCCGCATCAGGCTTTCTGCTCAGTGGGGAGCCCGCTTCCCCCTCTCTCTCTGCCTGCCTGTGATCTGTCTCTCTCTGTCTAATAAATAAATAAAATCTTAAAAAAAAAAAAAATGACCAGCCTTGGGGTGACTGGGTGGCTCAGTCAATTAAACATCTGCCTTTAGCTCAGGTCATGATCTTGGGGCCCTGGGATTGAGTCCGGACTCGGGCTCCATGCTCAGCGGGGAGTCAGCTTCTCCCTCTCCCTCTGTGCTCTCTCTCTCTCTTGCTGCTCTCTCTCTCAAATAAGTAAATAAAAATTAACAAAAAATGAGCAGCCTTAATTAAATGCCTGTTTTACTATAGATATCAGAGTGGGCATTAAAGATACATTGAGGAGCTCCATAACCTAGTAGGGAGCAAGTGAGGTAGCAGCGTATCTGAAAGCTATGAAATACTGTGTGGTGATAAAGATGGCTTCTCCCACACTGGACGACTTTCTGAGGCCTTAGTAACACATTATTCACTCTTTCACCAAAAGTCGTCTGTTCAGGTTGTTCCCTATGTCTATCAAAATCCTATTCATCAGATTAATATCTCTATGTAAACAGTCTCTCATCTTCTTAGACATTGATTTCTCATCTTCTCTAATGCCGGTAGTTTGTAGTTTTTTCCATTGCAAAAGCAGAAATTTGTTACATCTTAGTTATATGTGAACACATTAACTGCCTAAAGTCAAAATCTTTATTGTTTTATCTGCCACTTTGCAAGCACAATATCTGATGCCAATGTGGATACCCCAAAATGATTAATTACTTCATTGAAATATATAAACTATGGATTCTTAATAATTTTTTTGTTGGGTTGTGATATTTAGGTTAAAACTTCAACAACAAATTGTCAATATTGAAAATGCAGAGAAAGAAAAAAATGAAAATTCTGACCTGAAACAGGTATGATTTTAGCAAATATTTTGCTTTTATTTAAGTGCTTCTTTAAATCTGTATTGTGAATGTGTGTTCTGATTTTTTTATTGAAGTCTAAGATACAGTGTTATATTAATTCGAGCTGTACAATATAATCGTTCAACAATTCTTTACATTACTCAGTGCTCATCATGATAAGTATACTCTTTCTCTTTTTTTTTCTCCAGTACGGTAACTATACTCTTAATCCCCTTTATTTCACCCATCTCCCTCTCTGGCAATCACGTCTGTACATTTGTTCTGTGTATTGAAGGGTCTGGGTTTTTTGTCTTTTTTTTTTTTCTTCTTCTTTGGTTTTGTTTTGTTTTGTTTTTAAAGATTTTATTTATTTATTTGACACAGAGAGAAATCACAAGTAGCAGAGAGGCAGGTAGAGAGAAAGGGGGAGGCAGGCTCCCTGATGAGCAGAGACCCCGATGCAGGGCTTGATCCCAGGACCCTGAGACCATGACCTGAGCTGAAGGCAGAAGCTTTAACCCACTGAGCCACCCAGGCGCCCCTTCATTTGTTTTGTTTTATTTCTTAAATTCCACATGAGTGAAATCATATGGTATTTGTCTTTGTGTGACTTATTTCACTTAGCATTATACCCCCTAGAGCCATCCATGTTTTTGCAAATGGCAAGATTTTATTCTTTTTTAAGGCAGAGTAATATTCCATTGTATGTATATACCACCTCTTCTGTATCAATTAATCTTTGGATGAACACTTAGGTTGAATGTGTGTGTTTTAAATCTATTGGAATTTCACATATCAGTATTTTGAAAATATAATCATTACAATTGATAATATATTGATGAGGTTGACAAAGATAAAAAGTTTCATTCTCTTTAAGCTCTAGTTAGTAAGCTGCTTTTCATAATTGCTGTTTTTCTCAAGGTCTTTATATGCTGTGACCCACAATGAATTTTTTTAAATTGTAGTTTAAAGAACATTATTTTAATATTCTGATTTAATAAAAAATTGATTAGAAAGATTATCTAGGTTTTAAGTTCCCTGTAGCATTGACTTATAACTTTTTATTTCTTACTCCATGAGCTGCATCTTATTATATCCCTACAAAATGTGAAATCTAAGGGTTATATTTATGGAAGGAAATTTATATTTTAATTAAAGTTATTTGGATTTAAGAAAAATTTATATGAGCAAAACATGGAAGAGTGTTCTTTATTCTGTTTTCTTTTTTGTTTAAAGTTATGAGGTAGTGAAGATTCCATTTTTAGGATTTATGCTTGCAAGCTAGCTGGCATTGCTTTGCATATGCAGTTGTAGTTTGTAAGTCTCAACTAGGAGGGCATAATGTTTGATACTCTGAGAGAAGTTATTTAGTACCATGGGCATTGGGCTTTCTGTCATTTATTAGATAATGAGAGATATTAAGCCCCTTGAAAATTGCTTGTTCAGTCAACTGTAATACAGATTTAATATTTACAACTCCAGTTAAAAATAAAGGCTGAGTAGTTCTTTATGGAGAGATTTATTCTGAAGTATAAATCTGAGACGTACCATTTTACTTTATTCTGACAATTGCTCTTTGGATATACACAGTCCTGTCTTATTTGGTTTGCTGCTCTCAGGAAATACTAGAATTATTTTGCATTTATTTAATTTACTGAGTAAAGAATCTGGTTTCTTTCAACTCTTGAGTCTCATAATGGCTTCTTTTGGTCCTGTGTCTCTTGATTCTCTCCTTCCAACTTTTCTCAGAGAATGGCTAAGAGGTAAGACAAGTTGAAAGAAAATGAGTATTTGCTGGGGCATCTGGGTGGCTTAGTCAGTTAAGGAAGTGTCTGTCTGCCTTTGGCTCAGGTCATGATCCCAGGGTCCTGAGATTGAGCCCCGCATCAGGCTTCTTATTCAGCTGGGAGTCTGCTTCTGCTTCTCCTCCTCTCCCGCACTTTCTCTCTCTCTCTCTCAAATGAATACAGTCTTAAATAAAATGAGTATTTGTTAATTAGTAAAATGGCTTATGAAGGAAGTAGGTATAACTATGTTCCAAGTGAAGATTATTCAGATGTAACTTAATAGCCTGTTAATTTGTAACTAGATAATTAGCTATTTTCATGAGAAAAATTACTCCCAGATAAAGGTAAAAATTAGAATGGGGAAAAACTCTGAGTGACATTTCATGGTTTGATAAATGGCTCCAAGAGCCAAGGAATCCTTGCCATTCATTAAATTTCTTAGAATATCTTTCTTCTGCCCAACGCTGGATGTATGGAATGCTTTGAAACTACTTAAAAACAATGTAAGAGCAATCCCTTCTGTATTTATGTTTCCTGACTATTTAAAGCAGAACTCCTGGAAGGGTTGCTGATCATAGGGTATATGGAAATGCGAGAATGGATTTCCTTAGCAGCTTTCCCAGCTGATGTGCTTTTAAAATCTGTTCTTTCCTAGGAGGCTATAGGAAGTCCAATGGAGAATCTTTCTAATGGTGGGACTCTCCTTTCTCACTTCTCTACTCTCCTTCTTATATCCTGTTTCCTACTCCCAATACCTTTTCCAACCTGCTTATTTTGGGAAGAAGAGGAGAGGACTTCGTGGCAGACTAAGGAATCTGGTTCTTAATAGTCTGGTTATATTAGGAAATGATCCTATGCTATTGGATCCTAATGCTGCTGCTCTTCATTATTTAATTTCAGAGTATCCTCAAGGACACATGAGTTGGGTGGGGCATTTGAGAAGGAAGATGCTTACTCTCCCTTTCTCATACATATTACCTATGCGGCCTTATGTTTCTCTTCTTTCTTTTCTTTTAAGCAAATCAGTAGTTTGCATATGCAAGTGACCTCACTTGCACAGTCAGAGAATGAGTTGCTGAATTCAAACCAAATGCTGAAGGAAATGGTGGAGAGGTTAAAACAAGAATGCCGAAATTTAAGAAGCCAAGCTGAAAAAGCACAACTTGAAGTTGAAAGGTAGAGTTTGCTCTTTTTTATGTACAAACTATTTCTTCTTTCTTCTATATTATATGTAGTTCTTTTAGTGATGATACCAATGTTGAATGTGTTTTGGGAACTTGTTAGAAATACCTTTTGACAGTGTACAATGGTATTAAGTAATGTACTTTCTATTTCTAGAGAATGAGCTTTATGGACTCTTGAATTGTTTAAAAAAAAAAAAGGCATTTAGGGCACGAGACTTTTTAAAATTTTGCCTAGCCACAATATTCTGAAAACCCTCAGAGAAACTTCTTTATTCATTGAGTAAACCAATACAGTAATACATTTTTTACTTCAAATGTCAAAATTATTCGTCTGAATGCCAGAGAAAGAAAAAAAAATTCTGTGACTCACAAAACTTCCTAAAATTATAACTATAATCTCTAGGATTTTTCCTTTGAAAAGTTCATTTATTTATTTTTTGGCCTTGAAATTGGTTAGTAATAGTGTATAGTAAACTGGCAAGGATGTGATTTTGGTGATGTTCAACATCTTATATTCTCTGGAAAGTTTTGTTTAAATATGATAGAAAGCTGCTTTTTTGTATTTACTTTGTCTTCATAGCATGTTAATATTTTTGTTTGAATTTTCTCTTTTGAAGGTTACTTTGCCACATAAAACTTTTTCTTTTCTTTTTTTCTCATTATTTCATATATTTTAAGTCTTTCCATGGTTTCACACATGCAAATTTTAAGAAAAGAAAGTAAGCAAGGTGTTTGTCCATAAGACGCTGTGACGTTCCACGGGGTTCAAATTATTTTGCTTATATTTGCAAAAAATTGAAATTTATATCTTGAAATCCTAAAGTGTTTGATTAAAATGCACTTAAGAATTCTAACGATGGTATAGCTAGCAAATTTAAGTAACTGATCATTGGTTTCCGATTGTTACTCATAGGATTATATAGTAGAAAATAGCTGGATAAAGTGTTAGTTAAATATGACTTCGGTCCCAGCTAAAACACACAACATCTGATATCTCATTTTATAAATCTCATTTGTCCTGCCATATTATATATAGTAATGATACTAAAAATTATGCAAGGTATGCAGAAGAACTTTAAGTATATAAGTTATGTTATCTTAAAATACCATTTATATGAATTTTATTCTAGTCAGAAAACATCCTGCATTAAGATTTGATACCTGGGTTGATTTTTAACCAGCTTTATTAGACCCATTTTTTTTAATGTTTCAAGTTTTTATTTAAATTCTAGTTAGTTAATATATAGTGTAATATTAGTTTCAGGAGTAGTTTAGTGATTTATCACTTAGATATAACACCCAGTGCTCATCATAAGTGCCCTTCTTAATACCCATCATCCATGCTAGATCCAGTAGCTTGGTGGTTATCATGGTTCAAAGCTGCCTATCAAGTGTTTGTCCTGCTGTTAACTAAGTGTAAGTCTTAAGCACACTCCCTGTTGAGCAGGGAGCCCGACCTGGGGCTCTATCCCAGGAGCTTGAGATCATGAGCTGTAGCCTGAGTTGTAGCCACTTAACCCACTAACCCCCTTAGGCTCCCCCTAGGTTTAAGTCTTTAAGCAAATTTGGTAACTACTTTCTAGGCTTCAGTTTCCTTATCTATAAAATGGAGATAATAGAAGTACCTAACTCAAGGGGTTATTATGAAGAATCAATGGCGTATTTCACACACTGTTAAAAGCACAGTGCCTGGTTCACGAGAGGTATTCAGTAAGGAGAGAATTAGCAAGTTTGGGACCATGCAAGAGAACCCGCAGTTGGATACTTAACAACGTGGTGAAGCCGGTAGTGAGTTTGATTATACTTGGGATACTATCTTTTTAGTCTTAAGAGTTAACTTCCATGTTTTGCATACATTCTTTTGACAGGACTTTGGAAGAGAAACAGATACAGTGGTTGGAAGAAAAGCATAAGCTTCAGGAACGTATCACTGACAGAGAAGAAAAGTATAATCAAGCTAAAGAAAAACTGCAGCGAGCGGCAGTTGCCCAGAAAAAGGCAAGTGGTTCTTATTAAAGTGATTTCTGTAGAGAAAAACATAATTAACTATTCTGGGAGGATAAAGTGTAATTAAAACTGAGATTTTTTGTGTATGTTTAATTTGATATTTAAACATGACATTTTGCTGTCAACCTTGCAGAGATAAATAGGGAAAATGAAAACTGCTCAACAGGTTTATTTCTAAATTTCATGTTCCAAGTCGGCTTTTCAGAGCCGACGTGCATTTTCCCACAGTGGTTTTCATTGATAAAGTTTCTAGACCAGCCCATATAAGTCTTACTTAACTCATTCTACACTTAAATTACACGGTGATTGGGTCTGTTTCAATAGTGTAACATCCTTTTTGTGGTTAAAATGCTTTTTTGTTTCCAAGTCAGAAATGTAGGAGCAAGTATCTCCTTGCCCCAGGAGGAGAAAGTAGACCCCTGAAACAGCTGTAATAGTTACCACACCTGTGATCTTTTTTAAGTTTCGCTTTTGCGAGCATATTTGCTTCATAACCTAAAAACTTTGTTTTTTTGGAAATAGTTAAGAGCATCATGGAAATAATGTAATCAGATGATTCATCTGAGTCAGTGGTTTACAACTTCTTTTCTACTGCAGCAAACCCAAGGAATGTAGCATGGCCCCCTCATTAACCATGACTCATGGGGAGATGATTCAGCACTTATTTTCAACAAGATTTGGTGCATGGGTATAGAGGTGGGGGGGTGGGGTGTAGCATTACAAAAAATCCCATAAATGATGTAATATGCCCCCATTTGATAAGTTCCATTAGTGAGGCCATTCGTTTTGGGGAGGTAAGAAGGTCCGAGATGAGAGGAAGGCCCTTCTAGGCATAGGCACACCAATATCTTAATGTCGGTATGTTTATTGGAAAGGTTACCTCTTCATATTTGCATAAGAGAGGAGAACTGGGTATCATTTACATATTCTGAATTTAGAAACCAAAGACCTAGTTCCTAGTCACCCATTTATGGTTATTGAATCTAACTGCCAAATGCATCCTGATAGCTGGAGTGACAATAGGAGAAGTCTACAAGTCATTGCTTTCCCACTTTCTTGATTTCTGAATATTGCTTTTTCTCTTCCCATAATGCCAGAAGTAGTATAACATTGAGATAAGAAAACAGCGTTTACTATCTAGGAATCTCAGTGTTATATACTGTCTTTGTTTTTCCCCCTGTGTCAATCATTTCTTTTTCTTTCTGTCCATATAAGTACTCAGTACTTATGGATATTGATGGGATTTCGATGAAGTGTTTTATGGCTTGGAATGATCTTAGAAATTTTATTTATGGTTTCTTGTACTGTTTGAAGCTGAAAAGCATCTAATGCCAGATTTTAGTCAAAAAGCAGTAGAAATTATAAGAGCTGACTTTATCTTTCACAGAGAAATGTTTATGTTAAGGTTTTTGAGGTAAGTATTCTAGAAATCAGATTCTAATTACTACTGAGGTTAGTTTGGGTTGACTTCTTTTGGAGCAAAAGTGACATCCAGTGGTGAAAGAGATACGAACTAATCGTAGGTATACTAGTGAAGAAGAGGAAGAGCTAATATTTTAACCTGGCAAAATAACCTTTCATCAATACTGTGACGTGGGGTGAATTTTTTTTTCTACTGAAATACCTGCCAAATGATGGGAGTGAACATAAGAAATACCCATATAATTTTAAAAAATGTGATCTGTGGGTTTTTATTTTAAGTCATAGGAAATTGTTAAGTTCAATTCAGCAAATAATTATGACCCAGAGCTGCCTCACCTTATGGGACACTTCTCTAGAGGCTCACAACTTTAAATTAAAGTGGGAAAATAGACAATCTATGTGACATAGAAATAGTGTAAAAAGTCTTTGAGTATATATAATTTTAGGGCTGGGGGATTTTAATATTCAGATAGTTTTTACAGATTAGAAAGCTGAAGTGGTAGGTAGCCAAGATTACTTGACTAGTAAGATTCAGTGCCATGACTAAAATTTACATCTTTCTGTTCTTAATCCTGTGTTCTTTCTTTGCTTTTACTCTTTTAATTTCCCAATTTCTTTGATTCCAAATACTTAACTGCTTTTTTTCTTCATTGTACCTGTATGAGTCTTATTTCTTGTAGTAGAATAATCACTATAAAGTTAATTTCTTTAATTCAAACTCTCTCCCATTCAAGTTAAAGATAATGCTTCTATATGAAAATTTTGGCCGTAATGTTACATAAATATAATTTTTTAAAGATTTTATTTATTAGAGAGAGAGAAAGATCACAAGTAGGAGAGAGGCAGGCAGAAAGAGAGAGGGAAGCAGGCTCCCTGCTGAGCGGAGAGCCCAGTGCGGGGCTCCATCCCAGGACCCTGAGATCATGACCTGAGCCAAAGGCAGAGGCTTTAACCCACTGAGCCATCCAGGCACCCCCACAAATATAATTCTTAAGAGTGCAGTAGACTTTTTAAGTTCTTTAAATGACAAAAATCATAACTTTGTTATGCAGTAAGACTTAAAACAGGGGCGCCTGGGTGGCTCAGTTCATTAAGCAGCTGCCTTTGGCTCAGGTCTTGATCCCAGGGTCCTGGGATAGAACCCCACATCCGGCTCCCAGCTCCGCGGAGAGCCTGCTTCTCCCTCTCCCTCTGCTTCTGCTTTGTCTACTTGTGTTCTCTCTCTCTCTCTCTCTCTCTCTCTCTCTCTCTCTCTCTCTCTCTCTGTCAAATAAATAAATAGATAAAATCTTTAGGGGGAAAAAGACGTAAAACAAGTCACAAAATATTAACTATAGGGCAGAAATCATAATCCTTTAGAGTTGCTTTCCTGTGAGTGATTCTTATAATGGGGGAGTAGCAGCTTTATTCTTCCCCTGAGGCTAGGAAAGGTGGCTCACTGCCATCTGAGTATGTTTATTTACAACTTCTATGCACAAAGCTTATGTCATTTCTGGTAAGTGTTTTTTGGTAAAGTCTTTGTGTAATGATATTTTGCTGCGTTGATTTGTTTGGAAAAACTTGACTAGGTATCTTGAGTTGGAATGCCTTCATGTGTCTGTTGGCTTCTGTGTGTGTTTTTCTCTATACATTGTGGAAGTGTGAGTATGAAGAGAGATCTCTTGGTCTGAGCACATGCGTTATACTTTTCTTTTTGAGGCACTTGAGATGACAACTTACTATTTTTATTCTAAGGTTTATTCCTCTGAAATTATTCTTGGTTAGATTATTATTATGAATGTTTTTTGGGGAAAAATGAACTATAGTCTTAAAATTATAAAATATCTGTTGAATATGTTGTGTGGCTTAACTTTATATTATACACTTAGGGGAAATAAAAGCCATGATTAATTCCTCTGTTTGATGACCATATAATCTAGCTGGAGAAATAAGATATTTAAGATAACGTGCAATACTTAAAGAATACTAACTGTCACTCCTAGGTGATCTGTATGGATGCTAAAGTTTGAGACTGGTGTCAGGGAGAAGAAAGCCTGAAGATAGGGAGACCAGTTAGGAAGCTATTTTAATACAATGAGGAAAGAAGTATGGAATTTGGGCTTGTGATATAGGAATGAAGGTGAAAGGTGACTCTTTAGAATTATTTTGAAAAGTTATATGATATGGTGCTAAATAAGAAGAAAGAAAAATATGAAGTATTCTAGTTGTGAGAGGATGTAAATGGAGTTGTCGTGATGGAGTGAAGAACACATGTCAGCTGAGGAGTAGAAAGAGAAGATATGTTCCATTAAACGCGTGTCAGATCTGGAGTGATGGAAGCGCATCCCCGTACCCGTGTCCTAGGCTCTTCAGTCAGGGTGCTGTGTAAGTTAACTGGAAATAATGGAATAGAAAGCCTGGAGATCAGTAAGTCAGATTAGAAATAAAGAATTAGACATTTGAGATTTTGGAGATGATTGAAGAATAAAAGGACTAAGAATTAAGTTGATTTAGAAAGAGGAGCTAGATTTAGTAGAGGAATGGTCATAGAGGTAGAAACTATAGTGTGGTGTTGTTAGAAGTCACAGGAAGAGAAAGGTACCAAAGATAAATGGTCATTTAGCATGATTACTGAAATGAGTTCATTGAATTTGGCAATAAGGTGGTAAAAGAAGAATCCCAGGTTTGTGTTCTTTTGATTTTTCTATTGCTTCTTCGTGTTAAATACTTTTAACACTAAGGCATCCACTTGACAATCCTGTGATTGTATTGGACCACTAACGTCAAAATTAAAATCATTCCTTACAGCCAGTTTCCCCTCTGAACTCTCATTTCTTTGAGGTAGAATGCTATTCTTCCTGTCACTTAGACTTCAAACCTTTGATTCGTCCTCAGGGCTCCTCTCCCCCAGATCTAGTCACTATATTGGTTTCCAAGGGGTGCTGTAACAGATTAGTGCAAACTGTGTGGCTTAAAACATCAGAAAGGTTATTTCATAGTCCTGGAGGTCAGAAGTCCAAAATCAAGATGCCTGTGGGGCTATCCATATTCCCTCTAAAGGCTGGATCTGATCCACATGTCTCTTCTAGTTTCTGGTGGTTGCCAGCAATCTGAATTTTCCTTGGCTTACAGGCATATCATGTCACTCTGTCCCTCTGTCTTCATCTGGTGTTCTTCCTGTGTGTCTTGTGGAGTTTACAATAGTTGTAGAGCATGAAAAATATAAATCAAAGATGACAACTGTTCACTGTTAGTCTATGAATTACAATAGAAACCCCTGTCACTCAGGAAATTCCAAGGATTTTAGGAGCTCTGTGCTAGAAACCCAGGACAAAGACCAAGTAAATTTCTTTCCATATCATGGTCACATCTGAGGTTCTCAGTGGACATGAATATTTGGGAGACACTGCTCAACCCAGTACAGTCACTTGGGCTTATGAATTCTTCCTTTATAATGTGTCTTGCATTTTTCCCCCCTTACCTTATTTCCTTTTATTCCTGTTGCTAACATCCTAGCTCAGGCTCTATCCACTACCAGATTTCTCTGTATTAATTTCACTAATTTACTCAACAAATTTATTGAATGCCTACTTAACATATCTGGTAGTTTTGTTCACTGGAATACAGGAATAAAGACTGTGCTGAGGAGCTTACATTGCAGTGGGTGGGTGACAGAGTAAAGAAGCAAATATTTGCCAGTGGAGATGTGTGCTAAGAGGGAAACTAAGGGGGATAGAAGGGGCTCTTTAAATAGATGGTCAGGGAAGACTTTTTTGATAAGGTAACATTTGAGAAGGGACCTGAAGGAAAGGAGGGAGGATGCTGTGTTCTATATGTAGGGGAACAGTATTCCAGACAGAATAGCAAGTTAGAGAAGCAGGAGTCTGCTTGGTATGTTGAAGGAATGCAGAGGGAGAGCTAGGTAGCTGGAATGGAGAGAAGTAGTAGGGGGCCAGGTGATGTTTTTATTCTAAATGATAGGAAAACACTGGAGAGTTCTAAATTGAAAAATAATATAATCTGCATTATATTTTAGGAGAATCTCTGGCTGTTGTGTAGAGGGACAAATAGTGGAGTGGTAGTCAGATTCTGTATATATTTCAAAGGTGGAGTTTGCAATAGTTGTAGAGCATGAAATATGTAAATCAAAGATGACCAAGATGCTGGGGTTGAGAACTTTGTTAAAGTAGAATTGCTATTTACTGACATTGGAAAGACTTTAGAAAGAATGGGTTTGGCAGTGAAATATTAAAGTGAAAAGAAAGTGAAAGTGAAAAGAAATACTTCTTTGGGACATGTTAGCTCTTTGAGATACCCATTAGACTTCCATGTGGAGATGTTCAGTAGTCTGGTGGATACATGAATCGGTAATTCAGGAAGGAAGAGTAGACTAGAAATAAAGACTTGGGAGTCCGCATCACTAAAATGGTATTCAAAGCAAAGGGATTGAATGAGGTCAACTAGAAAGAAAAGGAAGATTAAGAAGAGAAGGGATCTGAGGATTGAGCTCTGAGGAATGCCAAAGTTGAGAAGTTGAGAGGAAAAGGAGGAAACTGAGAAAGGGTGGCCAGTATGGTAGGAGAACCAGGAAGGTACTGGATGCCAAGTGAAGAAAAGTGCTTCAAGAAGGATCAACTATATCAAATGATATTGAGAGTAAGATGATGTAATAGCAGTATGAAGACTAGGAATTTCATCTGGCTATGCAGTGACTGTTGGTGGCCTTGTCAAGAGTTGTTGCCAGATTGAAGTGGAAGATAGAGTTTGTCTAAGGAATTTCTTTGTAAAAAGTAGAGAACCGGGGTAGTAGCTAGGGGAGGTTGTGAGTTCAAAGAATTCTTTGAAGTTAGGGGTGAATTATAAAATGATTCAGTAGCAAGGGGAAGATCAGTGATGCAGGAGAAAGGGGGCTGTTGCAGGAATGATATCCGTTAGTAGGAATTCAGAGGTGGAAGGCATAGGAACACAGTGTGTCTATTATAACTGGGAAAGAGGCAAAATATATTATTATAAATTTCTGGTAAATTGATAGATGTGTGGAAATTTTCTCATGATGGCTACAATTTTCTTAGTGCAAAAAAGAATCCAGGTCTTTAACTCAGACTATGAAGAATACAGGTGTTGGAAATCTGAAGAGAGACAAGAAGTTGTAAAAGAATATAAGAGTTTGGGAGAGTGATTGGCTTAGGGGAATTAGGAGGAGTGTCAGGTAGCACAGTACATAGTTGTGTGTGTGTTTGCCAACTATGTGCAGTTGTGTAGGTCCAGACATACAGTCAGTAGAGAGTTGTATTTAATAAAGATCCAAGCTTTTCTAGGTGAGTTTGAAGAAGAGGGAGACTTGGGTCAAGGTAATGAGGGTGTCTGCAAAGAAATGATTATAATAGGGGGTCTAAGGCATTCATTGAGTCTTTTAGTCAATTAAGTGCTCTTAATGCATTCTAGCTCATTTTCTGGCACCTCGTAAGTGCTCAATAAATGGTTGGTTGGTTTACAGTGATGAGGATGAGGACAACATTGTCCTTAACCCTAGCTTTAAGCATTATCTCCAGATTTTCCTCTTAAGAGGCAAATTTCAGAGTCTATCTCATACAGTGATGCCATATCAAACTTCTCAAAACAATGTCTTTATCAGTCCCTTGCTAAAGAACCGTCAGGTAAATCCACATCCCCATAGTATTACAGATTCTCCCTAATTAATTTATTATCCTTTCCTGAAAGCCCTTTGTCATGATTTGGTACTTATAGACTGGAATGCCCTTCAGAAATCCCTATATTTTGTATTGCCTATAGTTATATAGGGCCCAGTTAAAAACATATACTCCGTGTGTGTGTGTGTGTGTGTGTTTGTGTATACTTAAGATTTGATGATTAAATCAATTTTGGATCATAGTTTAAATGAGCAATAGTGAGAAATATAGCTATATGGAGATATAATGGAGAAGTTTTAAGATTGCAGATTTATACAATAATATAATGATGAAATATTAAGCATTTCCATCTTTAAAATGTCTGCTACTAGTTGGACTAAAGTTCCTAAAAGGAGCATATGCTTTTGATAATGACAGACATACTTCTGTGGATCAGCTCTCCACATAAAAACTAGAAGAACTGGACAAAGTATTTTAAAAAACACCTCCATGGAGGGCAGCAAAGAATTAGGAGGCCAAGATCCTGGAGAGGTAGGAAACGGAGAGGTGAGCATGGCATGTGAGGTTGCTTTTCCCTTAGAGGAAACTGCTGTTTCTAGAAGAGACAGTTAAGAGGCTGAGAAGTGAAGCAAAGCTTTTGACAACTTCACAGGGCTTGGGGAACAAAAATCGGAGTTCAGACTCTGCCAGAGAGAGGATCTCAGGTCTAACTATGCTAGTGCATTGGGTCGGGACCCTGAAGGGGAAGGATACACCCTTGGACTAAGAATGAGCTGTAAATAGCCTAGCCCTTGCAAGTATTGAAGCATAGCTTCAGATAATATCAGTCCTTGTAATTAGATTAAATTTACCCAAATTGTGAGTGTTTCTAGCTGCCTGCAAGAAACAAATGTAAATCTACTTTAAGGGAAAATAACATTATAAACTTCAGTTGTTTCCATGGTTTTAAAATATATAATAAATTGAAAAATTAAAAATAAACAAATAAAATATAAATAATAAACACAAATACCACCACATACCTATTAGAATGGCTAAATTCTGAAATACCAACTGTATTAAACAGTGCCAAAGATATGGAACAAATAGGAACTTTCATTCATTGTGTGGAATTGGAACAGGGTACAGCCATTTTGGAATACACTTTGGTAGTTTCTTACAAAGTTAGACATAGTCAAACCAGACCATCCAGCAATCATGCTTCTAGATATTTTTTCAAATGAGTTGAAAGCTTACGTTCACACATACAAAAACACATAAACGTTTATAGCAGCTTTATTCATTATTGTCAAAACTTGGAAGTAAGCAAGATGTCCTTCAATACCTGAATGGATTAAAAAAAGGACTGTGCTACATCCATATAATAGATATTTTTATTTAGTGATGACAACAAATGAGCTGTCAACTCATGCAAAGATGTGGAGGAACCTTAAGTGCATATAGCTTAGTGAAAGAAACCAGTCTGAAAAGACTATATACTGTATGATTTCAATTATATGACATTCTGGAAAAGGCAAAACTATGGAGACAGAAAAAAAAACTTCAGTGGTTGCCCGGGGTGATGGGGGGTAGGGGTAAGGATGAATAGGTAGAGCAAGGAAATTTTGTAGGGCTGTGAAACCATTCTGTATAATAACATAATAGTGGATACATGATGTCATGCATTTGGCAAAACCTGTAGAACTGTACAACACAAAGATTGAAACTTAATGTCAGCTGTGGACTTTAATTAATATTTTTTCAGTGTTGATTCATTAATTTTAATGTACCACACCCATGTAAAATGTGGGGAAACTGTGAAGGGGGAGTATATGAGAACTCTTTACTCCTGTTATACTTTTCTGTAAAACCAAAACTGCTTTAACTCTATTAATATAAAGAATAATCGTCATCATCACCATCAACTTCATTCCAACCACATGAGGAAGTAACATTGAAAATCAATAGAATGATAAGCAATATAAACAGACTCCCCAGTAGAGGATCCAGGTTATGAAGTTATCAGATATAGAATTTAAATCTACCATGTTGTTACATGCGTAGAAAATAAAAGCTTGGGAATTGCTCCAGAAAAACAAAACCACTAAAATAAATGACAAGTATAGAACTAAAACATACAATTGAATTATGAACTTGGTGGAGAGATTTAACTGCAGACGTCAATGTCATCATTATCAAGATATGACCAGAAATCAATGAAATAAAATAAACACTAGAGAAAATTTAAAATACCAAGAGCTGATTTTTTTAAGTGATGGTTAAAGGATCACTTTTTTTTAAAGATTATTTATTTATTTATGTATTTATTTGAGAGTGAGAGAATGAGAGAGAGAGAGAGAGAGCATAAGAGTGTGAGAGGGGAGAGGTCAGAGGGAGAAGCAGACTCCCCGCTGAGCAGGGAACCTGATGTGGGACTTGATTCTGAGACTCCAGGATCGTGACCTGAGCTGAAGGCGTTCGCTTAACCAACTGAGCCACCCAGGTGCCCAGAGCTGATTTTTTTAAAAGATTGATAAAATTGATAAAGCCTTAGACTCATTTTTTCCTAACTCCTCACAAGATAGGTAGGTAGGTAAGTAAACACAGATGCACAATATCATGAATGAAAAAGGGGTATCACTATATTTCTTTCTCTTCTTTTTCCCCAAGATTTTAAATAATTTCTACACCCAACATGGGGCTCAAATTACAACTCCTAGATCAGAAGTTGCTTGCTCTACCGACTGAGTCAGTCAGATGTCCCTCTTATAGATATTAAAATAAGAATGTTATAAAAACAACTGTGCTAATTATGCAGTTTAGATGAAATGAACAAAGTCTTTGAGGAACATCTTAACAAAACTAATACAGGAAGAATTAGGTAATCTGAATAGTCCTGTGTCTGTTAAGTAAATGGAATCCATAATTTAAAACCTTTCATAGAGAAAATGCCTGGCTCATTTGGCTTCACTGATAAATTCTTCCAAACACTTAAGAATTAAAACCACTCTTAACACAGACTTTCCCAGAAAATAGAAAAGAAAGGAAAACATCCCCACTTATTATATAAGGTTAGAACCCAACACTGTCATTATAAGAAAAGAAAAATGACATCATAAACAGGTGTAAAAATCTTAAATACTAGCAAAGTGAATCTGGTGATACATAAAAATAAGATATCATGAGCATGTAGGGTTTATTCTAGGAATATAAGGTAGCTTAACATTCAAAATTGAGTAGTATAATTCAACATGGTAACAGAAGAAGAAAAACTTTTGTGATCATCTTAATAGACATAAAAATAATTTGACAATTTAACATCCTGTCACAGTAAACTCATTAAAATAGGAGTAGAAGGGTTTTTATAACTACAGAACTCTTACATCTAACATCGTACTTACTGATTAAATATTGAATGCTTCCCTTTACCCACCCAAGTTCAGGAACAAGGCAAGTATGTTCACTATCACCATTTTGTTTAACATTTCTTTCTCTTTTTTTTAAGATTTTATTTATTTATTTGACAGACCACAAGCAGGCAGAGAGGCGGGCGCGGGGGCGGGGGGGAAGCAGGGCCCCTGCTGAGCAGAGAGCCTGATGTGGGGTTCGATCCCAGGACCCTGAGATCATGACCTGAGCCAAAGGCAGAGGCTTTAACCCACTGAGCCACCCAGGCACCCCTTGTTTAACATTTCATTGGAGATCCTAGCTAGTATAATAAGACATGAAAAAGAAAGAAAAGATTTCTAAAGATTGGAAAGGAAGAAGTAAAATTGTCATTCACACATGACATGACTGTGTATGAATAAAAATGCAAATGAATCTGTCAAACTATTTGTGTACAATTTAAAAATACTGGGAAAAGGTCAAGTAACAAAGTTTTTTCTTAGTTATCCTATTTATTATGTCTAGCTATTCTGTGAATAATAACTATATTTAAGTACTATGAATCATTTTGTTATGTTTATCTTCTTAGGCTATTACCGGGATCAACAGTCTTTTTTTTAGCTATAATTGACATATGTCAGTTTCAGGTGGGCAACATAATGATTTGATATTTTTATATATTGTGAAGTGATCACAATAATTGAGTCTAGTTACTATCCATCACCATACATAGTTAAAAATTTTTTTTTCTTCTGATGAGAACTTGTACAATTTACTCTTTTAGCAACTTCCAAATATGTGGTACAGTATAGTTATCATGCTGTACATTACATCCCTGGGACTTACTTTATAACCTAAGGTTTGTATCTTTGGACTCTCTTCACCCATTTTGCCCACCCCCCCCAACCCCTGCTTCTGGCAACCGCAAATTTATTCTTTGTATCTGTGAGCTTGTTTTGTTTGTTTGTTTAGATTGTCCAGATAAATGAGGTTATACAGTATTTTTTCTTTCTCTGCCTGTGGGTGTCTGCCTGTGCCCTCAGGGTCCATCCGTGTTGTCACAAATGACAAGATTTCCTTCTTTTTTATGACTGAATCATATTCCATTGTGCATATAATTGCTAGATCATATGGTAGTTCTATTTTTAATTTTTTAAGGAACCAGCATACTATTTTCCATAGTGGCTGCACTCATAGATTGCTGGTGGGCATGTAAGTAAGAGAACCACTTTAGAAAACTGGTAGTATTTACTAAAGCTGTGACTCACTCCTGAGTATATACTCAAGAGAAATGAGTACATATATCCCACAAAAAACATGTTCAGGAAGGTTCATAGAAGCTTTGTTCTTAATAGCCTCAAAATTGAAACAATTCTAGTTTTCGTTATGAGAATGGGTAAGATGTATAGTTAGAAAATGGATGACAACGTAACAGTGGCACAGGACTGCCCTACAATAACGTGGCTTAGTCATCTGGACAGCATATTCAACAACGACCGCAGAGACTAAAGAGTATATACTGTATGATTCTTTAATTTGGGTAGATTGGTGGATAGACAGAGTTCTAAATTACCTGTAAACATATAAATATATACTTACATTATTATAGACAGAAGAATGGTTCTTCTGTTAGGATAGAGGGGAGAGGGTATGAGGCAGCCTTTTGGGGTGCTGGAGGATGGGAAGTGCTGGGAAGCATGAGAGAGAATGCCCAAAGCAGTGTTATTTCCCAAGTGGAAATAACCCAAATGACCCTCAGTGGTGGACCAGGTAGGTAGTTACATTAAACTATGTGATATTCGTAAGTACAGGACAATATGTGGCAATAAACTGTTACTGTAAGCAATGACACGAATACATCTCATAATCTTGAATGAAAAAAGCCATTTGTAAAAGAATTTCAGAAAGACTAGGATTCTGTTTATATGAAGTTCAAAAATCAGTAAAACTATGCTACGGCTTTGGAAGTAAATTATCGGTTGCCTTTTCAGAGGAGAGAGGGGGTAGAGATTGAAAGGAGGTGTCGGAGCACTTCTGGTGTGGCGGTGCTCCTGGCCCGTGACGTAAGAGGGTCAGCATTTGTTTTGTGCTTTTACATTTTGCTTTACATTTACGTTTTTCTATAAGCCTCATATACTTCAGTAAAAAAGTTACTAAACAAATACTTGGAAGGTCGGTAGCTACTAAATGAGTTGCAACATTTATATGTATTTTCTATAAAAAACAAAAACAACCTCTATAAAAAGGAAAAAAGAATTACTTTTGGTTTTATACCACTTGTGCATTATGCCCTGATTTTTCCATATTAGAAAATTTTTCCTAAAATTTTGTTTAGATTGTAAAGTTTGAATTTTTTTTTAATATTTAGAAAGGCACACTTTCAAACTGAGATACATCTGTAATCTGTCTTAGCTTTTGGATCCTTTATTGCTTTGGTAGCAATTTATCAATTGTAAGCATGCTTTTAATTTTGAATTTTTGGTTCTTTTTTATAAAACATATCTTTTGGGAAAGTAAAGAGCTTGTGATTCCTTATCTGGTGACAGGTAAAGCTCATTAGTAAAATTTGACTCATTCC
Source organism: Nasua narica (assembly GCA_028533885.1). Taxonomy (NCBI): domain Eukaryota; kingdom Metazoa; phylum Chordata; class Mammalia; order Carnivora; family Procyonidae; genus Nasua; species Nasua narica. The sequence goes on along the minus strand of CM052807.1, from coordinate 97,085,808 downwards.
TTTTTTAGATATTTTATTTGCAGCAATTTAGTTATTGATATCCATTTTCTGGTTTGGCATTCATAACAGTTCTATTTGTCACAATGAGGATATGAGGTACATCTGTGGCTTAATAGCTTTGCAGTTTTCCGTAAGAATCGTATCTACTAATCTTTCCTCCTAGTATTCACTGAAAATACTTATCTCTAAGGAAAATTTCTTTTGTTGAGTAAAATATTCTCTATATTTTGTTCAAAGAGGAGATCTTGTATTGATTTTGTATTAATGTACTTGCTCATTTTTTTTTTTTCTAGAGAAAATCTCTTCATGAAAACAAATTGAAGAGACTACAGGAGAAAGTAGAAGTGTTAGAGGCAAAAAGAGAAGAATTAGAAACAGAAAATCAGGTGTTAAATAGGTAATTGTATAAATACATATCCCATGTAGTGACTTTGACATTATAGAACTTTGATACTGGGTGTAATGCACTTTGTTTTCTTTTTAAAATGTACTTTCTTTGTTTTCTCTATAAGGCACTTGTTTTCTTTTATGTTTAAAAGAATTCGAAAACTGTCCATTGTGCTCCTAATTCATTATCCTTTGTTGTTTGTTTGTTTGTTTGTTTTTTCTGGCTGAATGTTCCTTCAAACCAAAAGGTCTTTACCATATGCCAGGCCATTGTGTTATGGTTGGGACTGACAGGAAAGGTCACTGGCTCTGGTAGCCAGGAGTGGCGTGAGTTCTTGCTACCAAGACAAGAGAGTTGTAGCATTGCATAGTTCCAAAGATGTGGCTGGAATTTTGAGTCAAGATGTTCAATTTCTTGAGGAAAAAGTTGTCCCAAAGCTTCTGGTTTCTCATTTACATACAAACACACCTAATAATCTGCATGATGAGCATGTTTGAGCAGAGATGATGTGGCGTATTATTGGTAGTGGCATTGTTGACCCATTTGATTCAAGGTAATACAAACTTCTCAAACTCAGCTAATTTCAGCCCAAGACACTGTCAGACTTTTCTGTAATGGAAATTGTCTATATTATCAAGCAGTGATGTTTTATAATGTGCACCTGTCTTCCTTGGGTGTAATTATTACCAAATGTGAAGTTGTGTTTTGTTTTGTTTTTTTATAAAGAACACCTGAAGTTTATAGACTGTGGAATTCATGCCTTTTCTTTTCCTTTCTTTTCCTTTCCCTTTCGTTCCTTTTTTTTTTTTTTTTAAAGATTTTATTTATTCATTTAACAGAGAGAGAACACAAGCAGGCAGAGAGGCAGGCAGAAGCAGAGAGAGGAGCAGGCTCCCTGCGGAGCAAGGAGCCCGATGCGGGACTCGATCCCAAGATGCCAGGATCATGACCTGAGCCAAAGGCAGTTGCCCAACCAACTGCGCCACCCAGGCGTCCCTCGTTCCCTTTTTTCTTTCTTTCCCTCCCTCCCTTCCTTCCTTCCTTCTTTCTTTTCCTTTTTCTTTTTTCTTTTCTTTTCCTCTTTCTTTCTTTCTCCTTTCTTTCGTTCTTTTCTTTTTTCTTGTCTTTCTTTTTTTCTCTTTCTTTTTTTCTTTCTTCTCCTGTCTTTCTTTCAGAGAGAGCACAAAAATGGGGGCAAGAGTAGAGGGAGAGAGAGAATCTTAAGCAGACAGGGCTGTCTCACAACCCTGAGATCATGACCTGAGTCAAAATCAAAAGTCATGTGATTAACTGACTGAACTATCCAGGGGTCCCAAATTCATCCCAGTTTTATAATTACTTTGTTCCAAAGTAAGAAGCTACCAAATTTATTCTAAAACAAAATTCAATTTACTACCTCTTCTGTAACCATTAATTTTTGAAATATTATCAGTTCAAGATTGGGCAGCTATGGGGCGCCTGGGTGGCTCAGTGGGTTGGGCCTCTCTGCCTTCGGCTAGGGTCGTGGTCTCAGGGTCCTGGGATCGAGCCCCACATCGGGCTCTCTGCTCAGCAGGAAGCCTGCTTCCCTCCCTCTCTCTCTGCCTGCCTCTCTGTCTACTTGTGATTTCTCTCTGTCACGTAAATAAATAAAATCTTTAAAAAAAAAAAAAAGATCGGGCAGCTATATGGCACTGATCATCTAGCACTTTGGTTTTGAAAACTGTATTTAATTAGTGGTGTGGTTGATGGTCAGGAAATTCATGTCCAAAATGGTGATGATATGTAAAGGCGTGAAAAGTTAGCTTTTTTATCCCAGATCCTTTTCCCCTAAAGTTAATGGGTAGCTTTACCTTTGTCATTAGTTACATTTCTTTAAGATTTATTTATTTGAGAGAGAGAGAAAGTGTGTGCATGCTTGTGTATGGGGGCGGGGGGGAGCAGTGGGAGGGAGAGAAACTTTAGCAGCGCTGAGTTCCATGTGGGACCTGATCTCATGACCCTGAGATTATGACCTGAGCCAAAACCTGGTTTGGCTTAACTGACTGTGCTACCCAGGCACCCCCATTAGCTACATTTTTAATAATTAGGTTGAACAACATATAATTCCCTGTATTGGGCCATATCTCACCTATAAAAATGGCGATTTTGTAAGATTCAACCTAGTATTTTCTCTATTTCTATTTGATTCCTTCGATAATATAAGCACCCTTTTGGTTTAAGGAGTCTTTTAGTTTCAGAATTCATGGGTTGGTGGAGTGGAGTGGAAATGAAAGTGAAAGTATCAGAAGATTTTTAATCTTTGATTAATTGGCAAATAACACTTTAAAAATGAGTTGATAGTTGGGTTGCCTGGGTGGCTCAGTTGGTTAAGCATCCAACTCTTGGTTTTGGCTCAAGTCATGATCTCAGGACCATGAGATCAAGCCCCTGAGTTGTGCTTCCTGCAGGGAAATTGTGGGGAGTCTGCTAGAGAGTCTCTCTCCCTCTCCCCCTCCTTGCATGTGTGCACATTCAGGCGTGCTCTCTCTCGCTGTCTCTCTCAAATAAATTTTTTTTTAAAAAGATCTGATTTATTTATTTGAGAGAGAGGGAGGGGGAGCATGAACAGGGGGACGGGTAGAGGGAGAAGCAGACACTGAGCAGGGAGCCCCTGGGATCATTACCTGAGCCAAAGGCAGATGTTTAACAGACTGAGCTACCTAGGCACTCCTAAAATAAATAAATCCTTAAAAAAAATAAAAATGAGTTGAAAGCTTGCAGTGTCAGCAGTAATACATGATTAGGATGTCGTATTTGTTTATCTTTCTAGATCGAGTTTTATGTATGAATCATATACAGATAAATCTTACAATTTTGAAGTCCATTTTCTTCCAATTTGAAATTATATTCTGTGAATCATACTGTTCTTCAACAGAGTATAACTATTAACAGAAACACTTTTTTCTTTTTTTTAAGACAAAATGTTCCATTTGAAGAATATACAAGGCTTCAAAAAAGACTAAAGGACATACAGAGACGACATAATGAATTTCGAAGTTTAATTTTGGTTCCTAACATGCCTCCAACAGCATCTGTCAATCCTGTTAGCTTTCAGTCATCAGCCATGGTTTCAGGCATGGACCTCTCCTTTCCTCCTCATATGCAGGTATGAGCATTTGTGTTTAAAAAAAAAAAAAAAGGCACTAACATTTGTGTAAGTTTTTGCCTGTTTAAATCCAGAGTTAAAAACTCAAATCTTTCTTTACCATATAAATTTGCTGGTAGAAGCAAAGTGGATTTGAATCTATTTTGTCCCTTAGTGATGGTGCTAGGAGTGAAATCTCTTGAACAATTGAAAAGAAGAAACTTGATTGATGAGTCTTTGAGTAACCTAGAGTTTGCAGCTCACTCCATTACTAACTACTGCAGAGCATTTACTAATGCTGTGCACTATGCATTTTCCATACAATATTTTATTTAATCCTAATGGAAAATACTTTGAGGGAAGGTGATGTTATTCCAATTTACAGATGAGGAAGCTGAGTCAGAGGTGAAGTGACTTGCCTAAGGTCATAGCTAATAAGTGACAGAACTGAGTGTCAAACCTAAATCTGTCTGATTCCAAATCCTGGGCTCATTCTACTGTATTAGGTCCTTGAGATATTGAAGGAATCAAATTGATGGGATGATTTTTAAAAGATGATGTAATAAGTAATTACATTTTATAATGTTATAAGCACCAAAGATTTTAGTCACTGAATTGAATCTCAGACCAAGTGCTTTGTTTACAATAAACTGCTACTAAACTCCAACCTTGTTAGAACACAGGCATGTAAGTACGTCTGGGCCCTGCATTAGTATTTTCTAATTCACTCTCTGGTGAGCTTTATACCTAGATAGAAGAACAGACTTTGGGATTTGCCAAGGGCTAGTGCCTGAGGCAGGAGAGAAACAAGGACTAGTTCGTAGTCTGGCCCGCACTACTGTCTTCTCAGACTGCTAAAATGGTCATCTTTTCGTGCCAGATGTTGCGACCTGAGTGAAAGAGCCACTCAGGCTGTTGCCTAACAGTTATTTTCCCAGCCGTTTTTCTGAGCTTGCTTTTTTTTTCCTTTTTCTCTGCTTAAGGAGGAACAGCATCAAAGGGAACTCTCTCTACTTCGCAAAAGACTAGAAGAACTAGAAACAACCCAAAGGAAACAGCTAGAGGAACTTGGATCTCCTGGGGAATGATGTTCTCAGAGAAAAGGCAGATAAAAAGGGATGAAATCAGTGTGACTCAATAAAGCTTGAAGTTTTAACATATGTGGCATTTAGATATTGTATTACCGTTTGCCAGAACATTTGAATGTGCCTGGAGAAAAGGTACTGGCTACATGCTATATTGCATCAGTGTCAGGATTTTAGGGTTATACAAATGACAAGCATTAAAACAGCTCCAGAGATGCTTAGAATATTTATTGACAAGCCTTTAAGATTGTTAAAAAAAAAATGAATTAGGGAATCAAGTTTTTAAATTATTAATTTCACTTTGAAAATTTTTGGCCTTTTTGGGGGCAATTTGTCTGAAATATGCCCATGTTGAATTCCTTCTGCCTCTTTGAGACGGTCGGCAGTAACAGGGTTGGTAAACGTTTTCCATTTGACTATATACAAGAGGTCTAAATCTCTAGTTCTTGAAAAAAGATGACAGTTTAAAAGCATTAAAAAAAAACTTGAAGATATCTAAATATTATAAAATGCTACCATTCTAAAAGCTGTGGACATAAAGAAAGAACTTAATAAATATTTTTCTATATTGCTGTGTGTTTAATTTTATTTTGACCATACAGTGTGTCTTTAGCAATGTAGAAGATCTCGTGTTTTTTTTCTAACCCAAAGCCACAAAGTACAAAAAATTAAATCCTGTGACCGTATAAAACAAGGACCATTCATTGTAAAACTTGAACCCCTTGGGGTCCCTTAGAAATATTGTTGGTATTTAATGTTGCCTCCCACTGTTTTGGATATAACCAAATTATTATAAATGTCTTATTTCTGTGTATCCTTAACCTCTTTTAAAGGAATTCTGCTGGAATAACTTCACATCAACAAGGCAAAGCTCAAGTCCGCCAAACTAAGTGGAATGTTCATTGTCCAGAAGTCTTCAGGATCAAAAGTCCAGGTAGATAGTGGAGGCCAGGAATGTAACCGAGCAGTCCTTGGCATCATTTAGAAGAAATTAGATGTACGTACTACATTACAGAGCTGCTTATTCACATACGCGCTGGCACCTAATTTCTGTGGAGCTACTTAGAATAAAAACTCTATTATAATAGAACATTTGAAGGGGGAAAAAAAAAAGACAGTCCACATTTACATCAAAATGTTTATTTTTGGATATAGACATTTAAAACATTCATCTCCAAGTACAGCTTCAATCAGGTATACAATAAGAAATAGACTTTAAATCCTAATACGGAAAAGGTAACAGAAAAAATTTTTAAATGCTGCTGTAGACACTAGTGTTAGAAAAAAAAGTTTATAAATGAATTGTTTGCACCAAAAAAATATGCAAAGAAACTTGAAAATAGAAATTGTTTGCCATTTGTTTCTCTGGTTGCTGTTTAATATAGACCCAGTGACTGATTGATTGTCTTCAGCACACATCTAATTTGGCCATTTACTGCATTTGGCTAATGTGATCCAAAACGTGATCTAGATAGTGCTTTTCACTGGAGGATTGACAAACACGCTACATACATTAGTGAATCTTCACACCACCTCAGTGAGGTAGGTTTGAAATATTATACAGAAATTGAGGCACAAAGAGGTAAGTGACTTGCCCAAAGTTCCCAGCAGCATCGTACCCAGAAGAGGAGGTAAGTCTCCCCGTGGGACTCATGTGCCAGAGAGCTGGACAGGGACACCCTCATGTAGCATTTACTGAATACTTAGATAAAGCTGTAGCTGATCCTTTTCTTAGCATTTCTGTACCCTAATGAAGGGGAAGTCTTTTGGGCAACTCTCCTACCCTTGGCTCTCAACTGTCCTCCTGTTGTTCTCTTATGAATGCCTTCACATCAAGACTGTCACAGCCTTAGACGGGGACCAGACCTCTCACCTTTATACTTGTAAGTACCCTATTTGGTAGTATTTTTGAGGTGTGTCCATTGGACAGACAATGGTCAAAGTGATGGGACTGGGAAGGGGTCTATCAGGGTAATAACTGCTTATTTGATCATTTTGTTGAGGTATCACCTCGTACTCTTTACTAGCTACTGAGGAGCAAAAAGAATTTCATTTTCGAAGACAAATTCACATTTAAATCCTGATATCCCATGTGGTGTTGGTATAAGATTTTAAGGAATATATGATCAGTGTTTTATTTGCTACTTGAAAAAATGTCTTTCCTTAATCGGGGATTTGGAGCACCAAGGGTAAAAGGTGCCACAAGGAAAGTTGAGAGTTGCCAATTACATTTTTTACTTTTCATTTAATAGAAGGAAAACACAGTGGTATTAAAATTGGTCATGAGCAGCAAAAATTCAGGAATAAAAAATCAGCAATATTAAAAGACTACAGTATAACTGGATAGGGAATTCTTTAAAAAGAAAGGCATGAATAAAATGGGTATTTTGAATTCTTTCTCTTGTGAGGAATACTTTCAAAAAGTACATAGTAAGACTAAGATACCAAGTTGTATACTAATATTTTTCAGGCCTTGGGCCTCAAATATATATATTCATATATAATACTCCAGTGTGAACAGCAATTTCATGAAATGTAAAATGTATCTTTTTTTTTTAATCACACACAAGTATTTATAACCACAGGGTTCACCAGAAATCTAAAGCAAGGAGACACCAAGTACAGAAATGTAGGATTAGGGGAGGGAGTTACTCTTCTACAGATAGTTCTGATCAAAATTTTTAGACAGAAATAAACTAATGATGTTTTGCTTTGTTTTACAATAGCCAACATGTCCACTATCAAATACATTTAGTCTGAAAAAATGATAAAAAGGGACACATCAGGACAAAGTGGGTAAAATGCTGTTGCATTTAAATAAAGCCTCCTCATTCTCCTTGCTTTAGAGCTCCTTCGTGAGATGGAGGTGAGTTGATGGAGTGTAATTGGCGGCCACTGAAAAACACGAGCCCTTTCAACAATGTTGCAACACTGTCAGTTTTTGGTTTAAAAACACACACACACACACTCACAAATGCTAAGTGTACACACTACCAAATTCTGCGGTCAGCTTTTCCAAGAACTACTGGGGAAAGTTTCGATGCTGCAAATCCTCGAGGTTGCCCTAACACTCCCACCTTGTTTCCAAATGACTCATTTCACATTTTCTTATGTCATCACTGGCAGTGTCCCTTTTCTGCAGAGGTGCAGGGTAGTCACAAGTGCTACACAGCTGTAGTTTTCAAACAAAACCACTGCTGTCATTGTGCTTAAGTGGAGACTGTAGTTAACAATACTGACACTTGCTGGCCCTGTATTCTCTGTAAACAAGGAGGCTGTTTGCAACAACCACTTCGACTCTATTTACAGAAAGGTTCCCTCAGTATATGCACAGGCACGATGGTTGGCGTGCTTTCTAAAAGCTGTGCATGTGCCTTGGTCTCTAAAAGACAGTGCTCAAAGTGGAACCTATGTGCAAACTTTAAAAATTAACGACACAGAGTAGCTCAAGCAGCCATTTTGCTCCCAAGTCGTCGGAAGAATTTTGCCAGATTAAGCCAGTCCCCAGAGTGCTTACATCCACTTGCATTTCTTCTTTTCATCAAATAAGACTTTTACATGCAAGAGTTGTTTCTGAGCTTCTTCCAGCCCTCGTTCTCTTTCTAGTTTATTTAGAATCTGTTGACAATTAGAACAGTTATTTTAGATATTGTGGTTTTAGCATTACAATTCTAGGGGGTTTTTTGCATTCCTGATGCTGTGAGTGGTAAAATCTGTATGAAACAGATGCCAACATTTTCTTTGATCATTTACATACTCACTTTGCAAGTTGTTTTGCTAAGTCATTATCACAGGATCAACAACACTTTGGCTTAAAATAGAAGCTAGCAAGAAATACCAACTATTTGCTTACAAATATGGGGCCAGACTTCCAAGGCCCTGTTTTATGCATTATGTCACAGCCATTCCAAGCACAGCAAGCATTCTGGGCAGCCAACATGCAGGCAAGTATTTCTTCTTAAATGCAGCAGGCAGGGGCATCCTGGTCAGAGTTGAGTATTTCCCTCCCCTCCCCTCCTGGGCAGGGTAGGGCCTCCTCTCCCCACCCCTACCCTCCCCAGTGCTTCCCTTCTAACCCCTGGCCCCTGGAAAGAAGGATGCTTATCATGTTTAAGGAACTCATTGCCTCTACCCTACCTTAGCGCTTCACTTGATCTTCAAGTAGCAAATGGAATTGGTGAGCTATTCTCACCATTGACATGGATAGCCTGTCCCAGCATGACTGAGTGGGGGGGAATCAGGGAAGGGGGAATTAACATATATTTGGAAACAGCGCATCTGATGACTGTGTCTGTGTGAATTCCCAAAGAAAAAAATCCAGATTAAGGAGAATCAAAGGAGAATGGTTTATTGAAATAGTTGCTTAAGTTAGAAATATGTTATACTTTCATATACCTATTGAATACAGAATCTAAGCAATTTAACAAGCTTAGCTTTCATTTTAGCAGATTACAATCAAGCATAAGCTGGCCCTAGTTAGTAGGACCACTACGTACTCATCAAAGTTATCCTAGGTCAGTGTGGCTACAGACCCCATTAACTCAAATGTAAATTCAAGCTGGTCCAAAGTTGGGCAGCACGATAAAACTAGAAGAGGGGCGGCCACGTGCAGGGTCTGGCTTGGTGCCAGGATCCCCCATCTCAGACAGGCTTCCTGGCTTCCCTGTCTGGCTGTTAGGGATGCCAGAGCTGTCCTGAGACCTATAGAACGCTTTACAACCAAATCCTGGTGACTGACTTGTATCAATTTTTTAAAATGTTATTTAAAATCTTACCTCATCAAAATATTTTACGATGTATTTGTAGATTTCTGTCAAGGCCACTTCTTCATTAAATTCATTTTCATGTTTCTTAAAGAAAGAGAGTCTTGTTGAAAGATTCTGAAATGACTTTTTTAAAAAGTCACCAAATATTATTTCTTTTTTTTTTTTTTAAGAGAGGGAGAGCAAGGGAGGGTGAGAATCTTAAAGCAGGGTCTACATCCAGCACGGAGCCCGATCCCAAGACCCTGAGATCACAACTCGAGCCAAAATCAAGCGTCGAAAGCTGAACCAACCGAGCCACCGAGGCACCCCTCTTCTTTCTGCTTTCTAACAATACCTTTGATTCCTGAGTTAAGAATTCTTCCATTTCCGAAGATGACAATGGAGGCAAATCCCTGATTGCTTTGTAATACGATTTTACTTCCTCTTTGTAGGTTGGGATATCCTTGGCATAGAGAAGTTTATTAGTTGGTGCTTCCTGAAAAAAAGAGCAGCCACAGCCAAGAGTGAAAAAACCATGGGGAATTTATAACAATACCAGTGTAGCTGAACTTCCACCATTATTATCTCCTAGTAACAGCTTTTGCATGCAGTGGGCCTTCATAAATGTTGTTGACTGAATGACTGCTATCCAGATAGTTCTGGTGAGTCACTGTTCTTTTCAGGCAGATTAAATGCTAATATATTCTGCCTTCCTCTCATAAAAGAACTAAAATTATTATTTTTGCATGATTTTGAGTTACTGTAACAATAGAACTTATTTCCGTCATAGTTCATTACTAATGGTTGTAAAAAGCCTGAATTAAAACATTTGCTGTCATCCTCACCCACCAGTGAATTTTGGCATTTATGAAAGGCTTGATTGTAGGTCTGATTGAGCCCTTTATATAACCATGGGAGTGGTAAGTAATTGGCGGTGGTGGATTTTGCTGCACGTCCCTTTTGTTAGATTATAAAGCTCTTCTGCTGTTCTCAAGGAAGCGCACGGCCATTAGTATTGGGGGCCTCTGGTGGCTGATTTTGCAAAAGTTCCCTGTCAGCTTGAATGTTTTTATGTAATAGTGATAGTATTAAAAATTAAGATTTTTATTTTTAAAAGCCATTTTCCACAAAGTTTTTGGAATTCCTACTCAGGGAAGATAGGGGAGTTAATGATGGGGCTAATGTCCCAGTACATTTTTCACTGTATTGAGGGCCCGAATAGCCCTATCAGTGGCTGCATCCTTCTGAAGGATGCCTACGCTGAGATACTTTGCACTTGTCAAGTTTAAGTAGAACCCACAAATCACGTAATCATGCATTAAATAAAATTTATTTAGCTTGGCACTGTGGCAGACATGGAATGTAAAAAGGTAAAGATCAGTACCTGCCTTTAAAAGACAAACGTACACGGGGTTACCATGATACCAATTACGAGTAGCAGGGTGTGCAGTAAAGCACCGTGGAGTTGGACAAATCAGGCATCCTAACAACTCAGGGATCAGATGAAGAACAGGTGTGGGCATGTATCGGGAAGGTTCACAGTCATTTAGACTGACCATAGCTCCTGGTACCCATTGGGAAGTTACGTTTGTGGAGTGAGTGAACGAGTAAGAGTTTTACTAGACAGAGGGGTCATGAGACAGGAAAGGGATATGAAAACAAGTTCATGCTAAGTTTGGGAGAAGTAAAAGCTGTGGCATAGAAGGTTTATGGAGTTTGCCAGAAAAAAGACACTCAGGAAGGGCCACGTGGCACTGTGAAGATTTGACCTGGTAGGTAATGGGAAGTATTTATAATTTTTAAGCAGGAGACTGACAAGATCAGATTTTTGTTCTAGAATGATAACCTGGGACACAGTGAAAAGGAAGGGGATGAGACAGCAGGGACCAGGAGACCAGTTCTGAGGGGATAGAGGCATAGGATAGAATGAGGGGAAAAAAGAGACATTTGGGAGATGGCAACGTGTAGTAACCAATTAGAGGAAGGGAGTAAGAAGGAGCCGTCAAGGATAACACAAAGGATTTTACCTTGACAGAAAAGGTGATGCTAGGAAGACAAAAGTAAAGACAGGTTTGTTTTGCAGAAATAGTGGTGAGAATATAGATTTAGGCTAGGAAGCTGAGGCACCTATGAGACACCAACCACATTTCATTCCAGGCACTCTCTCAATCCTTACACCAAAGGGACACTGCTCAGCATTAAAAGATTTTCTGAAATCCATTAGGGACAGATACTGCTCAGTTTAATACATTTTGGAGTGCCTGAATAAGACCAAAACATCCCTTTCAAAGTTTGCTCTGTATTTTTATCTTTTTTTGATTTCCTGGGGCTTTTGCTCAGCAAAGAAAGCCAAAAGAAAAACAGTATCGCTGTTTTGATTATGAATTGACAAACAGATAGAAATCTCAGGCAAGATTTTCTTCCCCATGAACAATCTGTTATATTCAGATAGACTTTTAAGTGTATGGTTGACCCTTGAACTATGTGGGTCTGCTTTACCCTTCGTGGAGTTTTTTGGACATAGTTCAGTACTGTAAATACATTTTCTCTTATGATTTCCTTGATGTTTTCTCTAGCTTTAAGAATACAGTATATAAAACATATAAAATATGTGTTCATTGACTGTTTGTATTAGCAGCAAAGCTTCCAGTCAGCAGTAGACTATTAATAGTTAAATCTTGGGGAAGCCAAAAGTTATAGGGTAATTTCAACTCTATGAAGGATTGGTGCCCATCATCCCCCATTATGCAAGGGTCACCTATATTCAGATGGGATTAATTTAGCTAAGCAAATTTCAGTAGTGTCTACAGAGTGTTTTTCTAGGAGACAAAATTTATACTTTGTGGGGTAAAGGTATTCACAGGCAGAGTTCTGCAGTAGGATGGGGAGAATAATCTATTTTTTTAAAACTAGATGAAAAATAAATGAGAGCTTTTAAAGAAAAGCAAATTTTCAGTGACTACCAATGACTATTGTTTGGATGTTTAAAAGAAAGAATGCTTCAGACTCACAGGAGAACATATAAGAAATAGTAAAGCTAGGCCTTACCTTCCCGAGTTGCTGCTCTGTGAGAGAAAATGCGTCCATGAATGCCTGGGCAATCACAGATAAACAGCCATCTATGTGTGGTGTCTTCTTAATGTCAAAGACAAACTGAGGGTTCTTCAGGATGTTTACCCAGAAGCGAAGAGGAAGGCTGTTCCAAAGAGAAATCTCTTTTCAGATGCAGCCCTTCGTAGGAGGCAGATGCTCTGTTTATCACAGTTTGTAAATGGGTGTTTTTGCCCTTGTTATTGAAGTATGCAAGTCTGCCCTGCCAAATGTACCAAGTGACAGATGGCAGCGTCACTCAGAACAAGAAAGGGTTAAACTGACAAGCACTGCTGATGGGAGGACTAGAACAGGAAAAATGGGAAAGTGGGGCCCCTGGGTGGCGCAGTTGGTTGAGCGACTGCCTTCGGCTCAGGTCATGATCCCGGAGTCCCGGGATCGAGTCCCACATCGGGCACCCAGCTCCATGGGGAGTCCGCTTCTCGCTCTGACCTGCTCTCTCTCACTCTCTCTCTTTCCTAATAAATAAATAAATAAAATCTTTCTTTAAAAAAAAAAAATGGGAAAGTGGCCACTGATAAGACTAGAATTTTCTCCAGATAGTTCTAGATTGTGTTAGATGATGGCTACCCGTGAAAACATTTCATCTTGTCTCCAGAACTTGACCTCTTCTCCCCCCCCCCCCCAGGTGCCACACCCTGACCTAAGGCACCAGTTGCCTCTCACCTGAGTTATTAGCGCCCTAGAAGCTAGTTAATTCTCCCAAAACTACCAATTATCTTCTTAACACAGAGTAAGAAAGATTCTGTCTCTCCTCTGCTCTAAACCCTCTATGCTCTCCGTTGGCCTCAGGATAAAGCCCCTGCATGATCTGGGCCCAGGCAGTCATCTGCTAGCCTTCGCCTTATTCCTTTTAACTCCAACACTGGCCTCTTCACTGTTCTTCATGCCTATCAGGCAAGCACGCACCTCAGGACTTTCCCTTTTTTTGTCCATCTTCTAGAAACTATCTTCAACCATAGTCTCGTGGTTTATGTCCTCACCTCTTTCAAGACCTGACCAACTTGAATGTCATCTCCGTGAGGCCTCCTCTTACCACTCTGCCCCATTACTCTCCATCCTCCTTTCCAACCTTGTCTGCTCTACTAACCTTCTAAAATACTATAATTTACCTATTTATGGTCTCTTCCACTCATTAGACTGCAAGCTCTGTGAGAACATGGACATTTGTCTATTCAGTTCATTGCTCTATTTCCAGCACCTAACAGTGCTTGGCACATAGTATGTACTCAAATATTTGAATATGAACCTGGGAATCATTCAGAGTCCTTCCATTATTATCTCCTCAACTCTGGCCTAGCAAACTCCCTCCATCATAAGGCTGTTGGGCCTCTCCATAACTCTGCTATCCTGACCCCTGCCCCCACTCAGATGCCACAACCTTCCCAGTAAAATGGGAGCTTGAGGAACCCAAGCCTGGTATGGGAGTAGCAGGACTGGCGAATCAGAGGCTAGAACACAGGATGGGAGTGAGCCAGTGTAGACAGTTGGGACAGACCTGGATTAAATGGGAGGAGATGAGACCAAGAGCTCTGGGACTTCAGCTTTTAATATTTATTTAAAATGGTCTGCCCACTCTCAGTACTTAGGAGGGCTTGGGATTGCACTGGAAACTTCCATTACTCCTTAACACCGAGTCTTATTCACAGCTCATGGACAAAGTATTTCAAATAAAGGTAATGAGCTATGTTTTTTTACTGAGAAGTGGAGAATAGAGCTGGATGCCTCGCCTCAGCTTAAGGTAAATGTTGGAAAACAAAACAACACAGTCCTTTGGTAAATTTTCATAGTATCTAAGTACTGCACATGATCAAATAAAAACGGAAATATCCGTGCAGAATCAGTACAGACAGATAGCTTGGTAATTGCAAAATGATTAATCTCTAAAGGAAAACTGTAAAATAAAATCACAAAATACTGATTTCTTACCTTTTGCTGGTCAAGTTAAATTTAACATTCCATATAAGGTCTTTTCATGCATTAAAGAAAATAAAGTTTATTTTATCCTAAAGAAGAGGATCTCAGCATAGGAAGGGTTTTGTTTCTTGTTTAAAAATAGTAACAGAGGAAGACTCTGCTCTGACATGATAGCTTACCAAGCCAAAAGATTCTGATCTAGGAATAATGAATCCTTTTGTGACTATCCATGCCCTCCTCTCAGTTAAGATTCTTTTCCAGATTCTTGAAAATAGTCAGTAATCACCTACTATTTGTTCCCACCTGTTTGTTTTCCAAATATGTACAACATCAGGATCTGTGATTTTTTTGTTTTCAGCTTGAGCATCCAAAAAGTCAAAGAAATATTTTATAGCAAATGGGGCTCTGCTGTTGGGTAAACTCCAAATGCTTCTAAAAAGTTTCTCAAGCACAGAATGAATTGCCACCTGAAAGACAGAGAACATCAGACTTGGGAGATTGAAAAAGAGCAGTTTTGAATACAATGGAAAATAAGATCCTAGCTCAGAGAAAATGATGTACAAGACAGAAAAAACAACCTGAAGAGAAAATATGTCAAATTATCAAATGAGCACACTCACAGTAAAGGGACGAGGGTCCTGAAAATCCCTGCCCAGGTTTACATTTGGTTCATCAGCTTCTTGCTGATAACAACATTGTTTAGTCAACAGAGAGGATATCTTAGAAGAATCTCTCTCTAGCAGTTGAAATGTCAGTTGTAGGGCTGTATACATAAACCAAGAAGCCACGGATGTTTAGCTTTTAGTAGTTGTGTTCAGCCTGGAAAAACTCAGCGTTGCTCAGTTCCCAGAATGTTTTCGTTGCATGTATTTCCATCATAGGTTTTTATTATGTACTTTCCCAAGCATTTGAGTGTTTTACAAAAGCCAAATAGGCAGAGCTCTGTGGGACAGATGAGAAAATCAAGAGGCTCTGGCTGTCCTCTACCCACTAAACAAATCTACTGAGCTCTAAGCATACCCTCTGCTGTAATCTGAAGAAGCGCGCCCATCAGGAGACCAGGGCCAGGTGTCGATAATAGCATTTATATTGCTAGTCATTTCAAGGGGGGGAAAAAAAGATCACCACAGACTTCTGCTAATCCCACTACAAGCCAGATAAAGTAAAATTTGCTTCTGATTTGGTATTCCACCGGCTTTTACATCTGACACCTTTATAGATGAACAGCATTCTTGACTTTAAAATGACAAAAAATGTACTAGGTTTATAGTCACTGACCCCGCCCTTCATTTATCTGCAATTCAGAGTGGGAGTTTTATTGCCCATCTATAACAACAAGTAAACAAAAGGGAATAATTATGCTATCAACCTAAAAAATAACAATAGTGAAATGGTGGGTAAAGGGACTGGGAACAATATGAAATCCCTGATTGAAGATACAACAGTCAAATTTGTAAAGTGCTGTTATCTTCGCGGTTTATAAAAAAGAAAAGGGTAGGAAGTGTTTACAATTTAAACTTTCATTTTGCTTTGCTAGAAGGCACAAGGGATTTGTAACATTTTCACACTTGAGTGGAAATTAAGTCAAACACATCATACACCCCCAAGGTAGCCGTAAGAGCACTCCCAGAACAGTAAGTGTACCTTGGTCGACAGCAGCTTTGTCAGATACATTTCTTTTACTTTGAACTTGTGCTTCCCTCGATGTCTTTTTCCTTGCACATCTTGGAAAGCTTCCGAATCTGGTAAAATCTAACGGGAAGACAGTAGAAGCATTACCCGAGGAGACTGGTCATGCTACAGAAGGCGTCCAGTTCAGGGGCAAGCACAAGAAAGACTGAACTCACCAAATGGCAGTGGTCTTCTGAGTATTCCACATCTGAATGCCGGAGAAAGGGAGAGAAAACAGTCCATTAAAAAAACCACCACGGGCTAATTGGCCTTCTCATAAAATGCCCCATTTGTGCTACAAACAGAAGAGGTTACTTGAGCTCTTCCACTTGAGCTCTTCATAGATACATTTTTTTTCGTCCTGCTGCATCTTAAGATCTTAACAACGGGGAGACAGAACCTGCCAGGGCCTGGAGTAGGAAGCATGTTCCCCATAGGCTGAATGGCCCCTCGCTGGGGGTGGGGGTGGGGATAGGAGAGGTTCAAGTCTTATTAACAAATGTACCCAGGGCGCCTACTGAGTGCCAGGGGCTTCTAGGCAAAGGGCAGTGATAAAACAGACCTAGTTCCCCCGCCAGTGGAGTTTACATCCTAGCCAATGAGGGACTTTCTATGATTAATTATACAATTAATTATTTAACTACAATTGTGATAAGGCTTATGAAGAAGTATATGCTAAGAAAGTAACTAACGAGGGTCCACCCTACTCTGGGAGGTTTCTCAGAGGAAGGGATGTTGGAGCCGAACCTAAATGAACACCTGGAGTTAGCCCAGCAGATGGAGGAGACCCAAAGGCGGGAGGAACGCACCCCTCCTGGGATCTCAAAGAAGGGCAATGAGTTGGAGCTCCTAGAGCAAGTGCAAGAGTGGCACGGAATGAGGAGAGTCCTGAAAGAAATGTGGCAGTAAAGGGAGTGGTAAATGGGCGGAAAAGAGGTATTAAGTCACTAGGTTTTTTGTATTGAAGATGAGGGAGACTAGAACACCTTGAAACACTAAGGGAAAAACTGCAAGAGGTTGGGAGGTAGAGAAAGTTTAGATGAGAGGAGATTATCTGTGGTGTAAGAATGTATGGAAGGTTGGAAAGGATGGGACCAAAGGCACAAGCGAGAGACTGGCCCTGGATGGAAGGAAGCACAACTCTGGAATGCCGGGGGGCCGGGGGGGCACGGAGGAAGACATGGGCAGACACAGGTGGGGGTGGGAGCTTTGGTGCTGGGCATTGAGGGCGTTCTGATTCCTGTTTTCTCTGTGAGGTACAGGATCAAGTTGGCTGTTGACAGAGTTGTGTGGGTCAGAGCTTGGAGGAGAGAAGGTAGAATTCTGGAGAACACGGAGTGAGTTACCTAGAGAAACACAGTGGGTGCGGGCTGCATTAAAGGTCCTAGTCATGCCGGGCACCATGAGTTTACCGTGACTCCAACTCTACTTTCCTCCAGTGGCTGGCTGGGTGTAGGTTCAGAAAAGGCCAGTGGTTGGGTTCCTCCAGGGCTGGGGTTGCGACTGAGAGGGTGGTGAGAGGGGAGAGAGCCTGGAGGTCTGCAGGGTTAGCAGGGGACTGACCAAAATGATGGCTCTCAGCTCAACTGGACAGGGAAGCAGCAGAGGCCCTGGAGGCCCTGAGGTCCCATGAAGAGATCCAAATGCAAGATCCCCAAACAGCAAGATCTGCAAAAGGCCTGATCTTCGCAGCTTAAAACACAAAGCTCTTCCACTTTTCAGAAGGACACCAATTCCCCTCTGCCAGGATGACAATCACCCTCTGGAAGATGCCTTCTCTCACTATAGCCAGGTGTCATGAGGGACTGGGGAGGGGTCCCCAAAAGGCTAGCCTACGACCTACCAAAGTACCCTTTCTATTTAATTGGGAGTCCCTGCATTCCCTATTTGCACTGACTAGGCCTTGGGACCTAGCAGGCTGCTCTTCGTATTGAACCCAGGAAGCAGGAAGCCTCCCCCCCAGCTGTGGTGTGTGAGAGGTCCCGTTGGTGGGGCCCGGAACCCTTCTAAGAGCTGAGGACTGATTGTCTTGGCTGGGGTATAATTTCTCCGGAGACAAACCTGGACCAGGATCTAGGGATTTTCTCAAGGCACCATCACAATGTTTTCCTGTCCCGAGGCTATCAGGGAGGTGGTCGAGTTTAGAGACTAGCTTATAGACTTTCCCATAAAAGCTCCCCACTTAGTTTGCCTCGCTCACTTTCTGGGAATTTTGCAGATGCTATCAGGGGAGATTTGGATTTCTAAGTGGATTATCTTGTTTGGTCAGCACTTGCTGGGCTGTGTGATTATCTACAAGCTTCCCCCTCATTTTGCCAGAGGAGGCTCCTCTCTTAGCCCCAGTCCTACTGAGGAGTTGGCACAGAGCGAGGAAGGCTAAGATTCTGTCCTGAGTTTAGGGCTGTCGAGAGGCAGCAACTTCCTTAGCGCTGGGCTGTCCCAGCCAACTGCTGGTTACTGTTTCCAGTCCTCCTCCTCCCATGGCTCATATTCTTCAGAACAGAAACAGAGTAAAATGGATTTTCTCCGATTTCAGAGAATCACATAGCCACAACTTAATCTCACTTTTGTGACAATACATCTGAGAGAGGCAAAAAGCGACACTTTACAAAGGTGGGTGAGAACAAAAGGTGAACATTATATTGGTTACCTGAAGGAAAATTTGCTATCTTCTTAAAGACCTTTATAGTGGATCCATTTGATATCTGAAAGCAAAGGTAAAAAATATATGAGTTTTCAAAATTTAACATATTTCTCAACTTCATCTAGGAATTAGATAGCTGGATGGATCTTGCATTCTCTCACTTATTAAATTTTTATCAAGAATTTCTATGTTCTGGACCCAAAAGACTCCACCCCCAAACTACTAGAACTCATACAGCAATTCAGTAATGTGTCAGGATACAAAATCAATGCACAAAAATCAATTGCTTTCCTATACACTAACAATGAAAATATGGAAAGGGAAATTAGAGAATCGATTCCA
>CM052807.1:97045901-97057566 GCA_028533885.1 Nasua narica | reverse complement strand
GTGAGAAGGAAGGGAAGGGCGAATGGGGGGAAATCGGAGGGGGTGATGAACCAGGAGAACTGCGGACTCTGAGCAACAAACTGAGGGTTTTGGGGGGGTGGGTGAGCCTGGTGGTGGGTATCGAGAAGGGCACGTATTGCATGGAGTATTGGGTGTGGTGCATAGACCACTGGGTGTGGTGCGTAGACCACCAACAATCAATCTTGTAACAGTGAAAAGTTAAACATATTTGGGGAGAAAAATAAATAAACAAAATTTAAAAAAAATTCTATGTTCTGGGCACTGTGCTGAGGCTGGGGCTATAATGTTGACCAGGACACTATCTCTGTCCCCAAGGAGCTCACAGTCCTGTGAAGGAGATGGACAAGGCAGTGAGGTGTAGGGAGGCTGGGAGGGGGAGGCCAAGACACTGTAGGGCCAATGGAGGTGGGCCTCCAGCACAGGGGAAGACAAGGCTGTGCTACGATGCACCCTGGCCTCTCAGAGGTCAAGAGAGGCTTGGGCCATTAACTTTCTGCAGTTCCTACTATATTAAGAAATGCTGAAACAGGGGTTCAAAAACTATGTTATCTAGAGCAGGTGTCTAATGCTAGGACCGAGCAATTTCACATCTAGGTATCTGCCCAACAGAAAGAAGTACATATCTTGATAGTTAACAATTTGTAATTGCCCCATATTGGAAACAACCAAATATCACCAATGAATAAGTACTTTGGGGTATATGTCCATACCACAGAATATAGAACAATGGAAGTGAGCAAATTATTTCTAATTATTTCTACATACTACATGGGTAGACCTCACAAGGATAACGTGAAGCAAAGGAAACCACACAAAGGAATGTATACTGTGTGATTCCATTCACATAAAGCTAAAAAAAAAAAATGAACAGAAAAACAATCAATCAAACTATGATGTTAGATGTTTGCAGGAGAGAGTGGAGTTAGTGATAGGGAGAGGACTTCTGAAGTACCCATAATGTCCTACTTCTTGACCTGAGTCGTGGTTACAGGAAGTGCTTACTTTGTGATCATTCATCCAATGGTACACTTAGGATTTGTTGTCTTTTCTGCAGCTATATCACATTTTTAAAAAGAAGCTTGTAAAATCATAAAAATTGCATATACTTTTAAATAAAAACTTTAAAATTTAAGTAAAGCTTACAGGAAAGCACTTAACATTCACTGAGTATGGAGCTTAATGAATGTTCATTTAAATATATACCTATATAAACACCATCCACATTAAGATATAAAATATTTCAAGGTCCCAAGAAGTACCCCCATTATCCCTTCCCAGTCAGTAACCACTGCATCTTCAGCCAGAGGTAATCAATAGTCTGACTTCCACCTGTTCTTGAACTTCATATAAATGGAATCATATAATCCCGCTGACCCTAGAAAAACATGGGGGATAGAGAGGTACCCCCTCACCCTGCACAGTTGAAACTCCACATATAACTTTTGATTCCCCCAAAACTTAACTAATAGCCCGACAGGAAGCCTTTCCAAGAACAGTCAATTAACAAATATTTTGTATGTTTTCTATATCATATACTGTATTCCTGCAATAAAGCTAGAGAAAAAATATTAAGATCATAAGAGAAGATACATTAGTAGTACTATACTGTATCTACCAAAAAAAAACTGCATGTAAGTGGACCTGTGTAGTTCAAACCTGCATTGTTTTTTTGTTTTTTTTTTTTAAGATTTTATTTATTAGGAGAGAGAGAGAGAGAGCATGAGAAGGGAGAAGGTCAGAGTGAGAAGCAGACTCCCCATGGAGCTGGGAGCCCGATATGGGACTCGATCCTGGGACTCCAGGATCATGACCTGAGCCAAAGGCAGTTGCTCAACCAACTGAGCCACCCAGGCGCCCCAAACCTGCATTGTTCAAGGGTCAACTGTTATAAATATATTCTTATGTCTGGCTTCTTAGGGTCAACATAAGGTCTATGATGTTTATCCACATTGTTGCAGCCATCAGTAGTTCTTTCTTTTAAAATTACTTTGTAGGGGCACCTGGGTGGCTCAGTGGATTAAAGCCTCTACCTTGGGCTCAGGTCATGGGCTCAGGGTCCTGGGATCGAGCCCCGCATCGGGCTCTCTGCTCAGCAGGGAGCCTGCTTCCCTGTCTCTCTCTGCCTGCCTCTCTGCCTACTTGTGATCTCTCTGTCAGATAAATAAATAAAATCCTTAAAAATAAATAAAATTACTTTGTATTATTGCATTATATAAATATACTACAAAAAATTACCATATGATAAAAAGATAGAAGTATTGATACATGCCATAACATAGCCCTCAAAAACTATGCTAAGTGACAGAACCAGTCACAAAAGACCAAATAGTGCACGATCCTATTTATATAAAATGTCCAGAATAGACAGACTTAGACATACAGAAAGTAGATTACTTGTTGCCTAAAGCAGGGGTCGGAATAATGAAGAGTGACTGCTAATGAATTCAAGGTTTCTTTTGGGGATGATGAAAATGTTCTAAAATTGGATTGTGGTGATGACTGCACAACTCTGTAAATGCACCAAAAACCACTGAATTGTACATTCTAAGAGATGACCTTTATGGTATATAAATTATATCTCAATAGAGCTGCTAAAAAAAATGCCACAGATTTTAACTGCACACATTTGACAATAAATGCTTTTACCACACTGACACACTATTGCAACGCCCATGCATACCCTCTTTTGTCACTAAAGTCAAGTGTTCTCACCTGAGACCTTTTGGGACTGTGGGACCCAGCACCAAATGGCCCTCCGGTGCAGCCCTCCCCGACAACCAACCAGGAGAAGCAGCCCCCTTCAGGCCAAGGGGACTAGACGCTAAGATGCAGAGGGCAGGCCTCCCTGTTCTGAGGGGCTAGTCCATACAAATTTAAGACCAAGGCGCCTTGAGGAAGAGGCAGGTCAGGGTTACACAAATCCTTGCCTTCATTCTGGGGTTGTGGAGGGAGGATTAATGCTGTTGTTTTGGAACATGGTCAGCTGAGTGCTTTTTCCGCCCATTATCAAGTTCTCAGCCTGTTCTGAATTCTACTACTACTTTGGATCCTGCCTTCCCCAGTTTGGCAAAAAGGAGAAACCTAGAATTTCTCTTCTGGCCTGCTGCACGTTGGTTATCAGAATGTACAAACCTGCTTAGCAAGCACCAAAGGATTAAAGCCGAATCCCCTTCAGGCTGCACCCACAGAGGAAGGAACACAGAGCAGAGCCTACCTGCAGAGACGGCCCGAGCACAGCCGTCCAACCAGCTGCTATGCTGAGCCCAGAGGCCGCCAACCGCTGGTGTGCACAACATCGTGGAGGGAGGGGGAGTACTGGGTGCGGGGGCTGGCTGGGCCATCAGGCCTCCGACAAGTGTCTCCAGCGTGCGTTCTGAACCCTTATTGAATTCTGCTCTGCTGTTATTATCACACATCCTCTCCTTTCCCCTTGAGCCATTCATTGTTTTCTGGTTGATTTTTCCATTCTCCTCCATATTTGATGCAATTAAAGTAAACACTCTGCACCGGCACCCCCTTAGCAACACTCAGACACCAAGTTTATGAGAACGTTTGAGCAGCGTTAAAAAATTCCTCCCCATGAAGAGCTGGATACGCCGTTTCTAAGCCAATAAATATCTTTTTATAAAAGGAAGCTGGTGATTCATTCTGGGTAATTGTCAAAGAATGAATCCCAAATGGATCCTGTTGAGTGTTGAGCCAATACTCCACTACTGTCAGACGCTTTGTTTGGCTAAACGTGAGCCCCCTCACTCTGTAATCACAGGCACCGCGGACGGGCCTTCCGATAAGGAGCGCTGCCAAAAGTTCAAATGTCTTTTCAAGAGCTGGCAGCGACTCGCTGCCGGCACTGAGCTCAGGCATTAAGATAGCACAGACGCGGCTTGTACCAAGGAAATTTTACTCTGAAATTATCTCCCAAGAGCAAGTGTAAAGCATTTTATTAGTGGATGAGTTGTGTGTGTGTCTGAGCCTGTGTGTTTGAGTGTATTTCTAACTTGCACAGCTGCTCTAGGGCTGGAACATTTCCCCCCACGTGACACTTTACCGCCATTGTGAGACAGAAACTAGTTTATTTACAGATGTTGGGGAGCGGGGCGGGGTGGAAGGTTTCCATTTTCTATTTTGCACAAGTCAGCTGCTGCCGAGTTAAGGACACAAATGCCTTTTTGAAAAGTGCCACTGAATCTAAAGTGTTAAAAATATGATGCTGTTTGTTCCATCTGAAGAGCTCCAAATGCCTTCCTAAGAGCGACTCATTAATCTCCTGTGCTCCTGTGAGGCAGGGAGCATCCTCTGGGCCCCTACTTTAGGAATGAAAACCAAATTAAATCAAAGAAAGATTAATGTCACTAGACGGATCTGCAACAGGAATGTTTCCCCAGCCCAGAGCAGAACTGGTAACACAGGACAATTTCAAATTAAATTCTTTCCAGCCTCACAGGGCTCCAGGATTCAATGAGACAAGAAGGCTACATCCCTTCAGTGATGACTGGCCCATGTTGGAACAGGGTGGAGAAAACTACAGACTCCTCCAGCAGCAGCATTAGGAATTGTGACCACACGGGGCGAAAAGGACTCATGTCAACCACTGAAAATCACTCCTGAAATAAACAGAAGGTACACAACCTCCAAAGCACGTGCGAGTGAAGGTGCGATTTCTTTGTGGTAAAATATGATCTCTACGGCATAAGTTGAAGAAAATTCCATAAAAACAGATTTCTAGATATATAAGGCTGAACTTGGATTTAACCTTACAAATCTGCCATTTTTGTAGGTAAAAATGGTCAACTATTGATAATCTCCTATTGTTTAGCCTAAGAGAAAAGTCGGAATGTTAGCCTAAGAATTTTAGGGAAAATTATGAAATATTGTGATACTTTTTTTCTTAAAGAAAAAAACTGAAAACACAATAATCAATACAAATCACCCCGTGGAAAGCCCTATTGGTATCTCTCATTCCTAAAACGTTATTATATGGAAAACAGAACTCTAGTCAACAACCGTTGCCCCTGCGACCCCTCATCAATTCTGTTCTCCCCATCTACCGCTTTGGTTCTTCTGACACCCCAAGCCTGGAGGCAAATGAAAAAGGAATCTTATTTCTCAGGGCCAAAGGGATGACCTTGCTCAGTCCATGAGCAAAGGAGACTCAGGGCTCATCAGAGTGTTTGGAAAGGACCCTTCAGAACATTCTCAGCACGCAAATCACAAATGCGGTTTTTGACACCCAAGAACTCTAAAGGATTCTTGAAACTACTTAAAGTGCCAGTAGGGCTCCTGCTTCTTCTTTGGGTACTTGGAATTAAGCCCGGGCCAGTAGCAGACTCCCTCTGAGGACTATTAGAGAGAACCCTAATCTCATCCTCTAGGAGCAAGTCTGACGTCCAAGAGGGTGCCTGAGTTTGGGAACCTAAGCACTCCCCTGCTCTTCTCAGCTGGAGTTGCGAGCTCTCCGACGCCTGAAAGAGGCCTATCTGATGAAGGCAACCACTGGGCTCTTCAAGGCCTACTGGCCTTTAGTGATACCAAAGTAGACTTAGACATAAGGAGGCATTTTGATAAACTCCCTGGCACGAGGCTCATCCGAAGATTTTAAGAGACGTCACCTTCTTGAATTTGCCATCAGAGAAGGTAACTGCCAGGATTTCTCATGATGGGGTCCAGTTTCCTAGCCAAGGCTGCCTTCGAGGCCGGGCCCACGGGCTACAAGCCCACATCCAAGCAAGGAGAGGAGGCAAACGATTCCTTCTGCATCTGCTTCTAGCCGGGGAGCCCCAGTGAGAAGCGCTAGGTGAACAAGGTGAACGAGGTCAAGTCCCTCAGCCTCCCGGCGCCCAGGGATGGCAATAATGGCAGTGTCTACCGCGCCGGGCTCTAGCGAGGACTAAAGCAGTTTGTAAGAGCCACTGGCACTGTGCCCAGTGGACAGGAAGCACTCCCTGCACGTTAAATGAATAAGCCAACCAATGTCTGAAGTCACCCACGCTCTGAGAGACCTTTAGAGATAGTCAAATCCCTTCACCTTAGTGTCACGGGTGATGCACCTGACCGGAAGGACCCCTGAATTTACCTAGCAGACACCGGAACATTCCCACGAGCTTTAAATGTCTTCTGAACGACAACTTTGGTGTTAGTGGGGACCGCTGTGGCATCAGCACAGGCCGGTTACAAGAATATTCTTCAACACCACAGTGGTTAGCCGTCTTTTCTGCCCCTCAGACTCTCGCAGCTCAGAATGGAGGTGCAATGTGCAGAGAACATTTCCTGCTGGACACAACACCTGTCCCACACCCCCAGGGCCACCCTCGAGCAAGGTGTGAGGGTGGTGACACCATCCAGCAGAAAGTCACACGGCAGTGCAGGAGAGAGGAGGGGAAGAGAGCCTGCACCCAGGGACCTCCTCCCCCACAACTGATCTCATCAGCTCCAAAACATGCCACAGCTTCCTTCCCTCCTTGTAGATGACACACAGCGACCGCCAGTTAAGGAAGCACTCGGGGAGGATGTGATCATAGGGGAGAAAGATGCCTCTGGCTTAATGTGTTTGTAGAGACGCTGGTTTTACCCGCCCCCCCCCCGCCCCCCGTGTGCATGGGACACAATGAGACCGTAGCAGAAATGTGCCCTCCTCTGTGCTGATCTGATGGAAAAAGAGGGTAAGAAGAGCACCTTCATCGTTGTGACTGTGAACAGCGCTCGTGTGCGCGAACAGTGCGGTGGTCCCTGTAGAAAGCCATCTTGCCCGTGCCCAGGGTTGGCGAGGATGCCATCCTATAGAGGACACAGCACGGCCAGCAACAGGGGGCTGTCGACGTTGCATCTGGCCCACGAGATGCTGTATTTTTCCTGTGTCTTCAGATCCCCTCCAGAAACCTGGTCTTCAAATATTTGGACAGTAAATCATTCAGAGGAGACCAGCTACACACTCTATTTACCCTAAGGACAGAAGAGGCAAGAAGAAACTGGCTCCCACTCCAGCAACAGGACTTTGTTTAGATAGGAGGAGGAACTGGCCGTCACTAAAGATTAGCTTTAAAACCTAACTAATTTGGGCTAATTGGAGGGAGATGAGTCTGAATCACTTAAAATTCTGAGTTAGACCCTATTTTTAAATGAAATATAGTTTTTTGCTTTCAAGCACTTACAGTGACTCAAACTAGGGTGCTTTAGTAAATGAATAAGAGTGGTAATTAGCATCTTGTCTCTTTGGAGGGAAATGCAAGCTCCAGGAGAACATTTTTTAACGAAAGGGCAAAAGTAAGCATCAGCCTACCCCTGTCAAATTACTCCAGATTTTAAATCTGCGGGGGAACTACTAAACTGAGTATAGATTTAGGCGGCTGAGGATGTTGGTAGATATTGTTTCTGAGCAGTCTTTGAAAAACAGGGCATTTGAGATGGTCCAGGCATAGAGAGCACAGGGCCGATGACCTCCCCGGTTTCCTTCAAGCTCTCTGAGTTTATTTGCCTTACGGCTTAGCTTTTTAAACATAAGGAGAATCCTTTAAGCCCTTGTGTCCTAGTCTTGTCATTTATTACCACCATGTGGCAATGCTAGGGTATGAAGCCAATAAATCATTTGGACGGGAAGTGACTACAGGCTGGATTAATTCCATTATCATCCTTAAGCAGATAGGTGTCCAGCACGGCTGATGTCTCCAGTGAAGACCTATGTTCCATCTCTCCTGACAGCCCTCCCTGGCCTTGCGGACAGCTATGGTGGCTCTTCCCTTTCCCTGCTGGAGTGCCTTGTCCTGCCTTCCCCCCGCCCTCTCCCCCTTTCTTTGTGGCCCACCTCTTGCCCCGAGGTCACTAGGGGACACCAAGGAGCCTGACCAGGGTGGCCCCGCCCTCCCAGCACAGCTGAGGAGCAAGCACCCTCGTCCAGAGCACCGAGGGAGGGCGACCGTGGCGGGGTTCCTTCCAGACTTGCCAGACATCAACTGGCTGCCCAGACGCAGGGAAGGAAGGAGCTGGCCGCCAGGCTGCAACCCTGAACTTCAAACCAAAGCCATACTAAGCCCGTCTCTAAGGACTTACACTCGCAGGGCAGCATCCCGGACCCCCACCTCGTGCTGTCCGTTAAGTTCCCTCTGGAGCAGCGTGTCTCGCGCGGGCACGGCCGCAGGAAGCTCCCCCAGGGAGTTTTACAAACTCCACAGGCCAAGAACTCTTGGCAAGATGACTCCAAGGTTGGCAAGTCTGAGCTGCAGGAGGGCGAGTCCAGAAGCAAGTTGTGACTCCGTAGCAAGGGCGCCAGGGACAGCACCCAGCCAGGCGTCACCCCAAGCAGCTATTCCCAAACTGGCTCTGACAACCACTCGGGGGGACAGCCCGAGGGGGCGGGGTCCTCTGCTGTCTCTTCCCTCGGGAACAGTCTCTGCTTCCTCCCGGGGGAGGGGAGGCCTGCAGGCCGCGCAGGCCTTCCTGTGCCAACACATGTTCCTGGGGCCTCGGAGGCATGAAAGACAGGAGGTGCGACCTTCCGAGGGGCCTGGGAAGCTGCTCCTGCCCTCCTCTAGCCCCGGAAGTGCGCCTGCGTCTGCGCATCGGCCCCGCCGCCACCCCCGAGCGCCATCTTGACCGCTCCTTCACCCAGGAGCTCCCCATCTCCTGCCCATCTGAGTCCCTCCACTTGTCTCCATCTCAAAAGCCACTATGTCATCAATCCTCACCTGAAATTCTTCTAGTGACAGCTTTCAAGGGTCTCCCTATGACCACGTTTGTACCTCCTATCCGTGTTCCCCACACAGCCACAGGCATTTCGGAGACACAAATCCCTCAAGATCCTCCAATGGCTTCTTGGGACTATTTTGCGGACAAAAGTCAAACTCCTGAAGACGCTGACAGGGCTCCACAATGTCTGCCCTGCCTTCTGGCCTCCCTCCCAGCTTCTCTGCCTTCCACCCTGACAGGCTGTGGTGAACCCTGGGGCCCAAATCTCTGGGTCCAAATCTTGGCTCTGCCGCTGGCTAGCTGCTGGCAAACCTCCCTGCGCCTCAGTGTCCCCATCCACAAAGAGGTTTAGTAACAGCCCCCACCTCATAGGTCTGCTACATGAAGGATGGAATAAGCCAGAAGAAGGGGCAGTGCGGAGGACAGCATCTGGCAGAGCGAGGCCTCCATCACATTGGCTGCTGTTGGCTCTCACCGCGGCCCCCACGTCCCTCAAGTTTTAGCCATTTGACCAGTCTTTCTGTGGAAGAACATGTGGGGTATGCCGGCGCCCCCTCCCAGCCTAGTTAAGTTCTCCTCTCTCTTCAGGTCTCTGCTTAGTTCTAGCTTCCCTCCAGGAAGCTTTCTCAGATGCTCCGAGCCACAGCCCTGTCGCGTCGGACGTGTTGCCTCCTTCCTTGTCTCCCTTCCCCTCCTCACCCTCCTTGAGGCACCAGGCTCCTCAAAGCCAGGAACCTGGTCTCTGTTCCTCTTGGTGCAACCCCAGCATTCGGCACAGAGCGGATAGTCAACAAAGATTTGGGTAATGTTGCTGAATGACCCCCACGGTCCCCAGCTTGTTCAGGAACCTTCCCTGCCTCCTTTCTCTTGTTCGGTGCAGGCTTCTCTGGCACGCAGCTCTCTGAGAGGACACGCGCACCCCCTACTCACCTTGGCACTCAGCCAGCACGTGGGGCAGGGGCCCCAGGAGGTTATGACTGAATACGGTCAACAAACAAATGTAGAACTTCCTCAGAAAAAAAAGAGGGACCCTACACAAAGGTTATGAGGTTCTGTGAACACCGTGGACAGCCGTGAGGCGACGTTTCCCACCCAAACCGCAGGATGGAGAGCGATCGGTCAAAAGAAAATCGAAGGCCTCGCAGAGGAGGACCCAGGGGAACCACAGGCCACGACAGACAGGGATTCCTGGGCGCTTCCAAATGAGCAATGGAGGAAGTAATCTGCAAACTATGCCAGAAAACGGTGGGAGTTGTGCAATTTTTTAAAAAAGAATTTCCACGGTATTACCTGGAGGTGATCCAATTGAGGCAGGACAGGGCTCGGGGAAGGAGATGTCGGGGGCTCAGCCCCCCCTCTTACCTCGTAGTGGCCGATGGTATTTAGCTTAGTTATTCCATCTTCGAGAATCACAGACGAACTATCGATATCCAGCAGTTCTTTCTGCCGTGTACCCACGTGCAGCTCTGGGAAGGAAAAGAGGGGAAAAACAAGACAGTGAATTTTGTTCTCCTCTGACATTATAGTGAAAAGGTTTGGATGTTACTCGCAGTAACAGTAGCAATTATGATTTATGGATACAGCTTAAATAAAGTGGCTAATGTTTGTTTGAAGGTTTGGAGGTATCTCAGACAGACAGGTAGCCTGAGTTTTGTTTTGCTTTTGTTTTGTGTTTAGGGCTTTGACTTTTAAGACTATATTTCCCTGAAGTTTATACTCTGAGGCTAAGCCTGGAAGTAAAGCCAATGAGAACAAAATAAGATGTCCTTAGAGAGATGAAGCTCTGCAGAAAATTCCAACAACCAATTTGTATCCTCCCAAGTAGGTGCTCTGGGTCTCCTGTCGGTCCCTGCGTGGGGAGGGGGGGCGCTGGTGGGCTAATACCCCAAACCACGCACTCAAGCTCTTTTTTGGAGGGTGCCAACTGTGCCCTAGGGCCAGAATGGGGCCCACGGATGTGTATTTTTTGTGTGCGAACCTTCGCAGTGTTTTACTTATTACTAACGTCAATTCAACACAAAGACCATAAAAATTCAGACTGAGTTCTCTTTTAAAAAATGGGATCATCTGCTAACACCCCACAGCGTGCATGGAACCACTGGCTGAGGGTCAGTGGCACCTGTCCCCTCAGATGACGTGTCCTCCCCCGATGAGGTTGACTCCCACCAATTCCTGGTATTGTAGGTGGGCCAACACCCCTTACTTATGACAGTGGCGGCCCCTCTGGGCCTCTCAGTTTGTGAGCCTCTGCTAGAGGCCAACCCACCACAGCTGCTCTGGGATCGGATTCCAGTACAAGGTAAGGCTGGCTTTGAAGGTTCGCTCTAGTTTCCTCACGCCGGCCTGGGAGGTCAATCGCAAGATCATCATCCCAGTGGAAGCTGAGCAGGGCTGAGAGGCTGTGCCCCACTTCCCATCAGGCTACAGCGGGAAGCTTCTAGTTCACTTATTCTGCTCCCTGCCTTGCCCTACCAGGAGGAACTGAGGGGCTCAGGGCACAGCCAGACGGTGCTGCTGCTGACTCCACACTGGCAGGACTGAGGCCACCGGGCTGTCCTCCCTGTGGCTGTCCACTCCCCACGCCCAGGTCTCCGCGGCCAGAGCCACACACTGGCAGGGGGTAGGCTGGCCACAAGAACGACGTGGATGGTTCTGGGTCAGGGGACCGCGGTCTCCGGTCTGGGAGCTACAGTGCCCGTCAAGTACCTGGCAGTCCACCCAACAGAAGGACACAGAAAAGAGACAAGGAGAGGGGCCCCGGCGGCCCTTGCTTGGGAGCGGAATCACACAGTGGCTGCACATCTGCCTGGCTTCTCGCACCTGCCAACCCCCCCCTTCTCTAAATGGCCCTTTAGCGGGAGGTTTGGCCTGGGAGGGCCAGGTGGGATGACTTTAATTGCCTGCTTCGTCGAGGCTACAGCCGTACATCGAGGGGAGAGGAACCTGGGTACGCTGTCACTGCTGG
>CM052807.1:97024889-97045801 GCA_028533885.1 Nasua narica | reverse complement strand
CCCCCCCCCCCCCCCCCCCCCCGGCGAATGGAGACCGCGCTCCCTGCAGGACGCGATCAGCTGCGAGGAAGATGACCTTTCCAGTGCGCGAGCGAACGCCCAGAGTCTGAGCCTCCCGCTAATGACACGCTCGGTATCACAACAAACAAATCAAATGCCAATGCGAGACGCAACACAGAGAGAGGGCGCGGGGTTTCCGCCTTTCTGTACTTCCCGATGCAAGGTGAATCCATTCTGTCTCGGGGTGAGCAATCTCATGAATCTGATTTACAAACATAATATTTTTTTAAAAACCAGCGTCTTTGAAGGATAATACTTCCCAGGAGGACTCATGCTGCTCGTGGGAAAGCCGTGCGGGCTCCGGGGCCCCCCAGATGTGCCCGCTGGGAGCAGCCCGGGCCGTGTAAGCTTCCACAAGCGGAGGCTTGCATGCGGCGGGTGGGGAGGAAGGGGGAGAAGGTGGGAGGGAGGTTCACCAACCCCCCCTCCCCGGGCTGGGACAAAATAGCTCCCTCATTGCTTACCGAGGCCAATCTCATTCAGCTGAAGTCCATAAGGAGAGCCATTTTTGCTTAGGAAAGCCTGGAAAATCTTTTCTTTGGCTTGGCCTATAGTGTCACAATCAAGAACATTGACTGAAATGTTCCGACAGACATCTGCACTCTCATTTTCTGGGATCTTTTCAAAGACGACGTTTAATGCCTGCAAGAATACAAACAGGTTTCCAAGTCTATTAGATAATTGCAATCTGAAAGGCATTCATAAAAGACACAAACCTCGGCGAGTCCTACTAATACCTCTGACGGCACATTAGCAAACACTGTGTCGCATTATACCACTTTAATCTTTTCTCCATAATCCATTCTTTTCGGGGATAAGGGAAAGGAAAACAGAAAAGTGAAAACTCTCATTACAGAGCGAGCATTGAATAAATATATCTGCGAGTAAAACATATATACACATAAATATTCTAGAAGTCGTGACTTCTGATTTCATCCTCCCTCCCCCCCCCAAAAAAAATTGGAAAAGGTAGATGAGGGTGGGCTGGTGATTATCGCTTTTATTAACAGGACCACAGAGTCCCAGAAGTGAAGTTCTAGGTGACAAGAAAGATCAGGAGGTCCCTTTACTGATCCTGAAGGAGGTCACTTTTTAATGTGCAGCATTAATGACGAGAACATTTGTCTCCCCCTTCACTTGGACTTCCTCAGTCAGTTTCCTGAGCCCCCATTAAAGCCCCCCAAGGTCCCCACCCTGGACTATTATTCTTGCAGGCGTTATTTTACATTTCAGTGCCCCCGTCATTTAACGTTTCCTCGGTTAACGGTTAACGCTCTCTCGGTGCAGCAAACCCTCCGAATGGGGAAGGCAGGCCTTCGTGAATGTGTGAAAACACAGGACTGGGGAGCATTTCAAAACAAACTGAAAAGCAATTTCAGGTTTACTTTGAGGACACACACTCACACACCTAACAACAAAGTGCCCCTCAGGGGGAACTGATTCAGAGAAAGGCTAGGAGTGTTCCTGTAATTAGCATAGCACACACTTTGGATTGGGAGGCACCTTGGCGATGGCAGAATCAAGGGTCTGGTGTGAAATGCCCAGTCATTTAACGTTTTTGAACCCGGCTGCCATGAGGGAATGTAAAATGATATAAAATGATTACTGGAAATGTTAAAAAAAAAATGAAAACACAGTTAAGGAGAGATTGGGGATCCTTCGGGTTTACTCAACTTTCAAATGGGCATAGTAACAGTGCGTGCCTCCTGGTGTGGTTACAGAGATTAAATGAGACGATGCCCGTCACAGGCTTGGCACGGGGCCGGGCTGCTGGGAAGGGCTGGATGCTGATGCTGACAACAATGACAGCGGTGAGCGATGGTTTCAGGTAACCTCTCGGGACCCTTACTGTGGCTACTGTCGTGTGCCATCACGAGGAGAGCAGCCAGGGCTGGACTCCCTGCCCCGTATCCAGCAGGGAGAGGGGCGTGCTGCCTGCAAACAGGGGAACCACCGGCTCTGGGGGCCGGCCCCTCACTTTTCTCCGCTGCCCAGTGGGAGACACAGTGGCGACAGCCCTGGGCTGATGAGCTGAATTAACCTCAGGTCGCGGAGCACAGGGTCTGACGGGTGAGCCCTCGGGAGATGTGATGATAGGTGGACCAGGGACCTGGGAGAGGGGATCGCAGACTCTGGGACGGTGTCAGAGGCATATCTCCTCGTCGAGGCCTTTGCACCTTGCTTCCACACTCCCGCTGACAACTGCACACAGTAAACTTTGGTCCAGTCCCAACTACACAACAATCACTGTGAGGCCCTGAGGTCTCAGCTCTGCGGGGAATCTCAGCCCGGCAGTTCCCTTCTTCCTCGAGAGGGTCCCTCCCTCACCTGCACTCTGGGCACACTCGGATCAGGGCTAGTCACAGCCAGGAAGGGAGGCCGAGTGCCCCTCTGTGCACAAACCCGGACCCACGGGACGGGACGGAAGGCAGGGAGTGCTGGCAGGAGGGCAAGGGCTGGGGGAACCATCTAGAAGGAATCAGGGAGGCCACCCTCACGCCAGAGTCCTCTCCCTCACCTTCCTGGTTTAGCACATTTATTGACACCCTGCCAACTCCGCTTCCAGACACACTTCTTTTAACCTTCCCAACATCCTGCTTAGGGGCTGTGTTCTTGTTATCTTCATTTTTTTTTTTAAGTAGGCTCCAAGCCCAGCGTGGGGCTTGAACTCGGGACCCTGAGATCAAGACCCGAACTGAGATCAAGAATCAGACGCTTAACCAACTGACCCACCTGCCCCTACTTTTTTAAGTAGCATTATCCCCACTTTTGAGTGAGTTAATGGAGGCACAGAGGGGCCAAATAACGTGTGCCGGGGACACAGCTCGTAAGTGGCAGAGCGAGGAGTGGGCGCTGCGAACCCCTCAGCGACGGGGTGCCCCCACACCCAGCCCTCTCTCACTCCTGCTCCCACCCACAGCCCAGGAACCCTGGGCCTCCGGGACAGGCTGGAAGCCAAGTCCTGAGGGAGACTCCGAGCACAAACCGGGGTTCTGGAGGCAGAAACGCGGGTCCCGCCCTCACAGTCTGGGGAGACCTGCCTGTGTCTCCCCACATCTCTGCATGCTCATGTCGCACCGGGGGACCGAGGGTGGCTACGTTATTGCCCGGGGCTTCCAAAGATAAAGACAACAGGAAAGCACCTCTTAATCAGAGCTCCAGCGATCCCAGCTTGTTTAATAGCTTTATAGGTATTTGTGAAATAACACTCTGTGACTACCTAAAGGGCACTATTGTCTTTAACAAAAACACCTCTTTAGAGGCAATAAATGTTCTATTTAAAAACATAACCAAAAGGAGGAAAAAAAACCAAACTTAACTGGATGTAGAAAAATGTAAATCTGCCACTGCCTCACAGCTAGACGGGTGGAAATAAGGTAAAATGGTATTTTAGAGAGGCCACAGGGAATTCTGAGAGTCGATTCGGACACAAATTGATTTCTTATGCTGCGAACGCTTAATGCTCCAACAGCAGTTTCCTAAAGCGTTAGGTGGAGTCAGGGCTCCCCAAATGGGCCCCACCTCTTCACCACACCCCGAGGCTCAGAACACACACAGGGCTCTCTTCCCTGTCGGGAAGATCCCCCATGGAAGTGCCATCTCTCCCCTTACAAACCCGTTTAGCCAGAACCTTCCCTGTGCCCTACTCAGTGTTAGCGGTGACTTTAAGACACAGTCTTTGTTTTGGGATAATTCACAGTGTGTTTGACAAAATAAAGCATCACCTTTGAAACAGTATTTAGCTACCAGGAGCAACGGCATCCCCCTCAGTCAGTGTGGACAGAAAATTCGAGAAGGAAGGCCAGGAGGGCTGAGAGCTCTGAGCACAGGCATCAGACCATCTGGATTATCCCCTTCTGCTACTTAGCTGTGGGAGTGTGGGTAAGTCATCTAATTTCTCTGAGCCTTAACACGTTTTTGTTTTTGTTTTTAAGTAAGCTCTACACCCAGCATGGGGCTCGAACTCACAACCCTGAGATAGAGCCACATGCTGTACCAACTAAGCCAGCCAGGCATCCCTGCACTCTCACTGTTTCTATTTAAAAGGAGTGACAAGATCAACAAATAATGACATAATAGCAAATACAAATACAAATAAAGGAGTGCTTCCTGTGTGCCAAGTATTGCTGTAAGTACGTCTGTGTATTTGTATGTAAGAATCTCAGACACCTTCTCTCATAGATTCTATTATTCCCATTTTACAGATGACAAACTGAGGCACAAAAAAGTTAAGAACATTGCACAAGATTGCCTAGCAAGAAAATGGTAGAAGCAAGGACTTTAGCTCCATGTTCTTAAAACTTTGGTGATCCTGCCTTTCAAAATATGAAAATGTTTTATAAACTAAGCATGGTCTAAATCTATAGGATGGCAATTAGTCTTCAGTACCCACAAAAGATTAAAGTGCTTGAAAATCTACACAGGTCTCTTCTCCAGAAATCTGTCCCCAAATAGCTCTGGCTTTCCCTCTTTCTTTGGCATAAATGTATCAACAAAGCTGGGACAACAGATGTGGTTAGTGGTATATAGTCGTGTAACCCAGTTCTGGCCAATGAGATAGAAAGGGAAAGGGTTTCTACTCTAACAGAAGGGAAGTGTCGTACTTGGAGCTGTGGCAGCTATTTTGTGATTAGGTAGGAAGCCAAAGAGGAGCACAAAGATGGCGACCCAGATGAGCGGATGGACCAGCCTTAGGCTGCTCACCTCCTAACTTTCTGCTCTGGAATGCAATTCCCATTTTTCTGGTTTTTCTCTTACTTACAGCTGAATGTACCCAACCTGACAGAGCCCACTCTGTTGAAGCTGAGGTAGCTAAATTCACTCACTGACACCATCTACTTTGTACCTATTGTGAACAAGGCATTGCGGAACATGCAAAGTAGAAACCTAGCCGGGACCCTGACTGGGAAGTGTTTGGGGACTAAAAGAATAACCGCGGAATGTATATAAAGAATTCTAATACCAGGTAGAAAATAGTAGGTACAGGCAGAGTGCTCTAGGGGCTCAGAGAGAGATGACCTCTAGCTTAGAGGAGGTTTTTCAAAGGGAGAGAAATCAAGGAAGACTGCACGGAGGAAGAGACATTTGAATTGGGTCTGGGAAGGAGCTGCATGGGCGGCAGTACACGAGGAGGCCTCTGGACCGTGACATACTTGGCTTCAATTCTAACCAGACTGATGAGTAGCAAGCTTCAATCCTCTATTCAGGCTACTAGGTCAGGAAGTCTAGATAAAAAATCCCACTTCCTCTGGGGAGGGTAGAGGACTTGAAGAACCGTGCTCGCCCTTTCAAAATCACCATCCGCCATCTGAGGGTTTCTGTTTTTATTTATGGAAACAAAAGCTGAAGAAGAAAACACTGTTTTAGGTTTCTAATAATCATAGCACTCACATACAGCATGTTGAACCCTTACCATTTACTAGTTGTCTCACCTGCTGTGCTAATTCACTTAATCCCGCTCTGTGCATTTAAGAACTGCTCGGTGAAGGGGACCTCACTTGACAGGTGAAGAAACTGAGACAGAAAGAGGCTCGGGAATGTGTCCGAGATCACAGAGCTCCTGAGGGTCATCACTAGGCTACGTCCATACTCTTAACTGCAAACCCAAAAGGCCAGTCAAGGTGATAAACGTCCAATGGCAGAACCGGGCTGCCCGAGGTTCTCGATAAAAGCTCTCAGAGCAGACAGCCTTGAAGGGGAGGCTCAGCCTCCCTGGCCTGGCTTGGCCTGGAGCCCCGTGGAAAGTGTTCAGTCTGGAGGGCCTCGGGGGCCGGTATGAGTACCAGTCACAGGCATTTTTGTGGAGCTCACGTTCACCCAGAGGAAAGAGGACCTTTCCCAGCCTCTACCGCAGCCAGGTGTGGCCACCTGAACACGCGCTGGCCAATGAGGTCACACGGATGTGTCCTGTGGAGGCTCTGGGGAACTTCCTTACAAGACAGCTGGGGACCATCTGTCCCCTTGCTACAGCCCTACTTATGTCTTGCTGCCTGGAATGTGGAAGAAGCCTGCGTCGGGGGTGAGCAAGCCCTTTAGGCCGTGAGGTGGCCTGAGGACAAGAGAAGGGTATTTGGAAGATGCATGGCCCAGAACCCAGAAGAAGGACCAGACGGGAAGGACCCGGTTCTTCCGCAAGTGGCTCACAAAGCCACCCTTTGGGTCGGTGGTTGTTTGGATTGTGGCCTCCTGCTCACATCTGTCCGGTGGGATGTTGTGTGCCACAGACGGTGAACACACAGAGGGAGGGAGTATGGGTAACATTTCTAACAGTGACATGAGCTTTTAATGACGGCAGATTCGACTGGTCAACGCCCCGCATCACCCGTCATCAATAAATCACCGACCACGAAGAAGGGTGAGAGGACGCTCTGCTCAGTGGACCTTACAGCTGACAACAAAAACTGCTCAGACAAGAAGAACTATCATAAATAAATGACGAGAACTTCTCTGAGGTATTAAGGCTCGCCGTCTCACATGGATTATTTTCTGACCTCACAACAAGCCTACAAGGTTAGGTTTTATGATCACCTGTTTGTAGTGGAGGAAACGGGTTGAGAGAGGTGTGGTGACTTGCCCAAAGTCACTAACAGCCCGTCAGGAAAGTGGGCGAGCTCGGCTTCACACCCAAGACCGTCAGACCCTAACCCCCCACCTCTCGTGCACGAAGCTCTGCAGCGGCGGCACAGACAAGCACATTTGGGGTTCGCTAGCAGCTCTGCCCACCGTTTCTTCACACAACTTGGTGGGGTAAGGTAGCACGGAGAAAAAACAGAAATAGAAATAGAAACAGAAAAAAATAGAAAAAACAAGGCTGCAGGGGAGGGGGGGGCGCTTCAGGGGGGGCAGGGGGTTGGCAGGATGAATGGAAGGCAGGGGAAGAGGCATTTCCCCCTCCTTCTTGCACACTTCGGTGGGGAGGGGCTGAATCAGCTACCTTATTAACTCCTCAACCACAGTCTTGGCTCAAAAGGGCAGGGCTAACTGGATTTAGAGGTGGTTTGGAGTGAGAGAGAACAACACCGGTTCCAGAGGTTCAGTAGAAGCTGCCTGAGTTCCAAGTGCACGTCCCAGAAGTTTCTGAGCTGAGGTTTCCCTTAAGCTGGACTCGGCAGCCCTGGGAGCACTACCAGATACCCCCTCTAATGCTGCTCTTGGGGGCCCTACATGCCCGCTCCCCTCCTTTTCCTTCCCCCTAAACACAGAGAGCCCAGAGCTTCCTGGATCGAGGAGTTTTGCCCCCCAGACGAATAAGGAGGAAGGAAGGCCTCTGGCCACCTTGAAGAAAAAAATGAAGTTAATGGAGAGAATTTCTGCAAATGTAAATTTCTGTCACAAAATTTCTATACTTGCTAGCATTTTTCATGATAGAATCAAGTAGGAATCTGTCTTATTTAGTCCAAAATGACTGGTTTCAGTACTTTAGGCTTACTATGACTATGTCACAGTATGGTTTTTGGCAAAGCACTCCCATGAGTTTCAGGTTGATGGATGGTGGTGAGGCATTTCCACTGATGTGTCCCCAGGAAAAGAGGAAAGAGACCAAGGCTTTCGGGGTTTTAGGGTTTAGTGGGAGGGCAGATTCTAGTTCTTCTTCTCTTTCATGTCAAGCTTTAGATTAAGAGCTGGCAAACTTTCTGTAAAAGGCCAGATTGTATATATTTAAGACTCTGCAGCCTGTATAGTCTCTGTTACCACTACTTGACTTTTCAGTTGTAGCAGGAAAACAGCCATAGACAACAGCAAACAAATGTGCATGGCTGTGTTTCAATAAAACTTTATTTATAACAATAGACAGCAGGGCCACATTTGGCTCTTGTTTGCTGATCCCTGCTCTAGGCAATGGAGACTTCAAATGGAATGCTGACTTTGACAATGTCAGAAAAAACATATGGAAAAAAATTGCCTTTTATCTCCGTCATGATGTGCTATAGAAGTTACCATTCTCTGAGGAGTAGAAGTATAAATAAGGATCCTTAACAATGAAGTAATAAAGTCACATTTGAGCCATAAAGAAGAAAATTAAATACTTTCGTATTTAGGTAACTAAATTATTTTCTAATCCCAAGATTATGGGTATGAGAAGAAAGGGTATGAAGAGGAAAGTCATTTCAAGCACTCATTTAATGTTAATTTTTCATTTTCCACTATTTGCCATCAACTAGGGAATGACTTACCTAAAATGATTATAAAAAAATGGTTTCACTTCTTTGATCAGGAAGCTCAGAACAGTAACTATGAAGGTAGTAATGGTTTCGGTATTATTGCAAGTCATAATGGAAATGATTTGCACTATGGTAGAGAGAAAAAGGAAAAAAAAAAAAAACGCCCAAGAATTGTTAATTAACTTCACTGTTTCTCCACAAATGCCAGGAGTATTAAAAACAAGATTGCTGAAGTACAAACATCACGATTTAATGAACAATGGGATGTAATTGAAGTAACAGAGAATGACTTAATCGGGACAGTGGGTTGTTTAATTATGGGGATAATGGATCTTCTGAAAGGGACAAACTAAATGGAACAGAAGGAGCTGGGGAGTTGTGGGGTGGGCCGCTGTGTTAGAGGACACGCAGAGACAGGAACTCTCACGAGGGACAGCAAGGGCTGTGTTACAGAGGAAATAGTTTATTAAACACGACTGTCCCCGAAATGTAAGGACTGGGTGCCAAAAGGCCCAGTGGGGCAGACTGGCATAAACCGTCAACGGCCCACGGTGGACACAGGAAGATTCCTACAGGCATGTACCTGTGCTTTTTCTAAGAACTGCTAATAATCATAAAGACGTTCTCGTAGATCCGAGCACGAGGGCAATGATATGTTTGTCAGAACACTGGTCCCCAGGGGGCCGGGATGCTCTCTCTCGGATACAGCAGATTGGCAGGCTCGTTTCCTGGGTTTAAGGGTTCAAAAAACCATTTCTCGCTTAACTTTGATTACAAGTCAACCTTCTCTTGCTAATTCAGCACACTCGCTACGAGTGATTGGGTTTTCTCATCTCCTCTTGAAAGTGAAGCCCAAGTCCCTTCTCCCCTGTGGTGTGCTTTCCTAGAACTGGAATCCTCACGCCTTCCTTCGCTCCCAAAGTTTCAGGCGCTCTGCTCTGAAATCATCCCCGTGGAGGCGGGCCCGAGATCCACCAGCAAGGACATCAAACGTTGCCTAAAATGTTGCAAAGGGAGAAAAACCACAGGGCAACAAGCCCTATTCCTCTTCTAGCCGCCCAGTCTAA
The DNA here is from genome assembly GCA_028533885.1 of Nasua narica. Classification (NCBI taxonomy): domain Eukaryota; kingdom Metazoa; phylum Chordata; class Mammalia; order Carnivora; family Procyonidae; genus Nasua; species Nasua narica. The sequence continues at coordinate 97,036,512 of CM052807.1, read as the reverse complement.
ATCCCCCGCTGGTGGAGGGCAGACAGAGTCTGTGCCTCCGCAGGCCCTCCCCAGGGCATTGGAACATGGGGGGCGGGGGGGCATGAGCACGTCAGGGCAGCCCCTTCCCTGACCGCCGCTTGCGGGCGCAGACGGAGGAGGGTGACTCTTGCCGTGCCAGAGCAAGTGTGGCTCCACGGGGCTTTGCTCAGATTTAAGGATGGAGAGGAATTCTCCTCCCAGGACGCACGGAATGGAGGATTACTTCTCAGAGCCCATTTGTTAGTATAATGATTTCATGTAAAAGAAATTGGCAGGATGTAGTCATGTTCTAGAAAACACCCCACACCTCAGGGAGAACACATCCTAATCTTAGAGGTGTGAAACCTAACTTTCAGGCTGTTGTGCGAGGCGCTGTGTTTCTGAGCGCTGAGCCACACAGGAGTTTGGGGCCTCTTTCAAATGTGTCCCTGTCATGGCACCAGGCTCTGGCATTTCCAGTTGCTTATGTGGCGGCTCTTGGTTTTTTTCTCTGACTTTTCTTTCCTTGACAGAATTTACACACGTACACACACACACACACAGAATTGAGTTTGTTCAGCATACCTTGGTTTTCAATTACATACATCACCTCAGGCAAATTTAGAAAATCAAGATGGCAAACCACTGCATACATGACTGGGGTGGGGGATTGGCTTGGAGGTAAGAGAGAAAGAGGGAGGAGAGAGGGGGAGGAGGAAGAGGGAGGAGGCAGGAGAAAAGAGGAGGTAGGAAGAGTTAGGGGGAGGGGAGGGGGGAGGGGGGAGGGGAGGGAAAGGGGGGAGGAGAAAATTATAATATGATACTTCAGACTGGAGGAACTTTACTGAAAGGAAATGAAAAATCTTAAATTTTTTATATTGACCTTCTGCTAACACTTTGTCACGCCAGCGTCGCATAGATAAGTGCCTCCTCTGGAGTTTCTAAGGTAACCATCTACCATGAAACAGGTTGGGACAGGTACAATAAAAGGCATTAAAAATCATTTTTAAAGCAAGGACCCTAGCAACCAGTGGCCCACCTCTTTTCTAGTCCCTGTCTACTGGCAAATCTGAATTTGAAAAGGAAGATTAATCTGGATTTCTAAAATCCTAATTTCCCATTAGCCTTTTCCCCAGGGGCTATAAAGGAAAAAAGACTCCAAGAGTCGACAGGAATCCCTTCAACATCAAGAAACATTTGATGACGAGCTGAGAGTTAACAAATCCGAAACACATGGTCTTAATTGACTGTGAAATAAATAATGTTTCAAAATGAAAGGCAGAGAAAGTGTTGCCATGTCAAGCATTAAAGGACTCAAACCTCAGAAGTTGCTTCAGGCGTTTGAGTTCTTCCCCCACTCCCAGTCTGGTCCTCTCCTTCCCTCTCCTTGTTGTCGGGGTTCACGGGTTTAGGTTTTCACGAAAGGAAATTACTGCTGGATTCCCCCAACCTACACACACTCGCAAATATTTCTCTTTGGGAATCTGTGGGGCTTCCAAAATGTTTCAGAGGAAAAGCATACACATCTTTGGGGCTGGGACCAAGGCCCTGTATTCCTCAGTCAAGAAGGGTGTCAACAGGCCCTGAAGCAAAATTTGTGTTTCGTTCTCCAAGACAGCAGGTGCCCTCTCCACGGAGGCCGTACCTTGGTCGCACCTGCGTCTGTCTCTGCCCGGCTTCCTCCCGGCAGTTCTGATTTCACAGCCCGAGGAAAGGCCCAGGCATTGGTCTGTCTGGATCTGCACTTCTCTTTTCTTTTTTAAAGATTTATTTATGTATTTGAGAGAGAGAAAACGAGTGGGAGAGAGCGTGCATGTGCATCAGAGCAGGGGACGAGGCAGAGAGAGAGAGAGAAAATCCCAAGCAGATTCCACGCCCAGCATGGAGCCCGACACAGGGCTCGATCCCACAACCCGGAGATCATGACTTGAGCAGGAACAAGGAGATACGAATTAAATTTAGTAAAGCTTCCCATGGCAAACCATGACAGTCAATGCTTTTTTCTTTTTTTGAAGACTGTATTTATTTATCTGAGAGAGAGAGTGAGCTAAAGAGACAGAAAATAAGCAGGGGGAGTGGCAGGAGAGGGAGAAGCGGACTCCCCCCACCCCCCCCAGCAGGGAGACTAGGGACTTGATCCCAGGACCCAGGGGTCACGACCTGAGCTGAAGCAGGTGCTTAACCGACAGAGCCACCCAGGTGCCTGGCAGTCAATGCTCTTAACCCCTGCGACGCCCCCATGAAACCGGCACGGTGATCACCCTCTCCATTTTACAGGTGAGGAAACTTAGGCCCAGGGAGGTTTGGAAACTTGGCCCACGTCATGCCGATGGGCAGGGGTGGATGGCAAAGTCTGTGCTCTCTGCTGCATGCTAGTTTGAGAACCACTGCTCCTTACCACCTCTCGGCCACAGACAGTTACATAAACAGAAATCGGAACATCGAGAAATGTTAACTATCTACTCAGCCTCCCGCCTTGCGGATGGCAGTTCAGCGTGGTACCACCTTCAGTGGAGGGTAAACTACAGCTGGCAGGGACCTAGAACCAGAAACAGCTGATCTGTGGACTATCCTCCCACCAGAGAGCAAACCATAACACAGAGACGTGGTGCCTTCGCCAATTAGGGAGTGAATTCTTCCAGGATGATACCATAGGTCTCGCCATTCAGAGCTAAGCCGCAGGAGACTCAGCAACCTTACTGAGTAATACCCAAACCCCACTGTCTTTCTTCCCTCCCCCTCCACTAACGAGATTGTGGAGAAGCCCCGAGTCTCCATACAGCTAAAGACCAAACCAAACGACAGTGATCTCTTTCCCCAGACTCTATGAACAGAAAATGCCTAAGTAATCTGGGAGATACTTGTCACGCTTGGCCCTCTCTCTACAAATTGTGAATGTGCAAGAAATTGCTCTCTCTTCCTTTAGGAAGGGAAGAGGGTGGGGGTGGGATGGCGATGGGTGAAAAGAAGTTCTCGAATGGGTGAAACCCTCCCGCAGCCAGGCAATCATCTTCCCGTAGTGATTTACAGTGTTCCTCTAAAAATATCTATGAGATCACAGAACATTAAGTGCGTGACACCAAACATTTGTAACTAATCCATGAAAATAAAGTAAGGGCGTCATGTTGCACGGGGAACACAGTGGAATCTGTCTTGTGTTATCGTTCTAAAATAAGACGGCCTCAATTTGGTTGAAATATATCTTCACACATTGTCTTCCAGAGCAGAGCCCGTTTGAGAAATTCTGATTGCAATTATAAGGGCTGAATAGGGAGTACTTTGCATTTCCTTTGACGATGCTGAAAGCTATAAGCTATCCTGATATTAAAATCTTTGGAAATTGATGAGTACCCCAGGCATCATTACAACTCTCCCCCCATCCAAGTAATTAAAATCTATTATGTGAACACGTGTTAATATTTTATCAACTACTGTTTTTAATTAACTCATCGTCTGAGGCCTCCCGCAGTAGGAACGACGTCGTTTTGTTTCAGGTGACCGCCCACCAGCCCACCACCGAACACCCAGCCCGGCTTCCATCCAGGGCGGGGGTGGAAGGCGTCCCAGCCAACATACCACGGTACTGAATTCCGGAACCTGCCACAGCAGCCAGTCTTCGTTCAGGGTGTACAGGGCTTTGCAAGTGATCACATCCACCGGACCCTTGTTTATTTTCTGGTTCAAAGTCGTCACCAGCAAATAGAACGGCTCTCCAACAGTCTCCTTGGAAGACACAAGAGTGACAGTCAGCGGTCTGCGGAATCTACTGTACTTTCCAAAGAGTTAAAGTTTCAGTTTATGGCAGTGCGACAGAGACAGGAGGCAGTGTTTTCTAACAATCAACATGAGACTCCCAAGAAAACACACATCGCTCCGCTCAGGATTGGGCGCAAAACTCGGGCGACGTGTCCTCGCCCCACCGCACGCGCGCGCACGCACATGCACGCACGCGCACAGAGTCGCAGCGTTTACAGTCCAGAGCAAGACCAAATCCTCAGCGGATGGTTCAAGCTTCCGGATGGCAGACTGATGCTCATCAGCTGGCTAATGCCTAGAGTAGATGTGGAGGTTTAACCTTCGCTTACATTCCTATTTAATTGCCTTTTTGAGCAAACCAAAAATAAATGGCATTTAAAAAAACACACAATTAGCCTTGGTAACCAGAATAAATGTCAGAACATTTTGTACATTGGCCAAGGAGGAGGCTTTTGGGGGGTAAGAGCTTCCAATGAAGGAAGTGGCCGTTAGTTATCACAACTTGTGGCCATCCCAGTCAGCTCGCTGTGGTTTGCAGAGCTCGGGGTGCACAGACAGCCCTGAGCACCTTGGCTGGTTGGCGGCCACTAATGTTCTTGAACTCCCTTCCCTGGACCAGAGCCAAGTCCATGGCTCCAAAGCATTTTCCGGAGCTTGGCCCATCCTGATCGCGCCTGTCTCCAAACATCTGCCGTGGGCACTTACTCCTCGACCAGAACTCTCCTGCTCATGGTTAGTGAGGTGCCTCCAACCCGTAGCCACCCGCCCTTGCGTGCACTCTGCGCAGCTCACGTGCGAGGCGTGTGTGTTCTGCCTCCACGGATGCCTCCCAGAGCACGCAGCCCTGCATCGGGAGTAGCACGCTTGCCAGATAATCAGTGTCTACAATCAACGGGCATTAACCAAGCACGTGGAAGAGAAAGAGCTCTGGCCAGAACCTGTAAGTCGAACCTTCCTTAGTGATGAAGAAGCCAGCCAAGCGACTGGGGCATGAAGCACCGTTTCCAGTCAAAGTTCACAGCCTGGCTTTCAAAGGAGAGGCTCCATCGGCTCTCTCCCCTGCTCTGCCCTGAACAAGTCAATGGAGACCTCTTGCAAGACTCCTGGCATCCCACGCCCCGCCAGTCCCGTCCCCTCCATGTGGGGACGTGTGCCCTCCCCAGTCCCAGGGCTTCCTTCGGCTGCCTCCCACCACCCCACTCTCCACTGGCTTCCTATCACTTTCCCCATGGCCTTTTCTCATTGAATCCTCTCACTAAATCCTGTGAGGTAGGTATCCCTATGACCATTTTGCACAGGGGGGCGTTGGGGCATAAGGAATAGATGTGATTTTCCCCAGATCCCACAGCTGACCTGGGATAGTTACCACTTTTCTCTTCCCTGCTGACTTATCCTTGAGTCTCTTCCTTAGTGTAGGACAGAGGTGGAATGTTTGAAAATTTCCCAGATGGGGAGAGGGATGGGAGAGGGTCAGTACCTGACATTTCAGTTCTTATGGGAGACTTCCTTTATTTAGCGGTTCACAACCACATTGCTCTCTTCTCTTTCCCCTGCCTCTGGGGTAATGTCCTGACTGCAAACCTAGAACTTCTACTTCTCCTTTTCCCTCCAGCGAACATCAGAGACAGGGGTGAGTGTCGTCTTGAGCCTTGTGGGCCGCCGAGGGTGCAGCTGGGGACCAGGTGGGCTCGGGGATGCTGTGTGGACGGGCAGCTACAGACTCAGTGACTCTGTAGTCAGGAGTTCCCCAGAATTCTCCAGAGTGCCGCCAGACTGAGAGAAGTGATATTTGGTCTTATACTGTCACCCGCACCCACGTTTCTAACCCTGGGTGATCATTACCAGAATTCCCCGGGGCTCTCATAAAAAATTCGGATGCCCGGGCCCTACATTAGATTCCCCCAGACCCGGAATGTCTGGAGCTGAGGCCTGGGCATTTGTGGTTTGAACAGAATCCAGGGGATTCTGATATGAGTCCGGCTTCAAAAACCATGAGGTGTCCTTGTCGCTGTTGAACACAACTCCTCAGTCAGTCATACCTGCTGCGGCCTTGGGTGTCTTATCAGAGCAGGGCACACACAGCTGCTAGGGGGCTGGCCGTGGCGGGGTGCACCTAACTGAGCCTCCCCCCCTCGACCCCCCTTCCTGGGATGGGAACGAAGTTCCGCCCCCTTCACCTTCCTTTCCTTTGTGAGACCAGACTCCGGCCCTGGCTGAGCCAGCGACTTTCACGCCCGTGATCTCGTTCCATCCCTAAATCCTCCCTAAGCCTGTGAGAAGGTACCCGCCTCCCTGGGGAAGTAGTAGCTAAGCGCTCTCAAGCCCCGGTGCCGTCCCTCTCCAGCTGTGGGATCTGGGGAAGGTCATCTCTACTCCGCGTGCTCCAAATCTCCCCTGTGTGCAAAATGGCCCTAATGACCCTTCCCTCACAGGATTAAAGGAGAGGCTTCAGTGGGAAAAAGTAAGCAAAACTCTCTGCATGATGGCTGGCTCACTCCACAACCGCAGCTGGCATTACTGCTTCACTCACACAGCCCTGGAGGCTCAGAGGAGGCGGGCCCCTGGGGGTCACAGAGCTAGTGGCGTTCGGGCAAATGTCTGTGGGGGCATAGCAGGGGGACCAAGGCTGTCCGAGTCCCACATCCCCTCAGGCACCGGTTGCAGGAAGTCAGACCCCCTGCACCAGAGGGAATTTTTCTACCGAAATTGAAAGCACCGCTGGCCGGCTCAAAGTCACTTCCTCCTGGCAAGCGTGCCACCCCTCGCTGTCTCAACGCTCAGGATCCTCCTGAATTAGATGGCAAAACTGCAAAATCTGGACTCTGAATCCTCAGCTCGAGGGAGCCGTTTGGTCTTAGGGCCCGGATTTTCAGACCATCTCACCCCTTTAAGGGTCAAGGGCAACAAGAGCAAGGCTCCAACCACAAGATCCCACAAGAAAGAGCTGGAAAGAAATTTAAAACCGGTGACTAGGCTCTTCGCTCTGTGGGTAGAAAACACTTGCCCAGAGGAAAAGTGCCATTCCCAGAGACACACAGCTAAAGGGGGCTGAGATGAGTTTAGAGCCCAAACCTGCCACTTCTAACCAGGACTCCTAGCCCAGTGCTCTTTGTACCACCCAGGATTCTCAAATGCAAGGCACGTGCAATTACCCAGAGGAGCTGGGCAAACACGGGTTTTCGGGTCCCACCCGAGGGCTTGTGATTCAGTGGTGCTGGTGGTGGGGCAGGAGTCTGACTTCGACGACTGAGCCCCAGCACTGGTGTGGGTCCTGCCCCCTCTCTTTAGATGCAGTTGTGGCTGAAGCAAGGATGGTGGGAAGCGAAAATATAAAAATATTCGCCCCAGAAATAACTGCTCAACACCTCCCCAAAGCGCATGATGATTTATACCAAGTAAACAGAGAAGAAGGCAGATTTCATTAATCTTAATAAATGGGTAGTGCCTTGGGAGAGGAAGGCGTTGGTTAAAAAAAAAAAAAATGTTGTGCATCTACTTGTAAGATTGCATTAAACATTAAACTAAGCACAGTCTATTTAAAGTGCTGCTTTTGGATCCAAACTTAAGTAGCACTGTTAAAACCTGTGGCATAGCAGTGTATCTTATTCAAAGTTTAATTAGATTTTGGAACTGGCTACAAATACACAATTATGCAGTTTTGCTGGAATCTGGGTGGCTGGTGAAATTATAGAAGGATAAGAAGCTTCTGTACCAGGGGCCTCAGAGGGGCTGAACGAAGATCGGGTTCCACGGAACACTCTCCTTGTCCTATTAATATTTTATACCAGTAACGGTCAACATTTATGGAGTGCTTACTTGGTGCTAAGCCACTGCATCCATTCTCTCATCTGGACTTTAGAGCAGCCCTAAGATAGGGCCCCAGGCTATAAACCCAAGGCTCAGAGAGGTGTGGAAGCTTCCTCTAGTGGAGGACAGGCTCCAGGTGTGGACCAGGCAGCAGGCCCCGGAACCCACGTCCTTGCCCGCTGGAGTCGGCGCCAAGCTGGCATTCAAAATGATTTTAAGACTCAATCAGACTACGACCACATTCATACAGTAACTCCAAGAAAGCAAACTCGAGGGGCGGGTGGCTCTCTGGGGACTTCTTAAACAGATGGAATAATGTGGAAAGACTAGTTAGAACGGAGCGTAATCAGCTTCCAGTATTAGGAGGCAAATGGGTATTTCCAAGATGTTTCAGAGGCCCTGTACGCACTGGGTTCGCTTCAATATCGGAAATAACCCCTCCACTCAGGACAGTTTCTGGGCTCTGGTTGTCGATTGATGATGTGAAGGTGGGCTCAAAAGTTAATGGTATAAAATTTCAGTTATGCAAGATAAGTAAGTTCTAGAAATCTATCGTACAACGTCTTGCCTACAGATAACTACGCCGTTGGGCACCCTTTAAAAATCAGGTACGAGGGTAGGTTTCATGTTCATTGTTTTTTACCACAGCAAAGTTGTTTAGAGGAGAAAAAAAGTCTAAGTGAACTGCATTTCCATAGGCCAGTTCCAGCCAAAACAATTTTATTTTCCCCTCCATGGGCTCCTCGGAAGGACCATGTCTAAAAGAGGTTAAATGCTGACACCACGGAGTGCTCAGGACTTATCCTGGCAAAGACATCAGCGCCTGTTAAAAATAACCCCCCTGAGGTCAAATACCTCTGACCCTGCCAAGGAAGGTGACACTTACCCGCAGAAAACCGGAAAGACAGACGGACATCCAGTTTGTGAGGAGTTTTTCCACCACAGACTCCGTGCGTCTTAGCATCAGTTTCGGCTGCATGTTACTGGATTGTTCCATCAGATCCCTGGTCAGCACCTCCAGAATGCTGGTCAGGTAGACCAGCTTGGTTTGCAGTGCGATGGTCAAGAAGGAGGCAAACAGACACCTATTTAAAAATAGAGCCTTGTTATAATACTCAAGACATTGAAACAACCCAACTGTCTGTTAGCAGATGAGCGGATAAACAAAGTGTGGTATATGTGCACATAACAAATGTGTGTATGCGCACGCACATACACACACCCCCACACCCCAGAATACTGTTCAGCCATACCAGAGAATGCAATCTTGCCATTTATGACAACACGGATGGATCTTGTGGGCATTACGCTAAATGAAAAAGTCAGAGAAAGACAAATACTCTATGATCTCGCTTATATGTGGAATCTTAGAAAAAGAAGAAAAATAGCCAAGCTCATGGAAAAAGAGATCAGATTTGGGGTTACCAGAGGTGGAGAATGGAGGGGGAACTGGAGGAGGGTGGACAAAATACAAAAACTTCCAGTTACCAGGTAAGTAAATGCTAGGGACGTAATGTACAACATGGTGACTGCAGTTAACACTGCTATATAATTGGAAAGTTCTAAGAGTAAATCCCAAAAGTTCATTTTTTCCCCCCTTTTTTTCTGTATCTGTAGGAGATGATGGATGCTAACTGAACTTATTATGGCCATCATTTTGCAACAGGTGCAAGGGAGATCGTTGTGTCGTACACGTTAAACTTACACGGTGCCGTATGCCAATCCCATCTCAATAAAATGGAGAGAGCGGGGAAAAAAGAAGATATACAGATGACAAAGAAGCACATAAACAAAGAGCCTCGGTTAATGAGGTTAACAATCAGCCGTGGCTAGGTTGACGCTGATGGGGGTTTCCATGGGAGCCGAGGGGCAGTGGGGTGCTGTCCCGTGGGCACGTGTGTTTTTTTTTTAATGTCTTAGGTCAATCACCTTTGTCCTCAATCCATAAAAACTATGCACCAGTGTTAACCCCAGGACATTTTATGTGTTTTTGGCTCCTAAACTTTAAGCCAGAATGGTTAACAAGAAGTGTCTTTCCCAAATTTTTAGGTGTTTTAAAGATAGAAAATAGCACTTCTGCTTTTTTGAGTCAGGACTCATGTTTTTTCTTGGCGTTGGGGTTTTTCAGGGCTTTCTTTGTGGGGGAGGAGTGTGTGTGTGTGTGTGTGTGTGTCTTCAAAACAGAAATTGTGTTGGGGTCATGTGACCTGAAGTGGAGCTTTCATGGTTTCATGACCCCGATTAGACAGCCTCTAGATAAATCCATGTTTTCAAGGGGTGTGGACACCAAGTTCAGGTTGTGGTTTGGAAATAAAATAAGGAGCTCACGTTTTTATTTTCTCCATTTAATGACTTTCAAAATGTAAATAAATTGACTAATACCTGTCCTTCACTGAAAAGTTCTTCTGCTTCTCAAGGGTGTGGATGACAGTCACGAGGAAACTTTTATTACAAATCAGGGCATCCAAAGCTGTGAGACTTTCATTCTTGTCAGTGGCATCTCTGTTCTGGAAAAAAAAATATAAATGAATATAATATGCAATGCTATGCTATGCTATAAAATAATAATATAATACAATATTAGAAACTTAAAGCTAGAAGGTAGATAGATCCACAATGGGTTTTCCAAGACAATGAATTATTTAATATTGAATCCATGATTCCAAAGAGCTCACGAAAATTCAATAATGGAGATGACGATGACGGTGAGGACACTAGGAGAGTCAGGCAGTCATGGGCTAAAAAATGCAAACTTAGAGACTTACATGCATATCTTCGGTGAAGATGTGTGTGAAGCCACCTGACTGAGAAGGAGGAGACACTTATTATTCATAACATCCAAAGGAAATGAATAGTGTATTTTTGTTACAATACCCAAGTCCGTTTTAATAAAGCAGAGACTCTGTTGGCTAATCTGAGGAGCCCCCGGGCTTCTGTTCATTTTATATCCTCTAATACATAATAAATAATTATTCACCTCTCCAAAAGCCTTGGTGAGTTCTGAAAGCCTCTAAGAAGCATTGTTATCACTGCATCAGTTCCATTTTTGGTAGAGGAAGGCATCTCCCACTTTCAAAGAACAGACTCAAAAGTGAAAGAGGTGGTAAAGATTATGCAAATGTGCAGACCACTCCTGAAGCAGTCTGCCCTCTCGGGATAAATACTGAGTTATGTCCATAAGTTTTGACAAGTCTTAGGCTACATGGTATCCACTGTCTCGAGAGACCACGTCATAGAGACAGGGTGAGCGGGGCGGTTAAAAGTTAGAAATCAGGAGCCGGATTACTTGGGTTTCAGTCTTGGTTTTAGCTAAGCCTACTGGTCACATGACTTTGGACAAGTTATGTGACCTCTCTGTGCCTGACTTTGCTCATCTGCAAAGTGGGGACACTACCGACTCCCATCTCCTAGACTTGGTGTGAAAATGAAATGAACGAGTGTACAATAAGTTCTATCACAGCCGAGTTTATTGCTTTTATCACTAATTTATGGCAAACTAGATCACAGTGTTATTGTCCCGGTGATTTCCACAATTATTTTTTATGTGCTATGCTATGTTGCTCCTGGATATAAACTTTTCAATTTGAGTTTCCCTTTTTAATGTATCATAAGTCTTCTTGGAATTAAAGGATTAAATTTTAAAAGCATGCTGAGTAACACTTTAAATGAGTCAACAGAATGAAAATAAAAACACGAACATTCAGGTTTTTCTCTTCCTCTTTTTTGGGGGTAATATGTGAAACGTTAGGCTATTTTTATACCTCACTAAAGTAAATTTCTTTTGCAGAGAATTTTTGCTTTATAGTTTCAAATTTGTTAGCCTACCCTGAAGACCTCAAACTATTTTGGTCATACTCTCCCCTAGTAATATGCAGAAAACTCATACCCTGGGTTTGCATTTTCTTATTTTCTAGGTCCGACCATTTTTCTGCTGAACCAACTTGATATGGACAGATTAAAGAGATCGATTCCTGACCTCAAGTAGGGAAATACCACCAATGCTTCCTGTATTCTAAAGCTCCTTCCTCCTTTCATTTAAATTTCTCTCTTCTAGGAGATA
>CM052807.1:96982413-97024389 GCA_028533885.1 Nasua narica | reverse complement strand
GTTCTCACAGAGGCAGGGGAGGATTGCACGGGGTCACATAAAAAACGTCCAGCCCGCCTTCGAAGTGAGGGAAGGTTTGCTGCAGGAAGGAATGTCTTAAGCTGAACCTGAGGCCCGAGCAGATTTCAGGCAGGTAAAGCCAAGGCAGGTGACCGGCTGAGGGAACAGGTGTGCCGAGGCTGGGGGCTGTAGGAGCTCCTGGCTTGCTGCTCAGTGTGGATGCAGCATCCAGCCTTGGCAGGGGTGGGGCGGGGTGGGGCGGCGGGGGGGCTGGGGCCCGGCAGGGGAACCATTGAGAAAGTGGCATGGCAGGCAGGAGCAGTGGAGGACTGGTCTCATGAGCCGTGTTAAAGAATTTCCATTTTGTTGGAAGGACTTTGGGGAGGTATTGCAGAGCTTCAGTTAGAAGAGTGCCCAGATCGGATGTGTGTTTTAGAATAAGCATCCCGGTGAAGATAGACTGGAGGGGACCTGCTGGATGCTGGCAGACCACTTAGAAGGTGGTTGGAAGCCAGCAAGAGAAGGGGAACTGGTCTGAGGGTTGATAGCAGCAATGGGAAGACGTGGATGGACTCAAGAGCTCTTTGGGAGATGGAATTGACAGGACGTGGTGATTAATTAGATTCCTCCTCGAGCTTGACACCCTCAGAGTAGCGTTATAAAATGAGAAATAAAATATCGAGGCGGCCACGGTCACTGTTTTTCTGGAAGATGTATTCTTACTCCCTGATCGAAGTCCTCATAAAGACAATAAAGAAGTGATACCCGAACACAGGATGGAGTCTTACCGTGTCCCAGGGATTGGACTAGGCCCGAGATTGGAGCCCAAAGGGTGAGCATGTACGTCGGAGGGGGAAGGACTTGGGAGTGATGCCAGAGCTGAGAGTCAGGGCGCAGTGGGGTGAGTTCCTGCTCTTTTCCCAGCAGCACAGTGACCTTGGTGTTGAGGTGGTAGGGAAGGAGTGCAGGCGTCTGGCTGGGGTGACCAGATGGACAAGGGTGTCATTACTGAGCAGGAATGTTTGGGAGGCACAGTAATGCTGGGGGTGACTTCTGCTTTGGCAGGAAGGGAGTCGAGCCAAGGAGGAAGGGTGCAGGGCCTGGAGTCGGCTTGCTTGGGATTGAACCCAGGTTTCTTTGTGACCTGCAGGCTCCTTATCTTCATGTGCCGATCTCTTCCATAAAGTAGGCTTCACAGTACCTTAGAGGGCGCTCAGAAGATTAAATCAGATATGCACACAACGACCTGGGCACGGTACCCGCGTCCTAGTGAGCGCTCAAGTAACGTTAGCTCTGGTGATGGTGGAAGCCCAGAGGAGGGAGCCATGACTTGTAACCAAGGCTGGGGAAGGCTTCAGAGAGGAGGTGGCGTTAAAATTAGGCCTTGACCAAAATTAGCGCAGGAGACAACGAGTGTTGGTGAGGATGCAGAGAAAGGGGATCCCTCTTGCGCTGTTGGTGGGAACGCAAGCTGGTACAGCCACTCTAGAAAACAGTATGGTGGTTCCTCAAAAGCTAAAACTGGAGCTACCCTATGACCCAGCAACTGCACTACTAAGTATTTACCCAAAGGATACAAAAATACAGACCCAAAGTGTACATGCCCCCTGGTGCAGCGCCGTCAACAATAGCCAAACTATGGAGAGAGCCCAAATGTCCCTTGATTGCTGAGTGGACAAAGATGTGACGTACACACACACACACACACACACACACACACACACACACAGGAATATTACTCAGCCATCAAAAATAATGAAATCTTGCTATTTGCAATGACATGGACAGAGCTAGAATATATTTTGCTAAGCCAAATAAATCCATCAGAGAAAGACGAATACCATCTGATTTCATTCCTATGTGGAATTTAAGAAACGAAATGGATGAACATTCAGGAGGGGGGACAAAGAGGGAAACAAACCACGAGAGACTCGATAGAGGACGAACAGGGTTGATGGAGAGGGGCTGTGGTGGGGGGATAGGGGATGGGGATGAAGAAGGGCTCCCGCTGTGACAAGCACTGGGTATTATGTGTAAATGACGAACCACTGAACTCCTGAGCCAACACTGAACTGGATGTCAACTAACTAGAGTGTCAATTAAAAAAAAGATTAAAAAAGATTAGGCCTTGAAGCCTGAGCAGACTTTCACCAAGGGAACAGGGCGCGGAAGGCACCTCCGAGGATCCAGGATAGGGAAGGGCCGGTTGGATCGTCGCCCCAGAACCCGCAGGGCATGGGGGCGTGGGTGGGACCAGGGTGTGAAGGGCTCTGAGTGTGGACGGCATATTAGGGGGTGCTGGAGACCCACTAAAGGGTTTTCAGCAGAGGACATGATCATCTCTGTGTTTTTAAAAAGATCATCCTGATCGCAGGGTCCAGCACTAACCCAAGCGTCAGCTTCATCAGACTTCCCAACCACACACCTTCCAGGCTCCGCTGTCTTCTGGTTTGTCTCCGAACAACGAGCTTATCTCTAGTCTCCTCCCGAGTCGTCTACTTGGCCGCTCCTTATCCAGCTTTCACGCACTTCCCCACCTCTCCCAGCACCATCACGGGGCTCCACTTGCTCTGGTCCCAGCCACGTGACGGAACCAGGGCTGGGTCCTCTTTAGAAAGCAGGCCGTGCAGGAAAGGCCAAGCCCCTTTATCGTCCCACCCTGTCGTGCCCCACTCTGCACGGGGCCCAGATAGGTAAGGCTGCTAATCAGCAGGCGTGCGAACTATAAGGTGTCTGGAGTGCCCCTGGGTGATTTGTATAAACCCGGCACTCGCCCATATTCCTTGGCACATTTCTTCTGTGTAGACACGTGGAAAGCCTTCGAGCAGCTCCCACCAGCCGCTGCTGGTAGATCATTCCTTGACCTGGCCTGACGACAGGGCTCTCTCGTCTGTGGGGTACCACAAGGGGGTCTTGAATACGAGAGAGAGAAACGGAAAAGTGACTGCTAAGCCCATTTGTCCCCAGCAGCCCAGAGTAACAAACCAAAAAAGAGTCACAGGATTGGCTTATGGCCACATCCAGTTCCTTACGCCGCTGTCTGGTGTGGGGGTCTGCCTGCCCTCACTCCTCCAAGACACATTCTCTCCTCAAGCTTCCCCGGCCATTTTTCAACTCTAAGGGTCACAAGCTGTGACTGCCCCAAAACCTGACCGGCGTGCTCACCCTGCACCGGACACTGTGCCCTGTGCCCCGTGCCCTGGGAAGTCAGTATTAGGATGGTACCCACGTTCGGGATGAGGAAATAGACTCAGGTCTATTTGTATAGACATATATATGTAGGTTCCTTTCCCACTGCTGCGGTGACAAAGGATCACAGCCTTAGTGGCTTACAACGGCAGACTGTTGTCTTACGGTTCTGGAAGCCAGAAGTCTGCAGTGGGTTTCCCTGGGCTCCCATCAAGGTGATGAAAGGGTGGTGTTTCTTCGGGAGGCCGGAGAGAGAATGCGTGTCCTTGTTTTTTCTAGCTTCCGGGGCAGCCTGCCTGCCTTAGCCCATGGCTGCTTCTTGTACCTTCAAAATCGGCAGCCTAACCCCTCACATCTCTCGGGCTCTGAATTCTGTTTCCATCATCACGTCCCCTTCTCTGACTCTGACCTTCCTGCCTCCTCTCGATCCCCCTGTGATTACTTTGGCTCCACACAGATCATCCGAGACAGTTTCCCCATCTTGAGATCTTTAATCTGCAGAGTCCTTTTAGCCGTGTGGGGGAACATATGCCAGGGTCCCAGAGACGGAGACGTGGGTGTCTTTGGGGGCCATTCTTCTGCTGATGTCGGGTTGCACGGGTAGCGGAACCTAGCTCGAACTCCCGAGTCGGTGTCTTCACCTACCACTTCACTCCTTCACTTACCAGGGAAAGGGAAGAGGAAGAAGGGAGGGACGTGGTCCCTTGTGGCAGTGGCAGTGGAGGGAAGACCGTGGTCTAAACGGACCCTTGGCTATGCCTAACGAAGATGACAGGACTCAGAGCCAACCTGACATGTAGAAAGCCTTCCGCCTTGAAAGTGTAAGCATCCGTGCTTTCGGTTAGCAGGTATCTGTTGAGAACCTAGTGTGTGGCCGGCGCCATTCTAAGCACTAAGATTCTGGGGTGTTAGATTCCTAAGGCCGCCCTAGCCCATGACCACAACGTCAGTGGCTTACAACACCACAGACGTAGTCCCTCACAGTTCTGGAGGCTAGAAATCCCAAATGGATGGCTCTAGGAGAGAGAGCTCCCTCTCCTCTCGCAGCTTTAGGGGTTCCTGGTGTTTCCTGGCTCGTTACGGCAGAACTATGAGCCCGCCTCTCTCACAATGCGGGCTTTTCCTCTTGAGGCCTCCAAACCTCCCCCTCCTTTCTCTCTTCCAGATGCCAGTCGTTGGATACCTTAATCCAGGAGGATCTCCTCTTAAGATCCTTCATTACATCTTCACAGACCCTCTTTCCAAATCAGGTCCCCTTCCGAGGTTCTGGGTGGACGTGAACGTAGAGGGAACGTTGTTCAACTCACAACTCGAGGGAAGAGGGACCATGCGAGCATAAAGAGAGAAAGAGCCCGCCAGGTGGCGATCAGTGTTCTGAAGAAAAATACGGCCGAGGCCAGGGGTAGGGGGGTGCTGGCCGGAGGCCCCTGAGGTTGCAGTTCGAACCGGGGTGGTCCCCGAAGGCCTCTCTGAAAGGGCACGTCGAGCCAAGACCCGAAGGAAGGAGCACACTGAGCTCTGGAGATGTCCCCCTTGTCCCCCTTTGTGGGGTGTGGCCACTGCTAGCTGAGTGGCCAAGAAGATAGTTTGAGGCAGGTTCTCATTCTGCATTCGTTTCTCCTTTCCTCCCTATCTGGGGTGTGTCCTCGTGCTTGCAGCCTGGACAGTGACCCTCCTTGATGGTCCAGTGCAGCTCGAATGGCAGCGATCATGGTGATCATGGGATTTGGGGCACGGCACCTCCTTCTTGGGTGAGGACCCCATTGTGCCGACTAATCGTGTAGAAGCAAGCAGGACAACTGTCCGTGGGATGGAAACAGTGGGGAGCAATGAGGAACATGCTATTGGACCTCAGGGCACTCCTGAATTACCCTGGCCGAGTTCCTGCCCCGTGCATCCGGGTTAGCGAGAATGCTGAAAAGGATTTGGGGGGCCTTCTCACAGTGGGGAGGGGTCTGGGTGAACCCAGATTCTCCTGGGTTCATCTTCATCTGTCTCCACTGTTAGGAGTTGTGAACAAATCCTTCTCCTTTCAAAGCAGAAGGTGGAGAGGGGATGCAATCATTGAGGGGTGCAGCTCTTGTACCCCAAGAGCTGACAGAGGTCGACACAGGGAGAAGGCTTACCTTACTCAGAAGCCAGTTTTGTTTGGAAGCGCTGGCCGCCGAGGTCCAAAGAGCTCAGCATCCAAACTGCTTACCCACACCATCTCTTTAATTGATGTTCTCTGATTTGGAACAAGTACCATTAGGAACGCCCCTTTTAGTAAATACATGTTTTAATGGAATAGATTTTTTTTTTTGAAATGACCTTATCTCAGGCAGCAGGCACTTTCATAAGTATGTATTGATTGGCTTTTAAAAATTCCTCAAATGTTTTCACTTGTCTCTGTGACCTAGAAGACATCCTGTTCCCAGCACCTTCTCCACCTTCAAACACAATGTCCCCATCTTCTTTGGAAGCCTTCCAGGCAACCTTTCATGTTTTTGCTTTTGTGACATTTTGTAAAGCTTAGGTGCTTACGTTTTGCTCTATAGAGTTTCTGATGGGCCAAATGGGGCCTTCGGTATTTGTCTCAGGAAGGTGGGCCACCTGCTTTCCTGGTGGGGAAATGGAGGCCCAGAGAGGGGAAGGTGTGTGCCCCCAACTGCACAGCACAGATCGGGGGAAGAGCAGCTTTGAACCCAGAACTTCTTGACTCAAAAGGCATCTTTTCCCATGTTTATTTCCATGTTCTGTATTTAGAAAACCCCT
The DNA here is from genome assembly GCA_028533885.1 of Nasua narica. NCBI lineage: Eukaryota > Metazoa > Chordata > Mammalia > Carnivora > Procyonidae > Nasua > Nasua narica. Next base: position 97,018,446 of record CM052807.1, on the reverse strand, counting down.
CCCTTAAGGTTTTTAGCTCATGGTTTGTGTTTGGAAGTAAAAAAATGCCAGCCTCAGTAAGCTCATCACCCACAAAAAAACCACATGGGGTGCAGGCCACAAATCCCTTTTGTGTGAGGGTTTCAGTCTGCAAATGTGTTTTATGTGTGCTAACTGGCTCCAAGTTTCAAGACAAATGCTGGTTTGCCATCATGCCGGTTAACAGGCCAGCCCAGTGAACAAAAATCAATGAAACAACTTATGCCGGTATCACGGAGACAGAGTCAAGAATTTTAGTCACTTTAAAATTGAATTCTTAATCCAATTCAGCTAACGCTTGTTGCATACGGGTTGTGGGTCAGGCCCTGAACTAGGCCCTTGGGGAAAAGCGACGAATGGGGCTCTGCCCCGGAGAAGCTCACAGGTCCGGTTGGAAAGCATACACGGAGCCAATACACCGTGGAGAGTGCTCCTAGCTGGTCCTCGAGGCTGGGGACACCCCAGACAGCCCTTCTGTCTTGGGAGGAAGGCACGCTGTGGTTGAGAATCCTCAGAGAAGCCTTGAGCTGGGGCTGCCTCCTTATGGAGGAAAAGGTACGCTGCGTGCAGAGCCGGCGTGGGTGAGCAATGCCGGCAGTCCGAGCAGCCTCAGTGCCCGGATCCCTGCCTCGTTGCTACCCTTTTGTGTTTGCATAGCTTAATGTCATCCAAATGTTTGTGTAAAGTCTGTTTCACTTGCCCGTGTAATATCTATCACAACGACTTCTATTTACTGAGGCAGTGTTGTAAGCCTCAGGTAAATAGATGCACATTTTGCTAACAACCCCATTAGATAGAAACTATTAATATCTGCATTTCTGCAGGTGGACAGCCTGAGACACACAGAGGGCACCTGACTTGCCCAGCGTCACGGGCGTGTACCCGGCAGAAGCACTCTCCCCTTTGCGTGCTAGCCAGTCTGGTCTTCAGTCAGTTCCTTGCAGAGAACAGAGATCCAAGCTTTAAATGAACTCAGGGTCCTCGCACACGCTGCTCCTTCTCCTTGGAATGCTGTTCCCATTATTCTTGATGCGGCTTGATGGTTTTCGTCCTAGAACTCTGAGCTGAAATGTCACCTTTCTTGACCCATCTGAAGTAATTCCTCCATGCCACGTTTTTGGTTTCTGCAGAAGACCTACCCTAATTTGAAATTATTTGAAATTATTATTTGAAATAAGCTTATAAACAGGGAGACTTTAATGGGTTTATACGTTACGTTGATGCGTCCACAGTGCCAACTACAGTGGTTGGTGGCTGGTGGGCGCTCAGTAAATATTCGTGGTGTGAACGCCAAATGTGGCACTTGGTCCTGGGGGGCCAAGGTGAAGGAGGTGGGTCTTTCCCTCGGGGGACCTGCAGTCTAGTGAGAGAGACAGGCAATCGGCAGGGAGTGCGATGTGCCGTGCACCTGGTGCACGTATAAGGTACCGCAGGGACACAGCGGAGGGAGCTGCTGCTTTGCCTGGAGCTTCAGCAGACATCATGGAGGAAGTGACATTGAACTCACCTTGAACAAGGAACACCATTTCCCCAAGTATACCACAGGCCCAAGGGCACTCTGAAGGCCATGGGAACAGCATAGGCTAGGGAGAGCCAGGCATGTTTGCGCTGCACGTGTTAATCAAATAGACTTATCGATCTACAGTTGCTTAGGGATGAGTTTGGAGAAGGCAGGAGCTAGATCATAGTGCCAGGGTAGAGACATGGACCATGGAAATGTGTGGAAATGGAGCCTCTAGGCTCCTGGTCGTAAAAGACCTGTAGGTAGAGGAGTTTGATGCTGGCAAAGGGTGCCATTGAAGGTTATTTTAAGTAGGAAGTGCTGTGATCAGCTCTGTGCTTGAGAATAACCTAGATGTCTGTATGGAGGGTGATTGGAGGCACTGGAGTTGGGAAGGTAGGAGCCCAGCTACAAGGTGACAGACGAGGGTAGAATGCAGGAGATAACATAGAGGGATGCTTAGAATTAATAGGTCATTACCAACTGAATTTGAGAGTTGAGAAAAAAAGCCAAGGAAGGCCCAAAGTTTTCTAATTTGATCCGCTGTTTGAATTACTGCTCATTAACCAAGTTCGGGCAGTATTTCCCAGTGTGCGTGACTAGAACTTCTAAAAAAGTTGGAAGACGTTGCATCATTCATTCCTGTCTTGGAAAGTTACAAAGCACGCCAGCATAGTCAAGCTTCTGAGAAGTCCTGCAGCAGAGCGCTTAGTTTAATTTTATTGGCCCAGTGTCTCCCAAACCTCTTAACAACAGGGCCCTACTTTAACACCCCCAAAACAACCCGAAGAACACTGTTGTTTTCTGAGAAGTGACTAAAACCTGTATTTTCCTATATGGCCCATGCTCGGGGAGGACCTGTTGATTTTTATCTTGGCATTTATGATGCCACTATCCTGGGAAGTCCTCGGAAACTTTGAGGAATTTGGCACAGGAGTAAAGACTGCTGAGGTTCACATCATGCCACCTGACCACTCTGCCTCACGGTTTCCTCATCCTTGCAGTGGAGCTGATGATGATAATGTCTACTTCCTGAGGTAGTTGTGAGGATCGATGCATTACTTTCTGGAAGGCCCCAAGAGCAGTGCCTGGCCTGTGGAAGAGCTCAGTAAGTGTTAGCTTCTGTGCAAGGCTACAGAGGCACATAAATGAGACTGCAGACATGGGAAGCGACGCTGCCTGGTTTTCATGTCTCAGGTGCTCATCTTGCTAACCCTGTGACCTTGGGAAAGCAATATGGTGCCCTCTGCACCTCAGTTTCCCCATCTGTAAAGTAGGGACAATGATCGTTCTTACTTCCTAGGTTTGTTATGAAGAATAAAGGAATCGCATCATGTGAGAGAAGGTGGCCCTGGCATGTGAGATGGTTTCATTTTATTAAAAAAAAAAAAAAAAAAAAAAAGATCTTCTAAATTGCCTCTGGAAGTAGCATAATTTTATCATGTAGATAGCCTTTTGGCTCCAGTGACGAGGGTCCAATTTTTCAGCTTCCCCAGCACGTTATTTTGATCTGGTGTTTTGCCAGTCCCCTTTCCTGATTCTGGGGGCCTTGGATTCAGAGTGTAGTTCGCCACAGGGGGCCATCCTATTCTCTTCTATTCTGTTGAGTTTGGTTTCTTCATCTCTTGGACTGATGATGTCAACAAAAACCCCCATATTCTGGGGACCACCTAGCTCTTCCTCTGTGCCTTTCCTAAAAAATGCAGGCATCTGTTTGAAATCCCTTTGCAGAAGACCTTGGAATGCTCTTGGAGCAAAACCTTCCCCTGGTATGGACACAGCCTTCTGTTCCCTGAGAGAGAGGCTGGATCGTTTCCTTGTTAAAAGTTTTCTTTTTTCTTTTTCTTTTTTTAAAGTTTTCTGATATTATATCAGTATAGAATCTTTGGAAAAGGTCACACTAACCCCACATTCAAGCCAATTACCTGGTATTTAGTTATCAGTTTCCTTCAGGGACTGTCTGCTCTCGAGAAACAATTAGATCAGGGGATGCTTCTGAAATTTGAGCGGCAGGAAGTAGAAGTTACATTTCTGAGTTCAGAGTTTCTATTTCAAAGTTGAGTAAGTGGGCTTTTTGAGGATGGAGGCAGGGAGGATGCCTCCTCTCCTCCTCTGCCCCTTCTGGAAACTGCCGGGTACCTGTGGATTCTGAGTGGGAAGTCCGAGGTCCACCTGATTACCGCCCCCCCCCCCCCGCCCCCGGTGCTGCTGGAGGAAGGACAGCATCCTAGGCTGTGTTCAGAGGAAGGGCCATGACACTGTGTTGTAGATTTTGACCTTTGAGTGGATGTGTGGGACCCAACAGAGAGTTAGGTGTGGTAGGATCCTTAGGGACAGGCAGAAGTCCTCCAGGGGTTTACGTGTTTTTTTGACATTGTTATTAGCAGCTTACATTTTCTATCAGCAAGAGTGAGTGTGATAATGTTGAAATCACTTAAGTTATGGGGTAGTTTACATGTCGATGTGGGATTTTTTTTATTTTTATGATTGGAAGGAGGAGGCCGAAGGCAGAGAAAAGGGATCGCCCTAGGGAGGGCTGCTGGAAAGGAGTCCAGATGGCCCCATCTGAGCCCTAGGGGTCTCTCTGACCTGAAGCCAGGATACTATACTCTGCAGGGCACAAGAAAAAGTTCCCTCCTAAATTCTGTTAGATTCTAGGCAATTTTTGCGTAGTAATAAGCTCTGGGTTGCTCTTTGGGCTTCTCAAAGGGGAAGAGTTAACTCAAAGATTGTAAACTATGAAGAGTTTTGGCATGCTGCTGACGTAGTTGGATAGTCATCCCTCTGAAAGTAGGTGAGAAAGAGCTTCCATGGTCCCAGGCTGTCACATACTAATGACAGAAGAGCTCACTTACATGCCAAAATTCATTTTTATCCTAGTTTTTCAGTGCTTTGGTATCTGTCCCGCAAGTTTTAAAACTCATCTTTACAAACACTCTGGTAACTTCAGTGACACTGAATTGTGGGATTGAAATTTTTGCTTATTGTAGTATTTATGACACTACTTAATTCAGTAAATAGAGAAAAGTAGACTTCGATTTATTTTTATATTATTTTATATGTTTTTACCAACAGTCGTGTATGTGAAATTTACCTTGTTAACTGAGATGCTAAGGATTGTGCTCAGGACCAATAAACTCTCACTGAATGGGAAAAAAGAGAGAGAGAGAGAGGGAGGGAGGGAGGGAGGGCGAAAGAGAGAGATTCTGGCCTAATAAAGTCATATTCCAAGGTCCCCCAGCCCACGGGCATTTTATCTGCCTGGGAACTTCAACTCCTTTTTTTTTTTCAGAGGTGGGTCTCCCTGTTCTTTATGTTGGCATGAAGACAATTAATAATTTAAATCCTACCCATTAAAAAACCAGAAATAATGTACAAATATAATAGTGTAGTAATAAATTTAAAAGTCGATCCAGCTGGGCACTGTTCCCAGACTACCAGCTGAGCAAAAACACAAATACTTAAGGTAGGAGAAAAACTGTTATACAATGCAAATGGCTGCAGTCTCATTGTTTCCTGCTACTCTTTATTGCAAATACATAGCTTTGAAGTTACATTACAGATAAATAGGTTTTGTGGGCTAACCTGGGGACCTAATCACTGTTTATAACATTATTTCTGTGGGGAGGAAAGTATAGTCCATATTACAGAGAGATGGGTAGCAAGCAAAAAGGGGGGGGCACAATAGGTTTGTAAATTGGGGGTATCCTAGGATTTTAACCTGTAGATGGATGTTTTGGATTTAGGGCTGGGGGTAGATGAAAATCGGAGGCCTCTCAGAATCCCCCTCCCCCTCAAGTCCTTGCTGTCCTTTCAACCTCAAGACTCTGAGACTTTGCCTGACCTCTAATCTCCTTCCCCGGGGGTGGGGGGGGATGTGTGTGCTCATCCTGGCCCAGCCCCACCCTCCCTCACCCCTGTTGAGGCCCCAGGAAGCCAGCAGGAACCCTGAATGTCTTTACCCTTTCACACCTTATTAAGTGGGTAGGTAGGGTTCATAGGAGGCCACGTAGCAGGGTGACCAAGTGGGTGGCTCTGTAGGCAGACTTCTGTTACTTGTGGCTGTGTGACGTTGGCATGTTATCACACTTCTCCGAGCCTCTGTTTCATGCCTGTAGAAGGAGGTGGTTGGGAGGACTAACGTGGGAGTGCTGCCTGTAAGCACGCAGACCGGTGCCTGGGATGGGGCAATGGTCCCTCCTCGCAGGTACATGGTGGGCTCGTCACTCATGGATATTTGAGTTTACACAGATTTCCATGAATTCGGGAAGCAAACTCATACTATGAAATACTTTCTGGATTCCAAACAACAAACCTAGAAACAAGTGCCTGGGACCTTTCTGTTCAGGAGCTGAAGCCTGGACGGGTTCTGAACATACTTTTTCATGTTAGGGGGAGGTGGTGGTCCATGCACTCACATAGGTGAGTGGGCAACATCGAAGTCTGTTATTGTTTTGTTTTTGTTTATTTGTTTTTAAATATTTTAATTTTTTATCTGACAGAGAGACACAGTGAGAGAGGGAACACAAGCATGGGGAGTGGGAGAGGGAGAAGGAGGCTTCCCGCTGAGCAGAGAGCCTGATGCAGGACTCGATTCAGAACACTGGGATCATGACCTGAGCTGAAGGCAGATGCTTAACGACTGAGCCACTTAGGGGCCCCTCTGTTATTATTTTGAATAGATTAAGCTTTACAGTAGATTTCATAGAAATTAATAAGACCAAGCCTTCTTAACTAGTTTTTTTTCACTAAGGTAATGCCACATACTGTGTTTTTTACCTAAGGAAAATGGTTTTTTGTTTTTTAAAAAATTTTTGGTTTGGGTTTAATTTTGTTTTGTGTTCTTCAGACAGTTTTCTCTTTGCATTTAAGCAGGTTCTATTTCCCGATTTGCAAACAGGCGAGTGTATACATATTGGCCTTATGGTGTAGGCATGAGATCAGCTGGAAATAAGGACTGGAAAAAGAAAGCAGTGGTTGGGAGTCGTAGGGCTTTGGGGGGAGACCCTCAGTAGAGGATTGGACCCTAGCAGTAACACAGAGGAAGGGAAACAAATATGTCGCCAGCCGTACTCTCCAGAACGGAATTCTAATCTGAATTCCCATTGTCCCCTTATCTGTGGCCTGAAGAAATTGAAATGAAGCCACTTAAGAGATCAGCCTACCTGAGAGCACAGGTCACTGGTCACTGAGGATCAGCCTCACCGAGAGCTGTGTCCCACCACGAGGTTTTTAATTTGATTTGGGCAAAAGTTTAAGTGTCTGCGCCACTTTGACCACTGCTTTTGTGATACATAGGAGGGGACAATTTCAAAGTAACTCCTTTTATTTTACTCATGTGGGGGCTATAAGATCTGCTCCCCCTCCTGAAGATATGTGAATGTGTGGGTAACATGCTGTCATGAAGATTTTATAATCTGTGCTATTGGAGAAGCCATAAGATGCTGTTGTTCGCTGACCATCTGGTTATACATTCTTAGTGTCATGGTTTGCTGTTTCTTTTTTTTTTAATTTATTATTTTTACTGGCAAGAAGCAAGAAATGGGAGTTTAGACATTTCAGAGGTGTTTTAGAAGCAAGAAATTGATGTTAGTTGCTTAACATGGTTAGATTTTGTTTGCACCTTGTACAAAATGGGAAGTAAAAGGTTGGCTATATAATTTTTTTTGTTTGTTTTGTTTTTCCCCAAAAGATAAACTGAAAACTCCTAATCTCTTTCCTCTCTGGCCCCAGATTGGAACTTTTAGCTTGCATTAAAAATAGTCTCTTTTTCATAAGGAAGAGTCAGACATAAATTAGAAGAAAACTTTCGAAAGAAAAATCACCCACAGAAAGGACCTACAGGGATTTCATATTTCATCCGTCCTTTCAAAAATATTTATTGAAACCCCAGTATTTGCATATCATGCTGCCAGACCCTGAGGGATTTGCAGAAGAAATCTTAAAGACATCCTCCCTTCCTTTGAGGAGCTTAGAGCTTACTTGGGGGGTGGAGAAATGACAGCGACATATGAAACAGTTAAGTTGTAATTCAACACGGCATCTGATTAAATACCAAAATGTGTGGTTCCGACAAGAAATGCTACAGGAGCTCAGCAAATGGGGGGGGGTGACAACTCAGTGGCACTACTGTGCTCTGCCTACAAATTGGCACATTGCAGCAGTGTTTATATGAAATATCTTACACTTGTGTTTTTGGCAGCCTAGGCCTTGACTTCCAAGCAGCACTAAGAGCCCACAACAATATTTGTACTCCAGGCCCACTAGCTTTTCGTTGTTGTTTTGTTGTTCGAACAGATAGAGCCTTATACAAACCAGAGTGCCCAGGAGAGGCTGGGAGTTGTGACAGTCCTAACCTCTTTCAAATACAGAATAAGGAACCAGCTCTGTCATCCTGTTTTTCAATCTAGCCGCACTCGTCCCTCGGTGGCAAGCTCTCCCCAGCACCGACAGGCCGTTTAATTTGAACCTAATGTCCGTGACGGACGAGCTTGCCATCAAGGGTCAGGTGAATTGATGGCTTTGGAAAAGTGCTGATGACAATCCTCATGGTCAGGACGTTGGGGAGGAAGCCCACACAGACGTAGGGGAGTTTGGACACAGATGTGCTCCTGGCAAACGGGGTTCCCCAACCCTTGCTCAAAGTACTGTGCCCGAGGATGATGTTTAATGAAACTCACCGGCTTCCTGTTCTATTTTTGTCATATTCAAATTAGCACAGAGCTCAGAGACAAAGCCATGGGGCCTACATTCGTACAAATTGAAAAGGAGAGAAGAGGAAGAAGAGGAAGCAAAAATGCTTGTGAAGTCAGCTACCCTTTCGGGGACCACATCCCGCCCCTCTCCGACCCTTTGAGGGACTCCCCACAGATGAATGCCCTTATCACTTGGTTGCTTTTTGATCTTGTGATTCATGAATTTTCCATTTCTTTTCAAACTTTCGGTCACTGGTTCTTGTCTACCCCTCCATTTTAACCTCAGGCCTTGAGGGGGCACAGATAACAGGGATGTTCTGGTCTCTTCTTGATATTATCCAATGGAATGTTGGTGGTGTTCAACACCTTTGAGAATAACATGGCCCTCGCTGTTCATTCTTTTTGTCAGGTTGCTGGCCCTTCCGGTGAGGCAGGAGTTCCCAAGTGAGCAGGACCTAGAGTGGCCGAGATAGCGAGCGGAGGAGTACATACAACCCCCTCCCCCCCCTTAGCTCTTGGTTGTGTTTATTAGAGAAGTTGGCCCCGACCATAGCTTAAGATTTATTTGGGACATCCTCTGCGCTGACAGACTTGGGAGAGTGGCCCTGGAAGGTCTTATATCTTTTGATATAATTGAATGTCTGTCTAAAGAAATGTTGTGTAGCATATGGTTATAGAATGGCTTATCTCATTCTTGGGAAGACTCTGCCCTCAAAATATTTTTATTTAATTATCAGACTCAAAGCTCAGGATAGCTTTATTAGTATCTTAATAACAGAAAGATTCCCACAGGAGGTTGATATTCTGGAAATGAGCCCCAGACCTAAAATTTATACGATACATAAACCCTTTCTTGGACTGTCCTTTGCACCAGGTTTTTCTCTAAGGGAGCTCTTTAATTTTAAAATCCATGAGAGGATGCGCTTTGGGTGTGTTTGGTGATGTCATCCCGAGAAAGGCCGCAGGAGCTGAAGTTCAGTGTGTTGTCTACATTGGTTTTCTGCTCATAGACACAATGGTAAAAACGCTCTGCTCTTGCCCCATTGCTTTTCATGGTTTTAGCCTCACATTCCCATTCTCGCTCAAAATCAATAACCCTCTGTGCAGAGCCTGCCATTCTGGACTGAAGTTTTAACTAATGCATGTGTGGGGTTGCTGTTTTGTTGCCTTTTCCTTTTTTTGATAGGTGCACTTTTAAAGAAGATTGTGTACCTCCAGAGAACCACGAAAACTGGCTGGATATTTCATCGGGAGCTACAAAGTGCCCTCAAATTAACCTGTTTCGAAGCAGTAAAGATAAGGTAAGAGGAAAGATTTTAATTTGTCTCTGTTGTCTCATTTTGCACAGCTGAAGCTAACATCCTTCTGTGTGTGCAATATCTTCTAGCATTAAAGAAGCTTAGTTAGGGGAGTCCATTCATTTAGTTACTAACGTTGAGCCCCTGACAGATGCCATACGCTGGGCGAGATGCTCGGGAAGTAGCAGAGAACAAGACAGACAGCGAGCCTGCCCTCGTGGAGTCCGTCATCTTGTAGAGCTGAAGATGACCCTCATTCATTGAATTTAAAGAAAGAAAACGGACTATTAATGTAGTAGGAAATGTATTGATTGAAAAAGAAGAAAGTGCAGATTTACGGTCAAAAAGATTCCTTCAATGTGACTTAAGCGCAGAATGTTATTTTACGGTCCTTCCCCTAATTCATGCAGGCTTCTCCTGGTAACTATCTTATATACATGGCTTTAGGCAGTACTGGGAGAGAGGGCAAGAAACCACCATGGGCGGTGAATATTGCAAGTGGGGTCCCTTGGAAAGCCAATGGGCCCCTGTAATGGCCGTACCACCCTTGGCAGTCCCTCCACCCTGTCTCTGGCTAAGAGAAAGGACGCAATGAGCAGCGTATGATTCAAATATCTTCTCGTTCATGCACGGTCCATGCCCTATGGGAATGTGGAATTCCCGCCTTGTAATCTCGGCGGTGCTGTAAGGAGACATTTTATCCCTAATTATAGTTCTTGTATTATGAATAATTATACAGAGTCCCCATCAGCAGCCAGTTGACCTGTCTGTTGAGCTCGCTCTATTTTATTTGAATGCCACATTAACAAGGAAATGGGCCACTTTCTCTTTTCCCGTACACTTTGCCATTTCAAATAGCAAGAACCATACCACTTAAGATGATTTAACATTTAATAAAGGAGAGCCAGAGCATTTAATGAGTGATAAATAATACAAGAATAAAGCTTTCAAGTCATAACTGATCAGAACTTACGGATTTAAAGTTATTTGGCTGTTGCCACTTTCTACTGTCTTCCGGCAGGATGGGGTGGGGGGAAGGCAGTGAAAAGAGAACTTTCAAAGCCTTCATCCAAAACTCCACCAGCCCTGAGTCAGAGTGAAAAAGTTGTGTGAAGGAGATGCTTAGGCATCTCAGCATAGGTGTGGTCGAATTTTTCTCATATCAGTCTGAAAAATAGCTAACTTTGGTGCTGATAGAGAATGATAAAAAAATACCGTGATGTTTGAATATACCCAGGGTTCTGATCAATGGTTAAGATTACGCAAGATTTTTTTTTAATCATTTTGAAAAATTTAAGGGTGCTACTTCAGCTAAATGTAGTAAGAGAAAGTAACTTGCTCATTATATAAAAGATGCTGTTTACACAATTTGCTTACCAATCTTTGGGTTCACTGGTATAAATTAATCACCATTTCTATCTAGTTTAAAACATTGCAAAAAATATTTACCACCCAGACAACCACTAGTGCTTTCTTCTCTACCCCTGAGTCCCACTGTGGTTTACCCAAATCCCTGTAGAAGCTTCCCACACAACCGTTACCTCACTCTCCAGCTACCATCACTCTCAAGGTAAAGGAGATAAGAATTTAGTAATCTGAGTGAAGTTCATCTTTGAAACCAACTTTGGACTGATTATTTTAATAACGATAAGACATGTGATGCCATCTCTTGGTCATATTGTTTCAAAATGTTTCCTACTCTTGTGGTCATCTGTGACTTACCTGAAAGTTCCAGATCTTTGTCGATTTAAATAATACCTGACATTAATCTACAGAGATGGCGGTCTATAGCTCGGGTCAAAGAGTGTCGGCTACCTGCCCACCATATGCTTAGTAACATTCTAGTAGCTTTCTGAGTACAGAAAGACACTGATATGCTCTGCTTCCAAGAAGCATCATCTCTTTACACAAAACAATTAGAAGATTGTATATCCTCATCCTCATTACAGAATCGGCATTAACAAGAAATAATTGGAGCAATTCCAGTTGGCTTGGAGGGATTTCGTGAGGTTTTGTTGAGCAAAAACAGCAAGATGCAGAAAAGTATGTGTAGCATGATCTTGTATTGATCAAAAACTCAATATATGCTATTGATATATATAGCATATATGATATGCTATTGATATAGCATGATCTACTGTATATGTTTATGTCTCTATATAATTATTTGCGCATGAAGAAAAAAATATGAACGAATTCTTACTAGGTTGTTAAACCTGGGCTCTCCTGATGGTGGGACTGATAATGTGGTGAGAGGGAAGGCTGAGACAAGTAGAAAAAAAAAAAAAAGAAAAATGAAATTCTCACATACACAAACACAGAAAGGATGTGTGACATCCCATTTTTGCATTATGCAGAATCATTTGTATATCTATAAAAGAGATTATAACAATCAGTGAAAATGACTAATACTATTAAAAACAGAAAAGACATAGAAATATAAGTATTTCCTACAAAAAGCAGGACTCTTACGGCAGAGACACTGGAAACATTCTTTTATAAATCAGAATGAAAACAAGGAATTCCACCATCACTAATACAACCTGCATTGTTTTTAAAATTGTGTTTAATGCAGTAATACAAGAGACAAGAAATAGCTATGGGAAAGGAATAAATTAAAAAGTACTGCTATTTGCTCATCTGCAGTGGTTGTGTATCTTCTAAATCTAAATATGTTAGCTTTTAAAATTCAAGTTAAAAAAAAAAAAAAAAAAAAAAAGTAAAATAAAAGTGCTAAATGTTCAATAGACATTTAGGTGTCGATAATGTTAAGTGAGGTAAAGAAGTTAAGGTCAATTAATAAAAGATCCCATTCATCGAAAATAACCAAAATGCTCAGGCATAAACTCTAAGGGTGAAGTGTATACCCTATATTTTAAAATCCCTTTTACTAGAAGATACATGCTGAAGACAGTACCAAAAATAGTAATTTGGGCTATGCAATAGCTTGCCTTAAACAGTTCTTCCTGGGACGCCTGGGTGGCTCAGTTGGTTGAGCAGCTGCCTTCAGCTCAGGTCATGATCCCAGCGTCCTGGGATCGAGTCCCGCATCGGGCTCCTTGCTCGGCAGGGAGCCTGCTCCTCTCTCTGCCTCTGCCTGCCTCTCTGCTTGCTTGTGTTCTCTCTCTGTTAAATAAATAAAATATTTAAAAAAAAAAAAAACAACAGTTCTTCCTAACAGTAATTAGTGGGACAGTGGTCTATTGAAGCTGTTTATAAGTCATGATGGGGAAACTTTACCAATTAAAAACATAAGCATAAATAAAAATAAAAACAAAACCACACAAAGTATTTTCTTGGAAGATAGGAAGAACATCTTGAATATATCCAGACACATACCACACTTCTGGGCAGGAAGATATCATAAAAATGTCATTTCTTCTTCAACCTGTTTTCTAAATTTCATGTCATCCCAGTGAAGATTTGAACAGACTTTATCTTAAAAATAATATAAAATTCAGCTGGAATAATGTCAACTGGTCAAGAATATCTAAAATGTATTTTAAAAAAACAGAAATGTATTTAAACTAGACCATTTCCATATGATTGTGAACTTGTAGATAGCGACAATAACTCAACCCATGATTCTGTTTAAAAAGTAGGAGTATAAATCGTGGGAATAGGCTAGAAAGTTCAGAAATAAATCTAAAAATTGTAAGATCAGATATCATAAAATAAGAGGGAACAAAAGAATTATTTTCTAAAAGGTGCTGAGATAACAGCCTTACAATATGGAAACATAACTTAATTCACATATTAAATATAAAAATTTAAGCTAATTAAGAAATTCATAGAAAAGGCGAACATGTAAAAACAGAAAATAGAAATTGGTACCAGACAATTGGAAGTATAATTTTCTTAGCGCCAAAACAATGTGGTATGCAATAACAAAGAAAAAACATTCATATACTTGACATTTAAAAATATACAACAAGAGAGATAACTAAAGCACAATTCAGGAAAACATTTGCAACAGGCAAGATATCCATTGCAAGATATTAAAACCAGGAGAAATTAAAAAGAAAAACACCAGGACACCAAAGAGTGGGCAAAAGCATACTTTCTCACAGGAGGAGGTTTGGAGAGTTAGACATAGTTAGGGGAATATGTTCAACTTCACTAGTTATCTAATAAGTACAAATTAAAGTGATAAGATATGCTAACACCTGACATTGGGGCAATGCCAGTTAGCACAGTCTTTTTGGAGAGCAATTTTCTGTTCTGTTTCAAAATTCATAAGTATATTCTTTCTATTTGAAACACTAATTCCAGGCTTCGAATTCTGAAGAAGTAACTTGAAAGAAGCAAAACTGTAAGCATGCAGATGCCATTGCAGTAGCTTTGTAGACTGAGAAACCTGGAAATAACCAAACGGTTTGGCCATAAGCAAAATGCTTAAGTAAAATAAGTTCTGTCAACCTGCTAGAATGTTGTGCAGCAAGCTCTCTGGCGCCATGGACATTACCAGCTAATTGACATTCGGACTTTCTATTTCATCTGACTCTTTGTGTCTTCATTCCCTCTCTATCCAACTTAGTTGGAGAAGGAGCTGTGAACTTGGTAAGGATTCCCAAGTTGGCTTTATTAAGCCAAGGCATCAGCTTTTTATCTCTACTTGCCTGGAACCCACACTCACACAATGATACCTTCGGGTCCCTGGCTACCCTCTCCTTCTACTGCACTTGAAAAAACTTGCTATTGTCAGATCAACTCCAACCTGGCTTCTGCCCCAGGGTTCCCCTGTAACTGTTCTTGCTGAGGTTGCTAGCGAACTCCTTGTAGCCATTCCAGCAGACATTATAAGTCCTCCTTTTACTTGGTCTGTTGGCTGCATTCTTGAAGCCCTCCCTCCCTTGGCACACCCCGTCCATGCTCTCTTCCTTTTCTCTGGCCATGCCTCAGCCTCCCTTGCTGGTGTCATCTGGACATTTAGTCTCCACTAAATACTGGAGTTGTTTTAGACCCAGTTTGGGATCTTCCTGTCTTTAGCTCTCTACTTTGTCTATAGAGCATTTTATCCACTCCCTTGTCTTTGTATCTCATCTCTGTGTTCATTGTCTCCTTTATCTCTAGCCCAGATTGCTCCTCTGAGTTCCAGGCCCATATCTAATTTGATCTATCTCTTGATTATTACACAACTATCTTGAACTAAACACAGCCAAAAATGAAATCTTGCATTTTCCATCCAAAGTCTGCCTCTCCCTCTGTGTGTCTCATCTCAGTACACGGTACTTCCTTCCATCCATTTTTCTTACCCAAATCCTCCCTAACCACATGCCCTACCTCCAGTCCCACCCCAGCTACTGCTAAAGGGTATCCTGAATCTGCCAGTTCTTTCCATCTCTACCATACCATCCTAGTCCAGGTTTCTGTCCCATCTTGGAGATCTCTTCATACCAGATGGCCGTCCAGTTTCCAAAAGGTGACATCCCCACAGTTCTGCTAGAGTATAAGCTCTTTAGGGGCAGGGACCTATTTTGTTCACTAAAGCACTTAACACCTTGCACAGCACTTGGCATGTGTTAACATCTTGATAGATAGGGAACCGATAAATGCAACGATTACGGTTACATAAAAGCTATGTGAGAACTGGAAGGAAATGTGGAAAACTTAAAACCGGTGAAAAAAGGATTTCAAAAAAATTACTGATTCTGTTGTTGTAGCGTTCGAGTAATGAAATAAATTTAAGGCCTATATGTATACAGGATAATATGTGATCATGTGTTGAGATGAGTATGCAGTTATAAATGCTGGATGAGAGCTCAGCCATTTGTTGGAGGTGAGCTAGTGGAAGTAGTTTGGGCTTCATTGCTATGCTCAAGTCTGCTAGAGATGGTTGGACTTCAGTTAAAGCTGGATTATAAGAACCTTCTCTGGCAAGATTTTATGGCTGAGAAACAGAATGTTTTGAAAATGGAAAGATGACACTGACCCCAGGACTAGATTAGACTTAGCAAGCTGATTCGAGGACAAGAGATAGCAAGAGTTTGAGGCTGGTCATTTGCAAAGTCTGGGTGCAAGTCGAAAGTGTAAGAGAAGGTAGACCCCTCTCAGGTTGTCTGGGACTATGGCTCTTCATCATGGTTGGCAGGTTACCGCTTCGTCTGCTCCCATCTTCCTAGTACTTAGCCCACCTTCCCAGCAGGCTCCCTTCATGCACCTACTGCGAAAAGAGCCCACCAGTGGCATATTAATTCCTTGAATTTCCTTTTTTTCCCCTTAACCTTCATTTTCTTTTTTTTAAAACTGAAATCCAACCACCAAACATTGTGTAAGTTTAAGATGCACGGTGGTTGGTTTGATACATTGATCTATTGCCATACAATTACCACCGTAACCTTCGCTAACACTTCTATCTCATCACATTGCATTTCTTTTTTTGCGGTGGGATAATTTTCCTCTTTCAGCGTGAGAACTGGCTGCCTAGTTTCTTTAGATAATTCATTTGGGAAAAAGTTGCGTTAGGGGAAATTTCAAAATTTTCTCTTTGTGTCCATATTGTGTACTCACACATACACCTTGCCTCCCTCCCCAAAACTCTGATCGTATGTTTGCCCGCAAACAAAGCCATAATTTTAAGTAGATTTCATAGGTCATCTTCCTTAACTATAATCTACTAATGGCACCAATAAGAATAAAGAAATGAAAAGTGTATCTTAGCACCTGGAAATCAAAGTACATCTTCTTAAGTAAACCCTGGTCCAAACAAACAAATGAAAAAAAAAAATCGTGTGTTTAGATGGTAATACTTAGTATCACAAATATAAACTGATGCATATATTTAATAAAATTCCAATTAAACTCATAGTCTCCTCAGCCAGTTTGGGTAAGACAATCTTAAAATTTATATGGAAAAGCAGTATCTAGGAGATGCTAAGAAAATTATGAAAATAAAGATAAATAGAGATTTGCCTTTTCAGATGTTAAATATATTTAAAATCACAGTAGTAAAAGCTTGACATTGGAATAGAAGTAAATCAATAGATAATTGGAACACAGCAGAATTCAGAAATAGATTCCAGATACATGGTAATGTAATATATGACAAAAGCGGTATTTCAGTTCAGTGGGAAAAGGAGGGTATTTTTTAAGTAAATGGTTATGATATAGCTGATTAACCATCTGGATGAAAGTAAAGTTGGACTCTTCTCAATTACTATGCATAGAAATACATTCCAGAGAGATTACAGATAGAAGTTTAAAAAACAAAGATGGTGGGACAATTTTATATTTGTCTATGAGCTAAAGTTTGGGAATAACTTTAACACCAAGGCAAAAACACGATGACATAAAAACGTCGTGTGGGGTAAAAGATAACCACACGGACAAGCGGCAAGACAAACAGATTAGGAGAAAACGTGTGTCAGAAAGAGGACCGATAAGGATTAACATCTATACAGAGTGCTCTTAAAAACTGATAAGAAAAATACACACAGAGCAGAAAAATGGTCCAAGAATAGGAAGCTGTGATTCACAGAAGGGCACATCAAATAGTGGGTAAAACGTCTCTTTCTTTACATCAGTGGTCTGAGAAGTTCTCCTTCTCTGGCATGTCAGAGAGTGAGTCCACTTAAGGCTCAAGGATGGATGGGGGGGTACCGAAACAACGACGTGGTTCCTGAATCTTCTTCCATCCCACACAGACTACAGTGACCATGGTGGGAAGCTTCCCTCCCAGACACTCGGAGTGGGAGTGCGCGGTGAAGACCACGGACACGGGCAGGCAGCTCTGCAGGAGTAAAAGTCTACCAGGCAAGCCCTGTGCGTGCAGCATCCCCACCAGAGCGACCTACAAAGGTAGGTGGACTCTTGGCTGGTTTCTTGTTTGCGAGTGAAGAAGGTGAGAGAACCTCCAGAGTGCAGACGGCCCGGGAAGTGAGTTGCATGGGAGGGGTTGTGTATAGCTCCCTATCCCACCCCACCCCCCACCATAGACTGAGTCTTTGCCCACCTCCTGCTCTCCCTTTGGGGCTGCTCACCTCGGCTCTCCCTCCTCGCAGGACTCCAGCATCCCACTCTTACGTGGGAGTGGAGAATGACAGTGGAGAGGGTGCTGGAGACCATTGCGCTGACCCTACCCAAAGGGTTCAGATAATTCAGAGATCAGAAAAGCTGGGAACACCCGTGATGAGATGAGAAACTGGAACAGCTAATGTTCTATCATCTCAATATTATTACATTCATTCAGAAAGAAAGTATTTCTCGAATGTCTACTATGGCCCGGGCACTGTGCTAGGCGCTGGGGATATGGTGACCAATAGACACAGACGTGGTTCTTGCTGACAGTATTTATAGCCTCTTGGGGGTAGAGATAAGTGGATGACTTGTTACAGTGCAGTGTGTAAATGCATGGAGAACCATGGGAAGCAGAGGAAAGGGGCACCTAACCGAACCTGAGAGGTGGCTGAGGGAATGAGGAAATCTTCCCGGAGGATGAATAGAGTGGAGCCAAAGAAAAGGGGGAAGAGTATTCCAGGCAGAGACCAACGATTATGACGGCTAGAAAGAGGGACAAGGCTTTGTTTGAAGAGCCAAAAGAGATTCTATGTGGTTCAGGCAGATGGGGTAGGGACAGATGGAAAGCAGAACGATTGAAAATAGATACCAAAGAAGGTACAGAGTGTCTGGAGTAAAGAGCTATTTACAATCAATAAATTTTTGTTGAATGAATGAATGGCCGCAGGTGGAGGATGGCTAGAAGAGGAAAGGAGTGAGCTGTGAAAAATCAGATGGAAGGAAAGCTTCGGGGTGGTCCTGGTGGGAGTGACGGTGAGAGCAGGTGCAGGGACAGGCGGGGCTGGAGAGAAGTGGGCAGATTCCAGGCGTGGTTGGGAGTTGCAGTGGACACACTGAGGACTCATGAACCCCTGTGGCGAGAAAGACGAGAAGTAGGGTCACATCATTGGGGCATGCCTCCTAAAATGGAGCAAGATCACGATGGAACGGAGTTTTGGGGTGAGAGCCGGTGTTCGTTAATCCCAAATCTCTCCAAAGGGAATTTGGTGCACCAGGCCAGAGGCCCAGGCTTGAAAAAATGCCTCTCGGCCTCTGGGCTCTTGGTGACTGGGGTCAAATCGCTTGGAAAATGATTCCAGTTCTCCATTTTTCTTTGTTTACACTGTGCAGCCTTTGTGATGTGCTTCTAGTTAATTTTGCTCATTATAATGCAGATCTTACTCATATATAAAATCTGTTTTTCAAGTATTTGAGATCACCTCGTAAAGCTCTTTGGTCACGTTTAGAGCCTGTATCCATTGCACTTGGCCTCTGCCTGCCTTTTTCTTGGAATCCCTTGAATATTCTGAGCCAGCAAACTCACTCCCGCCCCACCTCCTGTACTCAGCCAGCCCGTGGTCATTGCCAAACCCCTATCTGTGCCCTCACCCCTTTCATCAGATCCCGTTGCCCTTCTGCTCTGGAACATCGGAGGGTCACACTAACAATCCAGGCTGTTCGGGCACCCCCCACAGTGCCCACAGACACCGCCATCTTGGTATCCAGGTGCTCTGTGGAACTCAGACCACTCATGGGCTGTTTCCTCCAGTGTCCATCCTGTCATTGTTGAATTTTTCCACCTACACCATTTTATCTCTCATAGAGTCACTGTAAATGCTACCAGAGCAGAGATCAAACATATTCGTTTCCTTGGGATATTTCCCAGTAGTGTTTTGTGCACGGCTGACAAGAAGAGAAGTGCAACTTTTCCTGAGGTTCATCACTGAACAAGGTAGATTCCACCGAAACATGTTTTCCCCGGGAGTCTTTCCACACTTCCCGTCCATATGTCCATTCTGCCAACATTTACAAGCAGCCATGCCAGTGCTCTTGCCGAGAGGTCTCTCCAAGCCCTCAGCCCTCCTTGTCTTTGCAGCCGAGGGTTATCCTTTCACGTGTACCCACTTCACGGGAGCAGAATTAGGTGTGGCCTCCTGGCTTTCAGGATGAGTTCTGTTGCTGTAGGGAAGTATCTGAAGGTAAGGCTTCTCAGACTTCGGGAATCACACGCCAATAAAAGTTCACAAAGAAAAGTAAAGGGTGCCAACCAACCTACGCCAGCTTCTTGTTTGGCCACGTGAAGCCTTTCATTTTCAAAGTCTCATCCTCTGTCTCCATTAACTCAGAAAAGGAAGACAGCATCCTGCCAAATGGATGACAGTGAAAACCTCACAGAACAAACCTCACTGGACCCAGTGGGCTTTGAGGGGGCCGCTCCAGGCTGCGACCCAGGGCACCGGCTGTATACAGTCACATCATGGGGGAACATTGCCTGTCACAGCGTGTCTCAGAGGCTCTCCTCGTGTGTTTCCTCAGGATATCAAGGAGCGTGGCTTTGGGATCCATTTTCATCCATTTCTCAAGTGATTCTGATATACCACGGGGCTGGGGAATCGCCTTGGGTAAAATATAGACGTTAAGGATATACATGAACTGTGACACTCCAACGCTGATTGAGCACGGTTTTTATCCTTCTTGTTACTTTATTCTTTTGAGGGGTTTCTGCCCAGTGAGTATGTTTTCCAAAGCAAATAAGACAACTTTCCATCATAGATGGGGCAGCAGTTGACTCCAAGAGGCTCATGGAGCCCAGCCCGTGGGAAGCATAGGTCGAGTCTGTGAGGCAAATGTCGGTAGCGTGGATGTTGCTGAAGCTACAGGATTTTCGCCTCTAACATTCTGGTTATCATGTTCTAGGCAGTTCTTGCTCGGTGACTTGTTTTATTCTTATGCTGTGGCCAATTACAAGCTGAGATAGTGATCCCGGGGAGAGTACGAGATGTAAATGGGCTGTAAAATGGCTTTTTCCTAGTGATTATCCATGGGAGGCTTGGAACGCGAGGTGGGCCCGGGTCTATTTGGAGGCTTGCGCTGTGCACTTTGGCTGCCTGACGTGAATGGCCCACGGGAAGGAACCACATACTGATTGAAATGTTGGCGAACAGCTGGCACAGCCCCACCCTCTATGCAAAGGAGGCAAAAATATTTATTTTTTGCATTTACAGCTTTGCTTGACGATAGCGGGACTCCACCGTAAATGACATTTTTTTTTTTTTCCCCCTTTGCTCCAGATGTTTTGGTTGTCAACATGACATTCTCCGTCGGTTCTTGGCATTTATCAAAAAGATTCAACTTTACCAACTGCTCGTCATTAAGAGAGTAAGATTGTATTTGAAATTTAAATATTCTCTCATTGGTTTTAATTTATTTATTTGCTTTACGCCTCCATTTTCCCCGTAAAGAACTCTTTTGTGGGGTAGAACTTTCTAAAGTGCCTTTTGGAGCATGGCCTAACGGGAGGTAGGAGGGCCCCCAAGCTAATAAGCAGGCTCATTCAAGCCCTGATAAGTAAGGTGGAGCCGCTAAGGAGCAAACAACTGTGCTTAAGTGTTCCTACCAACAGGGAAATACGTTTTCCCCAGACTAAGAGGCGCCTTGGAGTGAGTAGGGTGGGGGGAGGGGGGTGGGAGATGCTATGTTCTCTCCTGATAGAAATGGCTTTGGGAACTTGAGTCAAGGGAGAGGGCTTGAGCGTGAGGCAAGGGAAATCATCAACGAGGAGGACAAGATGAAACCTCTTTCATCGAAAGAACATGTTAATTCCCACCCCCCCACCCCCCACCGCCAACTTTTCGTACCACCTTTGGCCATGTTGGGCTACGTACCCCCCTGAGTTAGGGCCACGGCTCACTCCTTGCTTCTAAAGCAGAGAGAAGACAGGGAGGACATATATTTCTCAGATTCCTGGTTGTCCCATTGAAAGATGGGTTGGAGGGTCCCATGGAAACAACGGGAAGCTGTATTATTAATGATTCTATAGTTCATTCAGTCGTTTGACCAACTGTGTGGGTATCGAATGCGAGTTTCTCTGGGCCTGGCCTGAGAACCACTGTTGGGGGGAGGGGAGGCCTGGGGAGGGTGGGATGAATTCCAGATCGAAACCCAGTTGGAGCGCCCCCTACCAGTAGCCAAGCAGGAGCCCCGGGAACCCATCCTCACCACTGCGGCACTCTTAAAGAGGGATCAAGTTCAGTTATTTCTAATAAACTGGATGCATTTCGGGAGAGGGAAGACACCAAACTTGATACAAGAAGTCTCATAAGTCTGTGAAAATAGGGAAAAAAGAGGGAGAGTTACAAAGTTTTACAGCTCAGAGAGGGCTGAAACATAAAGCAGGTCCCCCCTCCCCAGTGCGGAGGCCAGGAGGAAGGAGGTGACTGGCCCTGGGTCCCACAGCTAGGTAATTAAGAACCAGCTGCTCAGACCCGCAGCTCCTCAGAGGGGGAGGGTGCCCTGTCCTTGGGTCCCTACTTCCCTTAGTAAGGGGCTCAGTGCAGGACCCGCACCTGAGGGGCCGGGATGGGAATGCAAATCACAGCTAGGTAAACACTTCAGGGAGCGCCTGTTTTCTTCTCCCTTCGAAGCTGCCGTTTCTCTAGATCCGAGTCACAGAACGCTTTGGCATATATATATATATATATTTTTTTTTTTTTTTTTGAAGACTCTATAAGATACGAGCAGTGTCCCCTTGCCCTGCACGGGCTCTCCCACTGTCCCGCTATGCCAGGCTGACCTCCCGCGGCTGCGTTTCCAGACCAACCTCAGTTTTCTATTGCTCCTTCAATTCCGATTTTCCCATGACAAGCTTTTCAAGCCCTCCGCTCTTAATCCTCACGCGATAGGTTATTTGATGAGTAGACACAGTTCCCCCTTAATTTGATTAAAAGGCAAACATGGGGCACCCCCTTCCCTCTACCTGCCAGGCGATACTTTTGGTCTCGCATCTTCCCGGCGGAGGGGGTGCTGGTCTCGGGGTGGAGACGCGGAGGTCGGTCTCCAGAGGCAAACTTACCTGCGGGTGGACAAATAGCAGACCCCGATTCGGAAACAGAGCCACTGGGTTCTTGTTATCTACCAGCGCAGCAGGTGACCCCGGCTTCCGGTTTCCATAGCAACAGCCCTGCAGGTGTGATGACAGTCCATCAGCCCCGGGGGCTGCCCAGAGCGGGCACAAAGTCGGTGCTCTAGCCCCAGCCTCAGAGGACTGTCCTCTCTCCCCTGGGTTCATCAGTCTGTCCAGGGTTTTGGGCTTTGGGTTTTTGTTTTTGTTTTTTTTTAAATGCTTGCACACCGCATCACAGAGGGAAATTCTAGGATATGGACATTTTCCTAAAAATGCAGGAATTAAGCTGGTTTTCCGTGTTGCCAGATGCCCAGTGTGTATTGGAACTGGCTGTACTTGGTGTAAAAGTGAGAGGAAGTGTATCCATCCCTTCACAGCTTGTGACCCTTCTGATTACAAGCGAAGCCAGGTAAAGTGCCATTTTTCGGTGTTACGGGGTTTAGCCAAAAATAAATGTTTGTGACCACCCAGTCCCCGTGTATCTTTTGTGTTTGTTTCAAACTCTACGTTTCCCATCTGTCTGGATGTTGAAGGGCTCTCCTTCATTTCAGGAGCACTGTCAGGTTGCTGTGGAGAAACAGGCACCTCCCGAGACCGCAGGACGAGGAAGAGTCACGGAGAGCAGGAGTAATCGGACCCATCACGGCTTGCAGGTCAGACCTGGTTTTGGTCTCCTAACAGAAAGAATTCCCCTGTTGAGTGACAATAACAACTCCTCCTACTTGGGGTTCCTTTTGAAAATTCCCTATTTGACTCTCCACCAAAATTCCCTTTTTTCCTTTTGGTTTTTAACCAAGTTTCACTTAATTGGCTTAATACATCAAAGACTGCGCACTCACATAAAAGAAATTAAAATTCTGTAATTATGAAAAATGAGATTGTTCCAGTAGGAGTAAAATCTGCAAGGTGACTTGGCGGCTCAGTCTGGAGGAGTTAGAAGGACGCAGAGAGCGCACAGCACTGAGGGGATTTCAGTTCGAACCATGCAGTGCGATGACTTTCCTGGGGGTTATGTGGGGTGAAGGGAGTTTTTGCAAAGTATACCAACTAACCTCCTTCAGATTGCCTCTCTTTACTTTGTGGAGGTGATCTGACCCATATTTAATTGTGCCAAAGCAAAGAGTTGTGTCTTATGACCCACATTTCCCCCCAGAATTTTCTTCATGGAAAAATATTTTCCATCAGTACTTTTGGACTATTTCCAATTATTTCCAGTGTTTCCAAATTCCAATATTTCCAAATATTTCCAATATTTTGGAATTAAATATGGAAATTCCACAGATTTTCTTCACAGTAAATCACCAAGTACAACCCACAGACATGTTTGAAAAGAAAGGATATGACAATGTGAACGTTCTGGGCAAGATCTAGGGGCTGTGCCGAGAGTGGCTGGCTTCACTAAGCCAACAAGAGTTGATTGAGCATCTACTAGGTGGTGATAAACCAAAAAGGATGAGTGCTTGCTCTTATGAATCTGGAGGTCTAGCAGGAACAGACAAATTAAAACGCAACATTTCTTTTTCTTAAAAAAAAAAAAAAAGCTCCATTTTCTATTTCATGACTATTCTATGGCTTTGATTTATCCACTTGCTGTTATTTAAGGTCAAGTGCCAATGTAGATAAGTAGCACGTTTTTCATCACTACTGAAAAGTTGTTAGTAACTTTAGGTGAATAACTACCAGGCAGAGGGACTGTGAATCAAAATGGATTACGAAGTTAATTAAAGGCATTAGAAAGGCGTGGTGTGCCAATCTCTCCAGATTTGAAGTCTTTGAGGTTTTATTAAGTGATGGGCTACTACTCTTCTCTTCCCATTAGCTCGTAGAACTAAGACAGAATGGCAGGTATTGGGAGCAAGGAGGCAGTGGCTTTTTAAAAGAATTAAGTTTCTCTTGTGTTGCTGTTTTAATTGTTTCCTTTCAGTTTTAGGAAGCTATACGTAACAGAATTTACCATCTTTGCCACTTCTTCTTCTTTTTTTTTTTTAAGATTTTATTTATTTGACAGAGAGAGATCACAAGCAGGCAGAGAGGCAGAGAGAGAGAGAGGGAGAAGCAGGCTCCCTGCTGAGCAGAGAGCCCGATGCGGGGCTCGATCCCAGGACCCTGAGATCATGACCTGAACTGAAGGCAGAGGCTTTAACCCACTGAGCCACCCAGGCGCCCCATCTTTGCCACTTCTAAGTGTACGGTTCGGCGGTGTTAAGGACACGCACACTGTTGTGCAAACACCACCGCATTCCATCTCCAGAACACACTTCACCTTGCAAAACTGAAACTTTGTACCCATTAAAAAATCACTTCCCATTTTCTCTCCACCCCCGCTCCCTGCCCCCCCACCAGTCCCTGGCAACCACCATTCTGCTTCCCGTCTCTATGAATTTGATTACACTACGTACTTCATCTAAGTGGAATCATATAGGCATTGTCTTTTTGTGATTGACTTATTTAACATAATGTCTTCAAGGTTCATCTATAATATAAGCACGGAAGACGATTTCCTCCCTCTTGAAGTCTGAAAAATATTCCACTCTGTGTGTATACATTTTGTTTATCCATTCATCTGTGGATGGACACTTGCGTTGCTCCTACTTTTTGGTTCTTGTAAATAATGCTGCTATAAACATGGGTGTACAGATATCTCCCGAAGACCCTGTTATCTGTTCTTTTGGGTATATATCCAAAAGGGGACTTCCAAAGCGTATGGTAATCCCGTTTTTATTTTGGAGGGAATGCCATGCTATTTTTCATGGTGTCCTGCCATGTTACATTCCCACCAGCAGTGTACAAGCATTCCAGTTTCTCCACATCTTTCCAACTCTTGCGATTTTTGTGGTGGTTTTTATGGTAGCCACCCTAAGTGGGTGTAAGGTGGTATTTCATTGTGAATTTGAGTTGCTTTTCCCTAAAGACTAGTGATATTGAGCATCTTTTCATGTGCTTCTTGGCCATTCATGTATCTTCTTTGGAGAAATGTCTATTCAAGTCCTTTGCCCATTTTTTTAAATTAACATATAATGTATTATTTGCCCCAGGGGTATGGGTCTGTGAATCATCAGGCTTACACATTTCATAGCACTCACCATAGCACATACCCTCCCCAATGTCCATAACCCAGCCACCCTATCCTACCCCTCAGCAACCCTCAGTTTGTTTCGTGATTTTAGGAGTCTCTTATGGTTTGTCTCCCTCCCTATCCCATCTTGTTTCATTTTTCCCCTACCCACCACAGCCCCCTCATCCTGCCTTTCAAATTCTTCATATCAGAGAGATAATATGATAACTGTCTTTCTCTGATTGTCTTACTTCGCTTAGCGTAATACCCTCTAGTTCCTCCCATGTCGTTGCCAATGGCAAGATTTCGTTTCTTTTGATGGCTGCATAGTATTCCATTGTATGTATATACATCTTCTTTATCCATTCATCTGTTGATGGACATCTAGATTCCTCCCATAGTTTGACTATTGTGAACATTACCGCTATAAACATTCAGGTGCATGTGCCCCTTTGGATCACTACGTTTGTATCTTCAGGGTAAATACCCAGTAATGCAATTGCTGGGTCATAGGGTGTAGCTCTGTTTTCAACTTTTTGAGGAACCTCCATACTGTTTTCCAGAGCGGCTGCACCAGCTTGCATTCCCACCAACAGTGTAGGAGGGTTCCCCTTTCTCTGCATCCTCACCAACATCTGTCATTTCCTGACTTGTTAATTTTAGCCATTCTGACGGATGTGAGGTGGTATCTCACTGTGGTTTTGATGCCAAGTGATGTTGAGCACTTTTTCATGTGTCTGTTGGCCATTCAGATGTCTTCTTTCCTTTGCCCATTTTTTAATCAGGTTGTTTTTTTGTTGTTGTTGGTTTATAGGAGTTCTTTATATATTCTAGATATCAACCCCTTATCAGATACACGATTTGTAAATATTTTCTCCCATTCCATAGGTTACCTTTTCAATCTGTTGATTGTAGCCTTCGATACACAGAAGTTCTTAACTTTGATGAAGTCAGTTTTTCTTTTTTTTATTTTGTTGCCTGTGCTTTGGGTGTCCTATCCCAGAAATCATTGCCAAATCCAATGTCATGAAGCTTTTTGCCCATGTTTTCTTCTAAGAGTTTTATAGTTTTAATTCTTATATTTAGACCTTTGGTCCATTTTGAGTTAATTTTCATATATGGCATAAAGTCAGGGTCCAACTTCATTCTTTTCCATGTGGCTATCTAGTTTTCCCAACACCACTTGTTGAAAAGACTGTCCTTTTCCCATTTAATGGTCTTGGCACCCTTATCAAAAATCATTTCATCAGATATGCAGGGGTTTACTTCTGGGTCATCTGTTTGGCTCTGCTGGTCTATACGTCTGTCTTTATACCCATATCACACTGTTTTCATTACTGTAGCTTTGTAATAAGTTTTGAAATCAGAAAGTATGAGTCCTTCAACTTTGTTCATCTTTTTAAAGACCATTTGGGAAAAAGTTAAACTTTTACTTTGAGGTAATTGTAGATTGCATGTACTTATAAGAAAATAATACCAGGAGATCTTCCATATCTTTTGCCCGGTTTCGGCCAATAGTGACATCTTGCAAAACCATCTCACAATATCACAACCAAGATATTGACGGTGACAAGAGTCAAATACAAAACAGCTCTGTCACCACACCCCCTTTCCTCCTCCCTCTCACTCCCTTTTCCAACCCCTGGCATCTGCTAATCTATTTTCTATTTCTATAATTTTATAATTGCAAGGAGTCTATATAAATGGAATCATCCAGACATGCCCTTTTGGTATTGGCCTTTTTAACTCAACATAATTCTCTGGAAATTCATCCAAGTTCTTTTACAGATCAATAGTGTACTCCTTTTTTATTGCGGAGTGGTAGTCCAGGCAATGACTTTTAAAATTTCTTGTATGTTAGTGTCTTCCTATGCCTTTTGACCTTTGACACTGGGTGATTAAAAGAACTGGCTGGGTTACCAAGAGGGCAGGGCAAGGCCGAACATAACCAGGAGCCCAGGCTCGTCTCCAGGGCTGCTGTGTGAATGACCCTTCTTAGTTTGGAAAAAGGTATTTTGTTGATACTGGAATTTTTTTTTAAATATGTGGCTCAGAGCAGAATCTCAATTTAGGTTTATAGGGAATGGCATAGTATTGGTCACAGGAGGGATTTCTCGTGCTCCGCCATATACGACTGTTTTCGTTATCATATGGATGTGTAACTCCACGTTTCCAATTTGGGTCCTGTGTTGGCCTTGATTGAAATACTGAATGCTTTTCCTAGCAGGGAAGTCACTGACAGCTGTCCCTCCATACATCTTCCCACAACACTCCTGTACTGAGTGCCTCCTGTGGGCCGGGTGCTGGAGACAGGAGATGGCAATGGTGCGGACATGTTCTTCAGCTTCATGACGCTGAGCTAGAGTTGACGCTTCCTACAGGTGTCTATTGAGCACCTAGTCAATGCCATTATTTTGACCTTCTTGGCTACAGTGAGGAGGACACAAATGAATCCGGCACATGTCTTGCCATCAGTCTCAAGAATCTTGTACATGAGTACATAAGAACGAATACAAGATAAAAAAAAATATATCAGCATAGGAGAAGTACTGGAAAGTATGTAAACTCAAAGAGCCTGGTTGTGCCCGCAGCCTTGGCTCAGTCATTTCTGTTTATTAAGGCCCACTGCCTGGCAGCTGAAACCACTGAATCAGTGTGGTTGGTGAAGGTTTTGACGGATGGATGAATCAATGGATAGAGATGGCACTTCAGCCAACTGTTGAGGGATGGGACACATGGAGACAGAGGACTGGGTGTTCTAAGCAGAGGGGCTAGTGTTAGTAAAAGCATAGTGGGTCTCCAGAAAATTCCAGGGCATCCATACCTGGGGTCCAGGAGACCCCAAGTAATTCAGTCTGGCCAGAGCAGAGGGGTGCAGGAAATCCCAGGACGCAGGGCTGACATGAGCCAGTAGCTGCCATCTGTGGGGCCTTCCACACCAGGCCGAGGAGCTTGGCTTTCGTTCTCCATCAGCCACAGAATGCTACTCGAGACATTTACCGTTTAAGCTGGGAATTGGCTCATCCGAGGATGTGGCATTTAGGAGACAGGATTCCTGGTCAGTCTGGGGTTGGGCCTCCTGCCCTCATGCTGTGTCCATGCCCCATCCCTAATCCCTTTACCTGAGCTACAAATATGTGCTGTCATTTATCGGGGAGGGGGCTGCCTTAGGGAAAGGCAGCCCCACAACAGGAAAGTGAACTCAAAACCCTGTGTTTGCCCTTTGGATGAGAAGTATTTTCAGCTACGGAAGCCATTCTCTCTCAGAGGGTTGGCCCCGTGGCCCTGAGCTCACTTCTCTTCCTTCCTTTTCTTAACAGTCTTCCACCTGCTGAGAGAATTGCTGGCTGCTCTCCCTCTGCTGTTCTCACGGAAAGGTCGTGAAGGTCTATGATACGATGTTGGTCTAATATTTGTTACTCTTCCCCGTCTGCTCACCTCCGTCAGGTGGAAACACATGCTACAAAGCCATGTGTCCTGCTCTTGAGGGACCTATAGTCACCGTGCTCTTTCTTTGTCTCCCTCGCCCCTCCTCTTCTCGTCCTCCGCCACTTCTGAACGCGCGTCCCAATTTGTCATAAGCAATCCAAACCGACTCCTTCGGAGACCTTCCCTTTAACAGCGAGATTAAGTTTAAGCCCTCCCTCGTTGAGTGGCGTCTGTGGGCGTAGTGGGGGGCTCAGTGCCGTGGAAGGCACTGGCAGCCGTTCATTTATCCAGTCATTCAAAATGTGTTTATTGAGCATACTGTGTGCTAGATGGGGGGGGTCAAAACTGTGCCTTCATGGAACTTCCACTGTAGAACTTGCAGTATTTCGGAGGAACTAAAATTCATTTTCATGAAGCAGTTGAGTGCGTACAACGGAAGAAGGTATAAGAAGGAAGGCCAGACTGTACTAAATTCAACAGTGGTGTGTCTGAGCTCAGAGCAGCTCTTTACGTGAGCCTCCCAGGGGGCCTGTTGTCCCCATTTTACAAGGAGATGGGGCTTGCAGAGGATAGGTAGCTAATAAATAATAGGCACGAGTTCTGAAGGCAGGCAGTCTGACGCCAGAGCCTGCAGTTTTAAGCACTGCTCTACTCTGTATGACCTCAGTGA
Source organism: Nasua narica (assembly GCA_028533885.1). Classification (NCBI taxonomy): domain Eukaryota; kingdom Metazoa; phylum Chordata; class Mammalia; order Carnivora; family Procyonidae; genus Nasua; species Nasua narica. The sequence continues at coordinate 96,988,882 of CM052807.1, read as the reverse complement.
ACAGAAACAAGCCTGAAATGATGTAGTGTTGATGGTAAGAGTCAGTCTGGAGGGGAGAAAATAACATTGCCTTCGACTGGTGAAGCCTGGCCCCCAGTCCGTGGCACAAGCGTGGGTGGGCTGCAGACCTCCAGCCAGGGCGGGGGTATCAGCCTCCGAGCCTCCAGAGAGGGGGGCTGAGGTGTGGTGAAAGTGGAGGGTGCAGACCCGGGCAAGACTGGCATTGTCTCCAGGACTAGGAGAGCAGAAGAGGCCCAAGGGGGGAAACTGAGGCCTGCAGGAGAGTGGAGCAGCACGGGCCTCATGCCGAAGCTGAAACCCAGCAGAGGGGTGAATTTGGAGTGGTTGCGTCTAATTTACAGTCAGGCCTCTTTGCAGGGGCGGGGCTGCCCACCCTGGTCCCTGAGTCCCCGTCACCCAAGCCAAGAGTAACTACTGTGCGGGATGGCGTTGGCAGCCCCTCCGGGGGCCACGTCAGCCTCCCCCGAGAGTCCCCATGTCAGAGAAGCGAGCCGTGATCTCTTGCCCGGGACCTTGGTCTGTCATCTTCTGGTCTGTCTCGGTTGCCATTCTGACTCTTGGTGCGTCCCGGGACCCCCTGGAGACTGGCGGTTACACCCTAAGTTTCCTGGGCCCTGTCCCGGGGCTCCCAGGAGGGAGTGTGACCATGTTGTTCCCTCTAGGGCTCTCCTTTGGCTTTGGCAGGATTGTATTTTCTTTCAATATCTCACCTCCTTTTATACTTTTCCATTCTCGCTCCCTGTCACCGCTTTTTTCAATTTCTACATTTCATGAATACATTACTTCTGTCCTTCTCAGTCATTAATAAAGATGTTAAATAATTCTGAACCAAATATTCACCCCTGTAGGGCCCTACAGGACACTTTCCTTTAATTAGTTGTGCTCCTTTCATCTCTCTAATGTCCTTTGGTTTCAGATTTCCAGCTGGTTTTGAATCCATGTGACTTTTCATCCAGTCCTGTTTGAACTAATTTCACCAGTGAAACTCTGAGAGACGTTTTTCTGAGCGTTGATTCAGGTCCAGGCCTACCGAGAGCTTTGCTATATTCAGATTTTTTTTTTTAAAAAAACAGATTAATAGAGTACAATTTGGTCTTAATAAATGGAGCCTTCCTAATGCACCTCTTTCCAATGTTCTTTTCAATCACGGCAGTATTTTTTCCATTAATGTCACGGTAACTTGAATAGTGTTGACGTCAGACTTCACAAAAAGTACTCTGTCCGAAGTGATCCTCTCAGACCTTTTCAGAGATAGCTATTTCTTACGGGTTGTGCTGTTTTCCGGTATCTTACAGTGACTTCGTTTTCAGAAAAGAAAAATAAATGGGCATTCTGTCATCGCCTAATTAACCAGTTTCTAATATGCTTTCAATAGGGAGTGAGTTAAACTGGTGAGCGACCAGGGTTCCTAGTGTTTTATTAAATAATTTAAACTTGGGCAGCCATTTAAAAAGAGCTCTTGTGTCTTTAAAATGTAACTGACAAGAAGTGGACTGTTCTGAGGTTAATTGCCGAACAACACACCTGTGAAGCTGATGGTCAGCGGTGTTTGGATTTGCTGTATGGAAACCCTGGACCTAAGGCGAGGGTGGAGTCTCTTTGTATCAAACTAGATACATCTCTTTGTATCAAACTAGATACATCTCTTTGTATCAAACTAGATTCTGTTTTAAAATCAGCCCCTTCTGTGTGTCAGCTGGGGGGGGGGGCACTACTTCATACCGGGCTGTGAGATTAACTCTGATTAAAATATAAAAGTAGATCTAAAGTAAGTGTGTGAAACATTTGTCGGGAGGCCCTTCTTTGCCTTCTGTCTGTACAGGATTTTTCAAAAAAACCTTTATTAGGAAAAATAGAAAATGTTATATTTCTAAGAATTGTTGCAGTCACATGGTACAGCCCTATAACTACCTTTTTTTTTTTCTTATATACCTGCACAGTGTATTCGATGAGGTCCTCTTGCTAGCTCTTTAACTCACTTATTAACATTAAGAGAGGTTCTCCAGGCAAAGAGCAACTAATCTGACCCTCTTTGCAAACAGACTAGAAGCATCTGCTTTCAGGAGATAGACCCGGGGCTGGATTTCATCCTAGACCACCGATGGAAACTTCTCTAAACAATAAGGTTTAAAAATAAAATCCTTTTGAAGTAGCAGGGCTCTCTCTGCTCAGGGAGAAATAAAAAGTTAATAAGGCAACGTGGTGTGTCCTCTGATGGCGTTTATAGAACTGTTTATGGAGAAAATATAGCCCCTTAAAATATATATACATATATTTTAATATTAGTTATAAGGTTCTTTTTATCCTGTCCCGAGAGTAGAGAAGTAGCATTTACTTGAGGTGTGCGAGACTCTTGCTGGAGCAGAGATCCCAGTATAAATAGAGGAATCCAGAAGGGCTGTCCAGAAAGAAACGTGGGGATCGCGGCAGACTTGCGTGTAAATGCGAGTCTTCGTTGGGATTAACATAGAACAAAACACAGGCTGTCTTGCCGCCCAAAGAAGGCAGTGGACTCCACCGTGCAAGGGCTGGCACGATTTTTCTCCAAAGAGCCAGACAGTGAAAGGTTTAGGCTTCGGGAGCTCCGCGGTCTCTGCCCCAGCTGCCCCCGGCTGGAGAGCGAAGCTGCCGCGGGCGATCCGTCCGTGAACGGGCTGGACGCTGAAATCGGCATTTCATGTATGTTCACACGTCATGAACGTTATTGCTTTTTTGACATTTCTCTCATGGGCCATACAAAGGCAGGAGGTCGGCTGGATTTGGCTTGCTGCAGGCAGGTCGGCTAGTTGGCCGACTCTGGCTCCAGTGCCCACCGAGATCGTGTGCCCCCCACGTCACCTGCTGCTGTTCTGGGGACCCCGTACGTGCTCAATACGTACGCGTTCCCGTAGCTGTCACCATGTCAGAGCGAAGAGTGAGCCTTCCGCCATAGAGCACACACTTGACATTTGCAAGGGATTTATCTTGAAGTCTTTGCTAATCCCCCATTCCAAGTACCACTCTTGCAGCTAATTTCCCCCATAAAATGCAGTCAAGTATAACAGAGTAATTAAAGTGACCCTTTCAGACGCTTCGTGATTCTGTAAATACGGGATGAAAGTCCTCTACTAAGTGATTAAAAGAAATTGTGCCACGGAAATCAATTCTCTGTCACAGGACATCACTGCCGGGATGACACGAACGATGAATCTACCTCCACCTGCAGAACCAATCCATAGCGCTAATGAGCGTTGGTGACCACTCTGCCCCCTGGCACCTGTGTTTGCCGAGGAGCAGAATCGCAGCTCCCTCTCGGCGGCAGGTTCAGCCCGAGCAGCCGTGCGAGCCCACCATGATAGGCATCGCACCTGTAAAGGATCAGGGAACGGGAGGCTGCTTCCTCCAGGTACTGGGCAGGTGTTGCACATGACTGGTGCTCTCCCGGGGCCGTCGGTGGCCTCCTCCTGGATTGCATCCCCCACGTGGATACGTGGGCATTGATGGCGTCGTCAAATTTCCCATGACGTTGTGTCTCTGGCCCTGGAGGTTGTTTTCAAACGTCGAGGGTGCGAGTATGAGATGCTGTCCTGCTAAAGATCTCCTGCACTTTATATCAGCCAGAATCAGAATTTTCTGTCCTGTACCAGTCACCATATCACAGAAGAATACAGACACGTGGGAAGGGGTCTACGAAAGAACGACAAAATGATCAAAACGATAGACGGGAGTGTCTATAGAAGAAAAGTGAAAGAAATCAGAATTGTCTCATCTTTGAAAGGGAAAGTGATTCTTGCCAGCAAATGAAGGCCTTTTTCTTTTAAGGAGAATTTGTCATTTTTTTCTTTTTTCTTAGCTGTATGGAATACTCTCGTTTTGTTTTTTAGATTTTATTGATTTGAGAGAGAGAAAGAGAGCGCGAGTCGGGGGAGTGGGGGAGGGGGAGAGAGAGAATCCCAAGCAGATTCTGTGCTGAGCGCAGAGCCTGACACGGGGGCTCGATCCCACGACCCCGAGCCCGGGACCTGAGCCAAAACCAAGAGTCAGACTTTTAAGAAGATTTTGATTAGACATTGCAACCAGAGAAGTAAGGTGCATAAGCCTGCATGAGCGGGTACCGTGGAGAGGAAAGAGTTGACCACGGTGGTTCGCATCTGATTACTGGACATTAGGTGGCTGTGGGTTGGTTTTCAAATAGCCCAACTGAGACACACAAAAAAATAGGCAGTGCTTTCCAGGGAATTAAATCTATCCAGAATGACATTTATTCCAGCTTAATGATAACGCTTCTTGGCCTAGCTTCAGCAGACTCCTTGTCTTTCCCTTCGTGTCGTATGGGGAGCCGTGAGGCACTGAGTGTTTTCGAGACTCCAGCGAGATCTCACCCTTCAGACAGAATGTCAGACTCTTCAACTGTATTTTCAACTGTCTTATGAGACGAAGACTAATTGGTTTGACCTCATGCTGTCGCATGTTGAGAGACACGAATCTTCAGCACTCTTCCTTGAATTCATTGATTTCATTAAACACTGTCTGCTTATGTTTGCAAAATGTCGTAATTTCCCAGTGATTTCTTCGAACGACAGCACAGAAACGGATTTTTTGGAACAATGCCATTTCTTAGCTTTGATCTTGTGTGTGAATCTTTATTTCCAACAGGTCTTTTACATTAAGTCCATTGAGCCACGGAAGATATCGACTTTAGGGAAAAGCAACGTGATCGTCACGGGGGCAAACTTTACCCAGGCATCCAAAATTACGATGATCCTGAAAGGAACCAGTACTTGCGAGAAGGATGTGTGAGTTGACATAATAGTAATTTATCCTTGATAATATAGTAAAACGCTCAAACTTATGCCAGAGGCATATCATTGTGATTATAATCTTTTCAAAGTATTGCCATGTGCCAAAGTGGGCCGTTGGTCTGCATAGTTGATAAGACAGAATTTCAAGAAGGAGAATAATTTAGACACCACATTTGAAGTTAATTGTGAGAGAATCTGTTCCCTCTTACCTCCCAAAACCTCAGAACCCACTAATTTCAGGGTGTTGCCTATTTGAGGTCTTGATTCATATCCATTAACAAAATCAAGTATTTTGAATAGCAAACATCATCTTGAAAATGATCCCCTTGGAAAATTAGCTGCATACTTAGGAATTTGATGGTAAAATGGGACTGCTCTTCCAATGTATCACCCAAAGTTGAAAAAAGAAGCTTCCTGATCTGTTTTATTCTTTGTAGCCTTCTTTTCATTGGACTAGTGTCAGGCTACATAAACTAAATGGAACATATGTTAGTGGTTAAAGAAAAAAAGACCAAACATCCCAACACAGAAATCTGGCCAGTGTACCATTTGAATATCATCATTTCTGGGACTTCTTTTCCCCTAACTCATCCTTTCAGTGAAACTTTGAGAGAGAAAAGAATTTTTCAGTGTCTCCCCGACATCCTTGTGCAAATGTTACCCCCAAGAGAGAAATCATAATAATAACTCAGTAGATAATTTGAGTTTTCTGCTTGTTAGCTTTTATAAGTTTGGGTTAATTTAAAGTAAAAGACATCGCAGTCTATATGAAGTATAACACTGAGCCCGTTCTCATTGTGGAAATGCGTTGGAGCCAACGTGTTGAAGCATGGTGTTTTGGTTTTTAACTACGACAACACATTTGTACGGCGTTTTAATCTGCCACACTTTACTGATTTTTCTATTTTAATTCATTTGCTGCATATCACTGCCATCCTCTTCCCCCTCCTCGCAGGAAATTTGGGATGTCTGTCATCTTGATGGAGAAAGCTGTTCATGGAGGCTCTGCTGTTTACCAGAATTATCAAGCACACATTAGCGGCTGTATCTATGCAGTGTAGGCATTTTTGTGCCGTTGATCCTGGCTAAATACCTTATTGCAAAAATCTTTCATTTTGTGTAGCAAGATCTGTGAAGTTAGACACCTGTGTGTTCACCGAAAGGCAGTCACTGTCACTGGAAAATAAATCGGTGTTCGGAGCATTACCCTATTTTTGACTCTTTATGCTCTCATTTCAATTCTGAATGTGTCTTGAAATACTGCAGTTATTAGATTAAATGACTCTGAGCCCTTTCTGCATGTAGCATTTCAGTAACCACATCAGAGTGGTGAACCCAAGTTCATGAGGAGTAAACATAATTCCCAGTTAATCCTATATGGGAGTTCATGCTGTAATCCCGAACTCTTTTACCATGGTATTTTTCAAATGCCTAATTATTCTGAAGGGAAAAATACAAGAATAATAGCAGAATGACCCACATGTCTGCCTCTCTCCTTCCAAAATTTATAAACAAGTCTGGATTTTAATGATCAGCCATTTGACGATGAATTTCCTGGAGCTCAGCTCTGAATAGAAAGCATAGAATGTAAATCTGAGGTAGGGTGAACGCACACTGACTCAGATGCTTTTTGAATTTGCCTTATTGTTAGGATCTATTATTACTAC
>CM052807.1:96965409-96981913 GCA_028533885.1 Nasua narica | reverse complement strand
CCCCCCCCCCCCCCCCCCGCCCACTGCACTCCCGTAGCTCTAATGAGACACTTATGAGACGCTGTTTTGTATTGTTAGTTATCTTTGCAGCGCACAGTCTCTCCGAGTTCACGGAGCCCCTGTTATCCTCTTGGGTTGTCCCGGCGCTTGGCAGACAATAGACCTGCCGGAAGTGGGTGTGGCTGACTCGAATGGCTGTCTACCCGCACCCTGAGTGGGCCTTCAGGCTTGAGGATGTCAGTGCTAAGATGGTTATTGTCTACCTCGGATTTGTTGATGCAACGTCTATTCCGCAAATCCTGAACACTCACTGTGTACCAGGCATCATGCTAGAGAGTAGACACAAAGGTGAATACAATCTAACCACTTCCTCCAAGGAGGCTATGACCATAGGGAAACTCCACTGCAATGGAGTGTAATGATGGCAGAGAGAAGGGTGGGAACCTGGGAGTGTTGGTGGCACCAAGGGCGGAGTGGTGAGTTCTGGAGAATGAAAGTCAGAGAACGTGCTAGACTTGGGAATCCCAGGAGTAGGACTTAGCTGCTAGGAAGAGGGGGCTCGAGGCCTTCCCGGAATGGAGAACCACCATCTTTCCTTACTAGAGGGACAGACATCATTCTTTGCCTATCCATCACCCATTTCCTCCCCTCCCATCCTTCCCTGCTAACGGAACTTCAGTTTTGTATCTGGAATGATCTGGGATGACCTCAAGGGAGGTAAGCCGCTCACCCCCCTGTCCCCCCGACCCAGGCTCCTGAGCCAGTCAGGAACCAATCATGGCCATTCTTCTCCACTTTGCCAGTGGGTGGTCTAGAACAGGCATGTGACCACATTAGGGTCAATGAGAAATAAGGGGAAGACAACTCAAGCCCTTGCTTCGGATATAAAAAGAGAGGCATGCAATCTCAAAAAAAACAAAAAAAACAAAAACAAAAAAAAGAGAGGCATGCTAGGAGAAAGCTAGCTTTCCCCTTCTTGGCTTGATATTTGCAAATGTGGCAGCTGTCTTGTGACAGCAAAAAGATAATAAGAGCTTAGGGGCTCTTTGATTTTAACATTGAAAAGCAACCAATACTGTCAACTGGGCTCCTCATGTGCAAAAATTTAACTCCTATTTGTCTATGCTACAAGTAGCTAGGTTTTTCCCCCCTTCTAGTGAAACACATCATAACTGATTTGCACAGCTCCCCTTAGCTACTTTTCACAGGCCTCCCTGATGGGGAACAATGAGATCGCATGACTAATACTCCTGAGTTCTATTGGCTGATTATCCCCTACCTGCATAGCTCTAGGACTCAACGCCTTCCTTTTTCAATCTCTCCAGTTACTGTAGGGAGACCACAGCCAAACATCTTTGAGAATATGGTTTCCCCCCCCATTACTCTGTATCACCAACCACTCCCCACCACACCCCATGCTGAAGCAGTGTTCTATGCAAAGGCATGAAGGAAGCCCTACTCTCTGCCTCTGTGTTCACTATGTCACTGACGCCACGATGGTGTGGATGCCTTGAATATCATCAGCCTTGGTCGAGGTACACCGTCCAGCTCCTGTCTACCCCTGTTCTCTGTTGGGGGAATGTCTACTTTTCTTTGTGTGTTTCCACAGAAGCCTGGCATCAACCTCCTCCTTTAGACAGAACAAAGCAACGCAGCCCCAGGCATATCAATCCGTACCAACAGATGCCTGGGAGTTCAGGTTCACTGGCCCTGCACGATTCCTCTCCAATAAGCTCAGCCCAGAGTGTGGTTACATGTGTCTGTGAAGGAATAGCAACATAATAATCCAAAGATAGGCAGGCGGGGACCTTGTATATCAAGCTAAAAAGTGTAAGCTGCAATTTCTAAACCAGAGATTCCCAACAAGTACGCTATCCGGTGTGTTGAGATGCTACCCTACTCTCTCAGCCCCTGGGACTGCTGGCCAGAGCCTGGCAGTCAGAGCCCCTGGTCCAGTTACCTCTGGCAGCAAGTGGTCTTGTGTGGGTCTGGGAGGGGGCGGGGCGAGGCAGAGTGGAGCCTGATGCGGCCATGACATAAAAAAAGACTATAAAACAATGAGGAGTCATTGAAGGATTTTTAAAAAGAAGCAACCTGATAAACTTGCCATTTTGGAAGAAAATGAGAGGGCAGTGGATAGGCGGGGTGGACAGGGAGCCTGGGAACGGGAATACTGATCTCACCTAAAACAGCCCAGGTCTGAAGTGAGGACAGACCAAATTACGGAGTAGAAATGAGAACACGGAAGGGATCTGGGATATGAGAAATCTTTTTTTTTTTTATGGGATATGAGAAATCTTTTTTTTTATGGGATATGAGAAATCTTAAGGAGATAAAAATCAATGGACTTGCTAGCTGATTAGATATAAAGAGGGAGGGAGGTGTCCAAGATGACTTTCCAGCTTTTGGACTGAGAACATGGGTGGACAATGGTGTCATCAATATTGGGAATATGGCGGGGGGAGCATGCAGAAGAAAGCTGGTTTGAGATGCATGTGGAATGTCAAGAGAGATGACCAGTAGACACTTAGACACATGGATCTAACACTCAAGACATCACACTGGTGTAGAGATTTTAGAGTTTTCAGCAGCCAAGTAATAGCGGAAGCCCATAAGCATTGGTGATATTGACCAGGGAGAGAAGAGCAGTGGCAGGAGAGTGCCAAAGACAGAGCTGCTGATAAAAGCCCTAGCCTGCTAGTCAAAGGGCCAGTCGTAGTGGACTCAGTCTCTGCCTCTCTCTCTCTTTGACTGTCTTCATCTCTGCTTCTCTTGGAGTGTTGGCCTCATTGTCTGCTACTGCGGACAGGACTTTCCTACTGGGCAGAAAACAAAGTCACTGGTAGCCCCAGATTAGCCACCTCAGTAAGAGACATTTTTCCTCCTACCATCCATACAACAATCCCTAGAAAGAACTCCGATTGGTTTTTCTTGGATGACATGACCTATGCTTAGACCAAACACGATCGACAGATATGGAGCACTTGGATTGGCCAGACTGGGTCATGTGCCCACATCTGGCTGGGGGTGGGCTATAGGGGCAGGTTCCATTAGCAGCCAAATGGGGATGGGAATGCTTTTGGGGCAGATAACTAGAGTTACCATGATCCCTTCCATAAGGGATCCCTTCCACATAAAGAGGTAGGTAGAAGAAAAGGAACCAGTAAAGGAGACAGAAAATAGACATGTCACAGTAGATTATCAGCTTTACAAAGACGAAGAACTGTGTCTTCCTCATATCTGTTTCCTCCTTCCACCCATCCTCTGGTACCTAGCGCTATGCCTGTAATCAACAAGCATGTATAGACTGAATTTACAAACAGTCCCCATGATAAGTAGCAGGGATTTGTCAAAAGATATAACAAAGACTAACATCCAGAAATCGGATTTGGACAATATACAAAAGCACATTTTTAAAAAGTGGCTGGCCACCACTGACATAGTTATTACCAGATTCTCTGGAAAGAGCTGACTTTTTTTATGATTTGGATGGAGGTTCCATACAATTTGGGCCAAAATAGTTACAGTTGAGGATGTAATTTGGGGAGTGTCTTATGGAAATCAGGTGGCGTTGTTTTAAAGAACGTTCATTTCATTGCTCTGTTCTAGGGCTGACTGTAATTTCATGCTGCATTTGCAAGCCTGGAGGCAGGCGCCTTAATTACTGCAGATGCCACAGTGAAAGAGAAGGGCTAATCAAACCTTTATTAATTGGTGACATACTTCCACTTTGGGGGAACAGATGCTAGGAAAGAATGGAAGCTGGGAACCATAGTACCCAAAACTCCCCTCAGGTACTGATGAACTAGTCTTCATTTTATCAAGTACCCTTTATATCCACTAGGGGGAACCCTAGTGCACATCAAAAGTTGGCAGTTTGGTGTGTAATGGAATGATAACTCCCTGAAAACTTGCTTGTCTGTGGATGGGTGGGTCCTCAACAGGGTTCGGAGGTCTGGCGTGTTGGCATATTTTTCCAACAGATGAGAGAATATCTCTCAAGGTATGTTGAAGAAAATCAATTGTTTAAGTTCTTACTGGATTTAGAGGGGATCCACTAACCATCTTAGATGGAGTCTTTCTTGTAAGCAGACATTTCTAAAGGAGGGTTTTTATTTATTAGAATCTTTGCTTATCAAAAAATAGAAAATGTTGAATCTGTGCCCTTTCAATTTGAAAGAGCTTAATTTTAAATACCTGTTAGACACTAGTGTGATCTCAATGCTCAGTGGAATTCTTAAAGTATTATTGGCACTCAGTTGATAATTATTATAATTATTATAAGCTTGTCTAACATAATTACAGTATAAGACTCTTCCCTTTTCAACACAAAGCCTTTTTCAAACAAAGTTTGAAAGGTGCTGTAAATTAACAAATAATCCAAATGCAAGGCTCAGACTTAGAATCAGTGGTTTTTTTCCCTCCATATTGTCAATAATGTTTTTGTGGGATATTGCTCTTCTCCTTTTGTCTTCACTGTCTCTAACAGAGATAATCAACTCATAAATTGATACGTACGTGTTGTGCATTTGCCGGGGGAAGTCATTGTATTGGGAGCTGTGGATACCCCCAAAAAGAATGACCCCCTTTCCCTAAGGAATTTAGTCTTTAGAGTACAATTCAACTGATGTTTCTTTTTTTTTCTTTTTTTTTTTTTAAAGATTTTATTTATTTATTTATTAGGGAAGAGAGAGAGTGAGAGAGAGCATGAGAAGGGAGAAGGTCAGAATGAGAAGCGGACTCCCCATGGAGCTGGGAGCCCGATGTGGGACTCGATCCCGGGACTCCAGGATCATGACCTGTGCCGAAGGCAGTCGCTCAACCAACTGCGCCACCCAGGGGCCCCTCAACTGATGTTTCTTGAATATTGAGTCTATACAAGGCTCAGTAAGCCACATAGAGATAGAACTGTCAGTCTAGCTCACTGCCACATCCCCAGCTCTGAGCACGTGTTTAGTGCACGGTAGGTTCTCAGAAGGTATCTCTTAAAGAAATGAGAAGGTAAATGAACAAAAAGTTTGAAGCCTACAAGAAATCATGGAGAGAAACTGCCTGAGACACCATCCCCTGACTCAAGGTATCTACAATCGGGTAAAAGATAGATACACAATTAACGTATGGTGTGTAATGGAAATTGCAAGATGTAAATGCTCTCATAGACCAGTACATAAGGTGCTATTCAAGGTCAGAGGAGAGAATTTGTAACCAGCTGGAGGAATCGGTTCAGTTAAACAAATTCAACAGGCAAGTTTGAGTACAGTACTCGAATGGAGCCTGACAAGCAAGAGATACTCAGTATCATTCTGGAATAAATGAATGAACATTTACGATACACCAGGCGCTGTGCTCATTCCTGGTGGCACAAAGATGAATGAGAACTTGATTTCTCTTTTAATTTAATCTTTCAAGGAACTCATAGTCCGGTAGAGAGCCTCTAGTATATCAAGAAAGACTCCCAGGAGAAAGTGGCTTTTAAACTAAGCCTTGATGAATGAAAAGGAGTTTGCAAGGTGGAAAAGAGGGGAAGGATATGTTGAATAAAACATATAACATACACAAGAGCATGGAGGCATGAAAGGGCTTGGCTTGGTGAAAGACTATCGCACTGCTAAGAATGAAAGACAGTGCCTAGTATATCCCTAGCTCTTAGCAGAAAGCCCTATAAATGGGAGTCCCTTCATAACTACTTGTTTTTGAGAATAGTGATGGTAAGAGCCAAAAGGTGATTGAAAGTCATAAGTGCTGGTCAAATCCAAGTAATATGCTTAGGACTAGGCATGTGCCCCAGAAACCCTAGTTAAAATTCCTTCCTAAGGATGGGATTTGAAATGGATATGGTGGGCTAACTTGTGCCTCTCCCTTCCCCTATTCATATGTTGAAGTCCTAACCCCTAGTCTCTCAAAATATGGCTGTATTTGGAGATGGAGTCTTTGAAGAAGTAAAATGAATTCGGTCAGGGTGGGTCCCAATCCAGTACGACTGATGCCCGTAGAAGAGGAGATTTGGACACAGCTGTGTACAGAGGGAAGACCATGTGAAGACATGGGGAGGAGAAAGGCCATCTACGAGCCAAGGAGAGAGGCCTCCGAAGAAACTCTGCAGACACCTTGGTCTCAGACTCGGAGGCCCCAGAAATGGGAGGAAATCGATTCTTGTTGTACCAGCCATGCCATGTGTGGTGTTTGGTTTTGGCAGCCCCGGCAAACTCCTACAATGGGCTAACGTAGCCCCGGAGCCCCCTGGTATCTAATAGCAGTAATAATAATAATGATGATGTTCTTATTTATTGAGCATTTCCTGTGTGCTAGGCATTGTACTAAATTGTACATATTCTCTCAGCGCACATATTATCTCATTTAACATGCTTGGAAACCCCATGAGATAGAAGCTCAGACAGCCCAAGGCTACATCATCATCGAGTGGTGACTTTGGGTCTGGAACCTAGGGCTGACTAGGGCCACAGCTGGTCTACAGAGTCTTTAGACATAGAAAAAGCATCTCTTCTTTGGGCAAGCCCAACCCCATGCCAGGGAGCAGGGTGTGGTGAGCAGAAGGCAGGCTGGATTTCAGTCCTAGCGGGTGGGCTTCCTGGGAAACTACAGCCACGGCGTGGGTCTTGATCCCCCCCTGTCCCCAACATCACCCCCCAACCCCTAATCAAAGAGACTGACAAATGCATCTTTGATTATTTTGACTATCAATGTAAGTGTGGCTTTCTTGACAATTAAAGCTCCCGGATGTTCCAAATGGGCAGCTTTGATGGTGGGGGCGGGGGAGGGGGGGAAGACCTCTGACAGTGTAAATATTTAATCACCATTAAGAATGTCCAATAAATGAGGGGAGTTGGTTTCAAATTGGCTGGTTCAGATGATTAAAGCACAAAAATCATAGCAGGGTAAAAATAAAGTACCCTCAAAAAAAGTACCGTCTTTAGAACTCAAGATGATTTCTATTTCTACTCCACAGAGAGCTGTGTGGGTCACCCGTCCTTGAGCCATGAGGGACCCAAGAATATCCAATTTATCTTTAAAGGTTAGTGGGGGGTGGGATGGGGTAAGGTCTGGAAATGAGGAAATTTGGCAATCTCTTAATAATCCTGTGTCAGTAATAATGCATAAAAATGGAATTTCTTGACTGAATTGAAGCGACGGCTGAAGCTCACTCTTAAGGAGAAATGTCTACAAAGAAAAAGCAGTATGTTCAGTTTCGTGTCTTATTTGAAAATATACTTCAAACGTTCAGCAGTGTTTTAGAGATCATAGCCACCCCCGTCCCCACGTCACCTTCTGAACCCCTAGCTCCCAGTAGTTCCTGGTTGACTTTTAAGGGAATGCTTTCAGTTTTATGATTTAGCTGAAAAAAATATATAATCCTACCCAGTCGAGTTTCCATTTCTCTGTATCACCAGGTCGAACGGAGTGTAGGAAAGTCTATGCCAAGAGAAGAAAAGTAGAGCTTTTCCTTTGGCAGATTTTGGGAGAACCAAACATTTGGGAAGACTAGGAGTTCCATTGTGCCTGGCAGTCTCTCGTGCTTTCCATCGATGGACAAAGAATGTCTGGGTTTAGACATCACGCTAAGTCACTTCTCTATCCGTGTTTGGAGGAAGGTGGTGGTATGGTTCTGCCAGGAAAGAGGGGACATGGGCAGACAGATACATTAACGAAGGGGCCATGGCAGACGTGTGCACAGATGAAGGGAGAACAGCAAGGGCTAGTGACCGAGGAAGGGATTGGCTGCCACAGGCCTGAGGGGGAGGGAGTGGTTGTAAGCCAGAGAAGGCTCTGGGAGAAGGTTGCCCACAGGATCTGTGGTCTTCAAAGGACGCAGCCCCAGCCCATAAACAGCAGCAGGGAAGGAGCTGGGAGAAGAATCATCTGGAAGTCGCCCCTAGCCTTCTGCCTCTGGATCTCCTGATGGCCCGTTCCATTGGCTGAATCCAACCAGAAGCCAAAAGGCGAGGGCGATGTCCATAAAGGTCAAACCACTGGGCATAAAGCACGATGGGGGAGAGTGGCACGGGCACAAGAATCAGAAGGGGCACCACTTGGGGGCTGAGCCGCAGGCCACTCACCACCAAGTCAGAAACTTCACTGTCAGCTCAGAGCTCCTCCCCCTGTCAGGATTGCAAGGAAATGGAACTATGAGTGACTGTGAAGTTATCTGTGTGTTTATCTTATCTTCTGCTATTCATTTCAAGAGTTTGAGTTATTATTAATATGATGGCCTTTTTCTGGCAGCTCTTTTCTTTGAATGCGTTTATGCCAAGCTGCCAGTTTTCAAAGGATTTGGGGCCTAGGATTATGGTGGCAGGGAGCCTCGCAGCTGGGGTGGCAGAACAGAGACGCGAGAAAACACGCCGTGTTAAAGGGGGATCCGCATTTTGTGTCTAGTCCTTGATGCCCTCTTGGCTCCATATTTCAAAAGAACAGCAAGAAAAATATGAGCAGGGGCAGACTTGAGTCTTGTGAAAATCAGACAAAGGCTGGTGACCAAGAGCCTGCTCAGCAAGTGACCGAGGTTCCCCAAATCAGAAGAAATAATTAACCATTGATTCTGTGTACTTCATGCAGGGTGAACTCCAGCTGGTCTGGAAAAACACTGATGATTTACCATATTTTGCTCTCAACCAGCAAGGGTCTCAGACTTTTAACCACTGATAGTTTTAGCAGATGTTTTGGAGAAAGGGCTCAAGAAAACATCATGACACTGAGTATATTACCTGAAAAGAGAGGCACTAGGGTTCCAGGATGATGTCCTAGACACCAGTCTCTTGAAAACAACCAACAGTTGACATCCCTTCTATAAGAAGTAACTCACTGGTCCATAAAGCTGACCGAAGGCTCTTATCTAGCTTAAAGGAAGTCTTTGGACCTTGAGTCAAGAATTGTTTATTTGTACCTCTGGCCCATTCTCCCATCTACAATTGCAACTCTGCTGGTGAACGACCATGAGCCACTAAGCCGTGACACAGGAAAGAGGACGAAAGTAATGCTTGGGGTAAATTGGAATTCTCCCAACCGAGGGAACACCCCTGGCCTTCATTGCTTCAAACAAAGGCGAGCGAGCCTTGAGCGAGCATCAGAACGCTCAACAATCGTCTGGGGCCATGTTGGGCGGGCAAGAAGACGAAGCATTGTGTTCCTTCAGCCACATCTTAACTGCGCTGCATTTGACTGACTTTTCATGTTGATTGAATTGCATTCAACTCGTCTCTCGGCATCAATTCAAACTTATTAAATGGCTCTTCATCTTATCTGCTTTCAACCATCTACTCATCAGCCGACTAGAAAGGAGGCTGGCTCGTTTCTTTTTTCCTGTCAGTCACCGAAAGGGGCCGGGAGCTTTGACAGGGGCCTGGCTGTGGAAGACCATGTAGATTTGAGCAAAGTTGTGGAGGCTGTCTGAAGTCCTGAGAGGACCACACCTACGATTGGACCCACTGGCATTTTCCAAAGGCTGCCTGAGGGGTTGTAACTCCTCGGATGAGGCAGAGAATTCGTTGACCACCGGAACTGATATCTTTGTTGCTTTCGATCTCTGCCAGCCTGGTCATCCTTCAGATCACTGTTAGATTTTTTTTTTTAAGTCAGAAAGAAAACGGAAAACACCAATGATAGCTATCTTGTGACGATGACCAATGGTCTACCGAACAGTTCATAATGCCCTGAGCCTCAGCAGGAAACCACTGAATCTATAAAACTCCTGTCCGGCAGCAATGAGTCTGATTGTGGACGGTCTGGCTAACCCAGATTGCCGTAGCTGCCTGGGGGAGTTGATATTTTCTCATTATGAAGACTTTCCCATCTAGCGAATGCTACAAATAAAACTGCTCGGAATCAGTCTGAACTGCCTGTTTCCGTGGTAGCAGGCCTCTCAGTCTGGAGGATAAATCTGCACCGTCTTCTTTTTCTCTGGGTTTCAGCCAGTGGCGTGACAAGAAGTTCCGAATGTGCAATGAGTGACACCCCCCCAGCATGGGCTGCGTCAGGCGGAGCGGGAAGCCACGTGTCCAGTGGGACTCACACCCCTGGGTGGGCGCCAGGGTCCAGAGGGAAGGGAGCCGAGCCGGACAGAATCCACATGCCCAGATATTGATTTCTGTTGTTCGTATTTCCCACACTTTTCAGATGTGAGCTTGTGTCCTCAAGGTGGAGCTTTAGTACACAGGAAAATTGGAAAGGGGCAACCGTGTTTGTACAAAATGGGGTAGACTCAGCAAAGAACACATTTACATACTTCCTAGTCTCCTGCCTTTCTCATGCCAAAAAGTAGGCACAGCTTCTGACTTCCTTCCCCATAGGCGCCTGCAGACAATCGAACGGGAAGAAAAGGAGGCGTGCTTTCGGGAGTGGGGCTTGTGGTCCCGGATTCTAGAATGGCGAGCAACTGTAGCCGTCAGAGCCATTTATGCTCCTTCCTGGTAGTATTTTTCAGATGTTTCTTTCTCAGAACGAGGCGGCAATGAACCGAGTGGTAATCAAAATGCCAACCATGGAGTATGTTTAATCCAAATAGCTCCCAAGATGGGCTGCTTCTGATGGTCGCAGCCCTGCAGGACTTAAGAGAAATTATGTGGTCACCAGTGAAGTAAAACTAGCTCCAGAATGGAATTGGACCGTTGCTTCTCAACACTGTGACAGCCTCGCCACGGCGGGTTCACGGCAGCAGTGACGATCGCTGTGCTCCTCATTCACAGGGAAAAGTGTCACCGTGTCCACAACAAGAATCCCTCCCTGTGCTGGGAGGGCCTTGGTGAGTTTCTGCAGCTGTTTCTTAGGTACTACTTTTCTCAATTCCAGCAGGGCGAGAAAGCGCTTAAAACATTTCAGGTGGGCAGGGAATGGGGGCGTGGGCCCTGATTATCTTGGAGCAGAGAAAGCACCTGATGTGCTTTACGGACAGTCTCCGGACTAACGGCAGCCTGGGGTCCCAGGCCTTCTCCCTCCCTCCCCCCCACTCTCCCCAGTGCCCCGGCTGCCCCCGCCACACAGCTCAGGGCAAGTATTTCCTGCCCCCTGGCAGGTAGAGATAATGTCATCCAGCTTCACACAAGGAAATTGTGAATGGGATGATGACCGCTCTGAACTGAGAATGCGGGGGAGCCACGGCTGGGATGGTGGGATCCTTTAACTGCACGGCAAGGGCAGAAACTTCTGTTGCTCTTCTGTTTCCCAGCCACCCCCCCCCCCATCTCCTTCTTCTGCCTCATCCCTCAGCACTGGGGAGAACTTGAAGGGCTATTTTAGAAGCTGGAAACCTGCAGCAGCTGCTCCTTCCAGAAAGTTCAGCATCTAGAGGAAGCCCACTCACCCCCCACCCAAATAGAGTCCACCTAGAGTTGGGGAGCCACGAGGGCAAGGAAGAAAGGTGATGCATCCAGTTACTCTCCCAGGGCCCTGTGGCCTGGAAGCAGCCGGGGAAGGGACAGAGATCTTTGTGCAAAGATGCATTGGGGTCCTGGGGAGCCCCCTATGGTACCACCTGGGTCACCTGCCAGACTCAAAGTATGCCGGTGGTGCCATCAGCCGCCTCAGGAAGCTGGGAGCCATTGGTGCTTCCTCTGAGAAATCATGAACCTACCCCCACGTGTGCAAAGATTCAGAAATTCACTTGGCTCCAGAAATTCTTGGTGGCTTTGGGGGCACCCCTGGGTGAGTTGGTGAGGCTTCAGAGGGTGCAAAGAAAAGAAGTGCAAAAGGATAAGACAGGGGGAGAGCCTCTAGGGAAAAAAGGGTACCTTGCTCTAAAATTAGAAGGGTGGGCTGGGGAGGGCAGGTTGGAGCATTGAACTTGGGGAACTTTGCAGGCCCACTTGCTGAAAATGATCTCGAAGCCTTCTTGGATCGGCCACAGGTGGCACCTGGGTAGAGCGGAATGTGTAAGCCGCCCGGAGCTAGACAGGAATTCGAAAATAACCTCTACTGTTAACCAGAGGTAGGGCCCCGGCGAGTTCCATAACCTCACCATGATCATTCTCACTACTAAATGGAGATGATGATAATAACAGCCACTAATTAAAAGGGTTATTAGGGTATTAAATGAGTCTTAATCCATGGGGTAAATTTGGAACAGCAGCTGGCACGTAGTAAGTGCTCAATAAGGATCCTTAAGGCTAGATGGTGAGTAGAACTTTCTAAGCGCCAGGTCTGGGAGCCTGGGACTCCGTTGCTAAGGGAGATCAGAGAACCTTTTCAAACATGGGAGCTCTGGCCCCGGGGATTGTCCAGAACCGGAGTCTCGGCGCCTGCCTTTCCCCCACCTCTCTCCCCTGACCCGGGGAAACCCAACCCCTGTGGCACGGACGCCTCCGTCCCTTGAGCCTCCGGCTCGTGCACGTCTCCCGCGCGCCTCCCCAGGGCCTCCCTCCCGCCGCTCCACACCTGTCAGCCGCCCTGCAGCCTCCTTGTGGCCTGAGCCCTGGGCCTCAGCTGCAAACCCTTGGCGCCCTGGGTCCTCGCTCCCCGGTGCCTGGCGCATCCCCGGGCTGCGCTCATAAACAAAACCCGAACGTTGGAGCAGCCCCGCGGGCGGACGGGCGCGGGAGCCCGCTCGGCAGACTGCTAGCGCGCCCCGGGAGCCCCGGGAGAGCCAAGGGCGATGGTGGCGGCCGCGGCGGCAACAGCAGGCGGCTCAGCTTTGTTATGAATAGATGAAAGAGGCCACCTACACAGTAACCCAAATTACGAGACCTTCCTCCTCCCTATCTCACCGAATCAAGAGGGGAGGGGAGATGGGCGTGGAGGGAGGGAGGGCGGGCGGGCAGGAGGCGGAGGGCGGAGGAGGAAGAGGATGAGGAAGGGGGCCAGTTGCATCCCACTTTCACAATGGGAAAGTGAAACGCACAAGCGCACCCAACCTCTCCAGCCCTCCCCGCCTGCCTCGCTCCCCTCCGCCCGTCCCCTCCCTTACCCTCCGCGCCTCCCCGCGAGCGCCAGCGCTGCACAGAGGAACTCTCCGGAGAAGCAGAGCGAGGAGGAAGCGGCGCCGGAGCGCGCAGGGCTGCCGCTGCCGCCGCCACAGCCGCCGCGCAGGCTGCCGGAGCGGCCCCGCCGCGTGCCGCCCTCCCAGCTCTCCTTCCCGGGCGAGCCGCGGGGATGGGGCGGCCGCGGGAGCCCGAGCGCGCGCAGGAGCCGCCGCCGCCGCCCGCGTCTCCGTCGCCGCGCGCCTGAGCCGCCGTCGCCGCCGCGCGCCCTGCCCGGGGGCGGCCGCCCCAACCCCATGGAGGTCTCCCGGAGGAAGGCACCGCCGCGCCCCCCGCGCCCCGCCGCGCCGCTGCCCCTGCTCGCCTATCTGCTGGCGCTGGCTGCGCCGAGCCGGGGCGCGGACGAGCCCGTGTGGCGGTCGGAGCAAGCCATCGGAGCCATCGCGGCGAGCCGGGAGGACGGCGTGTTCGTGGCGAGCGGCAGCTGCCTAGATCAGCTGGACTACAGCCTGGAGCACAGGCTCTCGCGCCTGTACCGGGACCAAGCGGGCAACTGCACGGAGCCCGTCTCGCTGGCGCCCCCCGCGCGGCCCCGGCCGGGGAGCAGCTTCAGCAAGCTGCTACTGCCCTACAGCGAGGGGGCGGGCGACCTCCAGGGGCTGCTGCTCACCGGCTGGACCTTCGACCGGGGCGCCTGCGAGGTGCGGCTGCTGGGTAACCTGAGCCACGGTTCCCTGCGCAACGGCACCGAGGTGGTGTCGTGTCACCCGCAGGGCTCGACGGCCGGTGTCGTGTACCGCGCCGGGGACCGGAACCGCTGGTACCTGGCGGTGGCCGCAACCTACGTACTGCCGGAGCCCGAGACGGCGAGCCGCTGCAACCCGGCGGCGTCCGACCGCGACACCGCCATCGCCCTCAAGGACACGGAGGGACGCAGCCTGGCCACGGAGGAGCTGGGCCGCCTCAAGCTGAGCGGGGACGCGGGCAGCCTGCACTTCGTGGACGCCTTTCTCTGGAACGGCAGCGTCTACTTCCCCTACTATCCCTACAACTACACGAGCGGCGCCGCCACCGGCTGGCCCAGCATGGTGCGCATCGCGCAGAGCGCCAAGGTGCTGCAGTTCCAGGGCCAGGCGGCCCTCGACTGCGGCCACGGCCACCCCGACGGCCGGCGCCTGCTCCTCTCCTCCAGCCTGGTGGAGCCCCTGGGCATCTGGGCGGGCGTGTTCAGCGCGGCCACCGGGCAGGGCCAGGAGAGGCGCTCCCCCGCCACCACCGCACTCTGCCTCTTCAGGATGAGTGAGATCCAAGAGCGCGCCAAGAGCTGCTCCTGGGACTTCCAGACGACGGAGCAGAACTGCGTAAGTCCTGCCCCCGGGGCGCCCGCGGGGAGTGCTGGTGTTGGGGGGCCGCCGCCGAGGCCGAGCTGGAGGGAGACCGCGTTGCCATTTACCCGGTCCCGGATTCCCACAGCCCGGTGGCTGCCGAAGAGCAGTTCCCTTACGGTCTCTGAGACCTCGGGCTTCCCTAAAGCACACCGGGAGGTCCCCCAAAGGGAGTGGAAGAAGGGAGGTGGAGAGGGTAGGAGTTTGGCTCCAAACTCTAGTGACTGCATCCCAGCGCCATCCTTCTCTGTCCAAACGACTCTTGTTTGGGGCTGAGCCTCCGCATGCAGCCTACCCCCCCCCCCCTTCCCCAGTCGCTTCCCAGGTGTATGGTCTTAGCAGGAGTGTGCGTTTGACCCTTCTCTACACGGTTACCAAACACGGCGCCCTGGGAAGAGAAGGCGTGAACCTAAAGGGCGCGCTGCCACACCCCAGCCTTTGCGCCCCCCCCCCCCAACCAGCAACACACGTGATGTGGTCAGAAGAGTTGCTAGCCTGCTCAGCGTGGGTCAGGGCTAGCCTGGAAGAGGGGCTCCTGCTTGGGGGAACGGAACCCTCGGCGTGACCCGGTGTGAGGGGGCGGGGCTGCGGCTCTGCTGTGAGTGTGCTGTGGTCTCTGGGGGGAGAGGCAGGGGAGGCTGAGGTCGCTTTGTGGATAAAAGCTTCAGCCTGGAGGGGAGAGCGAGATAAGAGGTTGGGATGCCGCGCAGTTTCTGGGCTCCACATTGCCGGACTCGACTGTGGGGCTCAGGGGCACCACCCTTGTGTTGTCCCCAGCCAGCGAGAGCCCAGGTTCCCCCCACACCCACCACCCCTCCCCGGGTTCCCAGGGCAGCCACGGCTTGACTCCTGAGATTGGCAGCTCTTTGACTGGAAAATAAAGCGGTGGTTCAAGAGGGTCCAGTTGATGGGGATTAGGGAGCCATTGTGCACTTCTCAGAGGCCGTTTTCCTTCCAAGGCTGCTGGCACGTCGACTCCACATATGGCCCCTGAGAGGGGAGCCTGCTGAGAGCCTCCTTTATAACTGGACAGAAATCAAAGAGCAGAAATTAATGGCTACAGGTGTTGCCATTGTTTTGGCTTAAAATGCGTCAGAGAGGAAGGGGAGAAGTCTCCCCTTGGAAAACGTGTTGTAGTGATACATTGTTGTGTAGGCACACAGGGGAGCCTGGGCTCTAAGGTATGGTAATATGTGCACAGAAAGACCCTCCCCCGCCACCCCTTTCTCTGCCAAGCTCATCTCACTAAATATTCGCCCTGTTATCCCGGGAGGGGAAAAAACAAAACAAAAACGGAGGTCTTTTCTAAGGTCCCTTAGATGGTCATTTTCTTCTCCCTCCTTGCCTATCAGTTGTGTGCTGGGACACACACATAATGCCTTCATTTAGTTACTGGTATCATTTTTTAAAGCACAAGTAACAACTAGTGCCCCCTAAACGCTTCCGTCTTGCCATAGGTATATACGGTTTCATATGTTTTTATTAGGTCTTTAGCATCTAAGAGTTCAAGTGGGGCAGAAATTGTTGCCTTCTACTCTTCCGTCGAAAGACTTGAACGCACCCCCACATGTTACCTAGTGCCAAGCTTCAGGCATCCTTGGTCTCTGGGGTTAATGACAAGACAGCTCAGACGCCCCACAGCGGGTAATAACAGTAGAGGTCCAAGCTCTGTCATCTGACAGCTGTGTGGTTGTGTGGGGCCAAAACAATTGTCTTGATCGCCTCTCTGTACCCGTTGGGTCCTGGAGGACTTTGCTCCCTTCCAAACCCAGCAGGCAGCCCCAGTGCACTCCGAATCCGCGTTCAGGCTCTATCAGGTGTTCCTACTTGCTCTGGGATGAGGAGGGGAAGGAGGGGAAGGAGGGGAAGGGGGGGGTGGTCGGAGAGCTGTTGTTCCCTCTTCGCGGGAGCTTCTGGGAGAGAGCTGTCCCTTGGAAATCAAGCCAGGTATAAATACAGGCTGCCAAAAACCTGGAACTGGAAAAATAAATAATTAAAAGAGGTCCCTCCACAGCCTTTCTTGCTGCTGTTGTTTATCAAGAATTCCCAGTGGGCTCAGAGCTGTGTATTCTGAAAGACAGGGTCCCTACCCTCTGAGCTTGTCATCCAAGTTAAATAATATCCTCTGGTTCAAACAATAGCGTGTCATGGCTGCACAGGTGGCAGCTTGGAGTTTTGCTTTTTTTTTTTTTT
>CM052807.1:96941938-96964909 GCA_028533885.1 Nasua narica | reverse complement strand
GGCAACCCTAGGAATTGAGTCCGAGATTCAAAAGAAAATCTTCATGGTCATTAAGATGAGGGAAACAAGCTTTCGGAGACTCTAAAGCCTAGAACCAGAGGAAAAAACCCACTTCTTGGTGCTTCTGGGTGCCTCAGTGGGTTAAAGCCTCTGCCTTTGGCTCAGGTTATGATCTCAGGGTCCTGGGATCGAGCCCCGCATCGGCTCTCTGCTCAGCGGGGAGCCTGCTTCCCCCTCTCTCTCTCTGCCTGCCTCTCTGCCTCCTTGTGATCTCTCTCTGTCAAATAAATAAATAAATCTTTAAAAAAAACCCCAAAAAACTCACTCTCGTCCCTGAGTTCAAGCTTGACATCCTTTTCATAAAGGAGAGTGAGCCGCTGCTTTCTGTGCCTACCGTGGAAAGAATGGGAGGCGGCCGCCTGGCAAGCTTTCCACGGGGAGTCTGGTTCTGCTTTTCGTTCTGCCTCTTGGTTCCAATTCTGTTGGGCCGTTGGGCTGTACGCAGGCATCTTCACCATCTGGTCCTTTAGTTTTCTCATCTGTCACGTAAGGGGGGGTTGGGCCAGATGGGCTATAAGATGTCATCTAGCTCGAGATGGTTTATTTATGGTGAGGAAAAATTTCTGGATGGAAGAGAGAGGTTGTAATGTTCTAGTGGCTAATTGAGTAATACGGATTTTCTCTTTGGACCTATGTGAATAGAGGCAGTCAAGCTGCCGCTGAAGGAGTCAACCACAGGCTGTGGGATATCCCTTCAAGTCGGGAATTGCCAAATTCAAATGCCTTCAGGGACCAGAGGGTAACAGAAGTAAGCCAAACACACTGGGTATAATAAAAGAGGAGTGGGGGGCACTATGGCAAAGACTGGGTGTGTTAAGTTGTGGTGAGGAGCTGTGGGAATCGAGAGGGCCCCTTTGTCCTGACCGGGAGGCAATCACTGCTCAGCTCTGACCGTGGTTGCCGAACGGCAATGGGCCTGGAGGGCCAAATCCCCAGATTTTTCAAAGGAGGCCAGGATTTTAATGTGAAGTCTCCCAAAGTCTAAACATTTTAGTGACTGAATTACAATTTAAAAAACAACACTGCTGGACCAACAAAACACTTCTTTGACTCAATATATTCCCTCGAGCTACCTGTTTGTAATCTGCTTTAGGACCTTGGATTCAGTGCTTACTAAAACTAATAAAGAGCTAACGAAATACCCAAGCATTTTAACATCCCTTGTTTGCTCATTTATATGGGGGAAAAAAATGTTTTTAGGGGGTATCTTAAGAATACATGATATTATCTCCCTCATGTGGTTAAAGAACCAAAAGGAAACAAGTTTCATTACTTGAAAGAGCTGCAAACACAATTTAGTTTTAGGATTTAGATTTCCTGACTCTTTACCTGGTGTTCCTTCCATTACCTCCTCCTGCCGTTCATATAGAGGAGGCAAAAGCTATTTGGATCGACACATCCACACTCACGGATTTCAGTCCTAGAGGCCGCCCAAGGTATAAATATTACCTTAAGAGCAGTGGTAGGTTGTATCTGAACTTTGTTTTGTAGCAGGAAAAGAAAACAATTGGGAAACTTGGTGTTCGTTCAAGTTATCTTTTAATTACAGGATGGGGCTGAAATGGTGAGGACCAAAATATCAGAAGTAGGAAAGGCCATACGAAATAGTAATGGGAAAATGACCCGAAGAGCGAAAGGGAAGATATCAAAAGGGATTCCAGAAGTGACTATGTACGGTTATTATTACTCACAGATGACAATGTGCAAGTGGGTTTATCTTACGTGACCACTCGAGTGGGCTAAAGGATGCCCAGAGAGCTGGTGACACTACTTCTGGGCATGTATGGAAGGGTGTTTCTGGAGAAGACAGGCATCTGAGTCAGTAGACTGAGTAAAGAAGATTGCCCACCCCAACTGGGTAGGTACCTTCCATTGGCTGAGGGCCTGAATAGAACCAAAAGGCGGAGGAAGCACAAATCTGCTGTCTGCTGGCGCTGAGACATCTGTCTTCTCCTGCCCTCATGCCTGGTTCTCAGGCCTTGGGACCTGATCTGAGACTTATGCCATTGGTTCCCCTGGTTCTCTGGCATTTCGGGTATGAGCTGGAACTATTCCACCAGCTTTCCTGGGCCCCCAGCTTCAGAGAGCAGATCGTGGGACCTCTCACCCTCCATGATCACGTGGGTCAACTCCTCCTATCATAATAAATCAATCTCTCTCTCTCTATATATATATATAATATATACACACACGTACATATTAATATACCATCCTTCCATTCATTTGCTTAATAACTGCTGTTTGGGTGCTATTATGATCCAGGTATTATGTAAGCAATAAAGACACAACAGTAAGCAAGACACACATGGTTCCTTTTCTCCCAAAGCTTCCTGTATGGTAGAGGAAACAGACATATGAATTAGCAGGAAGTATAGACCCTAAATACTGAAGTCTAAAAGATGAGTTAGCACTTAACATGCGCTCACCCGCCAAGTATTTGACTAAGTAGCATCTTGTTCACTTTGTTATAGTTTGCTTCTCAGTGGAAATACGAGCCTGTGACCATTATAATCCTCTACCTAGAAATGTAAACTTGGCTTTGAGGAATGAGGCTAAGTGTGGCATCTTACAAATTAGCATTAGCGTAACTGAAAAAGAAGTAAGAAGACCTAGGGTCTTGTCTCTCCTGCTTAATAACCATGCGAACTTTGAACTTCGACAGGTCACTTGCCTCTCGGAACCTCAGCTCCTTTTCTTTAAGCCAGAGTCGCAGCCTATCTTTCAAGATTGTTAGGATGCGTTAATGATGTATCCAATAGTGCCCGAGAAATGCCTCTCCATATGATTAGCTTTATTATTATGACCTCCCTGCTTCTAAAACATATTAAAAGGGTATTTTGGATACAAAGAGTGAATTGACGTAAACTATAGACCAAAGTTAATAATAATGTGTCAATATTAGTTTGTCAGTTGTAACAAATGTACTGTGTTTGGATATGCAAGATCCTAATAACAGGGGAAACTGTGTGAAGAGGGGGAGAGGAAAATATGTGAACTTTGAGTACTATCTCCTCCAGTTTTCTGTAAACCTAGAAATGCTCTTAAAAAACCAAAGTCCATGCATTAAGAAAAGATCAAAAAGTTCTTTAGTATCACCAGTCTGTTAAATTTATAACCTGCCTAGGAAAGGTGTATTTTGTTAAAGACTAAACTGAACTTGTTTACCCAGCCAGTCTGTTAAGAGAAGATTTTTTTTTTCAGATAGAACAAAAGAGAGCTTTGGTCCAGCCTCCCAATAAATCTTAGATCACACATCACTGGGGTCAGGTAAGTGTGATCCCCTATACTTGCCAACAGAAGGCACCCACCTTTTGTGACCTGACATGGAAATATGTAGTTGTCAGTTTCTCCCACTCTCAGAACTTCCTGGTAACTTCACCTAGACTAGCAAGGGTGGTCAATAGCTGAGAACTTCCTTCTCCTCCTGTCTGAAATCCTGCTGCTCTCTCCAGAACGTGCACAGCACCATTTAAACCAGAGTAGTTTTTCCCCTTTATTTGAACTCACTTTGGGAGTAGAGAAACTTTGCTTTTCTAATATAGGAAAAAGGCAGTGGGAAGGAAAAGTTCTTAAGTGTTTCCCACAGGATACAAGCTTGGTTACAAAGTTCTTTTTTGGTTTTTGTTTGCAATGTTTTTATAGCATTTTCCAATGCTTTCAACTGCTGAGATGAGTTAATAAAAAGGAGATTACTATGTAATGCCAAGTCTCAGTTGTCTGGAACTAACTTCCTCCTCGATCCAGGTATGAAAGTAAAGATTAAACTGCACTGTTTTAGAGTAGGGGTCAAAACAAAGTTTCACATCCCCAGAAGAGGCAGGAAAGTCAAATCTGAGACTCCCTGGGAGGTCTCCAAAAAGGCCCTGCCTTTAACTTGATAAATTGCACAATGTAGAGAGAACACAACAAAATGAGACCTCTCTTTTTCCCCACATCTTAGTTTCAATGTCCTCTTGTTGGTGTCACTTCCCTGCCGCTACCCATCCTCCACTCATCATATCCCAGCGTGGCTTGTTTAGAGCAGGGCCCAGTGATAGCTATGTCCCTAGGTTTTTATTTGAAAGGAATATTTGCTATAGCAAACTTACTGGATGACAAGATCAGGGACTCTAGATGACCCATTACCCAAAAGCATGTCCCTTAAGTTCATTTCTGGAACCTCTTTCTGACTCTCCTCTCTGGGCGAGTCTACTCTTGTTACTCACGAGAGTTATGTTCTAAAAAGTCACCGTGAACACTGAATTGGTGAATCCTGAATCACTCCTTCTGGGGGAAATACAGGGTGAGGTTCCCGGGAGCCTCTGGACACATCAATACATAATTAATACATAATCAGTCAATATATAACCTAGTCTCACCTGGTTTCAAAGACCTCTTGTTTAAAATATACCATTGATTCATTAACATTGACCTCATGGCCAACAGCCCAGTAATTCAAGTCTGAACGAAGCGTATCTAACACGTGTTCTCTCCCTAAGGCGCATCACAGCCTTCTTGCACTTAGGAACTTTAGATATCACTTTAGCATCACGTATGGGGCAATTTTAAACAGTGACATAACCAATAAAAAAGCACACAAATGCAAGCCCCTTAGCAATCTGAGAACAGAAGCAAGAAGGCTCAGCACTGCCTTGCTCGACCTCGGCTGGGAATATGTGCACTGGGGAACTCAAACGTTTCGCTTTTTGGAGCACGTGCATGTTCAGGAATGACCAAGACAGCCCTGCAAGGATTGCTTCTGGAATTACAAATAAATCCGATGAAAATGGAGAATTTATAAATCTAGAATCCAAGAATAACAGAGCACGGTACTTTCCATTCTTCCGTTCTCCCCTTCTTCCAGCCCAGCAGCATCTCAATATTTTCATTTTTTATATGTTAAAAAAAAAAAAAAGCTTCTGCCTCCTGCGTCCTTCCAATTATTGCCTTCTCTCTCTGTTCTTTTTCTCAAAGTTCTCGCGAGAATGTCAAGTCCTCATCTCGAGAGAGAGGTCTCCATTTGCCCTCTCCACCTGGCATATCCTGCTTCTTGCCACATCCTTCGAGCTTTTTCACCTCCCCCCCACCCCCACTCCACTGAAACTGCTCTTAGCAAAGTTAGTAATGACCTCCATTTTGTCAGGTCCATGTCCTCATCTCCTTCAACGTCATCCAAGCATTCAGGACCATGAGCCAGTCCTGTCCTTGAAACACTCATTTCCTGGATTCTTGGCGCCATGCTCCCCTGGTCCTTCCCCTCTTGGGGTGGTTAGCCTCAGTCTCCCCTTTTTGACTGTCCTCTCTTCCTCTGCCTGACCTTAGGTCATCGACCATCTTCTCCTCCTGCCCTTTACTCTCCCTAGCTGACCTCATCACTTCCATAGTTTCCAAGGAGACCACCCATGGGCCGATGCTTCTCAAATCTTTGCCTGCACCCCAGATCTCTCTCCTGAACTCCAGACACACATTGAACTGCCAACTGCACGTTACCACTTGAAGATCCCATGGGACTTCAACATGTTCAGGTCAATGTGTCTAAAGTGGAGCACGTCCCTGGCTGCTCAGACTGCTGGTTCCTGTATTTCCTAGAAGGCAAACCTGGAAGACAGGTTCTCTCCCCTTCCCTTACCCTACAACTCAGCCCGCAGCTCTGTTGCTCCGATATCTCTATATCTGTCCACCCTGATCATGCCATTGCCAATACCTTGGCTCCATCACCCATGATTGTCCATGAGGATTATTGTGGAAGCGTCCCAGTTTGTCTTTTGATTTTTATCTTGTCCCTCTTCAACTGGTCCCCTGAGAGTGATCTTCCTAAAGTTCAAATCTTGTTACAAAATTGTTCTGCTAAAAGTCTTTCCATAGCTGCTCGCTGTCCCAATCTAAAATTCTAACTCCTTGTCATGGTTCCTAAGCTGCTCGTGATCTGAATGGCACTTAGATCTCCAGCCAGACCTCTCACCATCTCATGCTCCCAGGCCTGGTCCTATGTATTATGCTTGTATGGAGTCTCTCCAGTTCCCTAAAAACACTACCTGCCCTTGACTTCAAACCCTGGTATCCCCTAAAACTATCCATATCCCTATCCCTTCCTCTGGGAGACAATCACTCAGCCATCTTAGATGTTGCTTTCTCCAGGAAGTCCTCCCTGATGCCCCCTCCCCTAGATCTACATTTAGGTCTCTCCTATGTACATCATCATCACACCCTACCTACCCTAATTGTAGTATGTATCCTGCTGTCTTTAATGGAAATCTACCATGTCTCTTTACACCACAAGACTGAACATTCCCTGAGGATAGGAAATAGATCTTGTTTATCATTAGGTTCCTTGTTCCTAGAAAAGGGCCTGGTATGTAATAGGCACTCAATAATTGTTGGCTGAGTGAACCAGTGACCGTGTTTGGCTCTTATTTTAGGCTACTTTCTCTTGTAGCTCCTTAAAATAAACTGAATAAGACACGGAGAGCCTGGATAGTTCAGTTGATTACGTAGCTGACTCTTGATTTCGGTTCGGGTCACGATCGTGGGGTTGTGGGATGGAGCCCTGTGTCAGGCTCCACACCTGGCACAGTGTCAACTTGAGATTCTCTCTCCCACCCTCTGCCCCTCCCACCACTGGAGATCTCTCTCAATAAATAAATAAAAGCTTAAAAAAAGAAACAATAAAACAATGAAAGCGTATTAAAAATGACTGTCTTTCATGTCAAGTCTTCTAAGTGGATGGTTCCTCCACCTGTCCTCACATTTTTTTCCAGAATAAAAATAACCATGATAAGAATGCTAATGGCTAGCTTGCTGAGCCCTCGATGTGTCAGGCACTCTATTACGCTCTTTGAATGTATAAAGCATTTATTGCTCACGATAACCCTACAGGTAGCTGTTATTCCTGTCCCTATATTACAGGTGAGGGCCATTTGTCCAAGATCACAAGTCTACTGGGTGGTAGAGTGCCTATTACTTTTCATAATTCAACAGAAATTAAATAGGTTGAAAGCAATGTTTGTTCTTGGAAAGATGTAAGGAGGTGAAATTGTCTTTAAGCTCAGAAATTGACCTGTTGGCTGTGTTTGGACTGTGAATGAAAGGTTGGGGAACCTGGATTTCTGGGCCTTTTAGGTGTCCACTTAATTGCTATCCCTTTTCTCTTTCCCTGGGGGAGATCTTCCAACAGCGGAGCTGACTTTTGGGGACTGGGGGGTAGACCCAGTTGTGTTGGGGGTATGACGAGATGCTCAGAACAGGCAGGTGCAAGTCCCCCCTAAAGACCAGCTGGCTGGGCCGTCTTGCTGCCACTGCCCTCCTGCGTCAGCATTTGCTGCTTTGCTTTCCCCTCACCTCAGTCCCTTGCCCTGTAGAAATGTATTTGGGCACAGTTAGCCGTGTCTCTATTCTCACATCTCCTTTCATGACTTCACCTCCTGCCTCGCGGGACCTCCAGCTCTGATCATAATAGTAAGCCTTGTTTATTGAGTACTTACTGCATGCCAGCCACTGTACCAAGCTTTTTGTTTTTAATTAATGCATTTAACCAGCACAACTACCCTATAGAAGTAAATAAGATGATCTCAGATCATCTCTTTAGAGATGGGGAAACCAAGCTTCAGACAAGTGAAGTCAGTTACACTGTAACAAATGACCGTAAACCTAGAGGCTTAAAACCATACGGATATATTCATTCTTGTGGCTCTGGAGGTGAGAAGTCCACACTCAGTCTCTTTGGATTAAAGTTAAGGTATTGGCCGAGCTGTTCCTTTTGGAGGCTCTAGGAGAGGATCTGTTTCCTCTGACTTCTTCAGCTTCTGGACGCTGCCACATCCTTAGATCCCTTCCTCACACCATCCCAGCCTCTGCTTCTGTCATCACGTCTTCTCCGACTCCCCTGCCTCCCTTATAGGATCCTTGTGATCACCTCAGGGAAGTCCCGATAATTCAGGATCATCTCCCTATCTTAAAATCTTTAACTTAATCATATCTTCAGAGTCCCTTTTCCCATGTCAGGTAACCTGCTAAGAGGATCCAGCGATAGGGATGTGGAACTCTTTGGGGGGCTATGATTCGCCCTACCACAATGTCACAAACTGTAACTGTAACTTTCCGCTATTGAGCCTACATCCATCCAGCGTGATTTTTCTTTAGGGAAGCCCTCCCAGCTTATTCGCTATTACATAGAGCATTCTAGTTTCGAGGGACCGCCCGTTTCTGCTCCCGTATCTCTGCAGCTAGGAGGAATTCTCAGTGCTGGTGATGTATTAGAATCACCCAGAGAACTTTTAAACTCTATCTAAGCCAGGATTGACCCCATATCAGTTAAAATCAGAATTTCTAGAGGTGGGACTTGAGCGCTTGGCCGGCTAGAGCCTATCTCCAGATGATTCTAATGTGTAGCTAGCTCTGAGACCCACCACAGTAGAAAGAAGTGCTGGCTTCTTTCTCTCTCTTTTCTTCTTGGAAGCTGAGTCCAAGAAGGAAAGCTTATCTATAGAGATAAATGGCAAGGGAATGAACTGAAGTCGTTTATCCCTGGTTTGGCATCCTTGCTTGTGCTGTGTCTTAGCTGCACGGCCTTGGGCAGATTACTTGATGTGTCTGGTCTCAATAGCATGTTTGTTTCAATACTTACTAATGGCTCCCCTGGGTTGTGCAATGACAATGGGGATCAGGAATGAAAGCCCTTAGCTGAAGGCTGGCAGGCTCCCAATAGAGGGCAGTGTAGCCTTCTTTGCAACCTACCCCCTTCCTGCCTTGCAAAGAGGTTCTCTGAATAATAGAATTCCCTTGGGTCTAATTTTACAGCTCAGAGAAGCCCGAATTTGCCTACTTCGGTTGTGTCTGGTTTCCATTGCCTTCTTGCTGTTGTCTTCCATCTTCAGTCCCCGGGGGCTTTGTGTATCTCTCGATGAGGCTGAGCCCAGGGGGCAGCAAGGAAAGCCTTCTCTGAATCTCCAGGCTGCTTGCCCAAGGTCAGGGTGTTCTTGCATCTCTTGGTTGATGTCGAGCGATCAAGCTGTACACTGAAGAGTGAGTTCCGCCCTTAGAAGGGAATCGCTCCCTGTAAGTGGTTGGGGGCGGAGAGCTGAGAATTTCCCTTTGGGCTGAGCATACAATGAGAAGTTGAAAAGATGGCCGTGGTGGAGAAATATCTTTAATGGAAAGAGCTGGCAGGGTTAGAAGGAAAGGGCCAGACTGCTTCCTACTGAGGATCTGCTAAAGTGGGCTAGTCCCTGGTGCTCCTCTCCCCTCCTCTGCTGCTTCTCATTCTCAAAGATACCAGAAGGGGCCGACAAGAGGAGATGACTCAGCAATTGGAACCGAGCATGTTTGGCCTGCCTGGGCCACCCCTGACCACTGGATCAGGTGAATAGGGTTAATGGAAAGCCTTCTGGGACCGAAAGAGGGAGCTGGGCCCTGGCAGGGTCACTGTCTGCCGCGGACGGCCAAAACTGATGTCACCGGGGGCTTTCATTTACTCTCAACCCCTCATTCCTTTACGTGCAGAATCATGGAATAATCCTACTGGGCTCGTTTTGCCCAAGATTGTTTCTCATCATTCATTCAGGTGGTATCTTGTTTTCACAAAGCCCATTGTGCTACCCCACTTGGTTTTCAAAGAGGATTTCCAGGTCCCAGCCCTTGCTAATGAGTCAGCAGGCACTGAGCGAGTACCTGCTGGGGCTGAACATGGTGACAACCAAGGACACGGAGGCGCGGTGCCTGTCCCGGAAGCTAACCGGGCATGTGAGAGCCACATGCACAGACCAACACGAAGAAGATGACCGTTAGGCCCTCGTGGAGCTGTGTGTGTGCGCGCGTGTGTGCGGGGGTGGTCACAGAGGTCTCTGGGGGCCCTGGAAGACAGCCTGGAGGCGGTAAGTCCTGAAGATCATGAGCAGAACTTAGGCATTCCAGATGCGGGGATGCCATGGGCCCAGGACCCCGCAGTGGGTCCAGAGCAATTATGATGATAATAATACCAAAAACTATAATGGAAACCAGCCTGTTTCCAATCTGTTGTAGTATCCTGGTCCCTGATATCTAGAAAACCTCAACGCACGCAAACATTCGGCTCCCTTCCCGAAGTTTCTGTGCCTCCTAGGC
Source organism: Nasua narica (assembly GCA_028533885.1). NCBI lineage: Eukaryota > Metazoa > Chordata > Mammalia > Carnivora > Procyonidae > Nasua > Nasua narica. The sequence continues at coordinate 96,954,772 of CM052807.1, read as the reverse complement.
AGAGAGAGCTCCCTAAGGTCACCCCCGGCTCTGGGCTCCACTTTCGCACGCAGCCTATCGCCTCCACCTCCCCTTGTAGTGGCCACTGAAAGCCCCGAGCCTCGGGGCGGCTGAGCGCAGTGCGCATGCCTGTAGCCCTCCGCTGGGCGGGGGAGCATGTGAGTGCATGTGCGGAGTCCCCGGGGAGAAGTCCCTGGTCACCTCCCATTGGACTAGAGGATCCAAGAGGCAAAGGAGCTGTGGCTGACACGCAAGGAACAACCCTTCCCTTCGCCCCCGCAAGAGCTGCGGGTCCTTCCTGCAGCCTGCCTGCCCTTTCCCTCGGCCACGTGCTCTATGTATTCCACATGGATTCTGCAGCATCTGGGTGTCCACAAAGCTTATCGTCTCCTGAGGAGATGGGCGACATGCCCGGCTGAAAACTGCGGGGCTGGCAGCTGAATCGATGGGCCTATGAGCTGGTTAAAAGACCACAGGCTGAGGGTTCAGACCCCAAACGCTCTCCCCTCCCCCGCTTGGCCCATCTGGCTTGTGGAAGCATCTGGGGCCTGCCCAATCAGTAGAACTTTAGGGCCTGCCCTCATCGCGGACCTGCCGTCCTCTGGGCCCCAGCCCAGATCTGTAGTGCAGGTGCGATGGCTCATTTGGCCACCATGCGGGATTGGCTGCGGGAGAGGGGCCCGGTTCTGAAATGCTGGCCTCAAAGAGGTGAGTCCTTGATTTCGTGATACTTAGCAAAGTACCAGATAAAGCCAAGGCTGAGTGTTCTGGGGGGCATAAGAAACACCTGGAAAGAACACTGGAGATTCAGTTCTTAAAAAAGACTCTACATTAAACATTTCCGCTCAGAAGGGACGCGTGTTACAATTCACATTGCCTATTTAAAATCCTGACAAGTGGCCTCCCCCAGCTGTTTTTAATGAACGCTGTGTCCCACCCGTTGGGAAGATTCAAACACGATGAATTAGGTCCATCATTTATATCGTAGGTTAGCACCTATCTGAATGCCAAGGTTCTTTGGGCGCTTAATTATCCTTTATTCCTTTTTCTCTTCTATCAAAGTTAACCCCTGGGCCAGTGTGGGTCTAAGCTCTACTGTGTTTAAGGATTGTGTGGCTGGTGGGGAGGGAGGAGGCTTGGGCGGGACTGGGCCGCAGAATTCAGCATTTTTTTAAGCAACCCCAGACAATCCTGATGAAGGCAGGCCACAGACCATGATTTGAGATTCAGCAGAACACGACTGGGATGATGGTTTACACACCTGAACTTAATAAAGAGTGTATTTCATGACCTAGGACATCAGAAGAGTCCCCTGCTTTCTCTAATCTGATTCTCCACGAGGAGCAGGGGCAGAAATTATTCTTTTTTTACAGCAAAGACTCTGAAGCTCGGAGCGGCTGTGATTGTGATTCACCGCTGGGAGGCACGCGAGGGTGAGGACTCCTCGTGCAGTGCTCTTTCCGGAGCCTCTGCCACTCAACCTTCAGCCCACATGGCCCGCTGTGTGAGAGCATCAGCGTTTCTTCCCATCTCTTTGTCTGTGTACTAAACTGTGAGAGGAGGGGGAGGAAAAGGTTCTCCAGGCTGTTACGTAGAACTGAATCTTTAGTCAGAGTGAGGCTGCGCTTGATACACATTCAGATGTCCTGGGTCCATTCAAATGAACTGGGTCGGTTCAACCCAGTGCTTTAAGCCAGGAGAGAAGGGTCTAGATCACGTTGTTCCTGCCTGGAAGGTGGCGATACCAAGTAAAAGTCACTCCCAGGGGGCACCTGGGTGGCTCAGCTGGTTGAGCGACTGCCTTCGGCTCAGGTCATGATCCTGGAGTCCCGGGATCAAGTCCCACATCGGGATCCTTGCTCTGAGGGGAGCCTGCTTCTCCCTCTGACTTCTCCCCTTTCATTCTCTCTCTCTCTCTCTCTCTGTCTCAATTAAATAGAATAAATCTTAAAAAAAAAAAAAAAAAAGTCACTCCCAGGCCCGCCTGCCCCTTCCCACCAAGCACACGGAACCAGCCCCTGTTCCGGGACTCCCTGTGGCTCCTAGGACAGTCTCTTGACTGAAGAAAACTTTTCTTCAGTGAGATCCAGTATAATTTAAATGTTTGAAAATGGAATGCTGTCCCCAAGAATGACCGATGGAGTGGACGCTGTCCAGAAAGCAGGAAAGAGAACATGGCGGAGGGAATGAGGCGCTGGGGGCCACGGGCCATGTTCCCATTCCAGCTGTGGCGCTACCATAGTCACCATTGCCGCTAGTGACCAGTTGCTGGGCCCCAGGTGCTGCGGTCCTCACAGTGACTCGTGTACGGCCCATCAGGGCCCCCCTTCGACAGAGCAGAGATGTCAAGGGTGTCAGCCTGGGCCACGCTGCCAGTGAGTACCAGAAGCCTGCGGCTAACCCAGGCCTGGCTGCTCCCTCACCCGAGCCCTGGAGTTTCGACCTCCGTAAGGCCTTGATTGTGAGGTGGAAATGACATAATGAACATGAATGGGTCCCATAGACCATGTCAACCGGCTCCCAGGTCCCAAACCTGGGAGCTGCCCTTGAGTCTCCTCTTCCTTTCCTACCCCAAGTCCAGTCCTTCAGCAAATCCTCTGGACTCGCCCTCAAAACAGATCCCTAATCCAACAAATTCTCCCCTTGCCCGCACCCCATCCTCTCCTCCCTTGTCCCTGGCCTGGATGATTCTAGAACCTCCTGTCTGGTTCCCCAGCCTCCACCCTCAGCCCCTGCGGTCTTCCTGCAACACAGGGGCCACAGGGCTTCTGTTCAAATACAGCTCATCTCTTGGAACTTCTCTGCTCAGAAGTCTGCAGTGGCTCACCATTTCCCGGAGAGTAAAAGTCAGGTGCCCCTAGTGGTCAGCAAGTTCTGCGCCCTTGCCCCCCATGAGCGATCTGACTCTCCCCTTCCTTCCTGGATTTCATCTTCCCCTCCGCTGCTCTGCTGCAGCGTGTGCTGGGGGGGGGGGGGGCAGACCACTCCCTCGCGCCTCAGAGCCCCTGTGCTTCCCCAGACCTGCCATGGAGAGCGGCCTCCCACCCGCCACCCACCATCCCGCGCGGTCCCCTCGGTCCCTCCTGCTCGAACCGCTCCTGCCCCGTGGCCCTGTTTCCAACTGCGCCGCCCCACAACACCCCCTGCCCCCTCATTTTATTTTTCCAGATTGGAGATGTGCGTCTATGTGTTTTTAAAACTGCCACAGAATAAACACGCCTCCCACCTGTCTTTACATATAGCTCGGTGGCATTACGGGACATCCCCACCGTTGTGCGCCATCAACACCGCGCCACCCCGTGTCCAGAATGCCTTTCATCTTGCACAAGCGAAACTCAGCCCTCATGAAACCGATGTCCTCGCCCTTTCCTCAGGCTCTAGCACCCACTGTTGTATTTTCGGTCTCTCTCAATTCGCCTACACTTGGGATCTCCTGCCAGTGGACTCACACGGTATTTGCCTTTCCACGACTGGCTTATCGCACTTAGCATGATGTCCTCAGAAGTCATCCATGTGGTAGCATGGGTCAGAATTTCCTGCCTCTTCAAGGCTGAATAATAACCCATTGAGTGTGTGTATCTACTAAAAACAGACTCACGAGGATTCAAGAGCTAGCAAACCCAGCCACCTCTCATGGACTGGAGGCCACGATGTGCCAGCTACTGTGGTAAAGCACCCCAGTCAACAAGCCGGTGGTATTCTCTCTCTCTCTCTTTTTAAAGTAGGCTCTACGCCCAGCACCGAGCCCAGTGTGGGGCTTGAACTCACGACCCTGAGATCAAGACCTGAGTTGAGATCAAGATATAGACGCTCTACTGAGTGAGCCACTGATGTGCCCCAGGCCAGTGGTGTTCTCCTTTTCTAGGTGATAAAAATGAGGCTTTCAAAGTTTAGTACACCCGCCCCTTACCATACAGCTGTAGTGGCAAAGCCGGGACTCATGTCTCAGTGCTCTGGGACAGGTCAGCAAACTATAGCCTGTGGGCCAGATCTGGCCTGCTTCTGTACCTCCCGTGAGCTAGTAATGGTTTTTACAATTTTAAAGGGTTTAAACAAACCTCCACCCCCCCCCCCCCCGCACACACACAAAAGGAAGAATAATTTGCAGCAAAGACTATATGCGGAGTGTAATGCCTGAGCTTCTTCCTGCCTGGCCCCTTACAAAACACAATTCGCCTGTCAGCTGCCCATCCTTTATCAGGGAGGGAGAGCGTTTACTATTTCGCTTTCCTCAATGCATTCTAAGCCTCAGATCTGTATTTCTAAATATTCCCCCAAGAGATCTGATGCTTGTTTTGCTCTCATTGACAACACGCAAGTGTGGGCTTTCTCCCCGAAACCCCAGGGGGCTCTCTGTACCCCACTCCACCCACTACGGAGGTCGAAGACTATAGAGTCTTCAGCTTCTGTTTGCTTCTCTTTACATTGGCTTTTAGGGTTCGTGGATCATTTGCAGATGCTGAAAATTTCTGAAAGCCTAATCACTTAAGGAGAGAGTGGTTTGCAAAATTAGTCTTATTACTTGAGTATCATATTTTTGCTAAATAGTAAACAGGCAGGCATTTAAATAATGCCCTGCTTTTCCAGAATCATATTTCTAGGGTTGCCAACCACCCAGCGCCTAGAACGGCACTTTGAAGTCTGAGGAAAGGGTCTCGAGGGGCATAGTTGTAGTTTACTCGAAGCTGGGACAGACAAGGACACATTCTTGGACTTGGATCTAAGCAATGAGTATTCATTAGGGAGCAGCTTAGCAGCCGTGCAAAATGACAGCGGGAATGGGCAGAGCTGCCGGAGGACAGACTGGCCGGCCTCACAGCACAGCCGGCTGAGGCCACGGAGTGTGGGGCCAGCGTCCCCCCACAGCGCGGGGGCGCCCAAGCGAGAGAAGCACACAGAATGACTGATGCCCACCATGAATGGGGGGGGTGGGCATAAGGGAAAAAAAAAGAGTAATTCATGTTTTGTACAGCATGTGTAAGAAGGCAACGTTAAAATAAAAACGCATCTGTAGCTCTCAGTGGGGTCCCGACCTAAAAACGCGACCCTCGTGAGTCAACTACATGCGTTCTGCAGGGGGACTATGAAAAGGAGACAAGAGGATAAAAAAGGCCGATGAAGGTACTGAAACAAATAAGCAACCGGTCTCAACAGACCTCCGATGTCAGGGAATTTGTTCAAGGTCACCAAATTAGTTACTGACAAAACCATGGTTCTCTTGACTTTCAGGTTAGTAGTGTTCCTTTTTCCCCAAAACGAGTGGTCAGCAAATCCCGCCTGCAGGCTAAAGTCAGCCTACCACCTGATTTGTCAATAAAGTTTTATTGGAGCCCGGCCCCGTGCATCAGTTTACTGTCGGCCCTGCTGCTTTTGTGAGTAGTGGCCACAATGATACAAGGCCCGCAAGCCTAACATATTTACATTTACAGGAAAAGTTTGTCAACTCTTGTCCTATACCATAGATCCAGATTTTAGTCCCAGCTCTTCTATGCACTTCACATTTCCGAATATGATTTTCTCATCTATAAAACAGACCTGATAATATGTATGATCAGTTTAGGGATCCACTTGGAAATGTATGTAAAATGCCCAGTGGAGTATCTGGCGTATGGCTAAGGCTCAAAGGATGATGCAGGTGACAGAAACCCAATTTTATTGCTAATAAGGAGGGGAAGGCACTGGCTCACGCAGGTGGAAAGGAGAGTGGGGTGACTCAGAGGACCGAAGGGGGACAATGGGCACCTGGGCCTCCAGGACCAGAGCAGGAAGTTAAGGTCATGAGGACTCACTTTTGAACTCTCTCTCTCTCTCTCTGTTGTCTCTTGCTCTCTGTCTCTCTGTCTCTCGGTCTCCTTCTTTCCTTCTCTGCCTGACTTCATTTGCAGACTCTCACCTCACAGCAGAGACCATGGCTGCAGAAGTCCAAATTCAGATCTTCCCCCCACTCACCCCCCCCCAAAACAAAACAAAAAACTCTTGTTTCTCCAAGCTTTCAGATATCAGTACCACACGTGTCCTTTGGTAGGTCCTGTTTAGGTCACGTCATGGGTGGTCCGCCAAGATCTGTGCTCCCTTTTCCAAGTTACAGAGCTCAGTCTGGGAAGCAGCAGCCCAGACAAGGACTTCCTTTCCCAGCCCCACCTACACCCCGACGAGGCCATTAGTTACCTGGCCTTGTCTTTGCTAATCCCCGTCCAAGGAATGTGAATAAAACGAGTATGTCTCACTCCCCGGTCATGGAGGTTATGAAACACTCTGCACCTTTCCACCCTTTGGTCCCCTTCCATCACGGATACGAACGCCCAGGCATGGCTTGGGAGTATTTGTTGAAGGAGACGCTGACAGTTGAGCCCTGAGTGACTGTGTGAAACAAGGCCACCTCCTCTCCCAATCTGATCCTGATGGCTTTGGACTGTTTCTACGAGTAAGAAATAAACCTCTAAGGTAGGGGAGCCATTATACATTTGGGGGCCTGTTACGGCAAACAACCGGCCCTAACTGAAACAGGCACTGCGACTGGGCCGGCCCGGCCTCGTGCCCCTTCAGGTGACCCAGGAACAGAAAACAGGCAGAATCTCTTACCGGAAGAAAGGCGAGAGGAGAAACAGGGAGGAAACATGATAAATGAACAAGGAAATAACTAGTACAATCTACAACGATTAGTAACTCTTTTGTGATTTATTGCCATCGATAAAACATTTGTTTTAATGAACGAATGTTTCAGCATCGTAAATAGGGGCTTAGTTGGAGCCCGTGATCCTAATGAAACTGTTTCATCAGTCTTACAAGCTTTCTCAAGTTCCCTCTTAAAGGGAGGATTCTGTCTTGGAATAAACAGAAGATCTGCTCCAAGGGCTCAGAAGCAATGCTGTTGGGAATGTTTGACAGCTATGCCCTACTGATCCCTTTGCTGGAGGAGCAGCAGGGGACTGCTAATGGACTTTCTTAGGACCCTAAACATCCTGAGGCCTCTCTATTGGTCTTTATTGCACAGGCAGGACCAGGGGTTTGAAGACCCAAGGGCCTTTAGATTGTATTCTGACATCAAGTGGTGCCCTGAAACTCAATTCTGTTACTACACATGGAGTTAGCCTCAGACCCCACAGGTTTCAGGACACGGCCCCCAAAAGACACCCCCACTTCAGTTCCCAGAACATCTGCACTTCTGATCAATAAACTACAGGGGTCCGTGGGTGGTGCAGTTGGTTAAGCATCCCACTCTTGGTTTCAGCTCAGGTCATGATCTCAGGGTCATGAGATTGAGCCTCACGTTGGGCTCCACGCTCAGCAGAGTCTGCTTGAGATTGTCTCCCCCTTTCTCCCTGCCCCTGCCGCACCCTCACCATGCTCGCTCTCTCTCTCAATAAATACATAAATCTTAAAAAAAAAAATACAAATCTCGCGGGTTCTCAGAACGCCTCACCTTTGATAGTTTGCTAGAATGACTTACAGAACTCAGGAAAGTACTGTGCTTATGATTTTAGTTTTATTATAAAGGATGCAAGTCAGGACCCATCAAAAGAAGAGACACCTAGGGCAATATTGGGGAGATCTGTTATGCCCTCTCCCCATGGCGTCAGGGCACATCATGAGTAACAAAGACATTTTTATTACATGGGGAATTCCAAGGACTTTGAATCTCCCTCCCAGGAACCGGGGGCAAAGGCAAGCCAAATTCTTTATGGTAAAAAGATGGGTTATCTGTGCAAAGGGTTTTTGTTTGTTTGTTTGTGATTAGAGTTGGGTAAATTAAAGTCTGTTTTCTATTTAATCAGGTGAATTAATGCCAGGAAATAAAACGAGGGATTGTAATGAGGGAATTGCTGTTGGAAAGTTGCCAATGCAGTTAACACACTGTTTTCTACCAGAGATCAAGCTATTCCAGCGAAATTAAAACAGTCAGTACCTTTCCTATACATGAACGTGAAGCCCAACACTAAGCAGTCTTCCGTCTAGGCAGGAATACCATTTGAGGACTTTGACTTTCATAAGGGAATGTGAACTCTACCTTGGACCCAGGTGGTTCCCAAAGTAGACATACATACCTGTGATCCAAGAATATGCTACTACTACTAATGCCGACATTACTGAATGCTTGCAAGGGACCATACAAAGAGCTTCACGGACAGTATTTAATCCTCACCACCAACATGTGCAACAAGCGCTGTACTCATCCTCATTTTATACGTGAGTAACTTACCTGACATCACTTGGCTCAGAAGTGCTGGCGCCCAAATTCAGACCCAGATGTCTGGCTCCTTTAACCACTGCACCTGAGCTCATTCCTGCAAAGAGCCCAGTGGAATGGAGATGAGATTTTGGGGAGGGAATGGAGGGGATGTGGTATCTATGTATTCATCTATATGTTCTAAGTGCTCTTGGGTGGAAAGTTTCGTATCTACACCACACACCTCAGAAACTACTTTCACTAAATTATGTTTAAATGCTGTTGTTTGACTATTACAACGCTGGTACAAGAAAAAGCCCGAAGTCCTTGTCTGAATTCTTGACGAAACTCTTGTGGGAGACACTGAATGATCCAATGGACAACTGTGCCCTACAGATGGCGCCCTATGGAAATTTCTCTGGGTTTTCTACAAGGTAAAAATCTTCTGCCTCTGGAAAAATTGCTTCAAATCTGCCTCTCAGATTCCATTGTTTCAAACAATCTCATTGCTTGTATCTGCTGCCATATTGCCCAAAATTTTAAATACAATTTTACACTCTAGTAGAGCAATTCTAATGACTCCGATGGTCAGAACATTTGCTTTATTTTTTTATATTTGCTTAATCCCACTTTATCTGTTTTTATTCTCATTTTATTGAAATCCTATTTTGGGCACATTACTTAAACCCTCGTGTTATTTTAGACTAGAGTAAAAACAAACATTCTTGATATTTGGTGATTATTATAAATCCCATCGATGAATGACCAAATTTTATATTAATAAAATAAAATCAACATTAAAATCATACTGAACTTAGTGTAATCTTTGTCCAATTATTTGAATTACATTTTAGGATCTTTCCATCATTCTAGAATATTATTCTTAATATGAATTATTACCTATCAGGTCAATATCAATATCAACTATACAGAAGTAGAGATATGCCAGTTAAATATTTCTAATTGATAATGATAATGATGTTGATATAATAGAAAGCATGAATATTTGTATACTGCTTCATTCCATAAAGATCGAATACTTCTATGTACCAGATAAAGGAAGTTTATATTCTAAGGGGGAGTTGTTATAGTCAGAATTGTGTCTCCATCTCCTGCATCCCCATTCTCATGCTGAAGTCCTAACCCATAGTACCTCGGAATGCGATCTTATTTGGAGAAAGACAGTCTTTCCAGAAGTATCTAAGTAGCAATGAGGTCATTAAAGTGGGCCCTAAAACAATATGACTGGTGTGCTTAGAAATGGGAAGTTCAGACAGAGGCACACATAGAGGGAGGACGTTTGGAAGAAGCACAGGGAGAAGAAAGCCATCTACAAGCCAAGGAGAAGACCTAGAACAGATTTTCCATCACAGCGTCAGAAACAACCAACTCTGCCACTACTTTCATTTTGGACTTCCAACCTCCAGAATGGCTAGACAGTGCATTCCTGACATGTAAGCCACCCGGCCTGTGGTCTTCTGTTACAGCATCCCCAGCAAACCTATACAGGGGGAAAGGGTTCTGAGCTGAGGAGGAAGCTAATGAGCTCAAAGAACACGAAAGCAGCTCTTTCAGTGGGAGCCCAATGGGTGAGGGAGGACGAGGAGAGCAAGGTCAAGGGGATGTGTGTAAACGTTGGCTTGAGTCCAAAGCCGGGCTTGTGAACGTGGTCTGGAATACGCTACTATAAGAAAGGGACCTTAAGAATATCATGGCTTAAGAAGGAGAAACGTTTGGTTTTCTTCCATCCAATGGAGCAAAGGAAGATGAGAGGTCTAGAGCGGGCAGAATGGATGCTGTCGGACAGATCCGCCATTTTCAATGTGCAGCTTCCTTCTCCAGCCCCCCCGGGCAGTTGTTCCAGTTGGTACCATGCCCCAGCCAGGGAGGGGAGGAGAAAGAAAAAATGGAAGTGTGAAGCTTCCATACCAAAAAATGTGACTTGGAAGTTGGACACAGGGTTTCTGCTCTCCGCCCTTGGCCAGAGCTCAGCTGGCTGACTACACCTGATGCTGGGGGGGAGCTGCTAACCGCCCAAGGAGTCCTATAGTCCTATTGCTGAGAATTCCTTGCTAACTTGGAAAGCTGTGTTTCTAAAGGTAAGAAAGAGGGGCGTCTGGGTGGCTCAGTTGGGTAAGCAGCTGACTCTTGATTCTGGCTCAGAATCAAGGCTCTTGGTGGCTCATGATCTCGGGATCCTGGAATCAAACCCTGCATCGAGCCCAGCATCAGGTTCCCCCACTCAGCATGGAGTTTGCATGAGGATTTTCTCTCTCTCCCTCTGCCCCTACCCCTGTTCTCTGACTCCCTCTCTCTCTAGAATTAATAAGTAAATCTTTAAAAAAAAAAAAAAAGGAAAGAAAGAATAGCCTTTGGGGAAAAACTAGCAATTTCTGTCCCAGCCTAACCTTAGTTAGCTGAAAGGATGGACACATCTTAACCTCTTCCCTCAAGGCTCCAAGATGGTAGAGGTGACATTCAAAGGGGACTGTCATTTGTCTTCTATCATCTCTCCAATGATTTTCCAAGAATGCCTCTTCAAATGACACTGGTGACCAGACACCAGACAGGGACCAAGCCTTGTTCGCTCTCATTTCTAGCACGACCCTGGAGAATCTCTCTGCCTCACCTGCAGTGACCCCTCCCTAGTCACTGTGTTTTCTGCCATTAGGGCCTCGTCTTGTGTCCTCCATGCCTGGGAGCCGCCAGAGGCCAGCAGTTTGTGTGTCTGGCATGGTCTGCAGCTCTCCAGCACTCTGAACCTGTCTGCGTGTCAGAAGCATTTATTAATATCAGTGCTAATAATAGTACCTAGCCAGGATGGGCTGGCTGGAACTTGTAAGGCAGCGGCGTTTCCCATTACTGGGCTTTCATTGTTCGCTGGGACATGACAGGCGGGGATAAATTCGGATTTGCCTTTTCAGTTCTCTTACTTGGGTTACTGATCCCATTGCCTGAAGTCCTCCTTTGCTGGCATCCGTAGAAACACGCAGCAAATACAGCCTGTAGGGTGTTCTTATGACCCGTTTATTTGGGCTGAAATGGAAAAGTCTGGTTTCTGGGAAAGAGAAAGTTTGCAACTCCGTAGCCCGAGGTTGTCTCGAAATAGGGTGGGCATAAAGGCTGAGTGCAGGCCGAATCTCACCTGCCTCCTTGGTTGCAGAATGGAAAAGGATGAGCTGAGAAAGCAAAATGGCCCACCTTCGAGTTCTCTACCCCTCTCTCTCATTCTTGGACTTTGAAAATTTTTTTGCGTCTAGAACTGTCTACACTGATAGAAATGGCTGATCTCACTGAATCCGGGTTGATGTCAAGAACTCTGCAGGGAGCTTTCCATGCCAGCAACTCATTGCAGCAGGTGCTGTTGTTTTCCCCATTTCACAGGTGAGGAAACGGAGGCTCAGAGAAGCGAAGGTTGTGTGTTCAAGGGAGGGGCAGAGCCAGGATCTGAACCCGCTTCTTTGTGACCCCAGCGCCTGCAGGGGTAATCCCGGTACCCTACTGCTTGTTCTCACGGGCAGCGGAGAGTTTGCACGCCATCTCGGGGGGCTCCTCCTCCACCACGGCCATCAGAGCGTGAGCTGCAGTACGGGGTCACCTCTGCCTCGGTTGGCCAGCCTCGGACCCCCGGTACCGGAGACTGGGCTCTGAAATGGGGATTCACAAGGAACGATGAGAGCCCCACTCACGTAGTGCTGGGGTTTCCTCTAGTCCTTCCGTGAGAAACTGAGTCTGCAAAAGCTCCACCTTGCAACACCTGTCTGTTGAGAGTGAGGTACCTGTCACGTGGGAAGAGACGCATGGCCACAAGAACGTGCTGGAAACAGAGGGCCTCAGCCTGGGATTCAGGGGAGGCTACCTTTCTCTGAGCACCCCCATCAGTGAGGGCCCAGGTTAGACTCTTCTGCCCACCTGATCTCAAGTAAGCCTCAAATTCACTCAGTGACACGGTATTTTACCAATGATGCCACTGAGGCGAGCCTCTCTCCAAGGCTGTTTGGCCCGTGGAAGGAATATTCCGTCTCTAATTCCAGTGTTCATTCCTTATCTCTCTTACCAATTCACTCTACATCTTACAGGTAAAAATTCTCGGCCCCATGTTCGTGCTTAAAATGCAGGGATTAGACCAGTGTTTCCTAAGTGTGCTCTAAGGTGTTTTTATAGCCACAGGTGACTGGGCCGCTCAGACTTGGATTTGGGCCTCAATTTTTAATTTTTTAATTTTTTTTATAAATTTTTTTTAAAGATTTTATTTGACAGAGAGAAAGAGAGCACGAGTAGGCAGAGAGGCAGGTAGAGAGAGAAGGGGAAGCAGGCTCCCTGCTGAGCAGAGAGCCCGATGTGGGGCTCCATCCCAGGACCCTGAGACCATGACCTGAGCTGAAGGCAGAGGTTTAACCACTGGGCCACCCAGATACCCCTGGGCCTCGATTTTTAAAACCACTTAAGCATTTAGCTAATTTATTGAGCAACTATGTGTTGGGCATTGTTCTAGCTGAAAAGGGATAAGTCAAGAGCAAAGTCTCTGATCCCAGGGAGGCCTCGGCAGTGGTTGGAGGAGAGACATAAACATATAAGTAAGAAGATAATGTCAGTGTTAAACCCAATGAGGGGAACAATTAGGGTGCCATTATAGAAAATAAGAGGGGCACACCATTAGGGTGGCT
>CM052807.1:96859067-96941438 GCA_028533885.1 Nasua narica | reverse complement strand
TATTTAGTCATTTAGAAACCAAGAGCTTGAGTTTCAGCATGAGACTGGAGGGCTCCATATCCAAGCTTCACTACTTATAAGCTGTGTGATCTTGGGTACGTGATTTACCCTCTCTGTGCTTCAGTGTCCTCACCTATGAGAAGCTAACATTCGTAACACCCCTTAGGACTGTTGTGTGCCTTAATAATGCAAGTGAGATAAGAGGCGTCAAGGGCATAGTACAGGCTTAGCAACTTTTAGTAAGAAATTATGCCACTGATTATAAATAATTATTAACATTACTAGATTTGTGCCGTGTTTATGGGCTGCCTACTTTGGTATATAGCTTGTCGTCCCTGTCCAGGCATCGTCTTTCTCTCTCTCTGAACACTGCTGTTCCATCTGTGATCAGTCTCAGCAAGCCAGCACCCTGCCGCATTCTTCAGAGCTATGCATCGGGGGCTTGGGCGTTTGGAGAGACACAAATAACAGTTGGTGTTACTCCCTGTCATCCTCTGCTCTGACAGCTGCTCGGTACCCCGTACAGCTTCTCACCCACTCCCACTCCCTGTGGCTGCTTCCTGGAGCTGCTTGCCGGCAGACGTCACGGGGTGGCGGCGGCTGGCTCTCGGCCAGGACCTCTGTGGGGCTACGTCACAAAGCCTGCATCCTAGACGCCCCGTCCATTGCCTGAGGAGCACGATGGGCTTCTGGAAGTTGATGTGGCTCCACAGGAAGCAGCTTGCCCGAAGTCCTGAGCCGCAAGCCTTTGGCTCTTTGCTGGCGCCACACTCTATCTTTCAGGACTCTGAGGGCACTCTGGCTTTCTGGGTTAGGCACTGAAGTCAAGATGAATGAGTTTGGCTTTGAACTATAGCTTTGGCTTGGATGCCATCTGCCTGGGTTGAGTTGGCTTCTATATTCCATTATGTCAGACAAAGGCTCTATCGGTCATTTGTTGTTGGCTCCAATGGTCTTTCATCTGGATTATACAGAGCTAAGAGATTTTGACAATCCATTATTAGATTTATGGTAAGTAGCTCCCTATTCACCAAGATTCCAGTGTTCACCGGGGTTAGACTCTAATATGCAGAGTCACCTCCTGTCTGGAATGTAAGGGCTACCATACATTCAGAGGTAGAAAGACATCTTTCTACTTTTCAATCTCACAGCCGGCGCATCCCTGGAGAACCTGGATAGTATGCGTTTTTCCCTGTCCATCCCAGAATGAGTCTCCATTTCCTTCCTCTGCCATAAATACTTCCTGGTGGGCTTGGTGACTCAGGATGAGTGCCTACTGGCTTTAAAAAAAAAAAAAGCCAAGCCTGTGAAAATCGCTGTGTTCTTCACCAGGAATTGAAGTTTGGGGAAATGTCGCCATGTCGCTCACAGGAGCAAAGCGGCTCGAATTCCCAGTTCTTCCCCAGAGTCGTCCCTTCAGCCAAAGGGAAGGTGGAGTCAGCCTGCTGTCTCCTCCTTCCTTCAGTTTCAAGTTCATTCACTTATGCAGTAGCTGTTTATCACTGGAGGCAGGCTGTCTAGTTTGGCCCTCGCGCAACCCGAATTCATATATGGGCAAATTATTGAACTCCTCTGTGCCTTAGTTTTCTCTTCTGTAAAATGGCAGTAATGATAGTTCCTACCTCCTGGGGTCGTTGTGACAATTACATGAATTAATTTGTGTGACCCACACCTGACACAGTGCAAGCCTTCAATAGCTATTAGCTTTTTTTTTAATGTAAGGATTTTATTTATTTATTTGACAGAATGGGAGAGAGAGAGCACAAGCAGGGGGAACGGAAGAGGGAGAAGCAGGCTTCCTGCTGAGCAGGGAGCCCAACGTGGGGCTCGATCTCAGGACCCTGAGATCATGACTTGAGCTGAAGGCAGATGCTAAACTGACTGAGCCACCCAGACATCCCTAGTTATTAGCTCTTGTTTATGAGCACCTACAATGTGCCAGGCTTGGGACAATCACCAAGGGGATCCAGGCAGCCATGGAATTCTGTCCAGATGGGCCGTGAGCCTACCATCTGGTAGGGGCCACAGACAGGTAACTCGATCACTGGGCTATGGGGCGGTAGGTATATCAGAGGTTCACAAACTTTACTGAACATAAGAAGTACCTGCACTAGCCATCAGGGAAACATAAATCAAACCGAAAATGAGATACCGCTTTGCATCCACTAGGATGGCTAGAATAAAAAAAGGCAGGTAATTATAAGTGTTGAGGATGGAGAGAGATCGGAGCCCTCATGCTCTGCAGGTGGGAACGTAAAATGGTGCAGCCACGGTGGAAAATGGTCTGACGGGTCCTAGGGAACCTGGACATAGAATTACCATGTAATGCAGCACTTGCATTTCTAGGCATAGAGCCAGGAGACATGAAGACAATGTCCGCACGAAAACGGCTACCTGAATGTTCACAGTAGTGTTATTTACGATAGGGGATATTTGAAGTGGTAGGACAACCCAAATATCCCTGGTTCGGTGAATGGGAAAATAAAATGTGGCATATCCGTATCATGGAATATTACTCAGGCATAAGAAGAAACGCAGCGCCATATTCACTACAACACGGCCAAAACTTGAAAACATGATGCTAAGTGAAAGAAGCCAGTCCCAAAGGACCACAGACTGTGTGATGCCATTTGTACAAGAAGTCCTGAGTGAGTAAGTCCACAAAACAGAGATAGAGGAGTGACTGCCCAGGGCTGGGCGGGGGCGGTGGGGAGAGTTGGGTGTGAACTAAAGGACAGAGCGTCTTTCTGGAATGATCACAGTGTTCTGAAATTGACTATGGTGAGGGAGGGGGCACAACTGGGAATACGCTAAAAAGTATCAAATTGTACACTTTAAATGGGCGAATGGTACAGCATGTGACTTTTTTATCGATATAATTATTTTTTTTAAGTACCTGAAGTATTGTTTAAAGTGCATTTTATCGGTACCCTCCTTTCAAGACTGGGCTAAGGCTGTATAATAAACATTGATTCTTCCAGTCTGTCCTATTGGCAGTTGCGACACGTGATTCACTCTGTGTGAATCATGAACAGCTTCCTGGATGAGGCTGGGCTGGCCTTGGACCTTACAGGTTAAGGCTAATGGGGGAAGAGAAGCTTTCCAGAAGCAGAGAACAGCACAAATCATGTTTCTGGGTCAGAGTCTCTGACAGAATTTATGCTGGTGTCTCCGTGGGTCTGAATTTCACTGAGGGAGGGAACGAGGAGAGAGAACCACATTTGTCTTCTTATCAAATGGCTCCTTTTTCTTCTTTAACCCTCTGAGCTGCCGCTATCCAGGTATTTTTAGACGGTTCACACAGACTAATAAGCCAGGGCAGGGATGTGTCAGGGAGGGGATGGAAGGGGCAAGGCAGTCGGCAGGCGAGTGACAGCGGTTCTCCTACGGCTGAGTTCTACAATAGCTCCTGTGTTTGAAACTGTCACTATTGAGTTAGAAATGGGCCAAAAGGTAGCTATTAACAATCCACTGAAGGTCTGAGTTTAATGCCAAAAGGGGTTTTTTGGAGCTGGCCCTGGTAGTTGCCCTGCTGAAGTCTTTTATGTGGCTCACTCTTCATGTGACCTCAGGATCAATAGTTTTCCCTTGAAAAGGGGTGAAATATCCCAGTCGCCAATAGTTCCCCTAGTGGGCTGGGAAAGGGGAAAGGTGATCTGAAGAGACACATCTCATACACAGTACGTAGAACCACTGAAATCTACAGAATTCACAGGACAAGGGAGGGAAAGGGACAGGAGTGTGGGGACCAAAGGAAGCTTCTAGAAAGAGAGGAGGAAATATAATATCCAAATATCACGTTGGAGGTTAAAGTGAAATCCTCATGAGATTAATATTAGCTCCAGAATTAAAGTGAATTTTGAGATATAAAGACTGGTGTTTCTCCCCACAGTTCTTGGTAACCAAGGTTCTCTGTAACCAAGGTGACCAACTTGCCCTGGAATGTCCGGGACTTTCCTGGTTTTGAAACTGAAAGTTTCACGTCCCAGGAATCCTGTCCATCCTGGCAAACTTAAATAGTTGGTCACTCTATTGGTAGCAAAGTCATCCCAACCTCTGTGCCTCAGAGAAGAGATGACCCCATAAAACACGGAGGACAAGAGAGTCAGCTCTGGCTTTTGAGTTTCAAAACCTAGTTCTAGACATGAGGCAGGATGGTTCTAAGAATGAAAGATCTTATAAGAGCCACCAGCCAGATAAAGATTCTGAGATGAGTAGGATGGGAAGGCCAGACAAGTAAGAGATCCTAGACCAGTGTTGTCTGATAGAACTTTCTGGGATGATGGAAGCATTCTAGAATAAAACTGCGCTCTCCAATATGATACCCACAAGACACATATGGCTCCTAAGCACTTGAGATGTGGCTAGGATAATTCATTCAGCATATTTTACCTGGCTATTATATTGGACAGCTTAATCTTAGAGACTACTGGGACCTTTCATCTGAATAGAGTCATGGGAAGAAGAAGGTTGATGCTGAATGATGGAATCTCTAGATAGGAATGGACAACCACGAGCAAAAAGGACCGAAGCCAATAAGGCATGAGAAAGGAAGGTATATCTGGGTGATGAGTCAAGACAGACAGGCCCAAGGCAACCTCATAGTTGTTTCTAGGGTCCTAGAATGACTTGAGCAATAGTATTTCTTATGCATTGTGGAGTGACCCAGGCATGACACATGAGTAGGCAGATCTGCAGATGCTCGGTGGTTGGAAACAAGAGAGGGCACAGCTGTGACCCAAATGAACAGAGACCAAATGATATGCAAATTCATCTCCTGGGATGCTACCACAGACAAGAAACAATGTGGAAGGACAGCTGCCTACCCTCTCACCACTGCCATTTTGGATCCACATTAGCGCCCTGGAACTTACAAAGATCCTGAGAGAGCCTATGAATTGACTGAGATTAAGTTTCTGTTACCAGAAGGAAAGGGGGATTTAACAAGACATCAAATTCAGATATAGGAAAATAAAGTTAAATTTTCTGCACAGCTAGATGTCTGGACTGAGGCTTCTACCTTCTACACTATCGTATCCTGCTGTTTCCTTTTGCGTAGTTGTGTTAAGTATGTGACAAACATTAAGTTCACAACAATCTTGAAGGAAGTAGTGTTATTACCTCCATTTTACAGATTAGGTGACTGAGGCTCAGAGAGCCAGGGCTGATAAATGTTGAAGCCAACGTTTCTTCCCAGGTTTACCTGCCTCCCAAAATACCTAACCTCTAACCAGTCTGGAATCCATTTCTTTGTCTACTTTGGAGCCTGTTTTCTTCTAGAAACAATACCCCTCTTCTTCTGGAGATGCCTCACCTTACTCCAAATATTTGCTTTGAGTGGAGGCTGCCAACCAGGATAACTATCTCCCAGGCAAGATGAGGAAGAAATGATGAAAAGGATTTAAGCCCCATTTCTGTTTCTTTCTGGACACACGGCAAGACCCTATTTTCTAGCCTCCATTGTAGTGAAACGGGTCATGTGAATGAGTTCTGGTCAATGGAATGCGGGAATGTGGGAAGATGGGATTTACCCCATTCTCTAAAAGGGTGAGGGGTGATAAAGACAGAGAGACAGACAGACAAATGGGCAGACCAACTGGGAGGTGTGAGGAAGCAAAGACACAAATGAGCTTTGGGAGTGATGTCTAGGAACGGACGTGGATATAGGCCCTGACACACAGGACTGGCCAGATGCAAACAGAACAGAAGCTCTATCACATTTCAGCCCAGGAAATCACGAATCTGAATTTAAAAGAAAAAAATCTTTGACTGTTGAAGTGGTAAAATAATCTCAGTCTCTAAACTTGCTCCTGCAGGAATCCAGGTCCTGAAGCTCCAAGGAGAATGGACTTGTCCCCATCTGGTTCGGACATGCCGGAGAGTGTGACAGACGAGGCCGTGTCCCCGCAGACCAGAAACAGATCAAATCAAGGAACTTCAGCATTGCTGTGGGCCAGGACCCACAGGATCACCGAGACCCTAGCCCTGGAGCTGGTTGGAGTCACTGGTAGTCTGTGGGCTGTCTCACTTACGATGAGGTCTGTACTTTCTATGTGGGGGACATAACGTGACAGGGATGAATGGATGGGGGAACACACAGGACAAGCCGAGACGGTGCTATGTGCTCAAGAACGTGTCTTCCTTTCCCTCCCGGTCACCCAGCAAGACTACATTTCCCAGTTTCCTTTGTAAAGTGGTGGAGCCACATGACCGAGTTCCGGCCAATGGAATGTGTGTGGGCATGAGAAGTACATTGGAGAGGCCCTAAAGGTGCGGTTGAGCCGCCGTTTGTGTAATTCAAAGGGACAAGTTAGAATGAGAAAGGGTCCTCTGTTCTCAGACTTAGGCCAGCTCTTGGTGAGAGTCGCTCCCATGGAGTTTTCCAGATGGGGCTGTCGCTGTGGTTGTGCAGATTATGTGCCTGCTATACCAAGGGGCCTGGCCAATAGGGTAAGTAAAGTCTAAATTCTAGGCCAAGCTCCGCCTGCCTAGCCCCGTGTCCTGACACTGGGCTTCATCCACCTGTGAGATGACTCCTGTCCCCGCACAGAGCACCTTCTCCTCACTAAGGCCTGTACCTGCAGGGCTTTGCCTGCTGGACAGACGCATGGGTTTCCCTCCTCTCCTGCGAGGCTCTTTTTTTTTTTTTTTTTTTTTTGGTAATTTTTATTTCTTTATTTTTAAAAGATTTTATTTATTTGAGAGAGAGAGAGAGAGAGAAAACACGAGTTGGGGGAGGGGAAGAGGAAGAGGGAGAAGCAGACTCCCCGCTGAGCGGGGAGCCCAACACGGGGCTCGATCCCAGGACCCTGAGATCCTGAGATGATGACCTGTGCCTTGCCCCGACTCTGCTCTCTCTAATTTGCACAGGGGATCACACGGGCTAGAGCGGTGGCGGGCTTTCTGACCTAGGCCCCACAGTGATCTGGCTTTTGCAGGTGGTGGAAACAGGAGACCTCAGTTCCTTGAATAGCTGTTATTTGGAACCAAAAGTATAGCCTTGTTTTCAGAACACTGAGTGACATTGTCCTCTCCCCTCCTTCCTACCGCGTATGGTAGGCTCACTGGAAATTGGAGATGTTCTCTGAGTGTTCTGACAGCTCTCGGGCCTACCAAGAGCTGCTGAAAACTTATGCTCATCCTGGTTAGGATCATTTTTCTTCTTGCCTCCTTGATTTGGTATTTCTAGTAAACCTCCTCATTAAAGTAGTATTAAGCAAACTCATAAATATGTATATAGTCTTCTTAATTATCTGTTGATAGATATGGACTCTGATACATTTACATAATGAGCTTTTAAAACATGCAGGCGCATTTTACAATTAGACCCAGGCGGGGGCTGTGGAGGGGGAACTTGGAAGGAAAAACCCAGCTTCCTCCTGGCAATGCCAAGGGCACCCGTTTAGAGAAAGCTTAAAGTTGAAAAAAGCTAATTGGTACTGTTAAGGAACTTCGTTCCTCCCCACAGGTTTCAGATAATATTAGGAATGTGGTGAAGTTAGAAGCAAAGCCAAGTGAAATGGAATTACATCCTGTTCCAAATGCTGACAGAGAAGCTAGCAAATTAGAACAAAGGCGGAAGCACAAAGGCTTGGAAGCCATAACCACTTGGGTGAAGCACATCCTGGGCACAAGGGAGGGGCGCACTTGCACTCCCCCACCCTGAAATTAGGTCTGGCCATGAAAGGTGAGCAGAGGGGATGTTAGCCACTTTGGGGCAAAAATATTTAAAAGCCACTTTGCAATTTTCCATGTTCTTTGCATTTTGCTGTGAGTCTGGAGACATTCCAAATGGCGGCACTTCTGTCAGCCTGTGTCGCGATGTAGGGGACGCTGCGGAGCCCAGACCACCGTCAGTATATGCGGCACGAACTGGACATAGACCTTTGTAGTTTCAGGCATTGAAACCGGCAGAGGGGTGGGGTGGGGGAAGGTTGGTTGTTACAGACTGATATAACTGGGACCGGGGACTTGGAATAATACTCTTCCAGAAACACCTTTACTGGAAACTTGAGTCTAACAGCAGAATCCTGAAAAAGGAGTTCTGTGGTCCAGATAGAAGGGAGCTAAAACAAACTGCTTTTCCCTGTTTGCCCAAAGGGATCATTGATGTGGGATTGATGTGGGATCCCTTGTCTTACGCCTAAAAGGTAGCATGGTCTTTGCACGTCTACTGTGCTGATGTTTTTCCTCAGCTTGAGTGGAGGCTCCACCCCCCGGGGGAGGGGCGTTCCTACAATGTGATGTTCCAAATAAGCAAATGTAATAAATGTATCTGATCCATCTGAAGGGCAATTATGAACATGAGTGGTGATTTGATCAATTCATTCTGCTAAAAAAAAAAAAAAAAAAATTGAGCTCCCTCAGATAAAAATCGTGATATAAATCCTTACTTGATGATAATATCCTGACAGAGGAGAAAATGAGAAAGTAGTGATACCGAAAGAGTCCTAAATTAGAATTTGGTTTTCATTAACAGAAACAACAGAGAAGGGGCTTAAGGGTACTAAAGTCTTTAAGAAGTCCCAGAGTGAGAGAGAAATTATTTCTGTCCTTGCAACGTAAAGGTGATGAAAGTAACAGATTAAAAAAAAATATGTTCCACACACTTTTCTAAACGCTTTGTTTATGTAACTCATTTATTCATCACAAACCCTGTGAGGTATCCTCAGCTTACGTGTGGGGAACCCGAGGCACAGAACGTTCAGTAGCTTGACTAAGATTTTGACTGAATTTTGAGCGCAGGCAGCTCCGTTCCAGAATTCACACTGATAACAGCATTGTAACTGTAGGAGCTTCCGTGTCTACAAAATGAGGGCAGAATGAAGGGAGTGCGGATTCAAAAACCAAAACGTGGGCAGAGAGATGGACGAGTTATAAGAAAAACGACTGTGAAAGGATCACTTTCAAAATAAGATACAATTGTGACCCTCATCCAAATAAAAAACAAACATATGCCAAAGGTTTTATGTAACCATAAAGTAATGAGGGAGGAAACCAGCAAGGCGTTACAAACTTTCTTTCAAAGTACCACATATCTCTACGGTCGATAAGGAATTTGGGAAATGCCTTTACAAATGGATGTAAGTCTAGCAGAAGGGCTGGCATAGAGCGATAACAGCTACATCCCACTGGACACAAGAAATTGCATTTCTATGACAAGGCTCGTCTACATTGCTGTCGGGACTTCACAGGTTCACTTCCATCTCTGCGGGGCTGTAGAAAGCCGAGGCAAAGGCAGCGATGTACACACTTAAGGAATCTGATGATCCCTGGATGCTCCACGGAAAGGATAGTAATTTCTTTTTTCCATTTCAAAATCTCACACCGTTTTCATATATATATATATATATATATATATATATATATATATATATATATATATATATATTTGGCTTTGTTAGTACATTGGATTTTTTTTAGTAAGGATCTGGGAAAAAAGAGATGTGATCTTTCTCTCTCCTGTCATCTAACTGAAAAGGTCATTTCTCTAATGTATGGTCTTTCTGATAAACCTTAAAAAAAAAACCCTCGTGTTCTCCTTTAATATTATTTAAACTTTCAAATCAAATGTCTTCACCAATGGCAAACTGAACAATGCTCCACTCCATTCTCTTATTCCCCTATGTCACGCCTTCCTCTCCTGCATTAGAAAGCATGAGTCTAGACAGATGGACATGGGAGGGAAAAATTGAAGACGTGATAGCTATTTCTGAATACCTCCAAGGGCTGCTTGGGGAAAAGAGAAGAGATTTCTTTTGGAGTTCCAAAGAGTAATGTTAGCCGGGAGGTGGAAGCTACAGAGATGCAATTTTTACTCAACAAAGGAAACGGAGTTTTGCTTCCAGAGATCTTTCCATCAAAGCGTTAGGCTGCCTTTTTAGATAACAACATCCCTCCCCATCACCCGAGTGGCTCGTAGAGGCTGTACCTCTTTTGTTGGGATGCTCTCGAGGTTAGTCCTGCCCTTGGATGTTTAGAAAGGAAAGATGGACTTTCCTAGGACTCGAGCTCTAAAACAATGGGATGAGCTCTTCATTCTGCCCACATTAAAGTTCTCAGGCTTTAGTGTGCAGAAGAATCATGGGAGAGCTTGGAAAACACCCAGCCCTACTCTCCACTCCCAAAGATGCAAATTCAGTTGGTCTAGGGAGGGCCTGGGAGTCCACATTTCTAAGAAGCTCCCAGTGATGCTGATGTGGCCCGCCGGAATGGTACTTTGGGTGGCCCTTCCACAGACCTTCCTTCTGCGATATTCGTCCTTACCTGGTACGATATCTATGGGCCAAGAGGATGTGCCCATCCAGAGCTTAGACTCCTCTCATTTTTCCTTCTTCTTTTTCTTTTTTTAAGATTGATTTATTTATTTTAGAGAAATAGAAGGGACAGAGGTGAGAAGAAGAGAGCCCCAAGCAGATTCCGTGCCGAGCAAAGAGCCCTGCACAGGGCTTGATCTCACAATCCCAGATCACGACCTGAGCCGACACCAAGAGTCAGATGCCCCTAGACTCCTCCCCTTCTCCACACTCTTAGGGTCCTTCCCAGAATTCCCTGACCAAAGACCCTCAGCTTCCTTCCTGGGCCTGTGGAGGCTTCTTCTCTTGATTCGCTCACCTGAAGAGACTCTGTTTTTAACTCAGAGATGGGGATACAGAGAGGGCGAGGGTTGAATGGTGTCCACCAAAACGTAAGTGGAAGTTCTAAACCCCGCTGCCTGTGAATGTGATCTTATTTGAAAAGAGGGTCTTTGCGGATGTAATCTTACAAGGCGTACAGTTAAGAAGAGGTCATTAAGGTCTTCCCTCACCCAATATGACTGATGTTCTTATAAGAAGGGGGACATTTGGACACAGACCCATGCACAGAGGAGAAGGCCCATGAAGCCACAGACATGCAGGGAGGCCCCTGGGTGATGGCAGAGGCAGAGAATGGAGAGAATGGAGCGATGTCGCTGCAAACCAGGGGACATCAGGACTGACGGCCATCAGCAGAAGCTGAAAGAGGCAAGGAAGGATTCCCCCTTACAGGTGTCAGGGAGCTCAGTCTTGCCGACACCTTAGCTTTGGGGTTCTAGCCTCCAGCACCATGAGACAGTAAGTATGTGTGGCTTTAAGCCACCCTATTGTGGTACTTAGGTTCAGCAGGGACAGGAAATAAGTACAGGACTCTGGTTTCACAGAACAGCTTTTCTAGAAGACAGAGCTGGTCGACTGCAGAGTAGACTCCCTTTGGAGAGGACAAGGGAGGGATGGAGGAAGGGTTTTTCATGCCCC
Source organism: Nasua narica (assembly GCA_028533885.1). Taxonomy (NCBI): domain Eukaryota; kingdom Metazoa; phylum Chordata; class Mammalia; order Carnivora; family Procyonidae; genus Nasua; species Nasua narica. Next base: position 96,930,165 of record CM052807.1, on the reverse strand, counting down.
AAAATGTGATGACAAAGAACAGAGACTAGAAGTGAGTGGAAACCATGGTTGAGAGGAAAGTTTGCATTTGCCGTGAGATGGAGGAGACACACAGGTTAGAAGCAGATGAGAAGGTAAGGAAAAAAGGAAAATCAATTCCGATGGCAGGAAACAGAAATGGCCATTAGTTAATTAGATAACCAGGAGTTAGTTGCCCTGCCGGAAGCTGACATCCCTGTCGAGTTCCCTTGGTTTGTGGGGATCACACTCACACACACACACCCGCATGCACGTACATTCGTGCACACCTGTGTACACACACACAACAAACCTATGTTTTGCTTTTGTTCTCCACTGTTTACTCTGTGGTCCCAGGTTTATAATAGCATCCAAATACTTGTTAGGACGAGACCGAAAGACTGAGCATCAAATGTCTCACTCACATTGTGCTTGTTGATTGTGCAGTAAAAGATCAATCTTCTCCGTCTACCAAAAGGGTCCTAATGGAGTGGTTAGAAGCATCGGGAATTAACTTCTAGATGAACAGTTATCTGGCTTGCTTTTGTTATTCTTGTCTATTTTCTAAAAGCTCCTGAGCCCTTCTGTCCCTCACCTCTGGACATGTAATAACACTTCAACACCAATAGACACAAGGCCCCAAGAGTTGCACTTCCAACTTGCTCCCAAATCCAGAAAATTCCACTCTGGCTCCCTAAAAACCTAGATTCTTACATTTGTACAGGGGGAGCTCAGGAATCGGTGTTGCTTACAAAGGAGGGTCTGGCTTGCCAGTCCCAGTGTGGGCAAAAAGGTGCTTGTGGCGAGGGGTAAAAAGAGAAGTGGGAGGAACCTGAGAGTCTTCTCCTGGTCCCTTGCATCAAAGAGAAGAGACAAGCAGATGTGATCCTAAATGATCTCTCATGGATATGCTTCTTTCTGGCACTCTACAGATGGACGGGAGCAGAATTCACGAAAGACAAATGAGGAGCACTCGGGGAAGAGACGCGGTTGAGACAGCTTTGTGGGGAATCCGAGCCAGAAGAACAGGGGAAAGAACCAGAGAAGGCAGGGTGCTTGGGGCTGAGCCTGGGCTGATTCTGTTTCTTGAGGCTTTTTATATCGCCCGCGATTCTAGAGAATAGAATTCCAATCCAGAAAACCAACCTTTTAGGGTGACACTTGGTTTCTCAAATGCTTCCTCTCCAAGGATGGGGAGAGGTGGGTTTTAGAAGGAATTTGGGGGGAAGGGTAAAACCTATATTGCAAGTCTCTCTCCTGCCCAGAAGTAGACGCTTAATCTCCATTAACTGAGGACCTTTCCTCAATCCCTAGGTTGTGTCCAAGTGTGGGGGCTTCCAAAGTGCTGAAATATGAAGGTTAAGGGAGGGGAAGTGGCTATCCTCCATCTCACCTGTCTGTACTCGCATCTACTAATATGCCCTCCCTCCCGAGTGGCCTCCTGTCAAAAGTCTTCTCAGACGGCCACCTGCCTGTCTGCCCAGGCACCTCCCTCAGCTCAGAGGCCCACAGCTCAGAGGCCCACTGCTCAGAGGCCAGGCTCAGGGCCAGGAAACTCTCCCAGGCTCTCCCTGTGTTTCCCCCTTCCCAGCCCTGAACTTAGATGCGTGTCTCTCTGTCGTCTGGCCCCTTAAACCCACCTGGAATTTCTATTGTTCCTCTCCCCGGGACTGGGGTGCGGACAGCAAGTCAGGAGGCAGAGCTTCTCAAGGACACAAGTATCTTCTGTCTGATGCTTTCCTTCCTTGTCAGCCTCAAACTCAGAGTGATGACTTGGACAGGGAGTTGCCTTGCCCCCACCCCAACTGCGAGCATGAGTGAGAAATGAACCTTTAGGATCATAATTCATTAGGATTTGGGAATGGATATCACTGCAGCAAAATCTAGCCTATCCTGACCAATATTTCAAAACGGGACCACGTTCTTTTGGCTTGTTGTCAAGTCCTTCCCCTTGGCGTACATGTGTTGTACTGGATTTTAAGACCCTCACCAACTGGTTTTCATACGGGCTTCGCTTCTTAATACTGTCACTTGGTGCCACTGAAACAGAAACAGATCTCTTCCTGCGTTATTGTTTGCCCAAAGGCCCAATTTGGATTGTGGTAAGAGAGGATGTCTCAGATGAGGGCTGTCATTTCCCGGCCTTTGAGGGATCCCGCCTCAGTGGGCTGAGTAATTTGTTAGAGACTAAAGTGGTGGAGATGGGATGAAATGTCACCAGCAAGCAGGAAACATGCTCACATGGTTTCTTCTTGTGTATCTGGCAAGACTTTTAATTGTTTCTAAAGAAATCAGCCGACTGATGTTAACCATATGGAACTGCTAATATGTGGGGTAACAGAATAATACAGTTGGATCATGTTTCTTTAGTTGTCTATAAAGTGCCATGTAATCTGTAAACCAAAAATGGTGCTTAAAGCAACAGTCATGGCTAAGTTCTTCATTTGGCATGTCTCAAATTTTTCCTCAAATGATTCCAAATGGATGGCACTCTTTAAAATACTTCATTTTAAAAACATTCCTTTAAAACCATTGTAATTGGGGGAGCCGGGGTGGCTCAGTAGGTTGAAGCCTCTGCCTTTGGCTTGGGTCATAATCTCAGGGTCCTGGGATCGAGCCCCACATCGGGCTCTCTGCTCAGCGGGGAGCCTGCTTCCCCCTCTCTCTCTGCCTGCCTCTTTGCCTGTTTGTGATCTCTCTCTCTGTGTCAAATAAATAAATAAAATCTTTTAAAAAAATAAAAAAAAAGCATTGTAATTGTAATTATTTTTTTTATAAACCTAATCTTCTGGCTAATTCCATTGATTATGGGGCCCTCTTCCCCTCCCACACTCCATATTATGTAACATATTTTTTTTTCCTGTTAGTGCTCCAGGGACCCCTATCTGGGTACCATCTCAGTGGATGTGACATGTACGTGTTCTGGGTGGCAGGACACTGATTCTGGCATCTCTATATAAACTTTCCAGAAGGTATTCTTTTAGCTTGGGTTTCAAGAAGACTTAATTAGGGATAAGGATAAAACCACATAATGGGAGGAAATATATCTCTCTATATATAGTTAAGTAAGAGTTAAACAAAATAGCTGTATAGAGTAGACAGCAACTAACACATGGCTTTAGATACAGTGGAATTCTGGCCCTAGTGACCAACTCTTCCTGAATTCCACTGGGGACAGATCCTCTCCAGGAGGGCCTGGAAGGAAGTTTCAGTCTTGCTTTTGGTCTAGTGGTTCTTCTTTTACGGTCCTGGGTCTATTTCTCTGACTCTTGTTTAATTCTCCCGCGGTCCAAGGCTGTCATCGTGAGTGTCTGGACGGGCATCTATTTGGATTAAGTCTGCGGAATAATGACAGAGGGCTTCTGTCTGTCTGTTTCTGTGTCTCTCTCTGCAATGTCTCAAAGTTTTGGTTTTAACACGACAGAGACTGGGAGACTTTCAATCTCAAAGACTGACGCAGATTTTCTACTGCTTGGCTCTTTCTATTCCTACAGCAAGGATCAGTGGGGCCTCTCAAATTATGCTTTAAGAAGCAAGCATAGTCTACATTATGGCCTCTCCCACTTCAGCGTACTTGAGGGTCCCCTGGGGTACTTGTTAAAAATACAGATTTCCAGGTCCTACCTCAGACTCCTGGATCACAATATCTGAGAGTGGAGCTCAGGACTCTACATTTTATTTTATTTTATTTTATTTTATTTTAATTAACTAAGAGAGAGAGAGCACAAGCAGGAGGAGAGGCAGAGGGAGAAGCAGATGCCCTGCTGAGCAGGGAGCCCGACAAGGGACTTGATCCCAGGACCCTAGAATCATGACCTGAGCCAAAGGCAGACACTTAACCAACTGAGCCACCCAGGCATCCCAGAACTCTACATTCCCAAACAAATTTTTGAGATAATTCTGAGGCTATCGGTCAGATGACCCCCTCTGTGAAAAACACTACTTATAAAATCCCTATCTCTGCGATGTAAAGATTACAGAAGATTTCTCAACTTTGGTTGGGGAATAAATCTATCCTGGCTTCAGTGACACCTGAAAGTCTCTCTTCTATTACTCAAAAAGCCTTTTTTTTTTTCTTAGATGGTTTTCTGGCTCCAACTTTCAAACGTCCTTCCCTAAGTTCTTGCTGCTCAACTGGGTGTTGCATCCACTTGGCCCAAGTCACAGCGACAGTGCCCCTGTCCACAGGGACAGGGTACCGACAAGCCAAGAAACACGCCATCTTGTCCCGCCTGAATTGTGTCTGGGAGAGCCAACCTTTGAAGGATTGTGGTGGTAATTTGAAAGCTCTTCCACTGCAACACACGTGGAAAAGTTGGATAAAATAAAATGTTTTCTCAAATGCAAAGGTGGGAATGAAAAAAAAGGAAGAGAAATCCTTGGGGGTCCAAAACAAGAAGTTGAAATCCCACGCTCAGAAGGTATTTGCCAATCTCACAAACAAGGAAGAAGGTTGTCACTGGCTCTGTGGGTATGAAAACAAGATCTGCAAAAGTCAGGGATGGGACTGAGAAAGCTATGTGAATCTGGAACCCTTAAATGTACAAGCTCGGTGAGAGTGGGCTAGAAAACATTTTCCCCATAACGGGAGATGAGAAATAAATGTGTCTGTCTTGGCAAAAGTTCTGGGTGAGTAAAAACATCTCCTCAAAGTTAGTGACTATAGATCTGTTAGTACATGGGTTTGGATTCACATTTATACTACCTAGGCCTGGAAATTCCAAAGATAAAATTGATAAAAACTGATTGCAGGCTTATAATATTCCTAGGCATGTAGCAGAGGAGAAAAAAAAAATCCTTCCTAGAGGGATAAACTTTCAATCCAAGATTCAGAGGATTCCCGTAGATAAGGCTTAATTACATTGTTTGCAGTCCAAAATTGCAAGCATGTTATAAGCAAGCCACAATCAGCAGAAACAATAAATAACAGGAGGACCGCACCCCCTCGGGATGTTCAGGAAGTAGAATTATTAGCTATAAGGTATGGAAATTTATTTAAAATATTTAAAGAAAATAGAAAGTAGAACTGAGAGCACAAGAAAGTAACATAACACTATCAAAAAAGATGAGGATGTGGGCGCCTGGGTGGCTCAGTCAATCAAACGTCCAACTCTTGGTTTAGCTCAGGTCATGATCTCGGGGTCCCGAGACTGAGCCGTATGTTGGGCTCCATGCTGAGCATAGAGCCTGCTTAGGATTCTCTTTCTTCCTCTCCCTCTGCACCCCCGCCCCCCCACTCATGTATGCTCTCTCGGGAGAAAAAAAATGACTAGGAGGATTTAGAAAAGAACCAAACAGAACTTCTAGAACAGAAAAAACAAAATGGCTGAAATAAACCCTTAGTGGATGAAATAATTGCAGATAAGACAAAACCGGAGTGAGAATTAGTAATCTAGAAAATAAGGCTGAAGAAATTACTCAGAACATGAAACAGAGAAAAAAAGAGCGAAAGCACAGATGAGAGCCAGTTCTTCCCTGATGCTCCCAGACTTCCATTTTCCTACCCTTAGCTGACACCGAGGGATGCCAGGGCCTCGGTAGATAAGAAAATAACTATGATTTAGTATGAAAAGGGCTCTATAGTTAAGATACGTAAAAGAACCAAGAGAGGAATATGAATGGAGTATTATTTTTTTGTTGTTCTCATCTGAACCTCAGTATCTAGGACAATAGCTAGCACATAATACTTGCTCAAATCATGTTGAATAAATAGTATTAAGGCTAGAGATCTTGGAATGCTTGTCCTACTAACTCCACTTCCCCCCACAAAGTTTTTTTTTTTTTTTAAAGATTGTATTTATTTATTTGACAGAGAGAGACACAGTGAGAGAGGGAACACAAGTGGGGAAGTGGGAGAGGGAGAAGCAGGCTTCCTGCTGAGCAAGGAGCCTGATGTGGGGCTCGATCCCAGGACCCCGGGATCATGACCTGAGCTGAAGGCAGGCGCCCCCCCCCCCACAAAGTTCTTGATGTAGCTATACCAACAAGGAGCCATATGCTAATAATAAAAAAAAATGATATTTAAGGTGCTACTGCACTTTTGGTGGAGACAGTTGCTTGATACTCTGGCTAGACAGCCCTGGTCTAAGCAGAGCTAGAGCGACCTGATTAGAATGGAAGCTAAGTATGTGTCTCGATTTCTCTAAACCTGATGCTAATTTGGGGTCAAGATATTGGAGATGACACATATGCAATGAAATGGAAACCTACACCACACATGGATAATGTCATTAAATCTACAATTTTATGAGGTAGAAGTTTTTCATTTTCCCTAAAAATGAGAAAACTGAAGCTTTCATAGAATAAATAACTCATTCAAGGTCACATGACATGTGAATGTCAGAAGCAAGCTACAAACCCAAGTGATCTGACACCAGTTTATGCTGTTACACCTGGTAACATTATGCTATTTACACCTGGACCTTTTTTTTTTTTAAGATTTTTATTTATTTATTTATTTATTTTCCAGAGAAGGAAGAGAGCACAAGCAGGGGGAGTAGCAGGCAGAGGGAGAAGCCGGCTCCCCACTGAGCAAGGAGCCTGACATGGGATTCGATTCCAGGACCCTGGGATCATGACCTGAGTGGAAAGCAGACGCTTAACTGACTGAGCCCCCCGGGTGTCCCGGCCTCTAACCTTTCACCATGCTGGAACACACTCCCTGGTGCTTACTGGTGAATATGGCGCAATCAGTGTCCCAAAAATCTAAGTAGATTACTCTCCTCTCACCTTGGGGAAAAAGTGGGGAGAGGCACAGGCAGAAGGAAGAAAATGTTCCCTTACACCTGGGCAGCGGACAATTTTCCTAGAAAATACCTATTTTTTTTCAATGTCATGTGTTTTTTTCATTTTTTTCTTGGTGACTGCTATGTGTTGGTGTCCATGGGAACAGAGGATTTTACAACAAATCTTCAAATTCTGGAGGGAAAGCAAATAATAGCAAATAAAATAAAGCTAGTGGCTAACACTTAGCTTCCAAGAATTTAGAAGTGAAACCCCATAAGTTTCAGTGAGTCGGTTAACCTTGCAAATGATAATGCGATCGACAGAGCAAAATGATTTAGGCGGAGGAAGAAACGGAAGGGACTCTAGAAGAGGTTTGTGTCGCTAGGCGATGGGGCGGCGCTATCAGATTTTGTACGCTTGGTGTAAGACAAGGTAAATCGGCCTCGAAAAAAAATTTAGGAGGTATGTCAAGTATGAGAACTGCAAAAAGAGATGGAAATGACACTTGGGCTTGAACTAAAGCATTTCCTGCCCTTGGCCTGGGTCCAGCAAGGCAGCTATGGATGCCTGATGCTCAGGGTACCGTCACGGGCCACCACGCTGACCATCCTCATGGAGAAGCATGCCATCTGTCACTTCCTAAGGGCGACCATCTAGTTTTTGGAGCTCAGGTGATGGTCACAAAGTACATTCCTTTTTAAATAAACACACTTCTCACAGGAGTTACGGTCTTTGATTGCAAAAGAAGTGTCGTTGAAATTTCTCAGGGTTGCAAAACCATGACCCCCGTGGCACGAGTGGCTAATCACACCTCTGAAAATCATGATTTCTTTCACACTTTTTTTTTTTTTTTCCAGTTGAATTCACTCTACCAAAGCTCTAGGAACAAGAGGGCCCAGCTGCCACGGGCATATTAGAAAACAGCAGTTGGCATGGTTTCTAGAGTTTTTAGCTTGGGAGTGGTGGGTTATTTCTGTGGCATAGATATGGTGGCTATACAGGTTATTCCGATGGGCATTTTTGAGAGTGAAAGAGGGCACTGTTGATAATTATGCGAGGATAACAGTCATAAGCTGGCACTGTTCTGGGGAAATCATGATGTCTAAACAGACAGGAAAAGCATTCGGTGATGTGTGCAATTTGAGCTCACATCTATTTAACGACTGTGCAACCAATACAGTGGGGTGCGTCAGAAAGGTAAGAAAGGCACGTACTCGTTTGTCATTAGCGTCCCCCACCCCCCTCCCACGGAGGGGAGGCCCTCCATCAGTACGCTGACCTGCCGAAGGCTGCAGCCAAGGAGTCGGATCTGAGGCTCCAGGTCTGTCGGGATTAGATTGGAGAACTCCGAAAGGAATGACCACTGTGAAACGGAACTCCACAGTCCTGCCTCGCACCGGGGTGATTCCGCCCCCCAGCTCAGCGGGGTTACAAACTGCTACATGCCACGGACTTTCAGTGACCCCTTCCCGAGCCAAACCCAAGAACTAGAAATCTGATGCCCAGGATCAACGGGGTCTAGAGATGTTCAGAACGATGGATTCGTCCCTGAAACGCGACCGCAGAAGATCCGGTCACACTACCAGCATTGATTGCGTGTCTACGGGTGGTAGCACACGGTACGGTACTAGCCGTGTGTCTCTGGGGAAGCTACTTAGCTACTCCGTGCCTCAGTTTCCCTCATTTGTACAATAAGGTCGTCGGCTACGAGCTAATGTACCTACAGAACTTGGTGTGGCATCGGAATATCAATGCTCGCACTGGAGGTGCTGAGCCGGGCTTGGGGTTACAGAGGGAAGAACGGGTGCTTCTCATTCTCACCTGGGGCTGGTCCCCCTCAGCCAGGCCAGGCCCGCGGTGGGGCTGAGTGCCTCGCATCCTTCCCAGAGTCCTCGCTCTGGTGCCCCGACTCAATGACAGCAAACCCCGGGCTTTGTATACCTCATTAGCCCCCCATGCACTTCGGCCGTGTCTAGCTGTCCCTTATTTTTATTAATAGGGTTTATTTATAGTATAGAAGTTTTACATTGACCAAAAAAAAAAAAAAAATGAGCAGATGGTACAAAGATTTACCAGCTGGCACACAGTCTCCCTATTATTAAAGTCTCACAATAGTGTGGTACATTCGTTATAAAGAATGAATGAATATCGATACATTATTACTGACTGAAGCCCACAGTTTTCTCAGATCTCCTTAGTTTTTTACCTAACGTACTTTTCCCCAGGATACCACTTTACATTTAGTTGTCCTGTCGTCTCAGGCTCCTCTTGGCTATGACAGTTTTTGAGATTCCCTGTTTTTGATGGCCTTGGTGGTTCCGAAGAGTACTGGTTATACACATCATGGGATGCCCCATTACTGGGATTAATCTCATGTTTTTCTCAAGACCGCATAGAGTTATAGGCTTTGGGAAGGAAGACCACAGAGGTACACTGCCATCACATCATATCAAATGTATGTACTATTGGGGCGCCTGGGTGGCTCAGTCAGTGAAGCATCTGCTGTAGGCTCAGGTCATGATCCTAGGGTTCCGGGATCGAGCCCCGTGTCAGGCTCCCTGCTCAGTGGAGAGCCTGCTTTTCCCTCTCCCACTGCTGCTCCCCCTGCTTGTGCTCTCTCTCTCTCACCTGCTTTATCTTAAATGAATGACTGAATGAATAAATACATATATACATACATACATAAAATCTTTTAAAAAATGTATGGACTAGGGCGCCTGGGTGGCTCAGTTGGTTAAGCGACTGCCTTCGGGTCGGGTCATGATCCCGGAGTCCCGGGATCGAGTCCCATATCGGACTCCCGGCTCTGCGGGAAGTCTGCTTCTCCCTCTGACCTTCTCTCCTCTCATTCTCAGTCTCTCTCTCTAAAAAAAAAAAAAAAAAAAAATGTATGGACTATTAATGTGATTTTTGATCATTGATATTGACTTTGATCATGTGGCTTGAAGGAGAATTTACTAGCTTTCTCCACTATAAAGTCACTCTTTTGTCCCCACTTTCAATACTGTACTTTTGGGAAGGAAGTCACTATGTACAACCCACTCTTCGGGAGTGGAACTCCTCCTCCCTTTTTAAGGGCACAAGAGGCATTACCTTTTACTCTATTTACACACATGTATTAAAGTTGGATATTTTGTGATTATGAGCAAGGGCTGTCACGGAAGGAAGTGACTTTCTCAGTGGCAGGCTCTGTTCCCAGCCTGGGGACAAATGGCCCCAGGGGATGGACTGGTTTTCTCCCAAAGAAGTGAAAGCCATCAAATGAGGTAAAACAATGGGGTAAGAGGAAGGCAGAGATGTGGGTGGTGTCTGCTGGGGGAGGAGTGGGGGGAGAACATCTGCCCGCAGAACCCATGAATAAGGCACTCCTATATGATCTAAAGTCTCTGCTTTAAGGGATTTCAGGTCAGTGATAATTCTCTGAGTTCCAATGTAATTGTTATAGATTGACTATTTAAGGGGATTAAAAGAAGCCATCAGTTTGATTGAGGAGGATTAGAAAAGAAGAACATTTTTAGACGTTTTTAAAGAACTCATTTAGCTGCTTCCTAATTAATCAGTGCGTTTTTGTGAGAGCAAACTGCTGTATAATTACTGGGGGAAAATTACCCTTAAAGAGAGCCCCTGAACTGTCTACAGGAAAATGTGATTTCCTCACCAGGGCTCTGAAAGTCTTAACCTGCTTAATATGGATGAACAGTTTCATTAACAGAGTGATTTCCCATCATCTGGTCATTAAGGGTCAATCCTGTTTTAGAGCTACTTCTTCTGAGGGAGTGTTGATGAGGTCAGAAAAAACTAATCAGACAGGCACTGCATCCAAAAGTCTGAGACATCTACCAGACTAGCTCTTCTTACCATATTAATACTTTTCTCCCTACTGAGAACATTGCACTAGAAATCCCCGGTAATTTTATAGTATGTCTTGAGATAAAATCTCCCATGCGATAAATGCTAAGTTTTATTTAACAAGCAGGCAAATCAGCATCTGGAGGCAAGTCTGCAGGCCCATCTTTAACTTCCAGGAATTCTGTTGGGGATTTAGTGTTTCTATAGCAACATTTTGTTGTGGCATAAACTAAGTTTGAAGAATGCTGTGGGATTTGCTTCCGTAAAGTTGTGTTTCTTCCTTCCCCACACAACGCATTACAGAGAGTCTCAAGATTTTAAGTATTATATATGCGTCTGTTTCAATTGCATTTTCTAAGGTTTTTCTCATCCGAAAAATCGCCTAACAACAGAGACTTCAATCTTTCAAATGATTTGGGGAGAAAAAGAGTGTGCAATGAAATGGCCCTCTCCTGTTCGAAGCTGAACATTTTTATGCAAGGCATTTTAGTTCTCCAACAATAATATGCTTCCATCATAGGAAAATTGTCTTAAGTTTGAAAGAAAAATGAGAACATCATTAAAACTATTAGTAAGGCTGGAAACAATGCAGTAATTTTCAACCTAATGGTGCTCCAAGAGTGACATGAATGTTCTTGATTATCCAGCCTTTGTTGATGGATGCGGGTCTTTTTAGTCCATTTTAATGACTAAGATTAGTTTGCTTCAGGAAAAGATTTGAGATATGGGGGAAAAAATTTCCCATCTACAGGTTTCTGAGAACTTTCACGGTGACCTTGAATGTTAAGTTGCCTGCAGCTTTGTTTTTATAGAGAATTAGTTTTCAGCAGGTGGAACTGGAAATTATTGTCGGGGAAGAATGATTTCCAGTAGAACTCACATTTTATGTTTTTGCTGTTTACACATACTTCTCCCCCTTCTTATGACCTTAAGTCATAATTTTTCCATGATGATGTCGTAGTCATTGCACAGTAACCAATAAAGATTTGACTCCCAGTCATACAAAGGCAGAAAAACTGGACCGTTGCCTTGCAGCTTCCCATTTATTAAAGCAAAGATGAAAGAAGCATAAGGTAATACAATTTCAGATGCAGATTTTCCCTCCTTAGGAATTCCTTGCTGAAATGGACCTGCTCCTTAGGTATTTAAAAAATTTTTTTCTTTGGTGTATTAGCGAAGGTTTAACCTTCATTACTAATTGAGTTACAAGCTATTCATTAGGCCAAGTGAAACGTCCAAAGGTCAGGATGACTGTGTCCAGAACCTTATTCACAACTAAATGATGAAATTTGACAAGGATTTTCAGCTGGGGAGCAGGAAGGCTAGAGAACATGGGCTATACTGGTTTCAATACTTTGAGTGTGATTTCTTTTTAAGTGCTACACTTCAGAGGTAATATAAAACAGTCTTGGTGTAGTCTCTAATGTTTCCATTTACGAAAGGAATAGTTTACATGCGGCTTCATCAAAGAGGCAGGAGGGTGGTTTCATCTTTGGAACATTCTAGGGTGGTTCTCTCCAATGCCTGAGAACATACTGTGGTGAGACTTTGGGAAAAGAGCAGGTGCCAAGCACTATCTCTTAACCATGTCTGCATATCTGGAAGTCTAGTCTTAGAGTATATGGGGAGACAGCATGAGTGTAAGGAAGATAGTACCAACTCTGGAAACGAAACTCAATTAGCAATCCAGAATTCACACGTAGCAGGCGTAGGGACTTTGAGCAACCTTAACTTCTCTGTAAATAGGAGAAAATGAGATGTGTGAAGCCACTATCCTGGGTCCCTCTTCCCTAAATTCATGCTCTCTCATCTCCCTTGCAAATAGAGGTAGCCGGGTAAGCAGCGGTGGCCAATGAGAAGTAAATGGAGAACTTCTAGGGGCTTGTGGGAGAGTTTTGCTTTCTTTTAAAGGGGAGAGGGTTGGGACGCCTGGATGGCTCAGTTGTTTAAGTGACTGCCTTTGGCTCAGGTCATGATCCCGGGGCCTGCCATCGAGTCCCACATCGGTCTGGCTCCCTGCTCAGCAGGGAGTCTGCTTCTCCCTCTGCCTCTGCAGCTCCCCCTACTTGTGTTCTCTCTCTCTCTGACAAATAAATAAATAAAATATTTAAAAAATAAAATAAAGGGAGAGGCTCAAAGGAATTGCTCACTGATGTCCCCTATTTTCCTTTTTCTCTCTGAAACCTGGGGCTTCACTAGCCACCCTACATTCATGAGGAAACAAGATAAGGATGAACATGCTGGGTAGGGCAAAATGGAAAAATAGAAAGAGTCTAGGAGTCTTTGATGGCATCATCTGGCCAGAAACACCAACTTCTAGATTTAATGTAAAATGAGAAAATTAACTGCCTTTGTGGCTGAAGCTGTCATCGGTGAGATATTCTAATTTTTGCAGCTGGAAGCATCCCTAGCTGCCTACCTCATCGGCATGTTATAATGATTAAATGAGATGATAAAGCCCTAGCACAGGACTTGGATCACAGTAGGCAGAGAATACATGTTAGTCCTTTTCTCTACCCAGTGCCCTCTGTATCTCATTAAATACAAAGGCACATTAATACAGTAACTCATTACGTGGGTCATACTAAGTTAGCAGTGTTGTTAGTTGCTTTTCTCTTTAGGTGAGGATATATAGCACCTTATAGGCTATGTTGGGTTTGTGTTAGAAGTAGGCAGCACTGGGGTGTCTGGGTGGCTCAGTTGGTGAGCAACTGCCTTCGGCTCAGGTCATGATCCTTGAGTTCCGGGATCAAGTCCCACATCAGGCTCCCGGCTCCACGGGGAGTCTGCTTCTTCCTCTAACCTTCTCTCCTCTCATGCTTGCTCTCACTTTCTCTGTCTCTCAAATAAAAAATTAAATTAAAAAAAAAAAAGAAGTAGGGAGCACTGAAGGATATTTAAGTGAGGATACCATATGGTGAGACTCACGTTCGATAAATCAATCTAGAGCTTCTGTAGGATATGTTTGGGGTGGGATGGGGCTGGCAGCGGAAAGAAGGAAAGAAAGTCATGCACCTTTGTACTGATCTGCTATAGATGATGAGGGTTAAAACTAGGGCAACAACAGCAGAAATGGAGAAGATGGGATGAAGACAAACTATTCGGAAGGTAAAATAATCAGGATTTGGTGTTTGATTGGATATGGGAGTAGGGAGGAGTCAAGGATGAATTCTAACTTTTTAGTTTGAACAATTACATGGATAGTGGTAAAAATAAATATAGTTATTGTGGAGGAAAAAATATAGTTATTGTTGATTTAAAGAAATATCACCAAGGTCAAGCAGACTGAGCTGGTTATATCCATAAGGCAAGTCGGATATGTGAGCCTTTAGCCTCTGGGAAATTTGGAAGCCATCGATTTAAAAGAAGTAAGTTAAGTCATGGGAGTAGATGAGATGAACCATAAAGGGAATTTTTTTTTTTAAAGGGAATTTTTAAGTTTAACTTAAATGAGTCTGAAGATAAAAGGTGTGGGACATGATTAAACTGATATAATAAACTACCAAGAAAGTAATGGAAATGGGTCTATTTATAACATAAGAAATAAGAGGCTGCTAAAGAAGAATTTATAGTTGTAATAGTCTTATTTAAGAAGATAAAATATTTGCAAAAAGGTAGTGTTTTTCTTAAGAAATTAGAAAATAAATCAAAAATGAATAAAGACAAAAGTTGAAATTACTTAATCAGAAAGCAAAATAATAGTAAAAGGAGAACTAAATTCTGGAGCTACTTTTATCAATAAAATAAGCATGTGACTCACAGGTATGATTATAAAAAAGAGTGTGAAAAGGGACAAGTTTGGAATGAATAACCAGACATAATCACAGATACAAAATAAATATAATAGAATGTACATGCAACTCTTTGACAACGTATTTGAGAACCTACAATAAAGATTTTCTTATAAATTTTTGAGTTCTCAAAAGTGACCAGAGAAGGAGTAGAAAATTTTAACAGATCAATTATCATGAAATATTTGATAAACGGTTAATAAATAACCATTTTAGAAGTCACCAGGATCAGGTAATTTCAAACCTGAGTTCTAGACAGATTTAAAGAATGGATAATTCCAATAAAAGATTGTAATCCATAAAAATAAAGGTTAAAAACGTCCCCTTTCACATTTTGAAGTTAGTATAATTTAATACCCGAGGCTGAAATTGAACCAAAAAAGATTATCAACTAATCACACTAATGAATACAGATGCAAACACTGTACATTTTATTAAATAGGATTCATTGAACTATCAAGAGAATAGTCCATAGTTATCAAGCACAGTCTATTCCAGAAATTTAAGGATAGTTAAATACGGGAAAATTGGTAAATATTACATCAACAAATTAAAGGAGAAAAAGCATTCCATCACATCAATAGATGCTGGAAAGACTTTGGATAAATTCAGCAACTCTTCACACACACACATATATATAGTACACACAAATATATATAGTAAAATAGGAATGGAAGGAAACGGCTCAGATTATAGACAAAGATTGTGCATGGAAAATTAGCAGCAACTAAAATCTAAATGGTGAAATGCTATGGTAAACTATACTCTTGTTCTTAATTATTTGTTGCCTTCCAAGCAAGAGGATTACTCTTCCCTGCCCCACTGACTTTGTGACATTATGGGGCTAGGGTCTGGCCATTTTATCTCCTTTGAATAAAGCAATGACTATGAGAAGTTCCGTATGTCACTGTGGAGCTGACAAGTGGAGCATGATGATGGACGGATGATATGGGACCACTGTATGAACTGACCATTGCTGTTTTCCCTCTTACAAAAAATGGCAAATGCCAGTGGAAAACTGGACCCTTAGCCTGAATCCTAGAATAAGACCGAAGGGCAGAACCACAGCTCACCCACAGCCTATCTGTTAGGAAGTAAAAAAATAAAACTTTGCTGTTTGTTGTAAGCCACTGAGACTTGAGGGTTATTATCGCAACATAACATAGCAAAATCAAAATAATATGAAAGTTACGACCAGGAGTAGAATGATGTCAAACACAGGCAAACAAAACAAAAAGCAATCAACCAAGAAAACTTAAAATATAGGACATTGGCTCTCAGGGCCAGGCAGTTCTGGCAAGAAAATTGTCCGTAGAGGCTGGAAAGATGGTCTGTATGATGACCATTCCCAACCTTATCGCCAATGGTGTCTCCAAAGGCAGAGAATGTACCAAATGAGCTTATGAATTTATATGGAAAGTTTGGGAGTAAAATGCTATTAGTATGTACTGGTTGCTAATGTCTGGGTGTGATAAATTATTACAAGGAAATAAACTCAGGAAAGAACTGGCTGGCTTGCAAGCATGATTAGAAAATGGAACTGTTCATTATCTCCAACCAGTACAAAATCAAACCAAGAAGGACTCTGAGCAACAAGGACCAACTGAGATAGCTGTGTGACAAGAACCAAATCAAGACCAGGGGCATCATGCCTTCTGTGAAAGCTTCTGGTCCAGTGAAGGTAGCACACAGTTGGAAAGGATGGCTCAGCCAAGACTTTTTCATGACTTTCCTACAGGAGTTCATAAGCTCAAATTACTCCAAATAAAGTCAAGAGAAAATTGGGCAGTATTTTAGGGAAAGATGTACTACGAAAAGAACCACCAACCCCCAGTGGCCATGGGCTGTTCCAGACTTGAAACAATTCTAGGATCTCTAAGCTTCTATGAACAGAGAGCAAGATAAGGAAAAAAAGGTCCTGAGCCTCAAGGGAAGACATAATGTCTAATATCTTTTAAGAATGACCAAGAGAAATAGCAGAAATAGAAAGACCTCTGAGAGCCTCTCAATTGGAAAACGACAACCTGGGACAAGATTTGTAGAGAGCAGAGATGAGGACTCATCAAGAAATCCCCCTTTAAAAATTGGACAGCCACATGCAGAAGGATGAAACTGGACCATTTCCTTTAACCACACACAAAAATAGAGTCAATATGGATGAAAGACTTCAATGTGAGATAGGAATCCAAAAAGATCCTTAAGGAGAACACAGGCAGCAACCTCTCTGACCTCAGCCACAGCAAGTTCTTCCTAGAAACATTGTCAAAAGCAAAGGAAGCAAGGGCAAAAATGAACTATTGGGACTTCTTCGAGATAAAAAGCTTTTGCACAGCAAAGGAAACAGTCAACAAAACTAAAAGACAACCGACAGAATGGGAGAAGATATTTGCAAATGACATATCAGATAAAGGGCTAGTATCCAAAATCTGTAAAGAACTTATCCAACTCAACACCCAAAGAACAAATAATCCAGTCAAGAAATGGGCAGAAGACATGAACAGACATTTCTGCAAAGAAGACACCCAAATGGCCAACAGACACATGAAAAAGTGCTCAACATCACTCGGCATCAGGGAAATATAAATCAAAACCTCAATGAAATACCACCTCACACCTGTCAGAATGGCTAAAATTAGCAAGTCAGGAAACGACAGATGTTGGTGAGAATGTGGAGAAAGGGGAACCCTCCTACACTGTTGGTGGGAATGCAAGCTGGTACAGCCACTCTGGAAAACAGTATGGAGGTTCCTCATAAAGTTGAAAATAGAGCTACCCTATGACCTAGCAATCTCACTACTGGATATTTACCCCAAAGATACAAATGTAGTGATCCAAGGGGCACATGTACCCTAATCTTCATAGCAGCAATGTCCACAATAGCCAAGAGGAAGGAGCCTAGATATCCATCAACAGGTGAATGGATAAAGAAGATGTGGTATAGGGGCACCTGGGTGGCTCAGTGGGTTAAAGCCTCTGCCTTCGGCTCCGGTCATGATCTCAGGGTCCTGGGATCGAGCCCCGCATCGGGTCCTCTGCTCAGCAGGGAGCCTGCTTCCCCCTCTCTCTCTCTGCCTGCCTCTCTGCCTACTTGTGATCTCTTTCTCTCTGTCAAATAAATAAATAAAATCTTTTAAAAAAATAAAATAAAAAAAAGAAGATGTGGTATATATATATATATATATATATATATATATATATATATACAATGGAACATTAGGCAGCCATCAAAAAAATCGAAATTTTGCCATTTGCAATGACGTGGATGGAACTAGAGGGTATTATGCTGAGCGAAATAAGTCAATCAGAGAAAGAAGATTATCATATGATCTCACTGATATGAGGAATTTGAGAAACAAGACAGAGGACTGTCGGGAAAGGGAGGGAAAAATGAAACAAGACAAAACCAGAGAGAAAACAAAACATAAGAGACTCTTAATCTCAGGAAACAAACTGAGGGTTGATGGAATGGAGGGGGATGGGAGAGATGGGGTAGATGGGGGATGGACACTGGGGAGGGTATGTGCTATGGGGAGTGCTGTGAATTGTGTTAGACTGATGAATCACAGACCTGTACCCCCAAAACAAATAACACGTGTTAATTAAAAAAAAAAAAGAAAAGAAATCCCCCTTTTAGCCAGGATTTGAGGTCCTCACAGCATTTCCTTTTGTGGAATTTCAGAATGGCCATGCATTGGTGACTGCTGTGTACCTTCCATTCCTCCCCCTCTGTTTTCTACCGTTGCCTGTTTCTACTAGAAGGTACGCTCTTTTTTGTCCTGTTTTGGTTTCACGATCAAGAGGAACCCCATCCAAATAGGATAGGAGGGATATTATAAAATCTTGAATGGTCTTATCTCTCAGAACTGGCTAGGATGTTTTAGGGGTTTTTCTTGGGGGAAAACAGATGTTTTTATCTTGTGAATGAAAGAAGAAAAGAAAATATTTTTGACCGGGAGGCCAGACCGCAGTAGATTGTATTATTAGTTCCAGTTCTTTGCAGCCCTCCCTCCACAACCTTGACATTAGGCTTGGCCCTGTGACCTGCTGTGGTCTGTGAAGGTCAGTGGAAGCCATGTCTGTTCCTTTTGGGCAGAAGCATTAAGCATCAGCTCATGGTATGGCCGTTGCTCTTTTTCTTCTTTCACAGGATGGCAGATCCCAGATGTTCTACCTTTAGTTTAGATCCAGAAAGACAGACTTCCGGAGGAGGACTACAACCTATCAGCAGCCAGTAGGTAATGTGAGCTAAAAAAAGACTTGCGTCTCAAGGCCTCGATATTTCTGCATTGCTTTGCTGCCGCATAAGCTAACTGGTAAGATGTAACTAATATATTTGTATTCATGTGGTTAAAGCTGTTTCCATTAAAATCAAGAACGAGACAGGAATGCTTACTATCAGCCATTATTATTTAATACTGTCCGGAGAGTCTAATGAATGCAATAAACATAAAATGCACTCTGTAAATATTGAAAGAGGTGAAATTTTCTTGATCATACCATTTCATGCCTGTTGTCACCAAGAAACTCTTGGAAAACACAAGCAGAAATAATAAAAGAATTTGATCAACTAAGTCGCTACAAAATAAAGATATAAAATTATTAGCTTTTTCTATATGAGCCGCACGCATATGAAGATGGAAATGAGAAAAGTATTATACTCGTGATACTGACAAAAATGAGTTTGGAATGAATTATACAAGAGAGGAACAGGACCTGTATTTAAAAAATTGTACTAGAGGGCAAAAATATGATCTGAACAAGTAGAAGTCTTTACGAGGTTCTTGAAAAGGAATACTCTTTATTATAAAAAATTTTTGTTCTCCTGAAGATAATATATAAATTTAGTACAACCCCAGTAGAATCCCAATGGTATTTTTAATTGGATAAAATGCTCTTAAACAGATGAATAAAGAATGGCAGCATAAAAATACTATATTAAAATTACTTAAGAGCCACTATAATAAAAAAAGTACAGAGTGGCCTAGTACTGTACTAAAAAATCAGTAAAAATGATAGAGAGCTCAGAATTAGGTGTGTGTGTGTGTGTGTGTGTGTGTGCGCACGCATACACACATACTGGTGTGTATTTTATTCTGGAGAAATTTAACTAATCACCACAATTGGATATATTTCAAAAACAAAATAAATTTGAGGCCTCTCATGTACATCATTTACATTAATTTCAAAAATAAATTCCTGACGGATTAAGGAGATTAAGGAGGAGAAATTAAAAATGAATATTAGCCATTTTAGAATAAAATTAGAGTACTTTCAGTACACTCATGAATTGGAGAAATATTAGAGAAATCTTTTAAACTAAGATGGGATATGTGATATATATGACATGTATCCGTATATCAAATATATATCATGCATACACACATAAAATGTTAAGGTATTAAAGCTTTAAGGTGTTATTTATAGTGCAAGAGCTACAAAGTCAAAGTCACTAGACAAACAAGTTAGGGGAAATATTTTAAATTCAAATGATAGATAAAAAATTACTGTCTATGCTATATGAAAAGCTCTGTCACAATTTATAACATAAAGATAATCAACCCAATAGCAAAATGGGTTGGAGACCTGAATAAGCAATTGACAGAAGAGCAAGTATGATAAAATGTTCAACCTTCCCCTGGTAGGCAGAGAAATGGAAATTAAAACTGCCATGATAATACCCATCAGAGTAGCAAAAGTAAAAGTTTAATAATAGCACCTATTATTAGCAAAGATGGGAGCAGGGCAAGGGCACGCTCAGACATCACTGGCAGAAATGGGAAAAGGCAATTCATGATCTCTATTAAAAATTGTAAATGCATATACAATTCAACCCAGCAATCCCACCCCTGGGAATCTATATTATAGAAGTAAATGTTCTACATAAGTATGTGTGCCTGTGTGTGTGTGTGTGTGTGTGTGTATGGATGATAGATACATCGTGTAGATATGTATATACATGATGTGTGTGTGTATACATATATATATATACAAGGATGATTATTGCAGCCTTATTTCTAATAATAAAAAGCTGGTAGGTAATCAAAAGTTCATTAATAAAAGAATAGCTGCATGAGTGATGATAATCCTTACAGTAGACTATTATGCAAGAATTAAAACTTAATGATCTATATATACTACTTGACCGGGAGGAATTTCCATTATGTGAATTGTTAAGATACAGAGAATTATATATCACCTATCCTTTTAAAAATGCCTTCTTACACCCTGTGTGTACGTGTGTTTGCATGTACATGTATGTGAAATTATACTTATGTGCACATAACGCATAAAGAGTTGCAGGGCAGGATAGTTGTTGAAATGCTAATCATCATTCTCTCTGAAAGGTGGATTTCAGGTGACTTCTAGTTTCTCCTCAATGTAGTGTTTATTTTGTTTATTTTTTTTTAAGATTTTATTTATTTATTTGACAGAGAGAGACACAGCGAGAGAGGGAACACAAGCAGAGGGAGTGGGAGAGAGAGAAGCAGGCTTCCCGCTGAGCAGCGAGCCAGATGTGAGGCTCGATCCCAGGACCCTGAGATCATGACCTGAACCGAAGGCAGACGCTTAATGACTGAGCCACCCTGGCACCCGTCAATGTAGTGTTTAAATTTTTTTTTTTTTTGGCAATGACTATGTTCAATTTCTAGCAGGAGGAAAAAGCAATAGACTTTTCATCGTGGGGAGGAAGAATTTGGACAGATGCTTAGAGCTATCTGAGTTAGGGACGCTTCATATATTATGAATAAACAGTAAAAATCTGTAAAAATGTGAATGTCCAAAAGATTAGGATTTGGTTAAGTCAATTATCATCTGTCTGTGAAAATGCTGCAAAGTAACCATCTAAAATTACACTGACATGTAAAATACTCATGTTTTCTTGTTAATAGAAAGCAAAGCAATGCCATCTGGGAGGAAAATACATTGAATATAGGTATCTAGGCATACATAACAATATATATTTGTATGCACTGATGATATATAAGCATTTTGAAGGAGATACACCAAAACATATTAATAGGGTTTATCTCTTACTGCCAGGTTTTTATTTTTTCATCTCGGGTTTCTAAGTCTTCCTTTTTTATATCATGTGTAACTTATGTCAACAGAGAAAGGACTGAACTTTCCTTGTTTTCTTCCATTGCCCTTTCCCCAGTCTGGGCTGGTTATTCTTCAATACTGAGGAGGAGGAGGAGGAGGAGGAGGAGGAGGAGGAGGAGGAGGAGGAGGAGGGGGAGGAGGAGGAGGAGGAACTGGAGCTACCCACAGAATGGAACACTGTAGGGAGATCTTTCTGGCTCTCAGTCCTAGAATTTTGGGTTGTGCCGGAGTTTGGCTTTCATTAGAGGACATAGAAATGCATTCCTTCCTTTCATTTGTCCCTTGTTGATAAGCCTTAAAGTCAAACCCGAAAAGGTGATATTGATCTTATTAGCTCTAATCCTGGCTCCACACCATTAAGCTTCATATTTTCCTCACTTATTCCCTTCCTCTCTCCCGGGTCCATGTTCCATGTACTGTAATGAGCAGGTGTATTCATTCCTACAGGATCTGTTGTTGACCTTGAGGAGAAAGACAGACTGTCTCTTCGAAGTCATGGCTAGTTTTAACCAACTTGACTCGATTCACCCTCTCTGACTCTGACAGACTTCTGGCCATTTCAACAAATAAAACCCACCCTCAAAGGACAAAGGTTGTCACCTCCAAAGAAATCCCCGCAACTCTGCTGCAGGAACCAAAGGAGCTTATAAGTGAGGAGTTCCAGAAAGGGCCATGAGGGGGCATGAGGTCACCTCCCAGCTCAGTTCCTGGGACACAGCCTAAGCCTGAAAGCAACTTGCTGCTTATCCCTTTAGAACCCAGGTATTTAGCCAACCTTTTCCTCCCACCGGCTGCCAGCTCTGGCCTGCCTTTCTCACAGGACCAAAGAAGAAATACACTCATTTCTCAATGTATTCAATTGTTAGATTCCTATACACGCAGGGAAATTTTTAAAGGCTTGTATAAAAATCAACTTTCTCATAAAGAAAAAGCAAGGACTATCTTCTGGAAGTTAACATTTTTTTCCTGTTTCATGTTACTTGAGGGATAACTAGTGGATGGGAGAAAGTTAATTATGTACTAGTGACCAAAAAGTAATCATTAGATAATAGTTAGTTGAATTATATAGGCAATGGGGCTTTACAAACAGCGGCTACATTTCAAATGCCTCCTGTGGGAATTCTTGCGTGTGAAGGAGTTGTCACGTTCAGTGACATCCAGTTGGTACCTTTAGTGTTAGGAGGATTCTAGTGGAGTATTCTGAATCTGCCAATGTCCGTATTTTATTCACCTTTTGCAAGATGGGCTGATAACCCCCAACTTTATAGACTGATAAGATTTCACGGCTTTTTCTTACGGGGCCTCCCTCCGCTGTTAACCGATAATTAGTAGTAACTGTTTCACCTAAAAGATAAAACTAAGCTGGAAAACACAAGTTCGTGGGGCCTGAATAGCGCCGTCTGACGCGGCCTTAGAAGGAGAAGAGGAGGTAGCTAGTGCCGGGCCCGGCATCCCGATGAGACAAGCTTCACGCCAGTTGCACTTGGCCTTGTTCTGTGTTCCAGTGAAAGGGTCTTCCGAATATCTGGCAGTCATTTAAATACCATGTTATTCTGAAATTTGCATGTGCACATTTTAAAACAATGGTAATTTGATCTGGGGGTAGATGAAGACTTAATACCCACCACTGGCCACTTTTAAGCATGAGTAAGGCTAGGCCTATTTTTGCATAGCTGTGTTACGTGCTTCCAGTCAGAGAGAGGGTTCGTGGTGTAGGATCCACTCCGACCCAACCCTTGATCTGCATGTTAAGTCAAGTGGTTCAGACTCGGGCCTCCAGTGGGTTTGAGGTAATATCGCTCCTGAGGAGCATGGCTTCTCCACCTCTTTATACTTCAATAACATTTAAGAAAACACAGAGGATGGGTGCCTGGGTGGCTCAGTGGGTTAAAGCCTCTGCCTTCAGCTCAGGTCATGATCTCAGGGTCCTGGGATCAAGCCCCGCATCGGGCTCTCTGCTCAGTGTGAAGCCTGCTTCCCCCTCTCTCTCTGCCTGCCTCTCTGCTTACTTGTGATCTCTCTCTCTCTCTGTTAAATAAATAAATAAAATCTTTAAAAAAAAAAGAAAAGAAAACACAAAAGGGGGCAGCTCAGCCTCCTAAGGCGACCAGGCGTCCTGCGTGGAGGTCCCAGGCCCTGTGGATCAACAAGAGGTAGGCCTGGCCTAGGGCAGGATAAGTAGGTCATTGGAAGGGACAGGGTGGGGGGGAGGGGCCGGAATTAGATCTAAAGCAAAGAGGCCAAGCCAAAGAGAGGCAGAATCAGCCCCGGGAAGGGGGGGGGGGGGCGGGCAGCGAGTCTCCTCAAGGCAAAGAGATAAAGAAGGGTGAACTAATTTATAGGGGGAGCTGCAATCCTGGGGAAGCTGGGGCCCTTGGTTGTTATGTATGTATTATTTATATTAAATATAAATATGTATTTATATGTATAAATATATATTATATATATACAATTTAGTATATATAAAGCACACCACTTTAAATTTACACCAGGCATTTATTCTTCCACATGTCTAATCACATCTTTAGTCCAATGGTGTTCAAACTTCTGAACTGAGACCCACGGAGAGAATTTACGTCAGAACACATTACACCCACCTATTCATTCTTAACTGAAACCCAAATTTCATAAAACAATGCTTATTATTACACCTGACCCTCCAATACTTGCCCTGCCTTGTGTTCACTTCCCCTCCCTCTCCTGTCTTTCTAAAGATGCTGGTTCTGACCCACCAAATGGACCCCATGACTTACCAAAGGACTGAGATCACAGAACGCGGTTTTTAGCGCCAGTCAGGAGTTCCCCCCACTGTTGCCACTGTTCCCTGCGCGGAGGCCACACCGGCTTCCTCAAGCACACCCCTCTTCCCCCCCATCCCTTCTCCCCGGCTGGTAACCACCACTCCCTCAGCTTACTCTCCCATTCCACTTTTACCTTGTCCCTCAGCTTTGGGGAAAAGAAAAATGCATTTTCTCAGATATAGAAAACACGTCTTTTCCGAGGCCAAGATGATTTTAGGGATATGCCAGTGAACATATTCTTTTACTAGCTCTAGCCTTTTTTCTGACTGCCTTCTCTTAGAGCCAGTGGTTTCCTCTTTATAATCATTAAAGCTAATAGCTAAATTTTATTGAACTCATCGTATGTCAGGCACTATCATAAGAACTCTACATGTATGAACTTATTTAATCCCCATTACAAGCCTATGAAGCAGTTACTATTATTATCACCACTGGACAGATGAAAAAACTGAGGCACAGAGAGGTTAAGAACTTGTCTAAGGTCACACAGCCAGTAAGGGGAGGAACCAGGAGATCGAACTCATTACAAGAAAGTCCACTCTAAAAACAGCCTGAATTAGAGTCCACTTTCTAGCTGCACCGTCTTAGGCGAGTTATTTAACCCAGCTGGGCCTTAGTTTCCCCACTGAATCTAACATACCACCAATTTATGTACCACCAAGAAAGAATTAAAATAAATCGAGTCCTGACGTATATGCCTTCTCATCCATTACACAGTGTGTCCTGAAAACAGACTGTTAAATAGGAAAGAAAAAATTCACATCTTAAAATCAGTGAAATCTATTAACACTACCTACCCCACAGGGCTGACAAAGAAGAAATCAATCAAATGTATATTCTGCTTCCTGGCACATAGGCCGCCCTTCCTGAATGTGAGCTAGTCCCGTGTGCAGGTGATGGAGGCTGCTTGCTCCACGAAGGAACCGAGGCTCAGAGAGGCAGAACTAGTCTGTAGTCTGCCCAGGTAGGGCATCAGCGGCGCCGGGAGCTAGCAGAGGTCCTGGATGGTCCTGGACCTCTGGCTGTCTCTCTGGGCGGGGGAGGCCCGGCCTCTGTGCGGAAGCCAGACCACTGCACTTTTCACTTTGCTTTTCGGTGCTTTCCCCAAGAACTCGTGGGACCATTGGTTTCAGGGTCTCCCAGATGGACTTTGCCTTTCCTCTTTCAAGAGTGTGGAAGGTCACTGCAAAGTACTACATTCCCTCGTGGTCCCAGGAGGGTGTCTCCACTCTCTGCTCGGGTCCAATTAAGAAATGCACAAAATGCCCATTCCCCTTAACGACCTTACTTCCGCTTTTCACAGACACTAGGATGTGGCCAGAAATAGACCAAACCCTATAATCTTTCATAGAGCTAAGTTAAGTGGGTAGTGTTTCTCCATAATTCCTCTTCCAAGCACTTAACACTGACATATGTCCCTCCCCCCTTTTGCTCACAGAATAGATCTTTGAAAAAATGTCACTTGTCTGTGAGGAAGGGAAAAAAAAATCACTAAAATATGGCTTTCCACTCCCACCTCCATATGTAAGTTCTTGGAGCCCCTGTCAACCCTCTGTTGGATAGAAGCTTCTGTGATCAACACACACACACACACACACACACACACGTGCATCCTCAACACGGGCACATGCATGAAACCTTCACACGAACATTTTAGTCCCATGAGTTCCCTAACTTGCATTTTTAAAATTTTGCTCTATAGTCTCAGATTTGAGTTGATCATTTTACATTTGCTTCCTGTGCACCAGTCCTGGCAGTGGGTCCCTGGGGAAGCAGGACAGAAGGGACTAATTTGATCACAGCTAGCAGACAGAACCACAAGACCCCTGTTTACTTTGGGGGTCCTGGGCAGGCTGCCCCAGAAGGCACGCCGTCCTCTGAGAAGGCTGGCGCTGGCTGTGGCAAGCGCCGACGTCCACACCTGAGGACAACGCTTTCTTGCAGAAAGAGCATGAGGTCTTGGGGGATGCCTTAGCGCAGACATCCTCCTATTGGAACAAAGGTTAACGCTGACACTGTTAATTATAGCCTTTCCAGGTAATTATTTTCTCTTTTACCCGGTTGGGACTGCTTCTGTTCTCAGAGAAAAGCTTCCTGGGGTGAACTCCTCTTACTTGTCATCCCCCTTTGTCTTCAGGGAGAGGGCAAAGGTGAGACGGTGCGGCGCAGTCACGCATGAACCTTTTCCTGCCTTGTCATTGTGACAGCGTAACCGGGGCCCTTGGAGAGCTGAGAAGAGGGAAGAAGGAGAACGGGTAGATGGGAAGGTGGGTGTTGAGTGTCCCCTCTGTCTCCTTGGGGGGTCTGAAATTTCACACGTAGGCCCATGACCCTAGCTGAGAGTTTTCTCTATTCCTATTCCTTCTCAGTCTGCCCTATTAGCCCATGGTGTTGGCGCACTTGACTACCCTTTGTTGTGAACTGACGCTCATAGGTCCAAAGGGAGCCTGAGGAAGGGACACACTCTTTCCTTAGCTGTTTCCTTCAAACTGCAAGACGGGCCCTCACCAACCAGGTCATGTGGCTTTTAGGGTCTTGGCTTGAGTCCTAGGTTCTGTGCGGCTGGGGCTGGCTTGCTCCCCAACACCTGGAACCATTAGGCTTCTCCATCTCTTGGAGGAGAGGTCCAATGCCCTCTCCCCAGCCCAGAAAAATTTTTTTCAAGGAAAGAGAATATTTCATGGCTTTACAGATCCAGATCTTAAAATGTTCCCCTCCAAAGGCAGTTAAACCCAAAGGTCGACTTGTAGTCTCTACCCACAAAGGTGTCAGTTTAATAGAATGTTTTCCAGCTTCAAAATTCCGAAGATCCAATCAACCCTTGGAACCTCATTTCGTACCTATTTTGCAGTAACTGAATACCAGTTTGTTAAAACTTGTATTTTTTAACTTGTATATTATGTGTCTATCTTCTCATTACTTAATTTTTTTCTACTCTGTGATTTCCATAGACTGTCTAAAGTTTCATTGTGTGGTAGGTCAGCCAGAATAGGCTGGGCTAAGCTGCAGTCATAAACACTCCCCCAAATCTCAGTGACTTCAAACCATAATTTTTTATTTCTTGCCCACTCAACGTGTCTATCGTGGGCCAGCTAGCAGCCCTGGTCCTTTTTGTGCTCAGACCAGGATTCAGGCAAAAGGAAAAATGACCATAGAAAATTACCCACTTAAAGTTTCTGCTTGGAAGTGACATGATATTTCCTTTTACATTTCCTCAGTGCTTTAACCAGCACTAACTAGCTAGTTAGTGGCCCCACTAACATAAAGTGGGCAAAGAGATGTAATTCTGCTGAATCTATGCAATGCTTTGGGTGCCCAAGGAGCAAGTGTGGCTTCAGGGGCTATTTTCTAATCTTTTCTGGATGATCCCACGTGGAAACTTGCTCAGACATCCAGGTATGTATTACCTCCAGTGACGGGGCAAGACGTCATCCATCTACAATGTAATCATACTCTCCCTGCCCAGTGACATTAAACCTAACGTTATCGCTAATGGGCTACTGGGCTAACCTCCAGCATTAACTCGGGGAGCTGGCTGTTATCCAAGGTAAATCAAGATACCCAGGGAGGTAATAACACAAAACTTCATGGCAAAATCAAATGCAAGGACAGCTGGTGCCCAGAATCGGGTTTGCACCTGGCGTCTGTGTAACTATTGGCGGGACACACTCAGCCGGGGACCGTTCTAGCTCAGTTATCTCGTCGTAACTGCAAGATGAGAGACAACGTGGCACTACGTTCCCTGTTTTGTGGAAAGTGCAGGTCACATTCAAACTGCTGCTGTCCTCGTTGAAATATCCGTCCCACTGTTCTATGCATGTTAGGGTACCTTCAGTGGCTTTTGTTATATTTTTGTGTCACTTGAGGCCACTTTACCCAAATGACATTCCATGGGTACTTGTGTGTGTAAGCAGGAAGAGGTGGGGGAAAGAAAGAAGGTTTTCAAGTACATTTCAGAAATACCCGATATAACAAAGACGAATGGGCTTCTTTACTATAAGACTTTGGGGTGCCTTTAGCATGCTAATGTGACTGTAAATTTTCAAGAGGTACCTAATGGTTTTTTTTAAGGTTTTTTAAAATTTTTTATTTTGAAATATTTCATTTATTTGTTTGAGAGAGAGAGAATGAGAGAGAGGGAGAGAGAGAAGCAGACTCCCTGCAGAGCTGGGAGCCCAAAGAGGGACTGGATCCTGGGACTCCAGGATCATGACCTGAGCCGAAGGCAGACACTTAACTGACCGAACCAACCAGGTGCCCCAAGGTACTTGATGTTTATCAACATAAATGACCACCAGACATTATTAAAAAATAAAAACAGAAAATATCATTGTCATAAAAGGAAACGTTCTGCCTCTTTTCTGACCTACATGCTCTATGCAAACTTCTTACGAAGGGTATCGAACTTCTCTCCTTTAACGCGGTAGTCACCTCACGGTCCTTCCCCGGCAAACCCATCAGTCCAGGGTGTAAAAGCCCCAGGCACCTGGAATGGGTGATGGCATCAGACTGGGCTGGGGTTTTCTTAAAAGAAATCTTAAGTGTTGGAAAGAAAGGGAGAGAAGAGAAAAGGGGATGATCCTATAAGGGTAGAGGGTGCCCAGAATAGTTTGGGGGGGGGACTGAATATAAGAAATGGGGAAAGAAGAGTCTTAGGGAAACCTTGAGGTGCATGATCTTAGAAGGAGAAGGGAGGAAAAGAAATATTTAAGAAATGATGTTGTGAATTATGAACTGGATCTCTTTTAGCGTTCTTTGAGAAAGGCAAGGAAGGGAAAGGTAGTGATCACGCCTGGTTATTGGACTGTGTTTCTTCGAATGTTCACCATGTTGAGACCGGCTCCCTGAGCCCCAGGAATTTTCCCAGGTTATAACACAAGATCTCCACACCAGTCTTCCACAAATTATCTTTGACGAATTGCTGAGTAACAATGCTTCTCAATCCTACACAACCAGGACTAGCGATAGGGATTTAAACAAAATATTTCTTGCTTTGGGCCCAAAGGCCTTTTAAGATTCCTAGAACAAGGATTAAAAATAATGCCGTATTTTTTAATTGTAAAGAATGAAACAAAACTAAGAATGAATTTTTGAGCTAAGACAAGCTTACATCTTACAAATTAATCTCATAAAAGAAAATATCAGAGCAATACTTTCCCACCTAATTTTAATTGTTGCTTTGATTAAAACACAAATCTGTCAGCTCATAGAAAGACTTTAATAACTCCACTTGGAATTGACATTAAGTCTAGGCCATCTGTTCGGCTAACTGTGGATATTAGTTGTGTTAACACATCATTACTATCTCATCAGACTGTTAGGATTCAATGCATTAATGTATGTGAAACACTTAGAACAGAGCCTATCATGTAGTTAGGGCTCCATACATTTAGTTGTCATTTTTATTACCAAAAGTCATCACTTTAAAACATTTTTTCTTGCATTTTTCGCAACATCTCTGACGTCGGGAACGGGTGCCTCAAGGGATCGGTAGCATGTCTTTCTTCCTTACTGGGACCGAAGAGTGTTTCTGAGAACTGATGGTGCCTCTGATTGAATAAAATATGTGATTATTATTTCCCTTTCTCCATTGTTTTGGGATACTTGGCTGTGTTTTTCTCTTCCACGGGGATGGCCTTTCTTTTCACACCCTGAGAAGCAAACCATACCTCATGTATTGTAAGAAAACAAAGTACCGCCAGCTCCCCTCCCCCTCCCCGCCCCCACAAGATTTGTCGGGTGACAGATATTTGTGGATAAGCAAATTTCAGGTGATATATTGCCCATTTATCATACTTGGGGAAATATTTGATAAAGGATTTGAAAGAAACAACAGGTTAATCAGAAGAGAAACTTCAAGGCATGACTGATACAGAAAAGAAGATTTCGAGTAATGAGCCTTGTAAAATACCTAGACGCTTTCTTAACCAACACCCACGTCATCAGTTTGCTGGGTTCACTCATAAGCTTCATTTCCTTGAGTATCTGTAGTAGGAACTTTGGGGACACGACTCTGTATCAATTAGGAGTCTTTGGTTACAAGCAGCAGAAACCAACTCTTGCCGACCTAAACAAAGGGAGATTTGGGGAAGGACGTGGAAGAGCGGAAAGAACAGACTCAGAGAAGCAAATTCAAAATAGCGAGAGAACCAAGCTTGGCCCCAGACCAATCGTGTAGATGTTACGGTGTCAGGAACACCTGGCTTTCTTTCCCGGGAGCTACCGCTGAACAAATTTAGTCTACTGATCTACTCTTTTTCCACCTGTTTCTCATCCTGGCCAAAACCAAATGTCTGGGGAAGGAGCCGATGAATGGCACGGGTCATGTCCTCGTTCCTTAGTTGAGAGAGAGCAGGACACCTTGAGGGCAGTCTTACCAAGCTGTCTCCAATGGGAAGGAGGGACTCTTCAAGGCATCGGGGACTATTCTCAGGGGAATATGCAATAGATGCTGGCCTGCCAAAACCCACTAATACCCACTATCAGTTTTTTTAAGATGTATTTTTTATTTGTGAGAGAGAGAGAGAGAGAGGGAGGTGGGGCAAAGGCAGAGGGAGAGGGAGAAGGAATTCTCAAGTAGACTCCCCGCTGACCACAGAGCCCGACATGGGGCTCAATCCCAGGACCCTGAAAGCATGAGCTGAGCCGAAGGCAAGAGCTGGCAGTTTCACGGATTGAGCCACCAAGGTGCCCCATCCACGACCAGTCTGAATGACAACAACCAGCAGCTGGTCACTCTAGCCTGCTAAATTCCACGATCAGTGCGAAAATCCATTGCAAACTGGAAAGAACCGTAAGCGTGCCTTACGGTCCTTGTATTCCAGAGGACACAGGAGCCCCATAAGTAAAGGACAGGAGGGCAGCATGGTCTGCAAGTCCATGCAGCCCAGCCTACCGTCGACGCTCACAGCCCACACAGCACCAAGCGGGTGAAATTGCAGGCCACGGGGAGAAGCACTCCCCAAGGGCACCCCCAGATCCCTCCTTGTCGTCCACACACTCACCCACCCAGCTCCGAGCGCTGCGGGAACATACAGGTCAGCCTCGTTAGTTCATGTCCAAACCGCTCAAATTTGTCTTAATGCACAAGATTAATTACAGCTGGTGGCTCGACTGCTACATCAGGCGAGTCATTGCGTGCACGCCCACAGTGTTCCCAGAGCTGCCCGAGTCAGCGCGCTCAGCAACGCGGGTGAACGCTGGCCGGCCCTGCTTCTCTCCCCGGCTGCTCTTCGGTGTAGTCGGCTCCCAGCGGCCGGCCGGCAGCTTCTTCCTTCCTGACTTGCCTTCATCTCTGCTTCTGCTTCTGCAGTCCTACTGATTACACAAACAAATGCCTACTCAGGGGGCACACGTTCCTGCCGCGGAGGAAAACAAAGCAAAGGAGAACTGCCGGGCCTGACACCTGCTTTCTTGGCAGGAGCGAGTCCTTCATTATGGCAAAGGCAGCTGCAGGGAGGAGCCGTCCCTCGGGCTTGGCAGGACGAGAGGGGCAACAAAGGCTTCATGGGGGCCTAGTGCGCCAACCGCCCTGCGGTGGAGTCCTTCCTGTTTCCATCTGGCACTTTCTCAAGGTCTGCTTTATTACGAGAGCGTGTCCTGAGAGCTACCTTTGCCGCCTGGGCTTAAATACAATATTTACCAATAATTTAGAAGTTGCCAAGTCAATATTTCTGTGTCAAATGGGGAAAGGTTTCTCTTTCTACCGAGAGAAACGGTAGATACTTCTCTTCTCATCCAACACAGCCTTTCAGCGAAGGCTCAGACAGCATTATTTTGATTTATGTTTCTGCTTCTTTATGCATTAAATGCATATTACATGCGCGGGTCTGTGAAAGGCTGGTGGTGCCCAGAGGCAGCTGTGATAATTCCCAGAAGCGTTTCCACCAGCTTACTGTGAATCGTGTGTCCCAACTCGCACTCTGCAACCCGACTTGCTCCCTGTCTTCCGGCTCCTGCGCTCTGGCTTTTCCCTCCGTGACCTTGCCTCGCTCCTCAGATCCCACACCTGGTGCCACTTTTTTAATTACAGCCTTCTATTGCATTGGGTTTTTTTCTGCTACCTTTTTCGATGAGAGTTAGATTTTCCTTCTGGCCTCATTTCCATCATCCATCAGCTCAACCTTTGGCACCTTCAACATCACCTCTTTGACCTGAGAATGCCTCTAAACCGTATCTGCCTCAACTCTGGGAGCGAACCCAGACATTTAATGAAAAACAAAAACAAAAACAGAGTGAGGAATGTCTGGTCTCGTTGAGGAAATAGGGTTTACATATGTTGGGCAGCAAGATTTTAGCGCACACAATAAATATTCAGAGATGGAGGACACTTAAAGCCCAACTTTGGAAATAATTACGTAGGCTAGGGGTGATAAATAAGATTTATCTCTTGTGTAAGTTCCAGTCAATTGGTAGCACCCACTGTGGAAAAGAATTCTACAGCTTCATCTAGGTTGGGCAGAACAAAGCATCTTGATTAGTGAGGTTGGCCTTGAACAAGGCAACGCACATTTGCTCTCCCTGCTGTGACAAATGACTCACCATTTAAAAATTTTCAAGTAGAAGAGTTGTTTTTTTTTTTTAAATGAAATCAGTGTTTTAAGGAGATTAATTTGGCTCTGTACAGAACAGATTAGAGGAAGATAGATTGTTTTCAGAGAAACAAGTTAAAAGGCTCTTATAGTTTGGCCAAGAATTGACAAAATGGCAAAACATAGCTCCCCAAAGGGGGCAAAACAAATGCTATAAACTGGTGGACCACCGTCCTCTGGGAGGGAGGGGGGCTGAGCCAGGGTCACAGGGAACTGGCTGGGTGAGGGCAGAAGGTCACAGCGGCAGAATCAGCGATTCCTTATCCCCTCCTGGGGAGGACCAACAGGTCGGAATAGGCCTACAGATGTCTGTTGGAACCGAGGCATCTGTATGGAGGGCAATGGAAAACTAGGTCCCGTGCCATTTGCCAATGGAGAGTGTCCGGCCACAACCTTTCCTGACCAGCAGTCAGCAGGTGAGAGATTATCGGGTTGGACCTCTGGGTGGGGCTGATGAGAAGAAAACCAAGGACTGGTCAGAGTCTGTATTTGGATGGCAAGAGGAAACAGAAAGAAATGGATAAAAAATAGTTTAAGGTGTATAATAGAATTGATTAAAATATAAAACGAATGGCATTTTGTGAGTGGCCATGAAAGGAATGCAAAAAGTAAAAGTGACTCCCTAGTTTCAGATCTGAGAGAATGGAGGGGTCCTCAAGGGCTCCAGAAAGGAAGCTGCGTTGGAGTATAACAGAGTCTGCTCAGTCGGCCCCAGTATCTGTCTTCTCTTCTCCTACAGAGCTAGAGCCGCCCATTTTCTGCTGGGTGTGGTACAGCTAATGGAGAAACTACATTTCCCAGCCTCCTTTGCTGCTGGATGCTGCCTAGATGGCATCTGAGTTGATGAGATGAGCCATCTGAACCAAATGGGCCAGTAACAAACCAAATGAAACAGTAACGTGATAGAAGGATTTGGGTCCCGGATGCTGCCACATGAGCCCAGGACTGCGAACACGTGGGCTGTTACGGAGGAGTGGGGCCGGGGGAGATCTTTTCTAATTCACTATGACTTGGGGGTCTTTGTTAGGACATCTGCACCAATAAACTGACTTCTAATAGGAATGACTTCCATAAGGAATGTATTTAAAAGCATATGCCAGGTAATCAGGCGTTTTGCAATGAGATGATCGAGCTGCTTGGTGTCACCTTCCCAAAGATCAGAAAAATAGAGGAGATGCCAGAAAACTAGAGACAACCAAAGGTAGGGTGCAATTTTTTTTAAAAGAGGAAGCAGGTGGGTTTTGCCATGAGAGCCTGCTCCAGGCCAGGTTCTAGAACAGCGGGATTCGTGTGCATTTGGAGCAGGAGAAGATGAACTACAGGAACCAACAAAAGCTCAGGAAGGACAAATTACCAATTCCTGTCGACGCTTTATAGGAATCACCTCACTTGACCCTCATGATAATCTTATCAACTATTTACTACTACTGTTCCCACTTTACAGTGAGGAAACAGAAGCCCAGAGGGTCTGGATTACTTGCCCAAGGTCACTGGCTATGAGTAGTGAAGCCAAGAGCCAAATCCAGGCTGTCTGATGCTAGAACCTGAGCTCTGAGGACACTGGAGGGTCCCCACGGTGGGCACAGACGTCTCCCTCTTGGAGCACAGAGCCCAGAAGAGACTCCCGGTCATCTGAGCACAGCCAGATATTGTCGGGGAAATTACAAGGGGCTGTGGACACACAGCAGGGCCAAGGGACGTCTGCTAAGAAGAAGTGATGTGCATGGCACATTTTCCCAAAAAGAGCTGAGGGAGCCAGAAGCAGAGCATTCTTCAGACAGAAGGTACAGCAGACACCTGCGTGATGGAGGGGAGAGCCTGGCTGATTGTATCAACGTGAATGTTCTAGCAAGACTGCAGAGTAGAGGGTCATCTGAGAAGGAAGGCTGGCAAGGCAGATGAGCCACAGTACAAAGGGCCTTGTCTGCGCATACAGGAACTTTGGACTTTTGCAAGAAAGCAGTGACAGCCATTGAAGGATTTTTTTTTTTTAGGAGAGGGAAAGAGGTGGGGGAGGGGCAAGAGAGAGAGAATCTGAAGCAGGCTCCACGCCCAGTGCAGAGCCCAACGTGGAACTTGATCTCACAACCCAGGGATCATGACCTGAGCTGAAATCAAGAGTCGGGACACTCAACTGACTGAGCCACCCAGGTGCCCTGAGCCACTGAAGGATTTTAAGCCGGACAAGATATGCTCAGATCTATGGGTTAGAGAGAGCATTCCATTTGCTGTGTTGCAAATGGACGCAGCAGCCCCCCTCCTCCTTCCTAACAGAACTCTCAGCCTGTTCTGAGCGGTCACGCATATTAGGAGGCTCCCCTGGGGATTCTGGAAAGCTTTCCTCCCGCTGAACTGAAGCACGGAAGAGATAGGCTTTTCTATCTCAGGACAGTTTGGGGACTAGCTATGACACCAGCAAGGGATCCAGTTACCAGCCTACTAGGCAGAGGGTGAAGCTACCACATGGGGGAGTTTGAGGCTAAGAGATGCGGAGGGAAGTGGCACCAATTTAATTTGCCAGGTTGGGGCTCCCTTTGTCCTTGCTGCTGTGGGGAGACCTGGAGCGAAGGCTTGCGGCCGCCACAGAAAACTCACTACTGTCTGTTCGCTGGAGATGTCCCTCTGGCCTTTCCAGATCCACTTGCCATCTTTTTCCTCCGGGTGGCAGGACACAAGGAGCTCATGTCCAGGGACTACATCAGCAGGCTCACGCTTCCGGCAGCTGTCCATTGAGTTGGGACAATGGGAGCGCCAGCAAGAGATCAGAGGCAGGAGGGCAGCAAGGCAAGGGCACTGCTTCCTTTAGCTCCTCTGCTTGGAGGCCCTGCCGCGGGCGGCCTCCCTGGCGGCAGCTTCCAGCTCCGAGAAGGCACACTTCCCTCCACAAGTCCCCTCATTCTCTGAGATCTAGTAATGGCTCCCTTCTTCCTCCTTCAAGCCCAAGAGGAGGACTAGTGCCTCCCTCGCCCTGAGCAACTTTACATTCCCCCTTGCGGTTTCTCTATACCCTTTGGAAATAATTCCTTTATGGAGCTCTGTTCAGAGTACCCCGGGATAAGCGTGTCATCGCTTTCCTGCCAGGTTCCTGACTGTGTACCTTCCACACTGTGTTCATCGAAGGCCTCTGAGAAACAGAGGCCCTGGCAGAACTCTCATGTGTGAGGAGCATGATGAAAATCTGACTCCGAGCGAAGAAGGGGGAAGAAGTTTGGAAGGAAGCGTGCTAGACTGCCAAACAACCTGAAGAAGGGTTGGCATGGCTGCCTGGGAGTTCTCAAGCCAAAGTCAGCCCTCAGGGGAGTCCCCTGTCTCCCAGGAAGGGGCCTGCCTCAGTATTCCCACTGTGCTTCGTCACTGGCGGGGAGGAGGCCATGGGAACAGTGGTCTCTGCGTAAATGCCCCATGGATTTGAGAGCAAAGCTGCCTTCCGGTGGTTGGAGGTCTATGAGGCACCTTCCGGCGGCCATGACACTCAGGAACATTGTCAGCACCCCCTTAAGGCTGGTGTGTGCCTCCCGCTGTCCATGACCCAAACTCTATTCTGACCTTGCTGTATCTATTTCCCTCTCAAAAAGGGTGGGGTAAAGTCCAAAATGTGCTTTCTTAGCCAAACAGCGATACCAGAGTACCCCACCAGGAAAAGGTTGGCTGGCTGGCTCCCAAATGGCCTTAGAGGGTGCCATTCGTTACCCTAGAAACTCGTGCTCCTCAGGCGACAGGTAAGGAGTGTGGTAAGTGCGAAACTGGATTTGGTCAGCACCCCCCGCCGTGAATCTTCCAGGCGAGCTCACGCTGATCCTGCTCAAGGTTCATGACAAACCCCCTTTCAGAAGGACCAAGACTACCTGAAGTCTCTAGGGTCAATGTATCACTTCCCTGCAAGAGCTGGACAATCATCGGGAGATTGCTTGTTGAATGGGACGCCGGTTCAGGGGGCACTGGATAAACCAAAGGTTTCCAGCAGCTGGACAAGCTAGCCTGGTGCGCCATTCACCTCCCCCAGGGATGGTCTTACGGAGAGGATGCGAACACTCAAAACACAAGGGTCAGATACGTCTACCATGAGAAACGGTATCGCCTACGCAAATCGTTGGCTAAGGCTCCTTCTCCATGGGATAGGGTTTGAACACCACTAAAAGTGATCGCTGTATCTCTTGTCTCTGTCTCTATGCCCGACGATCACAATTGTCACTTCCCTTTGTGCCAGCCTGCCTCCAGGTCCCAGCCATCCCAACAGGCTTGGAAAACATTTCATCTTTTTCCGTTGACTTTTTACAACTAATTCAAAATATGTTGGTGTTAAAGTTCAGCACTCAGAAAACAGTCCCATTTCTCTTCCATTTCCAAATTTTGGGAGGCCCACAGTCAAATACTATTAACAGAGCTCCTTTCTCCTGTTAGGGCCCTGAACTAGGAAAAGGAGCCTCAGGTATATTCCTTGGTCCATTTGGTTTTCATCTCTGGCAGAAGGCACCCTCCAACTATGTTTCCTTGCCCTGCTAATGGAGTCCCAGGGGTTCCTTTTTTCCGGGAATGTGGCTGGGAAGAACCATCAGGAAACCCTACCTATAACCGTCCCTCAGAACAGCGTACTGCCTAAAATATAACCCATGAGAAATTATACTAGTTACCAAGCATGCTTAGATACAGCCTTAAGAAAAACATGTGCCAGGGGCACCTGGGTGGCTCAGTGGGTTAAGCCTCTGCCTTTGGCTCAGGTCATGATCTCATGGTCCTGGGATCGAGCCCCGCATCGGGCTCTCTGCTCAGCAACGAGCCTGCTTCCCCCTCTCTCTCTGCCTGCCTCTCTGCCTACTTGTGATCTCTCTCTCTCTCTCTGTCAAATAAATAAAATAAAATATTTAGGAAAAAAAAAAAAGAAAAGGAAAACATGTGCTGGCAACAGGCCTCTGGGGGAGAGGACGATACGCGTCCTTGAAGCCGAGCAGCTGGGGACGCCCCGGCCGGCACAAGGCGGACCGCCGCCTGCTTCATTTTTCCGTTATCTCCCCTTCCCCTGCGGTTGGTCAGACAACCCTCTTGTTTGGATTTGCTCACTATAGGTCATGCACTACGTGACCAGACATATTTTGCCTTTCTTCTTACTTATCTACAAGACTCGTGGTCAATGTGTGACCTACTCCGGCTTCTTGGTTGGTTGTTACCTACTTTCTAATAAGTATGAGACTGAGGGGTTGTTCGGGGCGACAGTCTTCTCTGCTGTCGTCCCCTGCTCCCTTTCTCTTGCAGCTGACTCATCGGAGCCTCATTCCTCTCCCAGGTGCTGTCAGGAGGCGGCACCCCCCCTCTCTGAGTCCCACCCGTGTGAACCGGTAACGCAGTTGGCCCATCCAGCAATATAGCCAGGCAATTTCTGCAGCCAAACTTCGGCCTTCTAGGAGCCTGCCCACCGCCACTGGCAAGGAGAAATCCCTTCTCCCAGTTTGGAAGATGGTCCCAGCCATGACGTCACTCTCTCTGAGACGGAGGCAGGTAGCAGAAACCCACTTTTTGCTTTTCCTCTGATCAGACAGGCCTTCAGCCTTAGCCCACGTCACTCTCAATCTATTTCACTAGACTGGTTAATAACGTGCATCTCATTTTCCCATTCCACTTCGTGAGAAGGCAGCAAAATGAGCCTTGTGCCCCATGTCCCAACATCATCTTCGTCTGTCTTTCCCCGGCCCTCTTTCTCTGCTCCTCAGAGAAGAGGAGTCTGGACTCAGACCCAGAAGACAAAGCCACAAGAGTCTTTCGTTTTCTGTCAAACGTGGGTAGGGCAGGGATAAAGTTCTAAGAGTCAGGAAACCCAATTTTTAGGCTGGTTTTGTTGTGAACTAACTCAGCAGCCTTGAACAAAACACTTCATCCTTCTGGAATGCACTTGCCTCCTCCCGTTTAAATGGTAATGGTGATGTGTGGCCAACTCACCTCCAAGAACTCTTGAGAGAGAAAATAGGATAGTGGCTGTAAGAGTGCGGTGGGAGATGGGAAAGATATAAAGAACTCTGTGGAGGCAAAGGACAGCACTTGATGTAGGTGACTTTTTTTTTTTTCAAAGTCTGCAACTTTTAATGTGCTGAGTTTAACCCGAGAGGTGGTCTTTAGCAAACCTGAGCAAACTGTTCAAAACAGATAGTCCCACTAACCCCCTGGGCCTCCCCCAACTTCACATAGTACGCCAATATTTTAAGGGTTTTGTGACCTCGTTAGTTTGGGTCATCCAAGCCCCTACAATCTTCTGAGAAGTGTGGGACTGGATAGAGAAACGCTTTGAATCCTAACACAAGGGGGTGAGAAACATATTAGTTAGGACTCTTACGATTTCCAGGGATAGAAACCCATCCCTGAATGCCCTGGTCAAGTGATAGGAGTTTATTGGTGGTACATAGATTCTCATAACCGTGGAAAGGTTAGAAGTGCAGCCTGACCTTGGGGACAACTGACTTGGAGACCGATCGATTAAGGATGAAGTGTTTTGTTCAAGGCTGCTGAGTTAGTCCACAATAAAACCAGCCTAAAAATTGGGTTTCCTGACTCTTAGAACTTTATCCCTGCCCTTCCCACATTTGACGGAAAACAGAAGAGTCTTACGGCTCTGTCTTCTGAGCTCTGCTGGTAAGCTTTCTCTCCATCTCTCATCTGCCACTCTACACTCTCTTAAAAGGATTTCTCTGAGGAGATGTACAACATGGTCACTTGGAGGTGCCAGGCCTCGTGCCTCACACCTTTACCTCCAAGGTGGAGCCAATGGTTTCTCTTAGTTCCAGCTGGAGAAGTTCTGGGGAACGACTCTGATGGGCCTGGTTTGGCTCAGACGGCTACTCCTGGACCAATCGACCAAGACCAGAAGGACAAGTGATCACGACTGGCTAAACTGAGGTAGGTCCCACCTTGAACCAGTGGCTGGAAGTCTACCTAATGGCACCTAAGGGTAGGACTCAGCGTCGGTGGTCTAGACATGACCACGGTAGGACAACTCTGTGATTTAGGGTCATTCCCTAAGGTGGCATCATTGGAAGTTGTGTGGCCCATCTGACTGCAGGGCACGAAGGGGAGCTGATGTAAATGCCTCCATGTTTGATCTTTTTACCTAAAGGAGAGTCATACTTGTCCAAGAAACACAGAGACGTGCTGATTCCGCTTGGCCAGGCCATACTCAGAAGGGGTAAAAACTCTCGGGACCCTGTCTGGTTCTGTTTGATCAGTGTAGGCTCAATGGCTGAATACTCATGTGAGGGGAGCAGAGAGAGAGGGGGGACAAAAATCTGCTCAGATATTTGTCAGTATTTCTCTAGGATTTTGGCTTCATGGTGATAGAGATATTATCACCTTTTCTCCTCCTGCTCTGAGCATCTTACAGGATAGTTCAAAGCACCAGCTTTGTATTAATTCATTTCCATGACAACAAATTACTACTCTTTTCTTCTTTCCCTTCCTTTATCACTTATACTTGATAAAGCAGGGGCATCAAATGTCAATATATTATCACACCAAGAATAAGAACTTATGTGAAGTGGAAAATGTACTTCATTAGTGATTATCAAGTACTAGAAAAAAAGAAATATATACATGAAGAAGTTGCTCTTTTCCCCCTAAGGAATACAAATTACATTTAATTCTTCCAAAAAAGCAGCAAAGCCAATGTAATTCATTAAAAGCGCAATTAATTATAGGTCAAGTCCTTTGATAATTAGTTTT
Source organism: Nasua narica (assembly GCA_028533885.1). Classification (NCBI taxonomy): domain Eukaryota; kingdom Metazoa; phylum Chordata; class Mammalia; order Carnivora; family Procyonidae; genus Nasua; species Nasua narica. The sequence goes on along the minus strand of CM052807.1, from coordinate 96,889,608 downwards.
CTTTAACCAGTGAGTATCTTTTATCAAGACTTGGTGTTTCGCATACAGAGACTGCACAGAGAATTTCACAGAAGACCTCAGTCAACCCAGAGTTAGATGGAAAATTTCCATTTTATTCAAAGGCAAAAGAAATACGACTTTTTTATAGGGAGAACTCCTAGAAACACCACCAGAGTCTGTATGACTAATCTCAGCAAAAAGAGTTACACCTAATGATGCATCAATCACAGGGGGAAAAAGAGAGAAAGAGGAGAGGGGGCTTTGTTTTTGACATAATCACTTTTTTTTTTTTTTTTGCTTTCCGGTGGGCCACTGTGGGCCTACATTCATGCAATTGCTCAGAGATACAAAGTGCTATGGTGGAAACAAATCTTTTCACTGGGTTCCGGGTTTGTGTAAAACACTCGATCACTGAAAGAATAAGATTATGAGTAAGATCGACCTCATCCCCAAACAATAAAAAACAACTGAGTGGTGAACTTTGTAATGCTCAAGAGTAGGCACTTGGGAAGGATAGCGGGTTGAATGGCGGCCACCCCATAAGATATGTCCACATCCTAATTCCTGAAACCTATGAAAGTGACCTTATCTAAGAAAGGTTTTTGCAGATGTGATTAATTTAAGGATCTTGAGACAAGACCATCCTGGATTGTGCAGGGGAGCACTAAGTCCCACAGCAGGGGACTTTTTAGGAGATACAGAGGAAACACACAGACCAGGAGGTGGCAAAGTGTCCACGGGGGCAAAGGTCGGAGGGATGTGGCCGCGTGTCAAAGAAAGCTGACAGCCACCCGAGGCTGGAAGAAACAAAGAACACATTTTCCCCTAGAAACTGTGGAGAGACTGTGGCCCTGCCAACATCCTGATTTGAGACTCCTGGCCTCCGGCACTGGGACAGAATAAATTTCTGTAGTTTTAGGCTACCTCGCTTGCGGTAACCCACCCAGACAAGGAAGCCAGGAGACATAGAGAAGAATTCGACGGTTCAGAAGAGCACGCCCACTGAAAGTGGGCTCCAAAACGGCTAGCATCTCAACTCCACACAGCCCGCAGAGCCAGGCTGCACGTCGAGGTCAGACATCAGCGTGGCGCCCTTCCCACTGGAGGGGACACCCCGAGGAGGAAGCGTTTCTCCAGCGCCGACCACGGGTGCGACCCTGTCCCAGTACGAGGCCGCGACGTTACCCGGGAGATTACACGACTCCCTCATCTGGATTCACCAGCCCACATCTGCCAACATTTCAGAGAAAGGCTGCTCCACTGGCTGGAGCCTCAAAGCGAAGAAGATAGACATGCGGTGAGAATACGGTGGGACTGAGGACCGAACCGCAGAGTTTCAGCGATCATTTATCCTACGAGCACAGCCAAGCCTGTCCAGATGGACGGAGAATCTTATCTAAGCTTAATGACCTTAGAGAGTAGTTACAGTCATCTTCATCATAGAAGCAAGAAAACTGAGACTCGGAGTAATGCGCTACCTGGCCCGGTGACGCGGAGCTAGCGAAAGGGAGAACCACTACTAACATCTTGAACGCTGGGAGCATCCGTAAAACCTTTCTAGTGGAGGTGACGTGTAAAAATAGGTTTCAGGAATATTTGACTATTGATTAATGCATTAATCTATGAAATGTGGAGCAACCTGCAAGTAGGGAAAATGGGACCATGTAGGAGGTTGGGAAGCAGGGAGAATTCACGAAAGAACTAGGTACACTTCCCCAGGCCAGCTGTCACGCAGAAAACTAAAAGGCTGGGCCAAGAGAGGGTGAGGCATTGACGCGGGCCAGGTTCACATACAAAACAGGGAGAGGAGAATAAAAATTGAGAACCCACTCAGGAAATTGCTGGAGAGTTCCGGAGTCAGACGGACCTGCATTAGAATCGTTGCTAAGCCCCATATTCTTCCTTGTAAAGTGGGGAAATTACAGCACATTCCTCTTCAGGTTGCTGGCGGATTAAATGGAAGGAAGCAGGTAAAATGCTTAGCACAGAACCTATACATGTTAAGCGCTCATTAAGCACTAGATGTGACTGTTGTTATTTCTAAATTTACTTCTGCTATAGTCTGTGCCTTGCTTCTTGAGAATGAATCAGGCATTCCGGATGGTAACTTTGTCTAGGAATTTCTCACAGGTATAGGGAGGCTTGAATACTTTTGCAGAGCAATGCTCTTTACAGATGGTCTTAAAAGATCATTAAAACCTCTTTCCTCTATATTCCATGTCCTTTAAAGGAGAGAATTTCTTTAGGGAGATAAAATCTCTTCACCACCAACATTCATGGGTAGAGAGGATGGGCAGGAAAGAAAATGGTAGTCAAGAGAGTTCCATGTTTTTCTTGGTATAGGAAGGAAAGAAGGAAGGAAGGATGGGAGGAAGGAAGGAAGGGAGGAATGGAGGAGGGAAGGGAGGGAGGAAGGGAGGAAGGGAGGGAGGGAGGGAGGGATGATACTCCCAATATTAAATGGTTTCACATATCTCATTTATCCTTAACAATAAATTTAATCCTCACAAAAATTTAGTAGGGTGTCATGTTTCCCAATTGATAACTTCTTTTTTAAATTAATAACTTCTTTTTAAGTTATTATTGATAACTTCTTTTTTAAATGATGATTCAAATGAACGTTCACGTAACTATGTCAAAAACCCGCTACTGTTGGCCAGGCAGACCGTTGCACTAGGTCCCAGGCACAGTGGCAACAAAGTATAGTCTCTCCTCCCAGGGTACTTTTAGTCTGGTAGAGAAAAGTGGCTTATAAACAAGTAAGCAACATGTAATTACAACCTGGGACACATTCTCTGATGGAAATAAATGGTGCCTCGACTGGATAATAAGAAGATGGTATAAATAGGATGTTTGAGGAAGGCCTGGAAGATGAAATGCCCCTAATCGTGCTGAGAACAGGGTAAGGAAGCATATTAGGGTGGTGACAGGAACAAGGGAGAGCCTTCTGGCTGAGAGCTGGCACATTCAAAGGTCCTGAGGCATGAAAGACATCTAACGCCTGAGAGGCACCGGAGGCTAGTGTGGTTGTGACACAGTAAGAGGCGAGTAGAAAGAGATGGTACAGCAGAGGCAAGCAACACATCCCACAGAGTCTTGGGGGCCCTGGTAGGGAGTTTGAATTTTATTCAAACTCAATTAAATAGCAATGGAAGATTTGTATGCAGGAGAATGATCTTTTATTTATATCGTGTATAACATACAATTTAAAATTTTTTAAGATTTTATTAGTTATTTATTTATTTGACAGAGAGAGAGAGAGATCCCAAGTAGGCAGAGAGGCAAGCAGAGAGGGGGGAAGCAGGCTCCCCGCTGAGCAGAGAGCCCGATGTGGGGCTTGATCCCAGGACCCTGAGATCATGACCTGAGCTGAAGGCAGAGGCTTTAACCCACTGAGCCACCCAGGCGCCCCATATGATTTAAATTTTTTAAAGTATGCTCTGCAGGCAGCGGGGAAGACAGAATTGGAGGAAAAGAGAAGCGTAAGGGGGAGACCTGTCAGAAGTGTCCCAGCGAGTGGTGATGGTGGCTTGGACACAGCAGGTGACAGCGGAGAGGGCGAGGACTGGATGAATGCCAAGTGCACCTACAGAGTTGATGTGGTTGGACTGGTGGAGAGGCTGGATGAAGGAGTCGAGAATCAAGGATGTGAGTTCTTCAACTGCCAAGAAATATATGTGATGCTCATGTCTGCCTCCCCAAAACTAGCTCAGTAGCCTGGGGATATAAAAGTGTCCAATGAATGGTGACCTTAACTAAACTGGGTATGTTCCTGTGAATTGCAGAGATATTTCTCAATCCTCACCCAAGTTCTTGTCATGACAATCTTCCTTTGTCTGATTCATCCCACAAACAAGCACCTCGGGCACCATCTCTGGATGTGTTTAATGGTCCCACTGTTCTCTGCGCTGGACACGCTATGCCTGGAGCACGAACTACCACAGTCAGTGGGACTTTGATGAAACAGAGAGTGGCTGGAGAAAGGCCACCGAATGATGAAGAATTTGGGTAGCAAGTTCTGTGGTAACTAGCTCCAAATGCTCCAAGGGCTTGTAGCGGCTTCGAATGTGAGCCTCCCCCTGCCGGGCTTCAGGCACTGAAGTTCTGCCGCTCAGATTCAGCCCTCCGCCTGCCCTCCGCCAGTCAGAGCCTGACTTGACTCCGAATTCCGGTCTGACTCACATAGATGGGAGCTCCCTGTGCTTTCGGAGGGCTGGAGAGACCTATCTCCTTTTTTCCCCATAGCCGTTTGCTCTTCCTGACGTTGGGGAGCTAGGCTGATGCCACTTGTCTCCTTTTTGGTGGCGCCATCTACTCCTCTTGAAAGGATGATAAAATCTTTCTTTTCTTCTCTGGAGCCAAATACTTACATCTCTGGGTAGAGAACTTTCTGCCCAGATCAGTTCTTTCTGGTTCTTTCCAAGTTCTTTCTCCCTTTGTCTGAAGGGGAGGATGGTAAATGTTCCAGCTCCCACATAAGCTTTGAGATTCGTAATTTCAGAGTTCGTTTCCTGTGGTACGGACCTCCCACCCCACCCCCACCCCAACATGTGTGGGGTCCACTTCCCCTGACCTTGTCATCCCGGGTGGGGGGGAGGGGAATGGGAAAAGGGGAACTGCCACCAAAATAAGCCAGACTAAATAATCAGTCTGCCTCTGCCCAGAAACCTCATTTTCACTGTCAAATTAAAATAAATATAGATATTAAAAATATATCTGGGACTTCAGAGATTAGGTCGTAACAGTACTAAGTCTTCCTTCACTGTGTCTGTCTGTCTGTCTCTCTCACGTCACTCACACCAGGAGAATCCAGCTGCCATGGCTAGAGGGGTCCACATGGCAAAGAACTGAGGGTTCTTGCCATCAGCTATGCGAGGGAGCTTAGAAGTGGATTCCTCAGCCCCAGTCAAGCCTTCAGATGACTTAAGCCCAGCTGACATCTTGACTATAATCCAAAGAGAAACCTTGATCCAGAATCACCTATACAGTTGCTTCTGAATTCCCCCTGATTTACAGAAACTGTGGCATAATTAAAGTTTATTTTCTTAAGTCACTAAGTTTGGGGATAACTTATGATATTGTGAAAGAGAACTAATACCGTTAGCCAGAGTTGACCTCCGTCTAAGGAACCCTGATGATTACGGTGTACGAGATACTTGGAATAGAACCTTACAAGTATTCAATATGTAGTAACAACTACTATTATAAGACTAAGGTTACTTTTTCTGTATCACTCCAGAGAGCAGACCTAGAACTAATGGGAGGAAGTTACAAGGAGGGAGAGTTCCGTTCAAAGAAAGAAAGAAAGAAAATTCCAATAATTAGAAGGGAGCATTCGACCTAGCCAACTAATGAATTCTCCCAGCTTGAAAGGATTCAAGCAGAGGAGAAAATTATGGATGCTGCACTGTAGAGTAACTTCTTGCTTCGGGAAGGAAGTTGAACTAACCAATCCCTGAGTACCCTTCCAGATTCAAGATTTTGTTGTTCTGCAACTCAATGTAGCCTCCGGAGGCTTGCTTAGGATCATCATATCCAACTTCTCCCTTTGCCTGGGGGGAGTCAGCCCAAGTATGTATCAACTGAGGAGGTCATTGAGGGAAAGGGAAACAGAAGGGAGGGATTTATAAGAAATACATCAGAGCACCAAACCAGAATCTGACGTCTACCTGAAATGTGACAGTCCTGAGAGAGCAAGCTTCCAGCAAGTAGGACATTTAAAAAATAATCATAATAATCTTCAGATAAAGAGAAGCAATGAAGCTGAGCACGGAACAGGTTAACATGAAACTTACAGAGAAACTGAAAAAGAAAAAAAAAAAATCCTTGAAATAAGACACAGTTTTTTGGCAAGCCAGTCCTTGCAGACAAATGGGAAGGGCAGCCAGGAGTCTCAGAATGGTACAGTCAGGGAATGACTAAAGCATGAGCCAGAACCTTGGCAGCTACGATGTCTCTGAATTGTACAGAGGTTAAAGAAATGATGATGGCAAGATTTCATGAATGCAGCAATTAAAAACGGAGAACAGATCACCCTTAATCTAGGGAGTGATGTGAGCACACTTGAGTCCCTCCGGAAAATAGGAAGACGCTGACTGCCAGCATTTCTCTATCAAAACCCAGAAGACCACAAGAAAGCTGAGCCAACAGACCAGCAGTCGTCAGCAGAAGCCATTGGCTAGAACCAGGAGGGACTCTTAACCCAATTCCACTGTTCAAATTGCTGGGAGAGGAAACGTCTACTGTGTAATCCACAGAAAGATCAAAACAACTACAGTAGAGATTAAAAAAAAAAATGGAACCCCTCAAATGGGAATCGAGTGAGCATAAAGGATACAAAGGATACAATCAGTCCACTCTGGCATGTGTTTAGCTCCCCTAGAAGGTGCTCTGATCATTTTTTAGGAAGCCAAAGTCCTTTTATCCAAAATGTTTTATTGGGATAGTAGTATGATTACACAGAGCTAGAATATTTAGGATTTATATAAACTTGGCAGTTTGTTCAATGTTGAAGAGTCCTTTCTAAATAATACCCTTGCACCTGAGACCCCTAGAACCTCAGGATCTATTTGGGGCTTTTCCAGGGACATGACTGGAGGCCAAGCGTAGCAAGAGGCCGAGAGAACTCAAGGGGATAACATCGCCACATGAGACCTTCCCAGCAAAGACGAGCATCTCCAGGTCGGGACAAAGGTTACACTTTCATTCTTGAGGCGATCATCTCTCCCCACAACGGTCTCAACGCTTCCTTCTGGAGTGTAAGTGATGAGGATCAGGAGAAGAGGGCCAGATTGAGGAGAAAATTATGAAAAGACATCTAAGTGTGGAGAGGAGGCTCCACCTGTAAGAAGTGCTGTGAGAACTTACACCACTAACTTGAGTGAGCGACATCACGTGACCTCCAGGTCTATGTCATAAATCACGTGTCTGCACATCACATGCTAGGGGGTTCCCTGATGGAGCTAATTAAGTCTTCTTCTTTTTTTTTTAAAGATGTATTTATTTGAGAGTGAGAGAGTGTGTGTGAGCAGGGGGAGGGGCAGAGGGAGAGGCACAGAATCTCCAGCAGACTCTCGGCTGTGCGTGGAGCCTGACACGGGGCTCCATCTCATGACCCTGAGATCGTGACCTGAGCCAAAATCAAGAGTCATTCGCTTAACTGCCTGGGCCACCCAGGCGCCCCTGGAATTAAATCTAAGACTCCACTGGTCAGGCCGGGTCCATCTTCTTGGTCTTATGCCAGGAAGACCAGGACTCCTAAGGGGAAGCCCCCCAGTAATGTTAATAAAAATACCCAGAACAAAAGAGATCAAAGACTCACAGCATCCTCAAGAAATGCAATTTTACAATGAGAAGAAACTGCCCTACATTTTGGAAAAGAAAGGCTCCCATGAGTTCTGTGGGTTATAGAATCGTACACATTTCGGTCGGAATCCTGTCTTCACTTTCTCCAGTATGTGACCTAAGCAAGGGACATCACTTTTTGAGTCTCAGTCTCTGACCCTATAAAACAAGAAAATATCATATTGTTCCTAAGGCTGTAATGAGGATTAAATGAGTTAAAAGTACTTAACACAGTACTTCGCAAGCAGTAGAGGCTCCTTAAGCAATAGCTATTATTTTTATAGGTATAATATAATGGTACTTCCTTCAAGCTCAGTGGAGGATAAAGGGACAACCCTCATTACCTATCTCCGACAATGGGAAGACTCGTCCCACAGGTCCCACTCTACCTCCAGGCTTGAGAAGTGGATGCCAGCAATTTGAGGACCATTTTCTCCCACTATTACTTTTGTTTGAAGCTTTCATAATATCTAGAGTCATAGAATCCTGGCAGGGAAGAAAAATTAGTAAATAGTATTTATTGGTTTATAATTGTGTGTAGGGTAATAATTCGCTACCTCAAGGGAAATTTCATGATTATTGCTTCAAGTCAGCAACTTGTCATGACAAGAGTTTTGCAAAATGGTTAAGCCAGCCAGCTTTGACTGGTTTCTGACCTTAATGAATTAGCTTGCTTATGTGTCATTTACTGTTCTAGGTACCACTCACAGTCGGTGCTACAAAGAAAAAATAACGCAGAGGATGGAGGCAGACAGAGTGAAAGGCAATGGAGTGTGCTTTTTTCTTTTCTTTTTTTTAGAGAGAGAAAGAGAGAGAAAGACAGAACGCAAGCAGGGGAGGGTCAGAGGGAGAGGGAGAGAGAGAGAATCTCAAGCAGGCTCCATGCTGGGCATGGGGCTTGATCTCACAACCCTTGAGATTATAACCTGAGACAAAATCAAGAGTCGGAAGCTCAACTGACTCAGCCACCCGCAGGCCCCTGGGGTGTGCTATTTTAAATAAGGTCTGCTTGGAGCTGAACAGAGAACTCCAGCGGGTGAGAGGTAGTGAGGCATAAGTGTATCTGAGGAGAAGCCTTTGAAACAGAGGGAAAAGCATGTGCAAAGGCTCGGAGATGGGTGTGCTCACGTGTTAGAGCGAAACAGCCCACGTGACCGAAGCGGCGCGAGCGACGGGGAGAATGGGAAGAGATGGGGTGAGGGAGGGAGCAGGAGACATTTTTATACAAAATGATCTGAGAAGTCATTAGAGGATTTTCCACTGGAGTGACAGGAGCTGACTGACACATTGCAATTTTATCATTCTGACCGCTGGATTAAGAATAGATAGAAAAGGCAGGTGCCTGCGTGGTGCAGTCCATTAAGCTTCAGACTCTTGGTTTCTGCTCAGGTCGTGATCTCAGGGCTGGGCTGTGCGCTCAGCAGGGCGTCTGCTTGAAGATTCTCTCCCTCTCCCTCTGCATCCTCCCCATACGTGCATTTTCTCTCTCTCAAATAAGTAAATAAATCTCTTTTTTAAAAAGGATAGAAAAAGGGACACGGGCAATAGTAGTAGAGAGGCATTTATTGCTATCGTCCAGACAAGAGATAATAGTGGAATTGGACGAGGATGGTAGCAGTAGAGGTGATTAAACATTGTCAAATTCTGGTCCTATTTGGAGCCATTGGAATTTGCTAATTGATTTGATAGAGGATATAAAAGAGAGAAGTCAAGGACAACTCCTACATTTTTTCTCTGGGAAACCATGATGGTTAGTTTTATGTGTCATCCTGACTAGGCCACAGGATGCCCAGACATTTGGTCCAACATTATTCTGGGTGTGTCTGTGAGGGCGTTTCTGGAGGAGATTAACATTTGAATCAGTAGACAGAACAAAGCCGATTATATTCCCTAGTGTGGGTGGGCCTCATCCAAACAGTTGAAGGCCTGGGGAAAAAGAAAAAAAGAAAAAAGATTGACCCTGTCTTACGGAGCAGGAAACCCTTCTTGCTAGACTGCTTGAACTGGAACATTGGCTTTTTTCTAGCAACTTCCTGCTGTTTCTAATCTTTGGGTTGGCCCATCTTCTATTGGCTTCTTAGTTCTTCCATCACCTGGATAACCAATTCCCTGTATTACATTTCTCGTTTCAAATCCCAAGTGGTTTATGTTTCTCTAGTAGGACAATGACTGATAGAGGTTGGAAGTGTCTCAGCCAAGAGTTCCCTGAGGAGTGAAAATTAAGCTCCAGCTCCCTGGAGTGTCCCGGTTGGGTGGTAATATCTAGAGCAGTGATTCTCAAGCCTGGTTGCACATTAGACTCACCGGGGGAGGGGCGCCCTTGGTGGCTCAATGGGTTAAGCATCTGCCTTTGGCTCAGGGTCCTGGGATCAAGTTCCGCATCAGGCTCCTTGCTCAGCGGGAAGCCTACTTCTCCCTCCCTCTCTGCCCCTCCTCCTGCTTGTGCGCTCACATGCTCATTCTCTCTCTCTCTCTCAAACAAATAAAATCCTTATTAAAAAAAAAAACAAAAACACCTGGGGAGGATTTTTTTGTTTTTGCTTTTAACAAAAAGCAAAACCAAAACCAAAAGCAATTGTTTGGTTCAATTCACTTAGTCTGCAGGCTTGTGACCCAGACATTAGTGTTTTCTTAGAAATCACCTACAGATGGCGTCAGAGGCTTTTTTTTTTTCTAGTGTGCTATAAAGAAAACTTCTTTCTTTCCTGTGACCACATGGCCTTGGAAAACCAACGTAGACCAAAGATCAGAGGTATTATCCAAGAAAGATTCCCCTCCACCCAATTTATTTTATTGAGCTATAATTTGTATGCAATGAAGTGTGAAGATCTTAACCGTATAGTTTGGTGAGCTTTGACAACGGCTTACACTCCTGTAACCCATACTTGCACATTCCTATCCAGAGAACATTTCATTTACCCTGGAAAATTTCCTCATGCTTTTACTCAGTTAATCCCAACACCCTTGAGAAAACTACTGTTTTGTTTTCTATCAACATAGTTTTGTCTAAGACTTCACATAAATGGAAGCATACGCTACATACAATTTTGTATCTTACATATTCTACTCATCACAGTGTTTTACGACTCATCGATGTTGTTGCACATTTTAGTAATCCATTCTTTTTTATTGCTCAGTGGTATTCCATTGTGTGAATAGACCACAATTTGTACCTTAATTCTCCTGCTGGTGGACATGTGGGTAGTTCCAGATTGGGGTTGTTATGTATAAGGCTGCTCTAAACATTCTAAAAAACTTAATTCATAATCATGCTGGTCTGTTCCTAAAAAGCCTTTAGCATGTTTTCTTTCTATTCATAGTTTGTCCAGGGTTTCTATAATGAATGGGTGTTGAATTTTATCAAATGCTCTCTCTATATTAAGAGTATCACATTTTTTCTTTATTCTGTTAAAATAGTGAAATATATTGATTAATTTTTAAACGTTAAACCAACCTTGCATTCCTGGGATAAACCCACTTGGTCAGGATAGATTATTTTCTGTGTTGCTAGATTTTATTTGCTAATATTGTATTAAGGATTTTTGCATCTATGTTTATGAAGAGTATTGGTTTCTAATTTTCATTTCTCAAAATGTCCTTAATAAGTTTTTGTGTCAGGATTAAACTGGTCTTATAAAATGAGTTGTATTCACTTTTTTTCTATTTTCTAGAAGAGTTTATAGAAGATAGGTATTATTTCTTTCTTAAATGTTTGATGGATTCACCAGAGGACCAAACCTGGCCTAAAATTTTCTTCTTGGGAGGGTTTCAACTATAAGTTTGATTTCTTTAACAGATATGGAACGATACAGATTTTAATTACTATCTTATACACATTATTATATATTATAGGACATAAAATTATATTCTACATTACATAAATTATAATTTTTATTTCATAATCAAATTTTCTATTTTTGTGGGTCAGTATTGGTATCTTTCAAGAAATTTGTTTGCATCTAAGTTGTCAAATTCATTGGCATAAAATTTCTCATATGATTATTATATTATCCTTTCACTGTCTGAAACACCTGAACTGATATTCCCCTTTCATTCTTGGTATTAGTAATTTGTGTTTCTTTTTTTTTCCCTGATCAGCCTTGCTAGGGATATGCCAATTACATTAATCTTCTCAAAGGAACAACTTTTTATTTTCTCTATTGTTTGTCTCGCCTATTTAATTGCTTTCTGTTCTTTCTGGTTTCTGTTCTCACTTTCTCTTTTCCGATTACTTTGGGTTTACTTCGCTTTTTTTTTTTTTTCTATGCTTTTAAAGTAGAAGTTTAGGACACTGATTTTAAAATGGTATTTCTTTTTTTAAAATAAAGTATTTAAATCTAGACATTTCCTTCTATCCCTGTTTTGCTGCATCCCACATATTTTGGAATGTTCTGTTTTCATTATTATTTAGCTTGAACTATTTTCAATTTTTTCTTGTGATTTCTTTTTGACCTATGAGTTATTTAGAAATGTGCTGCTTGGTTTCTAAAGATTTGGGAAATTTTGAGATACCTTTTTGTTACTAATTTGTAACCTAATTCTCTATGACCAGAGAATTAAACTCTGTATAACGTAAATCCTTTGAAACTTAATGAACTTGTTTGACAGCCCAGCATATACTCTATCTTGGTGTGTGTTCCACATGCATTTGCAAATAATGTGTACTCTACAGTTTCTGAGCATCATGTTCTATAAAAGCCAATTAAACACAGTGTTGTTCAGGTCTTCTGGATCCTTATTGAATTTTTTGTGTGTAAGTTTTCTATCAGCTACTTAGAGAAAGGTGTTAAAATTTCTAACCATGATTGTGGATTTCTCTACTGGGCCCTTTCCTTGTGTCAGTTTCATGTATTCTGAACCCGTTATTAAGTATATGCACATCTAGAATTATTACATATTCCTGTCATGTAAATGTCCCTGCTTATCTCTGGTAGGATTCTTTGCCCTGAAATCTGCTACATCTGATATTAATACAGCCACTCTAGCTTTCTTATGATGAATATTTGCATGGGACATCTTTTTTCACAATTTCACATCTAAGGAATCTGTACCTTTATGCTTAAAGTGTATCTCTCACACGTAACACAGAGTTGGGTCCTGCTTTCATCCAGCTTGATAATCTCCACCTTTTGATTATAGTGTATAGTCCATCTCCATGTAATGTTACTGGTTATTGAGACCATGGGATTTGACTCTATCTTGCTATTTGTGCTCTATTTGATGCATCTGTCCTTTGTTTATTCCTTCTTTGTTGCTTTCATTGGAGTTACACAAGTATGTCTTAGTATCCCATTTTATCCCCTCTATTGTCTTTTAGCTATAACTATTTTTTTAAGAGGAACTACAATATACATTGTTAATTTATTATAGTCTACTCTAATATTATACTACCGCACATACATGCAGTATACTTACATAATATACTTCCCTCAACTTCCTTCTGCCTTTGCTATTGTCATGTATTTTACTTATGCATATATTATAAACACCCTCGTTATTTCTCGTCATTTCTTAAATGATCAATTGGCTTTTAAATAAATTTATTAATAAGTATGTTATATATTGTGTATCACCATTTCTGGTGCTCTTCATCCTCCATGTAGCCTCATCTTTCTGATTGTTACTCTTCATTTGAGACTGACAGACTTATCTGTATGTTTCCTGGGCTGTGGTTTACTGGAATGAATTCTTTCAGCATTTGTTTAGATAGAAAGGTCTTTATTTTTAACTTCATTTTTAAGGATATTTTTGCTGAAAAAAGACCCGTAGTTTGACAGAATTTCCCCCTTCCTTTAGCCCTTTAAATGTTATTCTATGGCCTTCTGGTTTGCAGGGGTTTTGATGAGAAGTTCTTATGTTTACCATCATTCCCCTGATGATATTTCCATCCCACAAGAATTTTGTCATTGTTTTTCTCAGCAAGTGGACTATGATATGAGTAGATACAGTTTTCAGGTCTTCATCATACTTGGAACTTATTGAGATTTTTGAGGCTTTTCAGGGACCATGATTATAAATGTTAGACTTTTTGATATGGTCCTATGATAGCTAAGGTTATGTTTATTTTATTTTATTTTTAAAGATTTCATTTATTTATTTACTTGACAGAGAGACATGGCAAGAGAGGGAACACAAGCAGGGGGAGTAGGAGAGGAAGAAGCAGGCTTCTGCCAAGCAGGGAACCTGATGCCAGGCTTGATCCCAGGACCCTGAGATCATGACCTGAGCCAAATGCAGATGCTTAATAACTGAGCCCCCTAGGTGACCCAGTTATGCTTATTTTAAAAAAGCTTTAAATTTTTTTGGATAATTTCTTTTGATCTGTCTTCAAGTTTAGTGACATTTTCTTCTGCAATGTCAAATCTGTTAAGCCCATTCAGTGAATTTTTCATTCCATATATTGTATTTTTCACTGACAATTTACATTTCTTTTCATGATTTCTATAACCTTATTTTAATTCCTCTTCTGTCCACACATAATATCCATATTTTTAAGTCCTTGGGTACATTTATAAAAGTTATTTCAAAATCTTGGGTCATTAATTCTAACATCTCTATCAACTCTGGATCTGTTTCTATTGACTATTTTTTCTCCTAAATATCTAACACATCTTCCTGCTTCTTTGTATATCTAGGAATTTGTTATGGTGTGCTTGACTTTTAGGATGTTATTTAGCTGAGAGTCTTCCTTCGGTAAGTGTTGATTTTTTTTTTCTTCTTCTTCTTCCTCATTTGCAGTTACATCATTTGCAGCTTAGACTGGTTTTGTGAAGGTTTGGTTTTAGGCTCTGTGAGGGCAGATCTAGAGTTGTTCTTACTCTAGGGCTAGAATGGCATATTCCTAACGTTTGATTATTCAGGAGTATCAACTAATTGCTATGGGATTTTAGTGAAGTTCACTCTCTGGCTTATCAGAGCCAAAATATCTCTGGCATTCCCATTTGGATTACACTTCATAAATAGTTGTTCTCCGTCAGGCTTCTTGGAGCCTCATCCTAAACATGTGTGGCTTAGGACCAGCCAAGACTCAAGGACATCGCTGGTCATAATTTTGGGCCTCTCTTCTCTCAGGTGCCCTACCCTGAAAATACCAGTAGCCTCAGCATCTCTAAATTCTAATCTACCTTTTCTCTACCCAGAAAAAACATTCTATTTTGTTTGGACTCCACTTTTCTGTGCCTTGATTTACAACATAGCCCCAGGCAGATTTTTTTTTTTTTTTTGCATATACTGAATTTTTCATAGGGATGAATGGGAAGTTCATTTGTGCTTTTTCTCTCAAAGATTATGTCCCTCCATTGCCTAGCATCTAAAGTCCAGCACTACTCCATACATTTTGTCCAGCATTCTAGTGGTTTAAAGTAGAAAGGAAATCTGATATCTATTTTTCTATTACGGCTGGAACTTGGAGTTATATCCAGTGAGTTTGCGTTCCTATGTTTTGCTGTAAGGCCCTAGGAGTTTTGTAAGTCTTGTAAGTCAAGAAAATATCTATTGTCTATTTCAGAATGTGAGGATGGCTTGTTGAGGGATAATATGGAGGAGATAAGGCTTCCTTAGCCTACTTTGACTTCTAAACACCTGTTTTTCAAATAGTATGGAAGGCTGGAGAGTAAAGTGAAATTTCAATTGATTAAAGAAAATACAGCAATGTGGTCTTTCTTTCTTTCTTTTTTAAGATTTTTTAATATCTTAAAAAGATAGAGAGACTCTTAAAAAGAGAGAGAGAGAGAGAATGCACAAGTGGTAGGGGCAGGCAGAGGGAGAGGGAGAAACAGGCTCCCTGCTGAGCAAGGAGCCCAGTGCGGGACTGAGCTGAAGGCAAATGCTTAACCAACTGAGCCACCCAGGCACCCCAGCAAGGTGGTCTTTCTTTTTTTTTTTTTTAAGATTTATTTATTTATTAGAGAGAAAGAGACTGAGAATGAGAGGGGAGAAGGTCAGAAGGAGAAGCAGACTTCCCGCAGAGCCAGGAGTCTGATATGGGACTCGATCCCGGGACTCCGGGATCATGACCTGAGCCGAAGGCAGTCGCTCAACCAACTGAGCCACCCAGGCGCCCCGCAAGGTGGTCTTTCTTATACACAGTGTTTACAGAGTGAGTTTCAAATTCTCTAAAGAAACTTGCAAAGACAATTTGTTAAGTGAGTCTCTGCTGTGGCCATCTGCTGTCATGACATTTTTAGTTTTGATCATGAGAAAACTTAAGAAACTGCTAGGAACCTAACCAGTGTTCCTATAAACTCTTGAAAATCACACCAGCAATGATTAAGAACAGGGCTCTTTCAGTGTCAAACTGAACCATAAACACTGAAAGGATTACATTTCTCTAGTGTACTTAGAGTGATAAAGAAGAAAAAGTGAGACTAACATCCCTTTTTGACATGTATTTATCCATCTGCAATAATTATCTTGCTGATAACTACAATAAAATACATTTTGTAAGCTATCAGCTAAGCATACTATTTATAATTCATAAAAGACTTTTTTTTCATCTTTAAAGGAGAAAAATGTCTATTTGAAGGCATTCAGTCCTGATCCTCAGTTTTTAAGCTCCTTGAGAACGAAGAAATCCACTCTGGCTCATTTGAGCAGTAAAAGGATTTTATTATAAAGAGAATTAAACAGCTAAAGTTAAAGGAGGCCCAAAGATGAGGGACTGGAAGATGCTGGGAATAACCAGGAACGACGCCCCCACATGGGCCACCCAGCTGCCTCAGTGAACCTTCAGAGGCTGCCGCCCAACTGCGGCTGCCATCACAGCCCAGCCCTGGACATTACCACCAGCTACTCTGGGACCACGGCCTCAACAAAGTAGGGGTCTCTGCCTTCGTCCTTGCCAGACGGATTCTGTGCAGAGCCTGCCTCTTGCCACCACCAGCTTTCAAACAAATTCAACACAGACAGGTCTGGTTGGTAGACCTAGGTTCCATGGTTACACCCTTGCTGCACGAGAAGCTGGGAAACCAGATTATGGCTTCTGTATATCAGATGGGAGATCACCACAAACACAGTGACAAATTTCATCCCTAGCTGCCAGGCATAAGCCAGCGAGTACAGATATGGATAAATAAATAAGGAAAGCAAGGAGGAACCTTATAAGTTATTTGGATCACCTCTCCTATTTTAGAAATTTGGGGAAACCAAGGCACCTGGACAGGAATTGACTCATCACCGATCTTCTCACTCTAAATTCACTTTTCAACTCAGGGATGACAAGTCCTCCTTTCTTCCACTTGCGCAGAAGGCACCTTAAATTGACTGTGGTACTCACTCTTGTGGCCAGTTGCGAGGCTCAGATTTGGCCTTACAGTTGTTTTCAACACAGCCGCTGGGGCAGCCACAACCACAATTGGCACAAGAAATGAAAACTATTTGCCATCCTTGTACTGCACGAGGCTGACATTCACTCGACAAATTCTTAAATGAATTAATGAATAGAATAAGATTTAGCATAATTAACACTCTTGGAGTCCACAAAAGATATTTTAGGTTACTGGTTAGATGATCTCTTTGAGACTTAATGTTTATTATGCCCAATTGTCTCTATTTTGGTTACTGGCGCAGATTTGTAATTTGTTTATAACTATTAAAAAAAGACCAGTCTGCCACTCGTTGTCTTGCCAACAATAGCACCAATCTGCCCATTCAATTCAGATGGGTTTTCTCTCTTTGCTACTGTCAAATGTCCAGGCGGATGAGACGATGGCTTGGGAGGTTTCTTTTGGGAGGGGAGGCAATAACCACCCAGATGCTACTATACTCCTGTCATTTCCCTATGGAAGCGGGTGGATGGCTCCCCAGCTCTCTAGCATCCATTGCTACTGAAATCCGGTGTGGGTCTCACTATGCTATATTAGCGAGCATCGAATCCGGACATGAAACAGGAGTGGTTTCCTATTTAGATGATTCAGTGAGTATGATGTCTGTATAAAATGGTCATAGGTTTTCTTTTTTAAAATAAGTTATGCTACTGGATGGAAGTGGCAGAAATCTCAATTTAAAATGGCTTAAAAAGAAGAAAATAACTTTATGATCTCCTTGACAAAAATGTCAAGGAGCAGATCTACTTCTAGGGACTCAAATGAGGTTACCTCCGACTTTGCCTTCTTTAGTGTTAGACCTTATCCTCAGGCTTCATAAAATAGCTACTGGGAGCTCCAAATTCCTACTCTCCCAGGCTCAAATCCACTGGAATAGATAGCACTTTCTGGGAGTTTCTACATAAGTATTATTATTCCCTCCAACAGCAACAAGTTGGCTCATGTGAATGTTCTGGAACCAATTACTGTGGCTTGGGTGACTGGGTGCTCTGAGGGGCCGTGTCTAGATCACATGTTGCATCCTGGATCTGAGGTTGTAACCAATATTATTATACCTAAAAACAGTGAATGTCCACTATAAGGGCATCTTCAGACACTGTCCAGTAGGGAAGAGAGCGCACACTTGAAGGGATACTTGAAGAGAGTTTAATGAAGGAAGCACACATGATGTGTGAGCAATGGTGAGGAAATCAATAAGCGATGGAGAAATGCGCAGGACTAGGAACAGTGGGAAACCATCACCACCCCTGAAGCTGAAGGGCCAAGGAAGGGAGCTGTTACGGGGACTGGGTGTGAGCCACCAGTCAGAGCTGTGCCCACATGTACAGGAACACAGCCATTTCCAAGGCACAGCCCGGAAGGGAGGGAGTAGAGAGACTAAATTCCTCCACCTTCTCTCCCAACTCCTGACCCCCTACTAGGGCCTCCTGTTGGCCAAACGTAACAGAAGCCAGAGGGCAAGGAGCTGGGCGACAGTCTGCAGAAGCCAGCCTCTTGGCATAGAGAGCAGGGTGAAAGAGGGTTATAGCGTGCATCTGGAGAGGCGAACTAATAACTAGCACCTCTATTTTCTCTAAACCAAGGGTTAGCAAACTAGGCCCATGGATCAAATCTGGCCCTCCCCTTGTTTCTATAAATAAAGTTTTATTGGAATATATGCAATAAGCAAACCTTTATTTACTTACTGTCTACGGCTGTTTAGGTGCTACAATGGCAGAGCAGAGTATCGTGAGAGAAATTGAGAAACATACCAACTCACACATGTGTATGTTTCCCGCAACACCAAGCAATCCCCGGACACTGGTTGTGTCTCCTATCATTCGATTCAATTCCTCCCCTCTCTGAAGACAACATCGGATCTCTCAGTTACAGGCACAATCCAACAAGACTATTCCCTTCATCTCCCACTTCAGATGCCACCTGCGGGTCCCGGTTGTCAACTGCGAAGCGGACTGATCAGCTATAGATTAGAGGCTCCAAAGACCCGTTCCTGGCATTAATGTGCCAGAAAGGCTCACAGAACTCAGAGAGACATTTTACTTACTGGATTACCAATTTATTAGAAAAGGATGTAACTCAGGGACTGCCAGATGGAAGAGATACACAGGGCAAGGTATATGGGAAGGGGCATAGAACGTCTGTGCCCTCTGGACATGCCACTTTCCCTAAATCTCTATGTGTTCACCAACCCAGAAGCTCTCCAAACCTCATCCTTTGGGGTTTTTATGGAGACTTCATTATATAGGCATGACTGATTAAATCATGCCATTGGTGTTTGAACTCAATCTTCAGTCCTTCTGAAGGTTGGGGATTGGAACAGAAAGTTCCAACCCTCTAATCACATGGTTGGCTTCATTGGAAATGAACTTCCATCCTTAGATGAGGTACAAAAGTCACTTCACTAATATTACAAAAGACTTGTTGCTTTCATCATAGGAAATTCCAAGGGTTTTAGGAGCTCTATGCCAGAAATGGGGACAAAGACCAAATACATATTTCTTATCATAAATCACAATATCACAGAAACCATATGGCCCACAAAGCCTGAAATATTTACTATCTGGCCCTTTACAGAAAAGATGCACTGACCCCTGGACTGGGCCAATTCATCCACTATGCCTCACACATAGAAGATAGTCAAATAAATTTCTATTGAATGAAAAAATAAATGAATGAATGAAAGCTTTGCTGAAAGTCACAATGTGAATGACCCTGAGCTCCAGCCCCATGAGATAACTGAGATTATAAGCCTCCCAAGCCTCTTTCCTTTATTCCAGAGCTCCTTAATGAGGTTTACTCCCTTCCTCTGTGTCTACTGCTATGGTCCAACCACCACTGTACCTCTTGAGTTCTGCTGTTGCCTTGACCCATGGTTTAGCTGATACTGTCATTTTCCTTGACTACTACATTACTGTTGCCTCTTCTAGGAATTTGGAAGAGGGTATGCTCCTAAAAGACTATAATGTCTTTTAGACTTCTAAATGGGAGCCTTTTCTTTTCATTTTCATGTTCCCTCTTTGTGCTAACTTGGGACAAGAGTGTCAGAGGTGAAGGGTTCATTGTGTAGCCTCATCAGGTATCATATTCAAGACTTTTTTGCCCTCCCCAGGAACAAGGGCACCAAGGTGGAATTCAGGTGCCTGGATCCCTTCCTCTCTCTGGGAAAGTTCCTGGCATATTCAGGGTACTCTTCACAGAACTTGAGACCCCCTGCTTCTGTTCAGGAGTGTCAGCCTTAGTGTTGCATCTCCGCAATCCCATTCCTCATACATGAATTCATTCACTCAACAGGAGGTCTTCCGAGGGTCTGCCAACAGTTATCTTTCCCAGCAGCCCAGCAGTCATCTTCACTACCCCACAGTCTTTGAGGTAGGATGCAGATTGGCCCCTCCTCTATGACCTATGACCCCTGCCCTTATTTAAACAGGCATATGGGGGCACCTGGGTGGCTCAGTTGGGTGAGCGTCTGACTGTTGATTTTGGTTCAGGTCACGATCTCAGGGTGGTGAGATGGAGCCCCACGTTGGGCTCTACGCTGGGCATGGAACCTGCTTAAGATTCTCTCTTTCCCTCTGTGCCTCCTTCTCCCACTCATGTGTGCTCTCTCTAAAAACAAAACCAAACACAAACAAACCAGACAGACTACAGGGCAACAGTGATAAAGATGGGACATGTCCGAACAGCATGGCACACGGCCAATTAAGCCCAAATTAATCCAACACACTTACTGACTTAGCGTTCTGCAGAGAAACATATATACACATTTATATATACACGTGTGTATATGCATACACTCACACATACACAGGGAGGAATTTTTTATAAGGAATTGGTTGAGAAGGAGGCTGAGATTACGGGGGCCAAGAAGTCCCACCATTTGCTTCCTGCCAACTGCAGACCACGAGCGTCGTTGGTGTCTTTGGAGGCCTGAGGGCTAGAGAGCCAACACTACAGACTCCAGCCCTGGCTGGAAGGCCTGAGAACCCGGAGCGCTGAGGGTAAGAGAAGCTCAGGGAGGGAACTCAGGCAAAGACCAGGGCATTCTTCCTTCCTCCTGCCCTGGGGAGGTCATGCGCGATGCAAGTAGTCTACCAACTCAAATGTGGGTCTCCTTGGAAACAACCTCATAGGCACCGTCAGAAATAATGTTTACCCTGATATCCGGGTAGCCTTTAATCCAGTCAGGCCGACACATAAAATTAACTATCCCAGATGTGCACAGTCATCCTTAGCGTGCTGTCTGGCGATCGGGCACGGACGGTAGGTTCGTCCGTAAATGTTGCCATCGCCGGGTTTTACCGAAACTTGACAGGGATTAGCGGGAGAGAGAAGGGCAGGTGGGGGGGGTGAGGGGTGGGGAGGCTCTGAGTCATCTTTCAAGCCTCCTGTTCACAGGCAGGGCTGGGAGACCAGTTGGGTGCCTGGAGAGAGGAGGGGAAGTGGGGAAGAAGCCAGACGGGAGGGCGGCAGGTAAGACAGGAGGCTGGAGGTCCAGCCCGCCACCATTGCCCACATTGCCCCTGGCCTAGGGCTGGCGGCCTTTCCAGAACTGGAGGAGAAGGAAAGAAAGAGTGAAAGGAAGGGACAAGTCTCCTCTGAAGGGATTCCTCAGGAGGGCGGCAGCTGATTCGCGATGCCCCGCAGTTAGTTTCAGCAAAGCTCCTGCGCGGGCCGGTTTCGCCATCGGCGTGCGCTACTAACAATCCCTCACAGTCACATAAATGATGCTGGGTCCCGGATCACCAGCTGGAAGCCCACGATGGCCCGTCTTACCCAAGTGAAGAGCCCGAGTTCGATACCCCAATGGAAAGCAATCAAGTCTGGGGATGAATAATGAAGAGAGAAAGCAGCCTTGCCCTTCCATCTGGCAACGATACACGCAGGAGTCTGCGACCCAGAAGAGTGGCCTCAGCCAACCTCCCTGGCACGCTGCTCTTGGACCTCCAACCTCTAGAACTTTTCAAAGCTCAGCCAAGAAGGGAAATCCATTGAGAAGAAGTCTATAGAGCAGCCCCCTTGGGACCCAGGTCTCCTCTCACAGACAAGGAAATACGACCATGGGAAGGGGTGCATATATGGTTTACACGTGATCATCCAGTGTTTTCCTTGGGTCTGGAACCCAGCTGCCTGTCTCCTTCCTCTAATGCTCTAAACAACAACAACAACAATAAAACCCTAACAAACAAAAAACAAAACACCCTGAGAAATAGGCCAAATTAGATAACCGGCACTTTCACAAGCATCCTCATTACAAATCCAACCGTCCTACTACAAGAAGAGAAGTTCTCATGGTACCTGGAAGAAAGAGGACAGGACACATGGCGGGTTGATGGCCTATGGGCCCCGTCTGGCTGTATGTACATTTTATCTGGTCTGCATAGGATCTGAAAAAAGTTCAGGTGTCAGCATTTCAAAGTTGAGGTACTTCAACTAGATGTATCAGTTTGTGAAGTTCCCTGGGAGGCTGTGGCAGCATCTGGCCCTCTTCCCTCCACGGCAGTATTTCCCTGAGGTCAGCCGCTGCCTCGCTCGGTCTCCCGGGCGTGTCCAGGTCTCCAGGGGAGGGGGTGCCCGGGCTGCTTCACTCACAGAGATAACCTGCTGGCTTGGACAGTTTTTGTTTGTGACCTCTGAGTATGGAAAAGTACCACTGCCTTCTGCAATCGTTTTAAAGACCGAGAGAAGAGGAGGAGGCTGACTCTGGACTGCAGAGAAAGGACTAGAACCCACATCAGGCAAATGGGTTGGGGAGTGGAGGGAGAAGCTTTCTCGGAATGTGGATGAATTTTGGACACTTCTCCTGAAATGGCCCCAGGAAGGGTTTGGGCACAGAGGCCCACCCATCAGGGAAAATGAAGAAGGCGTTCTTCCAATCATTACCTTGGGAACTGGACTCTGTCCGCTTTAAGGAATGCTTTCAGAACGCTCAGATTTAATACGATTCTTTTTAACTGGATGAGAGTCACAAAAAGTGTTAAAAGGTGCAGAGTGGACTGTCCCTTGTGCCTCAGCTCCCCTCTGGGAGACAACCATTGTGCCTAGTTTGTGTCTTTCCAGAAATGTTGTGCATACACACAACTACTTACATAGTTTTCCTTATAGAAGGAAGAACTCACCATAAAGAGAGAGAGAAGAACAGCCTTACAGATTTTCCGATTCACCCCCACACACACTTTTACCAGTCTCTCCTCCTGGGAGTCTTGAAACACACACATCCGATCACGTGAGTCTCCTACCTCGAATCCCCCCATAGTTTCCCACGGCTCCTGGAGTACAGGATAAACTCTAGCCTGGCTCCCAAGGGCCCCAGTCACCTGGACGCTGCCTCCCCCGGGTCATCGCTTCCTGGAAGTGTGGTCTGACATTCCTTGTTCCCGCCAGACCGAAGTCCCGTGCGCTTCCTGCTGGGAACCACACTCTCACTCGTGTCCCTTCTACGGTACATGTGGCTCCATCTCTTGGTGTCACTGTTCACTTCCGCTTGTCATTTACTGAGCGCTCATTTACCGAGGCCTTCTGGGACATCTAGGCTGGCTGAGTGTCCCCCGCCCCCCCATCTGCCTGCCAGGCGGTAACACTCCCTACAGCTCCCGGGCACTGCCACACCATGGCCTGTCTTCCCAGGCAGGCTTCCCAGACAGGCTCCGGGAGGGCAGGGGCTCGCCTGCCTTCGCTCATCTCTGTGTCCGGCGTCCAGCACATGTCCGGGGTAGAGAAGACACTAACACACGGTCACGGAGCCGCAGAGGACAGGAAAGATCCCGGGCTTGCTACTCCCACCGCACTCCATTTCTTGGCACAAAGGTATATTGGTGTCTGGGTAACTTATTTTCCCAGAAGCAAGAGAGCATTTTTATGTTAAGAACACAAATTCCAAATGTCCATTTTCTGATATTTAAGGATAAATCACACCACACCGTAAGAGACGTAAAATAAAGATTTCCTTTGATCTACCTACTTCCTGGCTCTGAAAAGCTTTGATCTTCTGACAAAAGACTCTGAATTTGCATTAAACGGCCACTAAATGGGTCATTATTTTCTGTGCCCAGAACAATAAACCAACAGATGTTTGGAAAGGGCATTTGAGGAAATGAAAAATGATTTATAAGAATACAACGGTGCCAATAATTTCATGCCCCCAAAACAATCATATTTAAGAACTGTTAAAAACAAGACAACAGGCCCCAAATGGAGATGCTTATGCTCAGCCCCACATCACCAAAGTAAGACTGAATTACACTTTTGGCTCTCCCAGGAATGCAAACTTAAACCAACTGTTTAGATTCACCTAAACAGTGATAATTTATCTGAGAGACCCCTGCCATCCCCTAAAAGAAAGTAACATTGCAATCAGCAACTTGATTTCCTGCCTTGTGTAACTTCCTCATTCCTGCTCCCTTCTGCCTATAAGTTTTTTCACTTGTACAGCAACCCCAAGCTCCTTTCTTTCTGCCAGACTGGATGCCGCCCGATTCAAATTGATTTTTGCTCAGATAAACTCTTAAAATGTTTAATGTGCTTCAGTTTATCTTTAACCGTTTTGGTGTAAGAAGATGGAAAGCCAAAGGAGAGGCTCTCCAAACCCCCAGGAGGAAGCAAACGTGGGTACCTGTGGAGCCCCCGCGGCCCGCTGCTTTCCCGCTGCCTCAGGACGCCGTGCGGAAGTCCCTCTCGGATCCTCCGCAGCTCTTGCGTTAGAAGCTTCCAGGCTTATCTGAGCGTTTCTTTCTCTGGACTGGGTCCGACCTGGAAACCAGACCGGGTCAACTTAAGCTGGACTTGGGGCGGGCCGCTGCGAGACCTCAGGTGAATCAAATTTTGTTTTAAGACTGAACAAGCAGGTTAAGCTTACCAAAGGTAATCTCCAATTACAGCAGCCGCAGCTGAGAACTTCTCACCTAGGTAAGCTTATCCATGTACAAGGTGCCCGACAGATAAAGGGATCTCAGCCAAGCCTTCCCAGCAAAAAAGGGAAATCTACTTTTCTCCCTCTACAGTTTCTGGTGACCAGGATGAGATCTGCTGGGACCCTCCGCTCACTCCAGAGCCCTTCGACCGGATCCTGGGAAATCTGGCAGAAGTGGGCCAGAAGCCGGATTTCTACATGTGGTGCCTGGTGGAGAGAAGCTTAGACTTTTGGGCAACATTAAACATCTAGAAAAATGTGCCGAGAAGTCTCATCAACACTGCGTTGCCTGCCTTGGCTCCGTCTCAAGGCTGCGGTTTCTCCTTCGAGGCTGGAGCACCACCGAGCCTTGGTCACAGTCCCCTTCTGGGGCAGGGGATTTAAGAACCTCCAGCCTCTGTTTCCAAGTCGGAGGAATAAAAGGAGCCTGGCAGCGAGTTAGAGGAATCCTGCTTCCACTGCTGTTAGAAAGAGCCTTTCGCTTCAGGAAGATTCTGTCCCTTCTGAACACCCTCTTTCTCTGCCCGCCCCCGCCCCCTCCAGCCGGTGAGAGGTGAGAGAGATGGTAATTCACTGATAACTCGATTCCTCATAGTGGATACTTTGTTGTGTGCCCCAAGGGCCAAGGTCCAGGACTGGGCAGCCCCTCTGTGTTTGCAGCCAATGGGGTGAGACCATGAACCATAGGAGGTGTTTAGAAAGGACAGTCAGGGGGCAGCGGCCCCTCCCCCACCATGCCTCCTCTTAGAAAGCTCCTGTCCCGAAAGTTGCCACCTCCCAGGCCCTTAGAAGGAATCAGGACCTCGGGTCCCGCAAGCGTGAGTACTGTGACCTGACTCTACAAAATTGTAGCGGGCGTTCCTTCACTTTCCTGGAATTTCATCCCGTGGCCCCTCCACCCTTCTAATGAGGCTGTTTTGAGTTTTGGCCTGTGCACTGGGAATTGAAGAGCAGAAGAAAACGGGACCCTCTCCTGAGGGTTTTTTTTTTTTTCCCCAAAAGTTAAGCCCTGAAGAGGACTAACAAGACAACAAAAACCAGAGCGGGCACAGCAGATTTGGAAGAGCCCACGAGGAGGAAAACTTCTAAATGTTCTTCAGATGCTGGGTGGAGCGGGATAAGCCAAGCAGGGGAATCATGAGTGCATGGACAATGGGTAGAACTCTGGCAAAGGGGAGGCTGCATTCCCCCGCTCCGGGGCACAGCCTGGGGAGGGGGTACAGCAGGGAGTAGAAATGGCCCAGGGATGGGCGTGTGCGGGAAGAGCGTCCAGTAACAGGGGAGCGTGTCCTGGGCCCTAGTGAGCTCACCTATGTGTCCGAAAGTGGTGTGCAATCAACACGCCCCTGAGACAGGCTCCCCCAGTTTCTCGAGCCTGAGCAGGGCCCAAGGATGGCACAGCCACAGCTGAAGTGGAAGGGGGGCCGTGCACCATCAGGAGTTAGAACAACGCAGGGCTCAGCAGCACTCCTCTCCTTCCTTTCCTTCCTTCCTTCCTTCTCATCTTTCCTTTCTCTCCTTAAATGTATCTTCACTTCTAGTTTTTCATAATGAACTATTTTCTAATTTTCTACAATGAACTTATTTTGTTAGGAAAAAACAACACAATAGAACAAGAAAAGTGAAAAAAATAATCAGCATTCAGGGTTTATTCCATTTTATTCTGAAGATGGAGATTCTACTGACAAGTGTTTGGTTTTCATGCGGGGCCTGGGACGAGCCAAGATCTCCAGTGTACTCTGGACTGTCTTTCACCCTTCCTCCTCTTCTATAAGTATCTGGGATTCTGGTCTTGCTAGAAAACTTACAAGAACCTTCTTTGCAGAGGACCTGCCATTTGCATCTGTTAAATTGACTTTTGTCCCTTACAGTTTGGGAGTTTGCAGCTCGAAGAGATTACATTTAAGGCACTTTCCATCCTTCATCCAAGCGGGGCCCTGGCTGTCTTATTGACCTGTACCGGGGAGGCTGAGCTAACCGACAGCACTGGATTCTGAGGGCGAAATCTAAATAATATTGAGAGTATTATCAAGAGGAGGCAATCCCATTAAATTCCCAAATCCTTGTAATGTACAGAAATGGCTAAAATAGTCGTGTTTCGTTTTGATCAGAACCTACCCCCCTCACTCAGTTTCATATGAACACCTGGTAAGAAATTCAATGAACCATACGGTGAACCATATACCGTATACCTTTCTAATTACCATCTGGACTCCCCACGGCACCCAACAGGGTGGATGGGATAACCTAGCCCCTAATAACCTAATGATAACCTAATCACTTTGTGAGAACTCAGAAAATGAAAATTCATTTAAATCTTGGCCTGTGGCTGGGCAAGTACATTTATTGCCTCCTGGCCACCAAATCCTATCTGTTCTGGTTTTCAAGTTCTAGGCCGAAAGCATTTTGCCTTTTCCATGCCATTAACTCCTACCCACCTCCGCCCCTACCTATGGAATAATTAGAAGATTCATGGTGAGTCTTTGATGGCCCTCAATATCTAGAAATTGCAAGAAGGCGATTTCTAATAACTACTTGAGAAGGTGATAAGTCAGAAACCCCGTTTCTTCCCCCCCAACATCCACACCCTATCGCTTCTACCTCGGGCCTATTTCTTGAATGAGAACAGCTTTTCTCTGTCTTCACGGACACTTGCCCCGGCCCACCTCGGATACTGCCATCTCAGCTTCCCCTCCGGTCCTCAGGAAGACCTCCTCCTGGCTCTTAAGGCTTCTCATTAGAGGTTGCAAACCAGAAGCCTGTGGGCTGATAGGTTTTGCTTGGCTCACCCTGTGCTTTTATAAATTTCAAGTGAAACCAAAGTTTATAATTTTGAAAATTCTGTGTACAAATCAAAATGTAAGGCTTCCTTTGGAAAATCAGGGTATCTGCTAACACTGGGCACAGGCTCTCACATGGAAAGAACATTCCAGGGCCGAGCTGGGGTCTCCCACGTGGACGGAAGCTCTGTTCCCCAGCTCTCCGTCTGCACCGCCCTGTCCTAGGTCCTTCTGACGGTTCTTTGAGGTCACCTGTCGGATGCCGTGGATGTGTGGGCAGTATGACCCCTGGGCACTCTCCCATTTCATCTCGCGCTGCTCTTCCTTCACGCAAGCGGGGTGCGGGTGCGCTGACTTCTCTCAGCCTCCCCCGCCCACCCTCCCACATGCACAATCCGGGTTCGCTGTCCCCCAACCTGGGGATGTCTAGTTCCAACTCATTCCGCAGGTCTCAGTTTAAATGTTCCTTTCTTAGGAATGCCTGCCCTGACCTCACTGACCAGGACCCCACCTCAGGTCATGTTTTCACTGTCCCTCCTAAGGGTGCCTGCCCGTGTGGGCCCAGCAGTGTGTGCTGCCTGGGCATCGGGTGAAATTGGGAGGGTCTCAGACTGCGCCCCCTGCGAGCTCCTGCCCCCTCTGCTGCCCCAGCCGGACAAGCCTCCTTACCTCACGGCCCAGGCGCGGGCCCTGCTCCCCTCTGACCAGCAGGTTCCGGCTCCCTGCCGCCTCATGGAATTAGGCAGAAAGCCAGGCACGTCTTCTTTCAGGAACCAAGGGCACCCCATCTTCTTCTTTTTTAACCCACTGAGCCACTCAGCCACCCCTTCTTCTTTTTTAAAGACTTCATTTATTTGTCAGAGAGCACAAGCAGGGGGAGCGGCAGAGGGGGAGGGAGAAGCAGGCTCCCCACTGAGCAGGGGGCCCGATGTGGGGCTCCATCCCGGGATCAAGTTGAAGGGAGATCATGACCTGAGCCAAAGGCAGACGCTTAACCGACTTAGCCACCAGGTGCCTCGCACCCCACCTTCTTGATAGTGCAAAGCTTGCCTCTCACAGCCCTGATGATTCACTCTGTCTCTCAGTGCAACGAAGTGCGGCCTCGTGTGGCCTGTGGCCTCCCCCAGGCTGTGAGAGGATGCGTGATGAACTGCTCCAGCCCCCGACCCCGGCCAGTGTCGGGTGGATCTGTTCAGCCATCCCTACAGCCTGAGGAAGGGAATCCCTCCTTCAGCAACAGGGGGCAACTAAAACACCCCCCAGGGACCATCACTACTTGCTCACTTGCCTGTCCCGCTGCCCCAGACCATATGCTCCACGAGGCCGGGGACCAGGAGACCGAGGACTGGTGTATTGTTTGCCTCCAAATCCCCAGCCCATATAGCACAGAGCGTGGCACGCAGCCGGTGCTCCGTAAACACTTGCTGGACTGTCTCTGCAGGGTGGTGAGTGTCTTCTCAGTGGAAAATTCAGCCAGAGTGCGGAAGGTGAGCATCCTTCGGGGACTGCCGACGAGGTTCGGCCGGGATGACCCTGCACCTCTCAACTCTCCAGAGCCTGTGATGCCAGGGGCCTGTCACTTCATTTCAGACTCACGCAACTGCTTGTTTTGCTGAATAAGCCAGGGTAGAAAACCAGCCATTTTTCACTGGGAGGCAGAGCTGTCAGTTTTCAAGATGCACTCAGTAAGGTTAAACAACCTTCGTTTTCCAGAACGAGGAGCCCAGCGCAAGGAGCAGGACAGTGCTACATAAGATACGAAGTCGGTGCAGAACTGAATGCCGTTTCTTCCGAAGAGCACTGTTACAGCCCCCGGGTGCTCACTGGGGAAGGGAAAAAAAAAAAGCCCTACCATCTGTAGATGGTTTAGCAACAAATTTATGCCATTTCCATGTGTTAGTGATGCAGGTCTAGAAATGAATCTAATCAAGGGGCTGTTTTAGCAGCGAGGATGTTCTCACTTAAATCCAGAAAACCATTTCCGTCACTTCCAGTTTTTAAAGATCGAAATCCAGCTGAATTTCTGTAATGTGCCATTTAAACATCTTGGAAATGAATGCATGTATTAAAATAGTAGCAACACCAATGGGTTATCATGGAGCACTGTAAAGCATCGTCTCGTAACATTATGGTACTTCAGAGAGGATATATGTTCGCAATTTAAATGTTAAGAAAGCTCCACGGCTTTTTCTTTCATTTATTGAGTTAAAATCCAAACTGTTTTAGAGGCATAAATTTTGCATATTTTAGAGTTATAAATTTTGCAGTTTATGCAAGGTTTATGACGATCAGACCAATCAGAGAAGGAGCTGGAAATGCTTCATTTTAGATTTCTGCCTACGCATGAAACTAATTGGACTAAGTTCAGTTCATAATTTGGTCAAACCTTTGGCTTAAGAAAATCTTAGTTTTGTTCAAACTCTATCCCAGGGGTGAGGAAGGATGTCAAATAGAGACAAATTATTAGAACAAAAAACCCTGCTTCCTAAGGGAGACAATGGAGTGAAATGGTTCTGAGCTCAGGCCTTAGATTTCACTGTCATGGGTTCTAATCTTGGCTCTGCCACTTATGAGCTGTTTCGGTTTGAACACATTACTTAACCACCCCCAACCTCATCATCTTAAAATGGCAACAATAGGAATACTTATGTCATGGTGATGTTGTGAGGATTATAGGTGAAAATGGATATAAATGCTTATCATAGCTGCGGCACATAAAAAGCACTCTTTAAATGTCAGCTATTATTATTATTTTAGATCGGTTTCACAAAATATCCCAGCAATGAAATCTTTGAAAATTCTATTTTCCCACCAGCTATTGGAATCCAGACTTTGCCTCTCGGATTGCCATGGCCGTTGGTTCCCCACCAGTTCCCATAATTTAACGTTCATTAACATGTGACTGTGCCAATTCCCAGAAAGGAAAAAGCCAAGGAAAAGTAGGGATGGAATTTGGTACTATAGACAATAATATGAAATCAGGAAAGGACATTATCTTTTAAGTCATTAATGAATCAAAATCCCAGCCAAGGCATCAGGCCTTCTGGGTAAGGAATCATTATCACACAGAAAGTGGCTGGCCCCAGATTTCCTTGGATCCTGCAGCATCAGCCCCCATTATCATGTGATGTCCTTGGGGGACTGTCATGTCATGACTGGGCTTGGCCATATGGAGTCCAAGACATGAC
>CM052807.1:96744678-96858567 GCA_028533885.1 Nasua narica | reverse complement strand
AGGGCCGTGTGCCGCGCTGGGGCTTCAGGCGTCCTCGCCTGAGTTGCGTACAGAACCTGGCTCCCGAATGGGGACGGTCCAGAAACAGTTCATGGTTGCTGAAGACAGGCTGGAGCCGAGAGGAGGAGGAATCCAGGTTTGAGGAGAGAAGAGGAAAAAGCAATAAACTGAAAAATCACAGCTCTGCAGGCAATGGAATCTATTACTCAGAGATTAAAATGTCACAAGGAGTACACGTCAGCTCCAGACCTTGGAAAATGTTTTTTCCATCATAATTACTTCTCGCCACCAACACAGGACTATTTCCCTTCCTGGGGAGGAGATTGCCCAACCTGATGTCTTACTAGCTTTCTGCAGACCTCAAAAGTTGCCGCTTATGTGTATTCACAGTATTAACAATGGCCAACACCAATGAGCACTTACTGTATGCCAGCTTAGTCAGCCTTCAATAACCCTGTGAGATGGATACTATTCATTCCTTCCCCCATCTTACAGAGGAGGAAACTGAGGCACAGGGACGAAGGTTAGTGTGCCTAACCTCGCACAGATGGTAAGAGGAGAGTCGGCATTTGAGCCCAGCTCATCCATTGAGAAGTGTGATCTTAAACACTCTTGGAAACTTCCTCCTCACAGCCCCCATTCTATTCGTGGGAAAGCGGGAAATAACACAAGTCCTCCCAGAAAGAAACTGGCAAATCATCCCTTTTTTTTCCCCTTTCACATTCAGGCACAATATGAGCCAAAAATCTAGACATGGAGGGAGGAGCAAGAAATGTCAAATCCAAACCCAGCAGGGGTTAGTCAACTAAATTAAGATTCACATTCAATGGGATATTTACTAGTTAACCTTTAAAAATGATGCTGTAGAAGGATATTCTTAAGTTTGTGAGGTCATAAACTGTTTGTACCCTGTGATTTGTACTAAAAAAAAAGTTTCTGATCATACACATGCACACACACAACTAAAAGTTTGCACACGAAATCATCACAAGTCCTTCTACCCAAGTAGCAGATTGCGTACAAACTTGTTCATCTGATATCCCTCCATCCCACTTCCACCAATGTCCCTCTAGGAGTTCTCTTAGAGGTGATTCAAGTTCAAGGTTTTTTGAACTCAAAGTTCTCGGGCTTGTGCTTAAAAACACCTGAGAAACACGCTCAGTGACCATGGCCTCCCTCCCAACCAAACACAACACCGTTTCACAACACCGTTTCTTCTTTTTTTCTTTTGAGACAAACCTACACGTGTAGAAGAGCTGGAGAACCGCACAAAGAATTATCTTTTTCCTAAGGATTTGGTAGAAAATCGCCAGTCTGGTGGCACATTGCCCCTGAATACTTCGGTATGTGATTCCTTCAATCAAGAACATTGTCCTACATAACCGCGGGTTGGTTTCCATCCAAGTCAGGAAATAGACGCTGCTGCACCCGGGCAGTCTAATCCTCAGCCCCAGCTGAGTTGTGCCCGTTGTCCCAATCGTGTCCTTTATGGCAAAACAATCCGGTCCAGAACCAGGTTACAGCGGGTTGTATCTTGTCTCCTTCGGTCTGGGATAGCTTCTTAGTCGTTCCATGACCCCTGACATCTTTTGAAGATTTCAAGGCCAGTTCTGTTGGAGGATGTCCCCCAGTCTGGGGCTGTCTGCATGCTGTGACTTGGTTAGGTGGAGCCTGGGATGGAGACGGTAAGCTGCGAGAGAAACTGAAATAGAGGTTTCTGACTCACAGGTCCTGAGGCAAGTACACGGCACCCCTAGCGGGTTCACACGGGGAGGTCGAGGCAGAGTGCAGACAGACAGAGAACAGAGCCTGGACCGCATGCCTTTCTCAGACTCCATGGGTGCGGTGCTTTGGGGTTCCCCCACGAGGGCCGTATTGCTCGATCCAAACCCAAACAGTGGGCTGCTACCAAGGGCCCGAACTCCGCAGGTCTTGGGCTTGGCCTAGGAAGTCTCGCTGTCAGGAAAGCCTGCTCAGATGTGTAATTGCTGTGGGAGAGCGTGAAAAGTGCTCCAACCGCTGCTGAGAATATGTGTTCTTTCTGTGCATGATCAAGAGCAGGCCCAGGAGACGCTGGGAAACAAGAAGAGGGAAAAGGCATTAAAAGAAAAAAAAAATCCAAAAAACCCCCAAAACCTCAGGGACTTCAGCTTCCCACTTGGAAGTCATGCTCTCCTCCATCATCACTACTGACAAAGGCAAGGATCCTGGGCATGCCCTGCGATTCTGGCTTTCCAAAGCAGGTGGGGCCCGGCCAGCTTTCATCGGAGTCCGGAGTCCGTAGGCACATTTCGGATGGGGCAGCAAAAGCAAGCCGCCCTTCCTAGCCCCAAGGGAGTCCTGTCGGCCGGCGCCACTCCCTCCTCCTCCTCCAACTCCCTCCCTTCATCTCTCCAACAGCAATTAGCCAAGATTTCAGTGAGACTGAACTTTAGGAAGAGTGGGAGCCCCGTAAGCTTGGTTTTTTTTTTTTTTAATTAAGCTTTTATTATGTAAAACATACATGTCACAAAATGTACCATTTTAACCATTTTTTTCAATTGGCATTAAGTACATTCACGTTGTTGGCAACCATCACCGCTCTCAGTCTCCAGAACTCTTTTCATCTTGCAAAACTGAAACTCCTCACCCATTAAACAATAACTCCCCAATCTTCCCTTCCCTGGCCCCTGATGGCTACCATTTTTCTTCTGTCTCTGAATCTGAGTACTCGAGATACCACATCTGAGTGGAATCATAGAGTATTTGTCCTTTTATGACGGGCTTAGTTCACTTAGCGTCATGTCCTCAACGTTCATCTGTGTTGTAGCAAGGGTCAGAATTTCCTTCTTTTTCAAGGCTGAGCACCCTCCGAAGCTCTTAAAAGTTATGTAACTGTCTATGTCCGCTGGGGCTGCCACAGCAAAATACCACAGACTGGGTGGCTGAAACAACAGACTCTGATTTCCTCACAGTTCTGGAGGCTGAGGTTCAAGATCCAGGTGTCAGGTGGTTTCCTCTGAGGCCTCTCTCCTTCCCTTGGAGGTAGCCAGCCACCTTCGGGCTGTGTCCTCACATGGCTTTCCCTTGTGTTCGTCCACCCCTGATCCAGATTTCTTCTTATAAGTTCACCCCTCAGATTGGATTAGAGCTCACCTTAATTTTAACTTAATCACCTCTCTGAAGGCCCTATCTTCAAATAGAGTCACGTTCTGAGGGACCAGGGGCTAGGGCTTCAACCCCCTACCTGACTTCTGGGGACACCCTTGAACCCTTCCTGAGAAACACATCCCTCATCATGGCCCCCTTCTGGGGGCTGCTTCGGCATATGCCCATGAAGCACGTGGCATAGCACTGGAGTACGGCAACCTCTCTGTGGGACCAGCTGGCATCATTGCTGTGTTTCCCCAAGTCTTAGTATGCGTCTTTCCAGCACATACTGGGTGCTCACTTAACAATGTGTGTTACTGCTTCCATTTTGGATTGGGTCAGGGCTGAGGCGGCTAGAGGAAGGGGACTCAGGATCACAGCATTGGGGGAGAGAGAAAAAACGGGGAGGCAAGTGTAGACTTCACCTGCTGAATGACCCTGCCCCAGCTAACCTGGGATGACAAAGCTGCCTCGTGTTCATGACGAATAGTCGTTAACGGTTACAACGGACTGTGTGCCAGGCACTGAATCAGCCGCTCTGTAGGTGTATCATTTAATCGTCAAGTAGCTACTATTCTCATCCCTACTGCTTGGATGAGAAACTGAGGCCCACAGAGTTTATAAGTAGTTTGCTGAGTCACGTAGATTGCATGTGTTAGAGACAGCATTCAGGCCCAGAAGATCCGCGAGGTGAGCCCAAGAGCCTCAGGTGACAATGACATAAAAATTACTTATGCCAGAGTGAATAACGATGATAAAAAAAAAAAAAACACGTAAAAATAATGGGGTATGGTGAGAGGATAGGATATTGGCTATTTTTCTTTAATTTAAATTTTTCCACTTCTTCATGCGTGTGTGACATTTATTATTTTTAATTTGTTTTATTAAGAAAAGACTTTGCGGGCCCCTGGGTGGCGCAGTTGGTTGAGCGACTGCCTTCAGCTCAGGTCATGATCCCGGAGTCCCGGGATCGAGTCCCACATCGGGCTCCCAGCTCCATGGGGAGTCCGCTTCTCACTCTGACCTGCTCTCTCTCACTCTCTCTCTTTCCTAATAAATAAATAAATAAAAATCTTTAAAAAGAAAAGACTTTGCATGTTGGGGTGCTTCTCCCTTGAGGATTAAAACGAAATCATAAATACTTCCTCTCCAGTGTTGCTGCATAAAGAGTTGTCCTATTTGTCCTCAGCTGGGATTTGAATAGCCAGCAGCCCCCTGGCCCCTCACAGCTCCCCTTGGTCTCCATCAGTAATAGGTTTTTGAAACATTAAGGTTTTTTTCTTTTAACTTTTTGGTCTTCTCTTTCTCTTTCTCCCCTTTTTGTCTCTTTCTCTTTGTTTTTAAAGCAACTTGTAGAAACGAGTTTGTACCAGCTTATCCTTGGAATATGTGTGCTGCAAGCTCTGGGTCCATCATGTTCCAATGTGGAGATGAGTATCTTGGATTTGGAGAGCTCCGGGAAGAATCACAGACGGTTGGGTTGTTTTGTTTTCCTGAGCTCTCAAGGTAGTAAGAAAACCCTAACCTCATCACACTCACCCTTACAAACCAATTTCTAAGTTGTTCCTCTAAGAAATCAGTCAAGTCCCTATAAATATGGACGCCAAGAAAATCCCTCCAGCCACACACTGTCTAACTTCTCGGGTTCCATTAAAACAACTGTCTTTTTCATAAATAATTTCTGATCTCTTTGCCCTAAACCATGGACAGATTTTGATCTGGAATGATCAAATTCACAGGAGATGTAGGATATCATAAGTAATTAAGTAGCCTTAATGCTCTCCACCGAGACCCAATCTTACTTTTCAGTTCCACTGAGACCTCAGTGGCGTCTCTAACTCACTCACCAGGTCAACACCAGATTGGCCACGAAACCGGTTATACAGCTCCTTCTGAGTCAGGTGCGTCTTTACACTTCGCATTGGGTGACCACCGCGCCAGCCAAAACTGCTTGGTCTAAGACCGATGCGGGCTGGACCTAAAGAGGAGACTGTGAGGGGGGCCTGGGCCGAGCACGTGGTTCCACTGGAAAGCATGAATGCAACACCCGGAGAAATAAGCACAGAGACAGGCAGGAAGAAGAAAATGGGAAAGAGAGGGAAGCAGAAACAGAGGGCGTCTTGGGCAGGGAAGAATTGCTAAGTACAGAACAATGGTTTTTCCTCTTCGGAGGAGACCACACTCCAGGAACTGGAGTTGCTATGGTTTCCTGAATGGCTTTCCAATTTTCCACGAGGCCTGAATATGTCACTGCTGAGATGGTTTTCTTTGCTAACTCACTGCACGTTAGCGTATCTTTATCAAAAAACCACATCTCCTGAGGTGTCCTCAAGTGTATCATCGGTTTGTGGTTCTTTTGTTTTGTTTTTTGTTGTTGTTGTTTTGTTTTGTTGCAAGTGGAAAGAGCCCAACACTCTTGTCTAAAAATGAATCCATAATCTTGCCTCCCAGATCTGTTCTTTCACATGGGTTGTCTATGCCTACTTTTGATATCACTATCCCAATTCTTAGGTTTCTCCCAATATCTTACTCTGTCGCCAATACCTAGAGTCTGTCAGACCATTTGCCAGAGCCTAACAAATCTATCTCCACGATACAGCTCCAAAATCTCAGGGCTGGTAATCCTCTCACATAGCATTACTCTCCCTGGGGCACTCTTAGCAGACATTACTAATTGATCACTGCACTCTACCTCACTTTCCTAAGCAAAGCTAAAAGTAATAGTAGCTCTATTCTTTGCGGCTTGTTATATATACCGGCTACTGGGCTAAACATTTTGCATGCCTTAGCTCATTTAATTCTCATTAAAAAAAATAACCTGTGAAAACATACTATTGTTTTTTTCCACTGTACGGGTAGAGAAGAGGCTGAGAGAGGAGAGAAACAGCCTGGCTTCTCCTTTCGTCCAGCCCTCCCATTTTTCTCTATGGCCTCCCACTTACTGACTCCAGCTGCGGCCAGTTGGCAGGGCGCTCAGAGAAATGTAGTTTGCAGGAGTCAGCTCCTCGTGGGGCAAAGCAAAGCACAGGATGGGGACTGGATCTGAGGCCAAACAGAATGACTGGCGAGGAGCCTCTCCTGATTTCACGGTAAAAAAAAAGGAGTATGTCCTGACTCTGAAAACCCAAAGCATTTGATCCAGAAATTTCCTTCTGGACTTAACACTTTTTTATCGAATAGTTACCTATTTGCATCTGTGCAGAACAGGTTTGCTGGCCTTTTCTCCTTTGGTCCATAGGCTCGGTAGGTCTACTGGGAAGACACATGCGTGAATTAGTGTCCCTCTTGTCATATTGCCTAGCCCTGTGGTTTGCTCGATAAATATTTGTTAAACGATGAATGATACTGAGTGCGCGTGCTCCTTCCGACTGAGGTGTGTTGCAGGGCACCAAGGGGTGGGCCAGCCACAAGTCAAACACCTACCGTGTCCTTGGAGAGTCTGTTTCACAGTACGGTAGGTAATTTTAAACGTAATTTTTATAGAAGAACAACCAAAAAATGAAGTCAAACAAAATTTACATGATTTTCTTAGAGATAAACGAAATTCATTTAAAAATACTATGTTCTTCGTGTATTCATTTTGTTTGCTTGTTTGTTTTCAACAAATGTTGACTGAGCTTTTTCTACAGGCCAGGCACTGTTCTAGTCAGACATGATGCCTGCCTTCAGGAATTTTACGGTGTAGTGCAGCATCAACAACATCCCCTAGAGAACCGGAGAGCAAATGTTTCAGGCTTTGTGGGCCAAACATTCTTTGTCGCATTACTCAACTCAGGCATTGTTATAGGAAAGCAGGGGAAGGGAGGGAAAACTGAATGGGAAGAAATCAGACAAGGAGACGAGCCAGGAGAGACTCTGGACTCCGGGAACCAAACTGAGGGCTACAGCAGGGAGGGGGGTGATGTCCACTAAGGAGGGCACGCGTGGTGATGAGCACTGGGTATTGTATGCAGCTAATGCACCGCTGAACATCACGACAAAAACTTATGATGTACTGTATGTTGGCTAACTGAACATTAAAAAAAAAAAAAAAACCTGACCAAAAAAAGAAAAGAAAAAAGAAAAGTAGCCACAGGCAGGAGGGAAACAATCGAGTGGCCCGGGTTGCAGTAAATCTAGATCACAAAAAAACACAGGAGGCAGGAGGCTGGATTTGGTTTGCTGACCTCTGTCTGTTGGGGAAAACGAACACCAAATAATGTACGATGCCACGTTGTCAGAGAATCATATGGTACAATATGCTCCGTGTGCAAAGCTGGCGGAAGTCACTCGGTCCCAGAGCAGGACGGGCTCCAGGGGCGTGCACCCTGGAGAGCCACACGGGGCCCACTCGGAAGGGACACTAGGTTGGGTTTAACCCTCTCTTGTCACAGTCTGGAAATTCTTGATCGTTTTATTTCTGAACTGGTGAAGTCAGAAGGGACACGGGAGAGCACGCGTGTAGGGAGAGGCGCTATGCCAGGCGTTAGTGGACACGGGGGCAGACTCAAGCCTGCACGTGCGCCAGTGGGCAGCGCCGGCGGCTGGCCCGGCGGTCAGGTGAGCGTGGGCACCCCTGTGGCTGGCTGGAGCCCTGCGGGGTTGATGGCATAGATGGCGGCAGCAGCGGTGGCCATGGGGGAGGGGCCGCCCTGGGATGCACCCCAAAGACTGGCTTGCCTGTCTGTTCCCAGAGCCGGTCCCTGGAGCACCTGCAAACATTAAGGAACTTCTGGCACCCAGATAGACAAGTCTGTCAGCAAAGTATTATAGAATAAGTGTTTGCACTGACGTTGCAGTAAAGGATATCTGGGAGTTATTAACATTGTTCAAAGAATTTAGAATTTCTAGTTTCGACGGTTGTGGCATTGCAGACCAAATATCCATGGGCCAGAATACGAAAATTAATTTTAAAGATGGTCCCAGTCAACAGAATAATAGAGTACTATCTTCATAGGAAGTTTCAGATAAACCAAAAGTAACAAGGAAGACAATCTTAAAATCAATTTTCCTTGGTTGAAATCCAGTGATAGAATGCATAAGGGGACATTTTGAATTATATAAAAATCACGAAGCTGTTTTTGGTTTCTTGTATGACCTCCACAAGCTGCAGGAATCAGCAGAGAAAATGGCAATATTAAATTTGTACGCAAAAGTCATATAATTAACATGAGTTCAATAATATTACTACTACTTGAATAGTATAATTTATAATATTATACTTAATATTATAAATACATAATTATTTATAAATAATGTAAATTCACATATTAAATTCAGAACATAAAAGTGATTTGTATGAAGAATTAACTCTTTTTAGAAAAGCGATTCCACAGCATCATCACCTCCAGATGTACTAAAACTTGTATTTCATAATAATTTATGGAAAATGTGTCTCAGCATTGTCATGGCCTATAAAATATGCTGTCCCAGTCATAGTCACTTCCATAGATTTGATTTCAACTGTCAAAATTAAATTTATCAAAACGTTTTTGTGACCTTGCATTTACCAACAGCCACTAACATCACTTTTCATTGCATGAACTAAAAAGCTGCTGAAAGTAAAGATGTTTATGACCTAATGAATGAATATATAGGAAAGCAAACCAGAAAAATCTTGATATCATATTAATCCATATTATTTATTGCATTATAAAAAATGACGACATCAAAATATGTTTTGGCCATTTTGTTACTCATATATCACTACTGTTTTTATTACATTTTATAAATAATAAAATATTTTTAAAGGAAAAGCTTTATATTTTACCTTTAACTGTCCTTTCTTTCCTACTTTTTGAACGAGGGGCCTGTATTTTCATTCTGTGCTGGGCCTCACAAAGGACGTGGTCAGTGCTGTCCAGGCATCCAGGCACGCTTTCCTGGGGAGGCAGAAAGGCCCAAAAGTGAGAGGGAGCTTGTGGCCCCAGTACCAGCAGTATCACGGTCACCTGGGATCCTATTAGATTTGCAGGCTCTCAAGCCCGGCCACAAAGACTCTGTGGGTGGACCATAGCAATCTGACTTTAAGCCCCCAGGGGATCCTGATGCACCCCCAAGTCTGAGAACCTCTGCTGTCGGTGACTGAGAGGAGTACAGTGTGTGTGTGCTGGGAGTGTGTGAGGAGGCACGACTGAGTCCTGAAGGCCATAAGGAGGGCAATGGAGCTTTGAAAGCAGGAGTAAAAGCAAAGTCCTTACACAGGTCACAAGGCCCTCAAGGGTGTCCCCTTCCAGATCTTGTCTTCCACCACTCTCTACCTCAGCCACACGAAGTATCCTTAGACTTTCTGTAAGGGAGAAATAAACCTTTTTTTTTGGATAAATCATTGAGATTTCGGGGCTTAGTTGTTACCACACCTCAGCCTCGCCTAGCCTGCCTAGCCTTACTATTAGAGTCCTTACTAACAAGCAGTGATTGAGAGCAAACTCAGAAAAAATGAGTCTTCTGAGTAATTCTACTATAAAGGATGAGTATTTGGTAGTCGTAAGGAAGATCCCGCCCGTACCTTTTTCACAAGCATTAAGTATGCGAAAATGCTGCCAGCATAACATCCCAATGGTAAAATCCAGAAACCAGAAACCTCGAGATGAATACATAAAAGTATACAGACAGGAGGCAGAATCTACAAGTATGGGCCATGAATTTGTCTGCGTTTGAAACTCGGCTCTCCCATTTACCTTGAATAAGTGAATTAGCCCCTCTGGGCCTCAGCTTCCTCATAGGTAAATAAGGATAATAGCATTAGCTACTTCATAGAATTGCCGAAGGACCGGATGCAGTCAGGGGAGTCAAGTCCTGGGTTCTGAGTGCCTGACATGTACCAAGTCCTTAAATCTGCACAGCAGCTCACTGAGATAGGTACTATTTTATCCCCGTTTTATAGACAATGAAACAGACACACAGAGAGATTAAGTAACTTGCCCAAGGCCACACAGCTAGTGAATAATAGAGCTGGGATTTGAACCCTCAGTCTGACCACAGGGCAGGGATGAATCATGAGCTGGAAGTGAGGCCGACTGGAGGCAAATAAATCTCAGCCCCAACACCCGCTAACCAACTGACTTTGAGACAACAGCTCAACTTTTGGCAGTCATGCTTTCTCTTAAATTCGGAAAAGAGTAAAAATAGACATATATTTATAATAATACCTACATCAGAGTGGGCCAGTTGGGATAACGTATATAAAGGGCCCCCGACTCCCACCCGCCTGGCCCAGACTAGATACTCAGTAAATGTTAGCTGCTGGTGTGACGATAATGTTCCGCCTGGACGCAGCCTGAGCATGTATCTGGCATAGGGTTGTAATAAGGTGGAACATTTGGTCAGAGTCTTCTACTTCCCACTGGAGTTCATGGGAAGACCCATTTCAAAACTCCACTAAGGACAGCAACGGGGATGTGGGTGTGGGTGTTGGGGGACCGGTCTTGGGGTAGGATACGGCCTCAGGTTTGGGTGTCAACCCGACCCCACAGTAATATTGGCCCAGCTGCTGCCACCTTGGCTTAGAGACTTGTTTCTCCCGAGTGGCCACAGTTGGTTTTACCCGATCGAGCAAAGCAGCAGAAGATCCAGGAAAAACAGGGAGCCAAAAAAGCAGTATTTCCCAGGGAAATGACACTGTGTGGTACAATCACAATTCATCAAGGACTTCAGGCCCTTTAGAAATGTTCCTGAGGTTCTCTGTCTCAACACTTCCTGTTTTTCTTTCACTTCGATCTTTTTCTCCTTCAGAATGTGTTATCTCCCTTTTTTCTGATCTTTCTCCTTCCTTCTTCTTTACTGCCCTCCTCCTTCTCTTCCCACCCCTCAACCCCCCATGTGTTGAATGTTCCCTGTTATGAACTTAAGAACTAACTATGTCGGTGTATCCCCCAAATAGAATGGTCACGTTGAATAAATTAAAACACATGATGCCCAGGTAAATTTGAACTGCAGATAAATAGCAAATAACATTTGGGGCATATACACCAAAAATAATTGTTATCTTCCTGAAAGTTAAATTTGTCTGGCCATCTGATATCCTATCTGGCACTCTACCCTCAACTAACTGAAGCCTAGTGTGTTCCTAAAATAACATTTGTCTTGTGAGCCAGTGGTTCTTGGAAATAAAAGAATGTTCCTATACCTGCTCCATGATAAGCTTGTAATTCTCTCATACTTGAAAAATGGTGAGTAACCAATACTCACCCCAAACGAGAGAGAGTTTTGGGTCTCTTGCTTTTATATGGTGCTTACACCTTCAAGCTGCTTTCCTCTCATGGCAGCTGACTTTCTTGGAGCATCCCCCAGCCTGGCCAGCTGCTGGGTCACCCCAAAGTTGGAAAAGGCTCTAGGTTCCGGTGGGGGAGGAGGGGTTGTGGATTGTCTAACTTCAGTAGGAATGTCAGGCCCTTGTAAGGGAAAAGGTTACTTCTGCAGTGGGGAAGGGGAAAGGGGGTGAACTACCGGATTTTTCTTTCCACATCCCCTCTGTGCCTCTTAGCTGCCACATCTTCAGAGTGACTGGGGGACAGTGCTGGGAGAGGTGGGCAGAAAATCCTCTCCCTTTCTGGTGATCCTTTGGCTCTGTCTGGGAGCGAGGCTGACAGGAGGGGTGAGGGCCGCAGCGCCCCGCAGGAAGTTGAGGTCGGTCACCTCTGACAATTACTACCTCACCTCCAGGCCCCTCGGCCTTCCTGCCTGCCGGCGTCGGAACGAACACAGCAGGCGTGTGAAGGTCACGGAGTCGCAGGAGGCTGGCAGGGCCTCGGGCCCTCCGAGAGGCCTGACCTCTCCCCTCGCCGCGGAGAAGGAGGAGGAGGCCCGCAGACGACTCCAGAAGCTGCGGGGCTCCGGAAGCCAGCGAGCACAGCTCCCCCTCCCCAAGGGGCCGGCGGCGCGGCCGGCAGCCAGGCGTTGCCGGTTCGGAGCGCCGCGCTCCAGGCCAGGCTTTCTGCTCTCCCGGCTGGAGGCCCGCCATCCTGATTGAGTGAATTTCCAAGAAAGCAGTTGACAGGCTTGGCAGTGCTATTCCTGGAAATGTTCAATAGGCCATCTTCTGGCAGGGGCTGCCGCTGCCGGCTGGGTCGGAAGGGGAGAGCGCGTGCTCCGCGCCACCTCCGCCCGGCCTGTTCCCAGGTGCCCGAGAGCTCCAGGCGGCCGGAATACCGCGGGCCGCCAGCGCCCCCGGGCCGGCGGCTGCCAGGCGGCCCGCTGCGAAGGGCAGCCAGACGCCCTGTGACTATAAATTAGAAACCCCATCGGCCCCGGCGGGCGCCCGGCACGTCCCGCAGTAAAGCCGGCGGGGGACTCTTGGCCACTGCCAAAGGGCACGCTAGGCGCGGCTTTAACTCTTGTAGCAGTCCCAGGAGGGAGGCCAAGCCAGTGGCCGCCAGAGGACGCCCAGGCAACTCGCAGGGGCTGGAACTTCCCTCTGAGGCCGAGCCCACAGTGGCCCCGGGCTTCCGGGCCTCAGCACTGCCGGCCGTGCTGCCGGCTGCTTCTCTGTTGGAGCCTTCCGCGCATTCCAGGACGCACGCTTGGCCTCCATGTACTAGGAGCCAGTAGCACCTCCACCTGTCCTCCCTCCCCCAGCTGGGACAACCAAAAATACCTGTGGAGCTTGCCCAGTGTCCTCTGGACACGACTGGACACGATACCCCGCTGCGTAGGAAAGGAGACAGGGGTCGCGGGGATTGCGGGGTGACGCCAGTTAGGACAGAGACGGAGGCAGAATCTCAGAATCTGGTCTCCAGTTGAGCTGTGTGATGCCTGGCAAGTCACAGAATCCTTGGGCCTCAGTTTCTTTGTCTCTAAAATGGGAAGAAAAAGAAAAGCAAATGCAGGGAGTGTGGCGATCAGCTGCAGTAATGACCCCTCTTGCACTCTGAGAGGCAGAAGGTACCACATACAACAGCCGAGCAGCCCAATACTAATGATGGGAGCCTTCCCTGCTGCCAAGAGTGGGGTTCCCTTCCAAAGGAGAAAATAGTTGGATGCTTATAAAATTCCCAAGACTCTCAAATTAAAACAAACTTTAATTTGTTTTAATTTTAGAAAGCTTTTCTCTTTTGTCCCCCTTCTGAATTCAAACAAGATGAAGAATGCTATGGCTGCCCGAGGTTAATGAACGTGATTTCCTTTTATCTTCCTTGAAGGAGGATTTCTATTTTGCCTTTTAATCAACACCCTAGCAACTACATCCCTCCGGTGAAAGAAGAGAAAGGAAGGGAGCAGGAGTGTGTGGTGGGGTCCCCCTCTATTTTTTTGCCACAAAATTAATTATCTATTTCTTTGTAATTAGTGACAAAAACTGATAAATGAAACGCCACAGCCCTCTAGAAAGACGCTGTTGCTTTAAATGAGCTTTACTGTTATATAATTCTCTGGCTGACTTCATCCCACCAGCTTTCAAGGAACTATAAAGAAATCTTTAAAGGCTAATATTTCTCCTGTTCGCACTGGCAGAAAAACACAAAGGAAATGGGTAACCTGAGCTTCCTCAAAGCGCCAAGTCCTTGAGGACAGGGCTCACGTGTTCCCCCCACCCCCGATCCCAGTCTTGGGGTCCTTGTCAAGCTCCAGGGAGCCATGGCCCTTCCTCTGTGGCCGTGTACGTTGGAAGACCCAAGGCCACATTTGCTTTGGGAAACAGGACACTGTGATTAATCAAAGAAAACAGAAACAGCTCCGTTTTCCATAATGGGCCCATCAAAGGGTTTTTCTAGGAAAAACCCTGATCAAGCTGTTCCTTCTATTTCCCTAATGGCCTACAGTCGGGAGTGGGGGCTGGCAGGTATGGAAGGAGGTACCCATGGAAGTATGGAAGTTTATTCCCAAATAGTCCCTCTCCAGAAAAAGACTTCATTATTCTATCTAGCTCAAAGCCCTG
Organism: Nasua narica; assembly: GCA_028533885.1. Taxonomy (NCBI): domain Eukaryota; kingdom Metazoa; phylum Chordata; class Mammalia; order Carnivora; family Procyonidae; genus Nasua; species Nasua narica. Next base: position 96,844,586 of record CM052807.1, on the reverse strand, counting down.
GGCATCTACTCACAGCAAGGGCCTGTGGAAGAAAGCGGGCCTCCTCTGGCGAGACATCGCTCTCCCTTTAGTGAGGGGTGAAGTCCTCACTGGCTTCCATGGAATCACTCTAATCGGACAGGATTCCCAGAAGCGACTTGGGAAAGTGAGACTCCGAACCAAACTAATGGAGAAGGGTCAGAGAAGGTGGCCAGGTGGCACTGTTATAAAACCAGCTGGCACATGCTTACCTCATTAAAAACAAACACAGTGCAGTTCTGGAACCAGGTGAAGACAGGGCTGGACGAGGGTGAGGAGAGTGCGGGATCACCTCCAGTGCAAAACATAAAGGCACCAAATAACCCCAGCAATCACATAAGTCATATAAATGAGACCTTGATGCAATAGTTCAAAACCTCAAAATTAATGCCCCCCAAATCCCTGATGAACAAAATACCAAAATTTAAAGACAGGGTCTGGTTTCACAAACATCATGTGTCTCCGATGACCAGCACTTGACTTCAAGTCAAGTTGGGCTCCTGGCTTTCGAGGGTCTCGATGAAGCCAAGTGACCAAAAGGATCCGGGACTCAGAGTCAGGGACAGAAAAGCAGCCCATGGCTACACAGCCCTCAGCATGGCCCCAGCCTCTCTGAGTTCTGGTTCTCACTTACAGAGCAGTCTTGATGTTGGCCACACCTTCCTCACAGGGGGGTTTTAGGACCAAAGAAAATCTTGTTCACGAGAGCATCTGACAAACTCTAACCTATGGTGTTCTCGAGATGTACAACAGAAGGCATAGCAACAAGACTGGTAACTGCAGTAGTCGGCAAGATGGGACATTTTTGGTGAGGGAAGAGAGAAAAGGCAGGGAGGAGGAAAAGGCTGTGCTGCTGGCTGTGCGTTAGGAGGTGGGAAGAGCCAGAGTCTAGATTCTGACCCGACTTCATGTCTCCTGCAGCTGTTTATAACTGTAGAGCTTTGGCCCATTTTCCAAGCTCTCTGTGCCTCAGTTTTCCCAGTCTTAAAATGGGGATAGTATTGGATTGACATGAAGTCCTGTGTGCATGGCACCTACTATGGTCGGTCCAAGCTGGGTGTTAACCACTTACACACACACACACACACACACACACACACACACACCCCTCCCTGCATTCTCACACCCCTACCCCAGGCTTCTCCCATTAAGAGAAAAGAAAATAAAAGGAGGAAAGAAACAGGAGAGGCAGAAAGAATATATAACCCAAGAGTGGAAGAGGCAAGAGAAGAGGATGGGGGGGGGGGGGCACGGGAAGGAAATACAAGAAAGGAAAAGGAAGGAGGAAGAAAAGGAAGAGAAGAAAGTGGGGACACTCAGGTCCGGGCCTGAGCTGAGAGCTCTCTTGGAGCGAGTCAGTTCCAGTTTCCCAAGAAACAACCATAGAAAGGATCAAGTGCAACAATGTATTTAAGATTTATCTGTGATGACACACACAGCTCTGATTCACTTGCTTTACCTGCTGTAGAATATTCTAGGACATGCCAGCATTTATATATCCATTCTCCCAAGGGTGGACGTTTAAGTTGTATAAGGGGACTTCGATTCATATCAGTAACGTTTGATTTCTTAAGTTGGGTGGAAGGGACAAAGTTCAATCTCTTGGTCTCTTTTTCCCTTTGTCTGAAACAGTTGAACTCATCTAGAACTCCTACTGATCCCGCCCAACTTCCAGGCCTTGTCCTTCAGGTCAAAGGCAGGTGGGATTCCTGGGAGTGGATGAAGGGTTCCAGCAGCCACCGGCCCCACAGAGGGGACAGGGCTGCTAGTGGCTCTGCCTACCCTGGACAAGCAGGGGTCCAGCTGCACTAAGACACGGCTCGCAGGCCTGTGGCTTCCCAGACAGACCCGGCTACCTGAGATCTTGCCCTGACCCAGAGGCCCCAGGGCTGGGCCCCACAGGCAGTTCCAGACCCCGTGCTGGGATTTCACAGAAGACTTGGAGGAGAGATGCTTCAGGGGAAATAGTTTTCTCCTTGACCAGCTGAGTTCCTCTGAAAGGAATCTCTGTACCTTTCTTAATGGAACAAAGGGGAAGGCTGTTTGCGAGCTTGGGGAGGCGCAAGTCACAGTTGATCCCCTGGAAATCAGTCCATGCATTTCCTTACCAAAGAACTGGAGAAAGAAGAAATGCCAAGAATCCAAAAGAATAAATCTTTTGGAAACAGTTCCTGTTTGCCTACGGAATGTGTTGCTCCTCCCCTCCTCTTCTCCAATAGCTTCGTTTCTTAGAGACTATTTGCTTTGGCTGCGATCGGAACCGGTCTGCATTCCCCAGCGTCCACCTGCTCTGAGCACTGGCCTCAGACAGACAGCCTGGTACACGGACAGTCCACTAAACCACAACTGGGCTGGGTGACGAGAGTGAGGTGCTAGTCTTGGGCACAAAGTTTGAGGGGACGCCCCCAAGCTCAGTAACTACATGAGTATGTATTTTAATGCAGTATTTTAAAAACTTAAAAGTTAATGCAAAAAAAAAAAAAAAAGTTAATGCAAAATAATCCATGATGAACAAAACAACCATATTTCAAGTAAAGGCTGGGTCAGTAGAAACTCCTGAGCTGAGTGCAACCTGGAAGTGCTGGCATCAGCTCTTCCTTGTGGACCCTCGTCCCATGTCGGCAGGCCAGGGAGGAGAGTGTCCCCACCACCCCCAGAAACATCCGTCCACCCCTGAGCAGGATAAAGGGCCCCATCTCTACCAACCACCACAACCCCCAACCCCCTGCCCACGGACCCATGCACAGCTCTGGGCCTCTCCCTCCCCCCAGGCTGCTCAGCCTCCTGCCCCTCCCCCTCTAGGACAATAAGGCCTCACCTGGGTCCTTGTACATGCTTCCTCACTCAGGGTACGTGCCTGGATAACGGTGTGTTAACTCTTCACTCCAGGGGCCCCGAACTGCGTGCTGGAGGGCATCTTATTTAGCTCAGACCAATTTTTAAAAAATCGATTACTTGCCAATATTAACAAGTTGTGAGAGTCTCACACACACACACACACACAAAATTGCTAGCCTGTCTCTAAAAATCCAAATTTTGGGGTGCCTGTGTGGCTCAGTCAGTCAAGCATATGCCTTCAGCTTAGCAGGGAACCTGCTTCTCCCTCTCCCTCTGCCCTTCCCCCTGCACTTGTGCGTTTTCCCTCTGTCTCTCTCTCAAATAAATAAATTAAAAATCTTTTTTTAAATCCAAATTTCCAGCTTCTCTTGAAAAATCCAAACGTTTGACAATAAGCAACAACAATACTTGTTGGTTGAGAACATACTAAATGCTGGGCACAGTACTCAGTACTTGAGAGATTTTTTTCTGTTTCAATGCTCACAGCCATTCCGTATTTACTATTCCCCATTTTACAGATGATGAATCAGAGGCTCAGAGAATTGAAATAACTTGTCCCAAATCACCCAACTAATAGGCAGTGTGGCCAGACTCAGACCAGGGGAGTTTGACCCGAAAGTCCATTTCTCATTCTTCTGTATCTTCCAGCATCATGAGGGCGGGGACTAAATGACTGTTTTTCAAATGTGTTCCAAGAAGCCTCAAAGCCGCTGGGCGAAGGGCCTGGCTGAGTGTGTGGGGGGTGAGGGGGCTGGCTCACTCAGCCCCCAGGGCTCCTGATTCTATTAGAGAAGTTCCTTTGGGGGGGGGGTGGTGTTTAAATCATCTTATAAACTGGAGTCCCATTCAAGAATTCTTTGGGAAAAAGAAGTCCACTATTCAGAAACCAAAACAAAACAAAGCCCAAGCCTAAATGACCTCTCTCTCTCTCAATCTCTTCTCCACTTACCATGTTTTCCTGGACCAGCAGGAAAACTTTCTCTCCCCACCTTGGAGCATGTGGGTGCTGGTCGGGCCACCTCTTACAACCAATGATGACCACTTGTCCTGAGACTAGGAGCCATGGAGCCAAGGTGTCCCTCCAAGACCTGCTGAGGGTAGAGGGGGCACTCTGAAACAATGCAGGGTGGGGAGCACTACTGAGAGGACAAGGGGAATGGGGCAAGGACACAGGAGCCAAAGCCACGGAGCCCTGCAGAGGCTGTCCCTGTGCTTCTCTTAGGTGAAGTCCTTTACAGGTTGTCATGAATTTCAGGCCATCATGGCTGTCCGGCAACTGAGTGTATTCTTTACGGAGTGTCAGGAAGGAGGACCTCAAGGCCTTGTAGTGGGCAGAGGACAGGGAGGAACCAGAGCTGAGCTCTGCCACAGCCTGGCACTTCAGGACCTTGGACATATATGAGGTGTGCGTTGCGGCTCTCTACAGAACTTACCCAATAGTCCTAGGGACACAGGGAGACTACTTTAAAAACATAAAGGAACTTGACAATAGACATCGGTCTTAACTACGTGTGTATGGTCTGACACGTGCAAACCAAGAGAAAGTGGGAGCTTCCAGACCCTCTCTAAAGGCAGGACTGCTGAAGCTACTGGCCTTGCCAATGTGATTTTAGCCTTGACTTCAACTGCCATCATTTGCCAATGACTCAAAACATCCAGAATCTGTTCAGATTTCTCTCCTGAGATGCCAACCTCATAGTTCCTACACTGCATTGAGCAGCTCTACTTAGGGGTCCCATGCACTCCTCCAGTGACTGCCCAGATGCAAGTTCTTCACATCTCTCTGAAACCTGCTCCTTCGGCAGTATTCCGGTTCCGGAGCTGCCATCCGCATCCATACATCGCAGAAATTTGGGAGCCATCCTTGACTGCCTCCCTACTTCATTCCTCAGGGGTAAGCAAAGTAACACTCAATCCACCCCTAAGGAGCTCTTGAATCTACTTCTCTCCAGCTCTAACGGTGTGACCCTGGACTAGACCATCTCATCTCTGACCTGGATGACTACAGTTGCCCCCTATGGGTTATCCTGCTTTCTGGTCTTATTCTCCATCCTGTGTCTCATGCTCCAAATCACCACATAGATCTTTCTGAAATACATACACACAGAATGATGATCATTCTAGAACATAAGTATGATCATATAATATCATGCTTAAATCCCTTTGATGGATTCCAGATTTTCTTAGGATGAAATACCAACTCTTGACTACGGTATGCAAGGTTAGCCCCCGCTCATCTCTCCAACCACCTCTATTCTCAGTACTGCAACCAAACGGCACCTCTTTCATTTCCCCAGATACAAGCCACTCTCCACCTCTACCCTTTGCACGTGTTCCTCCATCTGCTGAATGTATACCCCCTGGGATGGTCAACTTCATGTGTCAACTTGACTGGGCTAAGGAATTCCCAGATAACTGATAAAACAGTATGTCTGGACATATCTGTGAGAACGTTTCTGGAAGAAATTGTCATCTGAGTCAATAGACTGAGTAAAGATCTCCCTCACCAATGTGCACGGGCATCTTCCAATCGTTGAGTGTCTGACTAGAACAAAAAGGTGGAGGAAGGATGGATTTGCCATGTGCTTGAGTTGGGATATCCATCTTTGAACCAGGACTTATACCTTTGGCTCCCTTGGCTCTCAGGCCTTTGGACTCAGACTGAATTATACCACCAGCTTTCCTGGTTCTCCATAACTTCATTCTTGGCCTCCATAACTGTGTGAACCAATTCCTTCTGCTTCTCTTGTGAATTCTAATATACTCCCATTAACTCCTATTTATCCTTTGAGGCTCAGCTTAGAGGGCACTTTATCCAGGAAGCTTTCACCAACTTTCCAAGACCAAGTTAGATACCTCCCTATTGCATTTCCACAGCACCTTGTCCTACTTTCATTTTAACTCCTATTCTAGGGGACATGTTATGGTTCCTTGTAGTTCTCTTCCCATCAGGCTGCAAACTCCATGAAAGTTAGCATGTATTCTATTCTGTTCACATTTGTATCTTGTGAACCTATCCCCAGCACACAGTATGTGCTCAATAAATTCTTACTTTTCTGACTGAAGTGAACAGACTACCACAAGTATGAGTCACCTTTCCGCAGAAACATTAAGAATCCTACCGGGAAAGAGTATGCTTGCTAAGGAAAATATTTCAGTCAGATGTGCAAGTCAGACTGTGCTCTAACAGTACCAAGAACTGACTATTAATGCCTTGGCAATTTGCTAACTTCTCTGCTTCCTAGAAGTTCACATATTTTGGATGTTTTTTTGTAAAAGCTGCAAAACAAAATAGATCTCTATGTATTTGGGAATTTCCTGAGTTTTACTTAGTTTCCTCTTGCCAGACTGACATGGCCTCAAATCCTTGTTTAGGTCCTCTGTGTTTTGTTGTAACTTTTCATACCCTCTACCCAGTCATGGCCCTGAGGTTGACAGGGTCCCCTGGTGACAGTGTCAGGGAAAGAGCTGTCATTGGACGTACATCTGCGCCTGCTGTCAAGGGGCAGAAGTGTGAGGCTCTGACTCCTAATTTTCAGTCAGTGTTCTGACCTCCCTTTTACCTGACATTTCCAAGATCTGGGCAATGGACTAAGCTATTTCAGTTATCGCATTCCTCCACACATCTCTCGTTTTCAAACGTAGGAAAATAATAGATTCAAAATGCTTTGGGCCTTCCCTGGTGTGCGCCTGCAGGAAGGGCAAAGACCTGGATTCAAGTCTTAACTCCACCGTTTAGAAGCTTGAATCAACCAACTAACCCTCTCAGAACTTCGTCCTTCTCCCCGGGAAAGCAGGAATGATTCCAGCCTTGCTCTCTGCCTTGAGTGTGGGAAGCGCTGCAGAAATGCTAACGTCCTCCCCGGAACAGTTCCCCTATTAGCCGTCCCGTGACCACACACTGGTCCCTATGGAATCTCTGTGGACTGACATTAATTGTCCAGAATAATAAATCTCTATCGTTAGCAGGAGCGGTTGCCAGTCAGTCTCAATATCCATACTCATCCAAGAAGCTCAAGCTTTTAAGGCTCCAATTAAACGATAGGAGTGTTGGCTTTTTTCCCTCCAAAGTAGTACTCCCATGCTCTGCTCATTCTTGTGGTTGTGGAGAAGGGAAAACCTCACCCCACGTAGCAAACTGAATCACTGACCTCTCTCAGCATTTGAACTCTGGGTCCAGAATTCAGCTGGAGCACCATCAGCAGAAACAAAATCATGCAAGGAAAAGGGGTTGCAATGCCTAAGAATGGAGAATTAAAAAAAAAATTCTAGTGGTAGTTAAATGTAAGAAGCCAGGGAAATGGCCATTTTAGCTTGGCAGGTGGACGGATGCCTTACAGATTTAGATTTCCAAACACAGGTTCCTTATCTGTGCCTAGTACCTATACCCTATAGAGATTTTTCATAAATAGTATCTCCTTTCATCTCTACAACCATCCTGACAGGTTGGCAAATACTGGTATACCCATTTTTCAGAATAAAAAAACAAGGAGACTGTGCCTAGATCACACACACTTACGCAGAATGGAGCGGGTACTTCACCGGGGCTTTCTGATCCCCAGACCAGAGCTCTTCCTACCATACTCTGCTCCCATCTTGTACAGCTGGGGAAGAGGAACCAATCTCAGAGGACGCATATATTCAGGAACTCCTTCAGGGTGCCACAGGAAAAAGCACCAGACTGGGGGTGAAAAAGACCTGAGCCTCTCATTCCCAACCATAAACTCTTGAGATGTCAATTTCCTCACTTCCGCAACGAACAGGCAATGATAAACGATACCAGTTTCCCTCCCACGTTTCTATTTCTTGAATGTGTATCTTTGGTTATTTTAATGTAAAACCCAAATACCTGTCATAAAGAAGAAATGCTAAAATAAATAAATAAATAATACATCACAAGTTCAACAGCAATTACAGTATCTCTGACCCAATATGACCACTATGACTGAATTTAAAAGGTGGAATCTTCGAGGTGCCTGGGTGGCTCAGTCTAACAGTTAAGCATCTGCTTTGGGCTCAGGTCATGATCTCAGAGTCCTGGGATCAAGCCCCATGTCAGGCTCCCTGCTTGGTGGGGAGCCTGCTTCTCCCTCTCCTCCCCACCCTCTCCACCTGTGCTCTGTCATTCTCTCTCTCGAATAAATAATTTAAAATATATATATATAAAAAGTTGGGATCCTCTTTCTTGGCTTCTTGGCAATAGACTTCATTAAACTTCAGTTAATCGTCTTACATTTCAGTTTCCTGAAATATGAATAAGAGAATATGAATATGAATAAGAGAACAACATTACCTTCAGTACAGGAAAAGGGAATTTTCAATTCCTTCCTTCTTGCCATCTGGCCTCTTCCTAGCTTTCTGACCCCAAACCAAGGGAAGAGGACTTGCCAATCTGAGTCGTTGGAGTCTGGGACCAGGGCAGGATTGCTGTCCCTAGGAACGGTCCTCTTTCTTTTCTATTTTATGCAGTTGGTTGGGCACACGGATTCAGCCCTCTCTCCTCCTCTCTACCTCTCTATGCAAGTGCCCAGGGAGATAAGTCAAATTATCAGTTATCTTACTTTCTTTGTCATTTTGTGATCTTTACCTCATGCATCCTTCTAAAGGATACTAAGATCTCAAAATTTAAATTCAGGAAGGAGTAAGAGGTTCTGTTTAGGCCTCAAGGCTTAAGCCGTGTGCTTCTATTCACTTTAAATCAACACCTGTAATGAAGGTTACTTGTTGATGGCTCGGTTAATAAACGGCAGTACTTTCTTATTTCTTATTACCTCTGCCTATCAGTTTCTAGAGAACTGTGGTAGCCAGTCTCCGTGACAGTCCCCAGTGAGCTCCTACTCCTTTTGTAGTTCCCTTCCATACTATACCAGGGTTGATCTGTGTGACCAACAGAATATGGCATGAATGATGGTACGTAACTTTTGAACTAATTACAAAGAACCTCTTGGCTTCCATCTTGCTCTCTCTCTCTCTCTCTCTCTCTCTCTCGGATCATTTGGTCTGGGGAAAGCAGCTACCATGTCTTGAGAAGCCCTATGGAGAGGCCTCTGTAATTCTTTTCTAGAACCTACCCCTCCTCTTCTCTCTGCCCCCATGCCCCATGGCAAGTCGCACCCACTATATTTCATTATTCTTATATGAACGCTTTTCTGAATTTCCCTGGCTCCTTGAGAACAGGGATGGACATTTGTTCCTTGTCTCCGAATCCCTGGTGCCTAGCACAGTACCTGGCACATGGTAGGCTCTCAAAAAATGTTTTTTGAATAAAGAATGGAAGGAAATTCAGTTTTATATTTAGTTTATAGTCATACTTCATATTTTATTTTTTTTCCTTTGCTCAAGTATCATTTTTTTTTAAAAAAAAAAGGGAGAGAGCATGAGCAGAGGGAGGAGCAGAAGGAGAAGGAGAGAATCTCAAGTAAACTCCCCATTGAGTACAGAGCCCAATGCAGGGCTTGATCCCAGTACCCTAAGATCACGACCTGAGCCAAAACAAAGAGTCAGACGCCTAGCCAACTGTGCCACCCAGGTGCCCCCTCAAGTATCAATTTTTAACAGCTTTATTGAAATATAATTGTTATACAAAGAGGTGCATATATTTAATGGGTACATTTTGGTGAGTTTGGACCTATGAAAACACACACGATACCATCACCACAGGCAAGGTCCTAGACACATCCAACACACCTCTCAAAGTCTTCCTCTGTCCCTTTGTTGTTACTGTTTTGTTTGTTTTTATGGTAAGAACATTTACCATAAGATCTACCCTCCTAACGGATTTTGAAGTACACAATACCATAAGTACAGCAGATCTCTAAAATTGATTCATCTAGCATAACTGAGACTTTATACCCATTGAATGACAACTCCTCATTTCCCTCTCCCTCCGGCCCCTGCCAACCACTATTATATTTTCTGCTTCTGTGAATTTGACTTCTTTAGATGTCTTATGTAAGTGGGATCATGCAGTATTTGTCCTTCTGTGACTGGCTTATTTTGCTTAGCATCAAGTCTTCCAGGTCCATCTAGGTTGTCGCAAGGGGCAGAATTTCCTTCTCCTTTAAGGCTGAATAACGTTCATATTTTATTTATTTTGTTTTATTTTATCTGAGAGGGGAGGGGCATAGGGAGAGGAAGAGAGAAAATATTAAGCAGGTTCCACACTGGCAGGGGGTTCAATCTCACAAACCTGAGATCATGACCTGCACCAAAATTAAGATTTGGATGCTCAGCCAACTGAGCCACCCAGGTGCCCCTAACATTCATGTTTTAAACAGCAACAGTGTAAAGTCCGAATGTTTTTCAGTAGAAATGTAGCAATCTATACTAGATTTCATAGACATTTAAGATCTCCGAATAAGTCTATGTGTGGAAGTAAAAGACAAGCCTAAGAAATCTCTTAAACTTAAATAGGGTTTCCACTCTGTCTCCAAATTTGCCTCATACTTTTAGTTCTAGTGTGTACCATAGAGTTAATTCTTTTTTCACAATGGAGAACTTAATTTTTCCCCATCTTTATCCATATGCCTAATTAAATTATATCCAGTGTTTATTGAATTATACTTACTAGGCTACATACTTTGGCCCCAAAGATGTATTAATTCCAAGTCTGTTACTGTTGCCACTTGGGTCTGTTTTTACTCAATTATATAGTCTCTTGAGATGGGCAGATGTTAATTCCGAAGACTGGGTGGGTCTCTAAGAAGTGAGAAGATGGAGGGGAAACCACAGAGGCCAGTCTGACATTTTGTTTGTCTTCTAAATCTAGATTCTAAGAATTGAGCTAACAGTGAGCCAAAGGCCCCAGGAAATCTACTTCCATCTTTCTGTGCACTCCTTCCCCTTCCCTCAAAGAGAAAGCAGTCTTCACAAGTTGATCGGTTGATTTATAGGTGGGTACGGCAAAGTTCAAAATCTTTAACTCAGAAAAATGCCCAATTTATTTTAAAGCCGGATTAAGAAAAAAAATAGGGAGTTATCAGAAGAGGTCTAAATAAACATTATATTCATGATGAATCCAAGAAAGTTCTGAAAAGAATCAAACCTCTATATGCAAATTGAGGTGAGTGTGTGTGTGTGTGTGTATGTATGTGTGTGTGTGTGTGATATACCACTTCTTTGGCACATGGTGAAGCTTACTCTTATCTTTGTGGGATAATCTCCTAGGGAGCCATTTTACGAGAGCACACAGTTCCATTTATCCAGTTTCTGAGGATTAGTCTCAGGGGGTAGCTTTATGTAATACATGTTGGCTACAATACAAGGCTTCTCTAGTTAAATCAAACATCCAAATTATGATGCAGTAAGACAACCAGTATCTTCTCTTCTGCACACGCCAGCATCTGTATATGCAGGGTAGAATATTACTTTAGTTGAGAGATTCAGTTCTTTTCAAAGTCTTCACCCCCTTCTTCTTCCTAGATGATTCTGGGGATTTAGATGTGCAACAAACAAAAAGAAGAGGAGAAAAACACTTTTTCTTAGAAGTCACAAAAGACAAGCTTCCCCTTTTTGGAGCACTGCAGAACACACATAAAATAGGACACTGTCTCTAAAGAGTTCTGCCATATTTGTCAGCCATGATGTTTTCTCTGTTAGAGAACAGCCACAGAACCACTGTTGCTGCCAAAAATGTGTTGTTTGAATCCTTTTCCACTTCCTCTTTGCAAGATGACTTGGACTTTATTAAATCATCACCAGAAGACAAGATCTCTTGCTTTGGGGCAGACAGGCCAACGGATTGACTTTGTCACCTCCATGTGGTAAGAGGTATCAGATGTTGACCAAGCAGCAATTGGTTAAGATGATAATCATCTAAAGAAAAGTGCATGAATAGTGTTTATACTTTCTTGGAACTGGGAGTTAGCTTCCTTGGGTCCTTTTCCCCTCCCCCAGCTTCAAAACAGAAATTGCTAAATACTCAATTTGGTGTTTGCCTAAGGGTGGCTAAACAAGCCACCTAATGGGGTGCTTGTCCTTATTTCTGGGAAGGCAGACTATTACTCAGTTTGGTTCTAACAAAAACAAATCTACTGAAATCAAGTAAGGGAGAAGGGATTTATCAACAGAGGTCAACTGGAATCAATATTGACTCTGAAAATAGGGTTTTCTATAAAAGCTACAGAGCAATGAAAAGGTATAAAGAGATCTTCTGGGTTCCAAAGAGACCTAAGGAGTCCATGCGCCTGGTTGGTCACCAGATAACAGAGAGTGAAACAAAATGTATAGAGTACTCATAAAAGCTTCTTCTTTTGAAGCATAGCTTGGGAGAAGAGTGGTGGGGATGTAAGAGGGATCGTGTGGGGATCAGATGCTCTTCTATTCTTATGTTCTGAAAGTGGCACATTCCCTACCATATTTTTAGAGTCACAGTTGTCAACGTGATCATGAAGGATGTTGGAAGAAGCAAAATGAAAGAGCAAGCTGTCAGGTTGCACAGTATCACCCCTAGGCTTGCTCCCTAACATTAGAATCTGATGAGAACTCTGTAACTTCTTCCCCCAATCGCCAGAGACCCCAACACCAGAGCCAGAGCTAGTGAAAGAATAACTCTACTCCAAGCCTTCCTATGGAGCGTGGGAACTATCTATTTTGCTCCAAGGTCATAGAGTATCTGAACTCACTTAACCATCCTTCCTCCACTTGAAGAAAAGAGAGGTGATTAGTTTAGGATAGTGGGACTGAGCCAAATGTCTACTTCTCTTTCTTCCTAAATCCCAATAAAATAGGATACATAAAATAAGACTAAGTCCCAGGCATTCCCTAGAAAATGCTGGCTGAATAGAAACAGAAGAATTTCTGGGTGGTAGCAGACTAACAAAAATACCAGAGCTGAGAAACATAGCTGAAGAAGGGGGCTGCTGGATGAGTGATTCTGAAGCCTGTAATACAGCTTCCTCGGGACAAGTAAGCATCAGCCTGATTCACTACTGTGTCCTCTCTGCTTTGTATAGGTCCTAGCACAGAGCAGCTGTTCAACAGTGACAGTTAATATGACCTTTCCTAAGAGAAAAAGTAAGTTCAAGGTCCACAGGAGAGGACAGAAGTGTATTGTGGAGTGCTTGATTGGGATGTGCCTCCCCGCCCCCGGGGGGCACAAAGATAAGCTAATTATGGTATTTGCCCCATGCTCTCTGGGTGAAGTAAAGGATCAGCCAAAGAAACTCACAGAATGAGGATCAGGGCCAGAGAGAACAGAAGGGCATGGCGTACAAGTTACTGAACTGTTAATTAAGGAAAGGCAACTTGGAATAGGTGTGAGATCTCCTGAGGTGCCCAAGGTCGGTAACTTCCCCCACTTGCTTATTTGAGAAGTGCCACCAACCTGCTGGCCTATCCATCCCCCTCTCCCCAGTTCATTAATGTTAGAGCACAGCACACTTGCCACCATTGGTCATCACATATGGAGGGCAGGCCTAGCAAGGGATGTTGCAAGGTAACCTCAACAATTGCCCAGGAAATGATACCAGTTATCAATACTGATCAATTTGTATATGAAAATGAACAACCCAGAATTGCCAGACTTTGGGACCAAACCCAAGACCTAAAAACTGAATCAGTAGCAAACTGACCCCTGAGGAAAGAACAAATGTAAGAAGCCAAAGAGATCAGCAAAAATATTTTATTTGGTGTCTGAGATACGATGGATATTACATCAATAAAATAAGAGGTAGCTACCATAGAAAAAGCGGCACTCTGAGAAAAATAAATGCACCTAAAAATTAAAAATTTGATTAATAAATCATAAAACTGAATGTCAGGGATGAATTACAGAATAGATATAATTGGGGCACCCAGGTGGCTCAGTCATTAAGCATCTGCCTTCGGCTCAGGTCATGACCCCGGGGTCCTGGGATCGAGCCCCACATCAGGCTCCCTGCTTGGCAGGAAGCCTGCTTCCCCCTCTCTCACTCCCTCTTCTTCTGGTCCCTATCTCTCTTTCTCTCTGCCAAATAAATAAATAAAATCTTAAAAAAAAATAGAATGGATATAACTGAAAAAGGAACTAGTGATTTGGAAGATCAAATCAAGGTATTTCCCCTGGAATATAAAGCAAAAAGTCAGGGAAAGAAATTATGAGAAAAAAAAATGCAGAAAATTCCAAAGGGGGGAAAAATCTGTTTAATAGGAATTTAAGACATCATAGATAAGGGGCACCTCGGTGGCTCAGTGGGTTAAGCTTCTGCCTTCGGCTCAGGTTATAACCTCAGGATCCTGGGATCAAGCCCCGTATTGGGCTCTCTGCTCAGCAGGCAGCCTGCTTCCCCCTGCCTCTCTGCCTACTTGTGATCTCTCTCTGTCAAATAAATAAATAAAATCTTAAAAAAAAAAAAGACATCATAGATAGGATGACAGGAAGTCATTAATAGAAAAATACTCTCCTGGCTAAGTAAGTACTCAAGTTCTTTGGGTTAAATTAGAAAACCAACAATTCCTGCTCCTGCTATATCAGCAAGAATACTAAAAAGAGAGGTACATGGCTACATTCCATTGATATTTCTGAATTCAAAAATTAAAGAGAAAATCTAGGGCGGCTGGGTGGCTCAGTCAGTTAAGTGGCTGTGTTCAGCTCAGGTCATGATCCCAGAGTCCTGGGATGGAGTCATATCAGGCTCCCCACTCAGTGGGGAGTCTGCTTCTTCTTCCGACCCTCCCCCCTCTCATGCTTGCTCTCTCCCTCTCTCTCACTCACTCTCTCAAATAAATAAATAAAATCTAAAAAAAAATTAAAGAGAAAGTCCTTGGCATTCAATGGTGGGGTAGAGTGGAAATAGCTTCCTAAAAGGTCATAAGGTAATAAAAATTTCATTTTTACTATTGAATATTGGACAACAATGAAATGTCTACATACTTTGAAGAAATGGGATTTTGAATCTGCCAGCTATCCCAGCTTTTAAGTGAGTGGGCAAAATAAAGACATTTTGCATGTGCAAGGATTCAGAATACATCCCACAATGGAAATAGAAAGCTTTCTGGAACACTTCAGTTACAAGTAAGTTGAAGTCATTTCTTCAGTTGAAAAACCATTAGCTGCTAGATATATAGAATTACTTTCCCTCCACTCAGAAAATTTTACCATACATATGTGATTGGAAGAATAAGAAAGGCTATCAGTAGTGTGATTTAAACTTAAATGAAGTTTAACAGGCACATATTTCATGTCAACAAAAATGACTCCCATATATAAATATATGGAATATATATATATGGAATATATATACATATATATTTCACATAAGGCTTAAAAATAAATAGGAAGATTTATATAAGTTTGTTTGTATACAATAGGAAACCCCAAAGCAATAGTGGCGTGAACAAAAGTGGTTGTTTCTCATATAAAATAAGCCTAATGGGTAGTTTAGGACTGGTATAAAAGGAAGAGTGTTCTGTTCTGTCATCCCCTAACTTTCTGTTCTATTGTTTTCAGGCCTGAATGACCTTCTTCAAGTCATCCAATAGCCCAAAAGGGCTGCTGGAATTCCACCCATCATTTCTACATTCCAGACAGTAGCAATGGTAAATGGGCACTCACAACTGAGGTAACATCTTTTAAAGAGGATCCTCGGATCCCATTCAATACATCTACTTACATCTCATTAGCCAGAACTTTGTCACATACTTAGGGCAAGAGAAGCTGGAAATTTAGCCTTTTATTCTTTATGGCAATGTAGGCCGAGCTGAAAATCAGAGCTCTGTTTCAAAGGAGGAAAGGGGAGTGGATACTGGGAGGCCACTAGCAGTATCTGCACAGAATACCATTTTCTTAACTAGAAATATTCAGTATTGTAAAATTCTAATTTCTTCAGGTAAATTGACAAATTCAGTGCAATGCCAATGACTTTTTCCCCTTCCAATTTAAAAAAATGAGGTAAAACTTGATACAGTAATACACGGATCTTAATTGTTACAGCTTAATGAATTTTGACAAATGCATATGGCAAGAAAAAAAACATGTCTATCAAGATCCAGTGCGGCTGGGACAGAATGTCATCCTATCAGTGGGGGTCTGGGCGGAGGAAGCAAGACCTGGTTCTCTCTGCCATGCCTGCCTGGGATAGAACTCTAGCAGCATGGGGGCTGGGGAGGATTTTTAAAAAGCCAGCAGTCTGCCCCTCCAAGGGTGAAACCAGAGCCCCAGACTGGAGGCTCAGGGAGGAGGGAGGCCTCCCAACTTCACTGCACATGCCCACGATAAAGCTTCCATATGCAGGTCTGGGAAGAGGTGGGGTAATGAAGCCGCAGTGGCTCAAGTGCCACAGACTCTCACTGTTCCTGCCAAGATTTAGTAGATTTTCTTGAATAAATATTTCTCTATTTGCTGTATGCTTTTTGCCCTTGGGACAATTCCCAGAGACTTGGAATGATTTATTTAAAAACGTATTTTCACAAGTTAAACTGTTGTTTTCCTGGAGAGAGGGTTGAGGAAGTCCTGCTTCCACGCCCACCCCATTCATCATCACCAGTGAACAATCATCTGTCTTTCCTATCTTTATTCTCATATATACGATGTATCTTTTATCTGGCTCTTTTAAAGATATTTTTCTCTATCCTCAGGGTTTTTTTTTAATAATTTTTTTTTAGATTTTATTTATTTATTTGACAGAGAGAGAGAGATCACAAGTAGGCAGAGAGGCAGGCAGAGAGGGGAAAGCAGGCTCCCCGCCGAGCAGAGTGCCCGATGTGGGGCTCAATCCCAGGACCCTGAGATCACGACCTGAGCCGAAGGCAGAGGCTTAACCCACTGAGCCACCCAGGCACCCCTCTATCCTCAGTTTTTTAGCCATTTAACAATAATGTGCCTTGATATGGAATTCTTTCTGTTTTTTTCTTCTTGGGGTTTACTGAGCTTCTTAGAAAAATTTCAGCCAAAACTTCCTTAAATATTCTTTTCTCCATTAATTCTCTCCTCTCATTCTGTGGTGTTGTTTTTTTTTTTTCCTTCCCATTTCCCCCTTCTGTTTGGTGATTTTTGTTGACTTTTCTTCAAGTTTCCTGATCTTTTCTTCTGTCATATGCAAACTGATGTTAGTCCCATTCAATAATTTTTCAGGTCTTGTACTTTTTTGTATTTCAGATATTGTATTTTTTCAGTTTTATGATTTCCATATGGTTCCTTTTTTTTTTAGCATTTTTGTATCCTTCTTGAAATCCTCATGTATTCACAAATTATCTTTTTTCCTGTAAATTCTTTAACATATCTATAATAGTAACTTTAAATTCCTTATATGATAATTCCAACAACCGTGTTGTCTGTGGATCTTCTTTTGTTTTCTGGGGTTTTGGGGGGTGTCTCTTTATTTATCATGGGGCAATTTTTCTGCTTCTTTGTGTGTCTGGTAATTTTTATTGTATACTGGACATTGTAAATGATACATTGTGGAAACTCTAATTTCTGTTCTTCCTCTGGTGAGTATTGGGTTTTTTCCAGAAAGCAGCTAAATTTCTTGTGGATAACCTTAATCCTTTGCAGGCTTGTTTCTAGGTTTTATTAAATAAATTATACTTTTCTTATTTCTTCTTAGTCCCAGGATATAGCCCATAATCCCAGGATGTGGCCCAGAAACATGACACTTCTGGTATACCATAGGAATGCAAGAGATGTTTCTCAAGCCCCTCTAATTTCACAAGCTTTAACTTCAAACTCTGTCTCCACAGCACCAGGCAGCTGATGAGATCTCTGCTCAGTTCTTTCAATTGTCCAGCTGTTGTTTTCTACTATGCTCCTTGGAGTCTTGCCCTGGGCATTTGTAGTTGAAGAGTTAGCCAAGATTCTGAGAAGATTTTGTGCATAGATCTGGGGGCTCCCCTACTACTCCTAACCTTCTGGGACTTTCCTTCCCCCTTTAACTTGCAATTTCTCTGGCAGCCCTGTACTCTGGCCTCTAACTCTTTAGTCCAATAAGTCTGTATCCTGCAGATTGCTCACTGTCTGTGGAGGCGGGGGAGGCTAGTTAAATGTGGATTGTATCTCCTCTAGTTTGTGTCTGTTTGTGGTCCATCTCTAGTGCCTTCAAGTAGATCTATAAGTCAAATTTATAATTATTATCAGTGAGAGGTTTAGTCTGATCCAAACTATTCTGCCATTACTTGAATGAAGCTGGAAGCCTCCATAATTTTTCAAACATAAAGTAGATAATGCTATATATTTTATTTTATAACACTTTTTAAACTGAATACCATATTTTAGATATTGCTCTGTGTCAATATATATTAATTGACCTTATCTTGCCTGACATGTGGTGCTCCAAGAATTCAACTATAAGGGCATATAATAAGAATAAATTTAAATGAAACTATGAGTTATGAGTTAGACCTCGTTCAATGTTCTTTGAAAAATACTAAACTACTTTCTTTTTAACACGACTCTTTACGATGAATGAACCACAAGAGTTCTATGCAGGTCTGCAACATTATGAATTTAAACAATCCTCTATTAATGTGCATTTTGGTTGTTTCTAGTTTTCTCTATTACAATCAATGATGTAATAAACATCTTTATACATTAATTTTTTGGTCTTTCCTACAGAATCATTATCCTAGGAATGGAATTGATAGATCAAAGTAAATCAACATTCAAAATTTTAACATACAATTACTGATTACTCTCCAGTAAAGGCTATATCAATATATACTCTCCAACAGTATATGAGAATGCTTGTTTCTTCACAACTTTTTAACAACATTGGATATTATTAATCTTTAAAATCTTTCCCATAAGCATTAACTATGCATATGGAATTTCATAAAAGGGGAAGTATCCAGCCCTCTTCTGCTGTTCTCATTCTTGATCCTGAGCTATTGTCTCACCTAATTATCCAACATCATGTTTCAGTCTTGCCTTTCCTTTATTCCTTTGAATAGGACAATCAATGCTGTCCTCTGGGCTCTCCCTCAAAAACAATTTGGATTCTTCCCAGCATGCTTCCTCTGACTATAACTGTAAATCATCATTCCCAGTCCAACCTGGTCCAGAGCTTTATCCCCTGTGCTGCCCCACCATGCATATTCACAATTGACCTCATTCCCTTCACATTCCCTCATTTACTTTCA
Source organism: Nasua narica (assembly GCA_028533885.1). Taxonomy (NCBI): domain Eukaryota; kingdom Metazoa; phylum Chordata; class Mammalia; order Carnivora; family Procyonidae; genus Nasua; species Nasua narica. Next base: position 96,825,680 of record CM052807.1, on the reverse strand, counting down.
CAATTTACTTCACTCTTCAAAATTTAAGATAGCTCTGTCTTTGCGAACTAAGATCACTGCAATTTCATTTTAGCCTGCAACAATTTTGTCAACTTTGTCAGAAGAAATGCTTTAATATGCCTCCAAAATTACTACTGTAGCTTTCTTGTCTTCCTTACCTTTAAAAAGTAATCACTAAGAGAGAAAATTACATATGGGGACATTTTCCAGTAAAATATATGTAAAGGAAGGACTCTTTAAAGTTAGAAAACTAAACAGACACATTTTCCTGTACTTTCTCTGGATTCCACTAACTGATACGAAGGTTTTTTTTTTTTTTTAAGATTTTATTTATTTATTTGACAGGAGAGAGATCACAAGTAGGCAGAGAGGCAGGTGGGGGGGGAAGCAGGCTCCCTGCTGAGCAGAGAGCCTGATGTGGGGCTCAATCCCAGGACCCCAAGATCATGACCTGAGCTGAAGGCAGAGGCTTTAACCCCCTGAGCCACCCAGGCGCCCCTATATGAAGGTATTTTTTAAGAAGATATAAATCCAAGAGAAAAAGAGAATTGGAGGGGAAATGATAGCTAGAAAATACTGCAAGTTAAAACACAGAAGGAAAGATAACCTACCTAGCAGACCCAGGAAAACTAATCCCTAAATGAGCAAGCTAAATAGTAGCCCATTTTCCAATATAGAACCCCAAAGTATCAAGAATTAGGAGCAATAGGAGTCTGTAATTTGGGGATAAATGGGAAGGAGAGAAATCTAAGGGCTAGACACATCCCATCCCTCCCCAACAAAAATCCTCTTCCTTACTTTGTGCAACTAAGTGACTCACTCTCTTTCCACCTCAGCAGAAAATGAGGTTTATGCCCTGGAGAGAGTAAAACACATTTCTGGGATGGGGGACACACGGCACAGTTGAGAGATGCAACAGTTTTGAAAACAAAAGGGTTGGGCGCCTGGGTGGCTCAGTTGGTTGAGCGACTGCCTTCGGCTCAGGTCATGATCCCGGAGTCCCAGGATCGAGTCCTGCATCGGGCTCCCAGCTCCACTGGGAGTCTGCTTCTCCCTTCGACCTTCTCCCCACTTGTGCTCTCTTTCTCTCTCTCTCAAATTCTCAAATAAATAAATACAATCTTTAAAAAAAAAAAAAGGGTTAAATACTAAATATTAAGACCCTTTCCTATAGCTCCCAGCCCATTTCCATCACTTGGTTCCCATAATATTGTGCAAGATATAAGACAATTCTTCAAAATACATCTGCTAAGCCAAAGGAAAGATCTAAAGATATTGACACTAGGGTTACAGGGTTATCCAATTAAACAGCCCAAACTGATCTCTTTACATGTGATCTATGGTCTTCAAGCCCCACCCACAATACAGAACTATCATTAAACTTTTTAGTACCCCAATTTTAAATGTAAATGAACAGCCAAGGATCACCAGACATTTGAAGAAAGGCTCAAACATGAAAGAAATGAAAAGCAAAGATACTAAATTAATTTGGAGGAAACAGAAATTAATAAGATGAAAACTATTAGAGAGCTAAAAGAACATATTAAAAACGAAGCAAGAGGATGATGTCTTAAAAGGTGCATTCATAAAACAAAATAAGTCTTAGAAATTTTAAAATATGGCATAAACTAAAAATCAAATTAAAAAGTTGGGAGAAAAATTTGGGCACCTGGATGGCTCAGTTGGTTAAGTATTAGACTCTTGATTTCACCTCAGGTCATGATCTCAGGGCTGTGAGATTGAGCCCTGCAACATGCTCCACACCAGGCATGGAGCCTGCTTAAAATTCTCTCTCTCCCTCTTCCTTCTTGTAGAGAACAACTGGTCTAGATTGAAGCAAGTCGGGAGACTATGAGAGAAACCTAGGATGATGAAATTGATAGAATGCCTAAGGTATATGAATATTTGGTGAGGAGATGAAACTCCTGGTGAGGGGGAGAGTTTAAAGGTGAATTGGTGATGAATATGTAGAAAATAAACAAGACAAATAACTCCAGGTAAAACCAAAGGAAATTTTCCTTAAGGAAAAGTAATTATATTTCAATATTCATATTATCATATTACTATCAATCCAATCAAAATTATGCTATAAACATTGGGAGAATGAAGGATAGGAAGTGTGTATGTTGGGGAGAGGTAGTAACAGAAAGTAAGATGTCTCCATAGTGACTCCATAGTGAGTAGCTGGTAAATAATGCCCAAAGCTTGAAAAATTAGTGGCTCAGCAATTCCACTCTTAGGTGTATCCCAAAGAGAATTAAAAATTTGCAGCAGCTTTCTTCATAATACCCCAAAAATAGAAACAACCCAAATGTCCATCAACTATTGAATGGATAAACAAAAAATGGTATATCTATACAATGGAATATCACTCAACTACAAAAAGGAATGAATTACCGGCATACATTACACAGGAATGACCACTGAAGACATTAAGTGAAAGAAGCCAGACACAAAGGCCACATACTACGTGATTCTATTAGATGAAATGTCCATAAAGGGAGATCATAGAGAAAATAGGTAGATTAGTGGTTTTTGAGACTGGGGGCAGAGGGAACGGAGAATGACTGCTAATGTGTTTGGTGTTTCTTTTGGGGTATAGAAAATGTTCTATGATTACATAGTGGTGATGGTGGCATAACTGAATATACTAAAAAATCAATGAATTGTTCAATTATTTAAAAGGGTGAATATCTCAGTATAATTGTCATAAAATATAAAGGTGAGCCAGCTATTAAGAGACATGGTAAATCCAAAATGAAACAACTAAATAAATTGAAGTGGTTTCCCTCGTGGACTTTTAAATGAGGAAAGTTGATGGTCAAGGGATATTCTGTGTACTCAGTTATGTAAGGCTGTTTGACTCTTTATAGGATCACATTACCTCAATGAAAGTAAAAATGAAATAACCAGTGACCAAAGAGCAGGTGGAAAGTTCTGGAAGTTCCTGCCAATACCCTATACTGGCAGTGTGTACTGTGGCTTTTGAAAAGTCTGGGCCACATGAGTTGGCCTCAACATGACACTCCTTCAGTGTGGCAGCTCCTCGACAGATGTCCTGATGTCTTCATTTAACTTCAGGACAATGAACACGAGCTGCATTGAGCAAGGTGCTGTTAATGTCTTGTCACCACAGCCCTCTCCATTGCTTGGCATAGCACCTGACCGACTCGCTTAAATACTTTTTTTGAATTAGTGAACAAATGAAACAACACTCTTAAACTAAGTCCTAGGCAAACTATGGGCAAGTGAAACAATATTATATGACACTACCTCTTATTATAATGGAGTCCTGGATGCAGAGGCTGGGACAGTATGTACTGCCCGAGTATGGTGAAGAGCCAGGGCACAAGAAATAGCACATTACCAGTGCTCTAGAACTGGCACGTCGAATTTACAGTGATGTTTCCGGGTTACAAGCTGTTGTGTCTCATGTCAACCTCTTTCTCTCCATTTCCATAGTCACTGACTAACATTTGTAAAATAATCTTTGATAGCCTTCATCCTGTCATCTTTGGCTGTGGTTCACAGACTAAAGGGGCATTACTGAGAGGTGGCATCTTGGAGAGAAGAACTCAAAAGGGGAATAAATGGTCCAACTTGGCCATAAAAATGGAAAGTTAACCAATGAGGGAACTCCAGGACCAGGCCTGAGGTACGGAGGCAGAGAATGGGGAACCAGAGCGTCCCCTCAGGAACCCTCTGACCCCTAGGTAAGAGTGGGCCTCCTTTTAGTATGCTCCCATAGCTCACTGATCTCTTCCTCCTTATCATTTGTTGTAGCTTATAGCTTTTCACTAGATTGTAAGCTCCATGAGGACAGGAGGTACTCTTGTTTAATTCACTAGGATATCCCTCCCCAGTGCTCAGCACATTGTAGGCACTACAAAAAAGTGTTTGTTGAATGAAGGAAGGAAGGAAGGGAGGGAGGGAGGAAGGAAGGAAGGAAGGAATGAGTGAGTGAATGAGTGAGTGTATGAGTGAATAAATGAAAGGACCAGGCAAGAGCAGAAAAGTCTGAGGTGGCATGTGAGATGTAGAGCCTGAAGAAGAGGAAACCATGGTGCCTTGATGGGGACGCCCACAGCCTGCACGTGGGAGGAAAGAGGTTCTTACAAGCGCCAATCATGCCTGGAGACTGGAGCTGTGAAGACGCTTACATGTGGGTCTGTGGCTGAAGCACTTACTCTGAATCTTCAATATTGGGGTCATTACTGCCTGAGCGAGCCCTGCATGGCAAGGGAGGCCACCACAGCTGGAGATCTGTTTAGCTTATGGTCAACAGGGCCGGGAAGGGAATGCCTCAGATCGTTACGTGGAACCTAAACTTGAGATTGACCAATATCAATTTCACATAACCTTTGCTGGAATTAACAAATTCAGATGCTAGGTCACTTCCCAGTCCTGTGGGTGATTTAACCAGGGAAGCTGTTTGTAAGGCCGGATGCAGTCACAGTCAGCTAGAGTGGGCAGGAGGATTATTCCTCAGAGGGTCGAGGAGACTAATGACATTTCACTTTGGAAACAGTTGTGGAGTCTACTCCCTAGAGACAGAAGGCAGGCCTTGGGGTGAGGACACAGAGCGAAGAGATTCTTAACTGAAGTCAAGGAGGACCTCGGATTCCATTTAGCTAGCTCAAGTGACACTGCTCCCCCGTACACTCAGATACTAAGACAACTTCTTAGTGCTGCCCTGCACAATTGTGGGAGGAAGAAAATGTAAACCATTTATCTAAAATCAGGGTTGCCAGGAATGGAATGTGGAATCCCCATGCTCAGAGAACAGAAACAGGCCCCTTCTTGCAGAGAATCTGGCTTTTCCTACACTTCCTCCTGTAGAAGGCTATCAGGAGAAGGTTATGAATAGAGTCCTTTTCCTTCAGCCAATGAGACAAATGCTCTATTCACACCCGAGCCATGCCCTGCCTGCACACCGTCTCAGCCAGGATTATCTTGGCTTTTGATGAAATCCCACGGGCAGTAACTGCAACCTCCCTCTGCTGCCACATCGCATGACGAGGGCTGGCGCAGTGGGAGCTGTTAAGGCATGGCTATTTCTTGAACCTCGCTCACTTAATCTCCATCCTAATGACAGAAGAAAGGTGCCGACACTGAAGATCCAGCCGGTGGGCTGGAAATATATTAGTATGAAGCTGACATGGCCATTCCGGGCCCTTGGCTATACCTTGGGGGTTTATTAAAAAAAAAAAAAAAAGAATGAAGGAAAGAAAAAACTCAGGTGGGCTTGAATTCAAATTTTGACACTGCTATGTATTGTGGTGGACGATACTGGCCGGGTTAGTTAACCGCCTGGAACACTAGGCTTCTGACCTGTGAGATAAGGGAAGTCGGAATTCTGGCTCCTAAGGTTGTCAGAGTATGAAGTGACACGAAATACTCAAGATCACGTGCCCTGTGGCTGGTTCACCACAGAAACTCTGTCAGCGCGCCGACCCCTCTCTCTCTTGCCTCCCCTTCTACCTCTGGGCTCAGGGTAGGTGAATACAATGTTCCTGAGGCATGAGTCCATTGAGACAGAGCAGGACTTTAGTTCACTGGTTGTGTTCTAGCATCGCCTGAAGTAAATACCAGGACACCGCTTCTGTGTCCTGGTATTGAAGTGGAGGGAAGGGGCACATCACCCGGTGTTACCTGTCCTGGAGAGTTCTTTCTGTGCTCAGGACTGCAGCAGGAGCCCTCACCAGAGCCTGGCATGTTCTGCCTCAGCGGCCGTGGCTGCCTGTGGGAACTGCTCAGCAGCAAGGATGTGGAGTGCAGGAACACTGCGACCCAGCATTTGTGGATTCTCTCTTTCCACGAATATTGAAAACCTACGTACAAGGCAGACACCATTCATTGGTCATCGAATATTTCCGTAACATTTATTCTATGCCTGATGCTATTCTAGGCACTTCACAGACATGAGCTTGGTGACTCCTCACGTCAGTGCTGTGAGGTTGGTACTATTATCTCTATTTCAGGGCTCATGAACCTGAAGCAGAGAAGTTATGGAACTTGCCCAAGAAACACGTGCACAGGACTTTTTTATACTCAGTGACAGTAACATTTACGGGGCCCCATGGTTTGTCTAGTGGTGACGGGTAAGCATACTTTCATTTGGTCACGTTTTCATTCATCCACTGAGACTCATTAATCTTCACAAAGCTTGTGCCAGACTCCGCATTAGGAAAGGTGGGGTCACAAGAGGCGGCTCTGCCCTCACGAGGCGGACAGTCAGAGGACGCAAATGCCGACTAAGCCTCACTTTTGTCCTATGACTTTGCAACCAGCAAAGAGACAGCGGGCTTGGGTCAAGAATGCTGTCATTGCCAGTGGAACAGACTTCTTCTTTTTATAAAATAAATGACTTTTAGGGGGCTTTTCACATGGGACAGTTGCATTTGCTTAAACCTTCATAGTTCAGAAGAGACCATGAGTGTAGGGCTAACGCTCCCATCAAACACCCAACAGGGTATAAGAAGGGCCCAGTATTTCCCAAACTTCATGTGTGTGTTACTAATGAAAAATATTTTGTATGAGGTGTTGGGTATTTATTTCTATCTCCACTGCAAAATATATAGACAATAAAATCGATCCATTATTTCAAACATATTATTGCTGAAAGATTTCTTTAAGTGAGTTAATTCAAAGGAAAAATATTAAACTAAGAATGGCACAGGGGGTACATTAGATACTGAAAATTATCCAAGGGGCACTCAAATGACTACTGTTTGGAAGCTTACAGTGGTTCCCACTGGGGACATCCCTGACATTTTGCACAAGGCAGCTCTGCATCTTGTAGGGCAACTTCCCACACTACATGCAGCCCCTACCCGTTACATGGCAGCAGCAGCCCCCATACCTGGGGACCAGCCCCCCAAAATGCCTCCAAACATTTCCAAATGGCAGCTGGTAAGGGGCTAGGGGGAGCAATGTGATACCACCCCCCACCCTGGCTGGGAACTACTCTACATTGCTGACTGGAGGCTCCATTAGAAACAAAATAAAACCAAACCAAACAAAACCAAGCTATTTTCAGATATTTTTGAACCATAGAAGGAAGAGAAGAAAAAGTCAAGTTCAGTGTCTAAGTGGCTTATAGCGAGAGGCAGCAGAGTTGGCAAAGCAGATCCCAAATGGGAAGAGAGCAAACACACGGAAAGTCCTGGCAAGAGTGAGGACGGACTGCGGAGGCCTGGGGCTATAGACAGAGGCTTCTGGCTTGGGGCTGCTGTTATGGGGCAAGAGCAGTTCCTTCCTGCTTGTCTTACAGGTGCCACCTGGCATGTGACAATGACCAGAGTGCACACGGCCTGCTGAAGAACAGGCAGCACCACCTCCTGCCTGAACTAAAGGCCGTGCCGGCAAGCCAGGAAGGCACCCACACGAATCAAGGATTGTACGATTAAAAAATGTGACAGACTTATCAATCACTAGAGCAGGAAAAGAAGGCGCCAGAGAACCACACATCTCTTTCCAGGTGGCCCATAATATGTTGCAAACAGGGCGCAGGAATCACGAGAGGATGGGAATGAATGAACGCTGTTTGTACACCACTGTCCGTGTCCTTTAAAAATCGCGGTTACTTTTGGCAGCTTTGAGCCACTTAGCTTTCCCAGCACACTCCGTGTCTGAGCGTCGCCTCCTTCCATGTGCCTGTAGAATCAATCTTCCCCAAAACGGTAACAAGTTGGCGTCATGGAAAAAGAGCTTCCGATGTCCATTAAGTTTGGGAAACACCTCCCGTTTCCATCTTGGAGATTCACAATACGTGTTGGCACCTTAAAAGTGTTGAGAAAACTTCTTCTGTCCCTTTGGTAATCAAAAGAACTCCAAACTCCTTGCCTGGTTTTAAAAGTCAGCAGACCTGCCCCACTTTGGCCAATTGGTGTGACCTCCTTGGGAGGCAGACCCATCACAACTGTTCCTAGTCCCTGTCTTACCGGTCCTCCCCTGCGGGCCGTCTCTCGCACTCCTCCTTCCTTTCAAAACGCCCTTCCCGAGCCTTTCTGCTTACTCTCCAGTCAAGCCCCGGCTCAAGATTCATGTTCCGCCTGCTACGCTCTCCAGGAGACTTTCTCTTCACTGTGGAGTTTCTTAGAGCTCTGTCCGTACGAGGTGGTGTCACGTCATTGTGACTACTGCCATGTTGCCTTTCGCTTCTTGCCTGGCTGTGTGATATATAAAGTTGGTAACCAGTTTTGCTTCAACTTCTCATGGGAGTCTGTTACTGTATTATGATGTATAAGGGCCTTATAAAAAAAAAAACCAACAACTTCTTGATACATATCCTGGTGGATGTGCCAATGGTTGGCTTTGTTCCCTTATAAAACTACTTGGACAATCTCTATGAATTAGCAACCACTGTGTAACGGTTGAAAATATGTATTCACAGTTTTTATGTTTAATTGTTCTCACATTCTTCAAATTAAACGAAACGTCTACTACAACGGATTCTATCTAAAACTGTATAATGTTGGGAATATTCAAAGTCCAAGTTAAGCATGTCCTCCTGGAAATGGAATCTGACCTTTCACCTACATGAATCTTAAGAGTTTATTTTCATTTCTATTATGTTCCCCACCTTCCTCGCCAACCCCCCAAACCCCTGCCTTTTCCATGGTCTTTCTCATGTCCGTTAATAACGATTCCCTCCTTCTGTTTGTTTGGGACAAATATCTTAGTGTGTCATCGGTGATTTTTTTTTTTCAAGATCACATCAAATCCATTAGCAAACCCACTCAGCTCTACCTTCAAAATATATTCAGAATATATTTCTGACCACCGCTCCCCTCTCATGTCACAGGCTGTGTCCCCCTAGAAGCTGATTCGGAGACGGAGCTCAGTGGGCGGGAAGCTTACCCGGGACTGCTCCCGGGATCGACAACGTCTGCGGAGGGAAGCAAACAGGCTTGGGCAGAAGGAAAAGTTGGGCTGTGATTTGGTCACAGTGAAGGCCAGCGCCGCCGCCACAAGGAGCTCTGAGCTGGGACAGCCCTTGGGAACTGTCTTGAATTACGGTGAGGCGCCAGGCCTTTATACCCCTTACTGACAGGTAACTGGATGCAGCCCGCCCCGGGAAGGGGGAGTGCTGTGGGGCAAAACGGCGCTCTTCAGAGAAGGCGATTGTTGAAGAGAGCTGGCAGCCAAAGGCTGTTTGCTGGGGACCTCCCAGCTGCTGGAGGAATCAATCTTTCATTCCTGAAGGGGAGCCGAGCAGCGTATCACACATTCACTACCCTTCACCATGACTGTCTTGACCCGAGCCCCCATCTTCTCGAGAACAGTGCAGTAGCCTCTTTACTATTTCCCTTCAGCCCTCTTAAAATGTTAGCTAGAGTGATCCTTTCAAAATATAAGTAGATGACGTCATGCCTCTGTTGAAAGCCAACCGGTGGCTTCCCATGTTACCTTAAGTGAAAGCCAACGTCATTGCCATGGCCCATCAGACTGTCTAGCCTCTGCTTCCCACGACTCTGCAGCCTCAGCCCCGACTACCTGCTCTCTTGTCCACTGCACTCTAGCCACTCTGGCCTCCTTGCTATTCCTTGAAAACGTTTGGCAAGTTCCCATCTCAGGCCTTCACACTTTGCTCTTCCCTCCACCCAAAAGATCCCCTCAGGCCTCAGCAGGGCTCCTTCCCTCGCTTCCTCAGGCCTTTACTCCTATTACCTGCTTATGGAAACCTTCTCTGACCAAACTTTCTAAAAACTACACAGCTCCTTCCTCTGATTCTGTCCCTTTGTGCCTTCTTTTTCTCTGTAGCAGGGAGCTCCACAAGGGGAGAGGTTTGGGACTGGTACACTGACTGCTCTAGGCCCAGCACCTATACCCATGCCTGGCATACAGCAGGTGCTCAAAACACGTATGCTGAATAAATTTTTGTAAGTCACAGGGTTCCCATGACTGGTACAAATGGAAAGTTGTTCCCTGGGTTCTCTATGTCTCTAGGAAAGTCATAATAGCTTTGTTTCTTTTCCTTTTGTTAAGCTTTGGTCATGCAGGCCACTCATTTTTCTTTAGCCAAATTAAATGAGGTAGCTTACGTGTCTTTTATAGAACAGACAAGATGCCAGAATTCTAATTCACCTCACACCCAAACCTTACAGAAACATTTTTTTTTCTTCCAAATTTGCTTTAGGCTCTTAAAAGTTAAAAAGATGTGACTTTTGACAATGTTGACCTTTGTCTGAACTCTGTGCTCCCCGAAAGCAGTGATGGTTGAGAAATCCCCCCACCCTTTTGTGTTCCGAGAAATAGCTAACTGCCACAAAGCACAACCCGGCCTTCCCCTCTTCTGAGAGAAGACCACCTCCATCCCTCATGATTCCCATAAGACTTGGGGATGACTCCCTTGTTTACTTGCCTCTATAAAACTTAGGCCTCTTTCCTTTTCTTTGAGACATTTCTCATTAATAAATGTTCCCTCTATTGCAATAGCCTGAATAAAATAATATCCACAATTGACTGCTCTATTTTCTCTTTCACACTATCATAAAGAGAGGACTTGTGTTGGGAGGGTTTATTTTTAGCCTCAAAGATAGTGTTTGTTGGAAAATCAGCAGCTGACAATAGTAAGTGACAAAAGAACTCTTGCCAATAGAAAACAGACAACCAAAGGGTCCACTCCCTCAGCAGAAAGCCAGCATGGAGTTGAGTTTCAGAGCAAGGAATAATTACCTCTTCCAGAGGCTGGCAGAAACTTGATTCAAGCAGATGGCTGGACAAAAAGATATTGTTGAAAATAATATCCCAGTATATAAAGTAGATGAGGCTCTATAAAACTTCCCCCTGAAATCAATTACTCCTAATGTGCTGGGCACAAAAGTCTCAGTCCTTTCCTGTCTAGGATCCCTGGTTCTATGGAGATGGGAGGGGGGGGGGAACAGAAAGCTGCTAGAAGCTAGAGGCTGTCATACATTGCATGTCTGCAAACTCTTACCTTTCCAAGAGGTGGGTCCGGGAGAACCACCTGCCTGTCTTCCCACAGAACAGAAGATCTGTGACCAGCTGTATAAAAATCAGGGTGTAGACCAATGGTCTCACCTTTCTTCCAACACCATGGTTAGCCCTTCATACCAGGAATTATATGCTAGAAAAATCCAACAGAAACATTTAGCTTCATTCTGTTGGACACAAGTCTTCCAAATACTCTACAAAACCAAAAAATGACTAGTCAGGCCTAGATACTGATGAAGTCTGATGCTAGGGACTCTACAGACTTAGGGTCCTCGGGATGAGTGAACTGGATTCAGGCGTAGTGGGAATCGCCTAAAAATTGAATGCCAAGTGTTAAGTGTGTATATGTGCATACATGTGCATTTTTTAAAAGAATGATTCCACAAAGAAGTCTCTGTTCTTTCTGCAGATTCTACAGGCTTTTCACATTCTTAAAGGGATCTGTGCCCCCCTAAGTGGGTAAGAACCACGACCTATTACAAGACCTATTACAAGAAGACCTCTGAGCCTTCAAAGAACTATTCCCTAGACAGATCGCCCTCATTCCTGAGGTACTAACGTTCACCACTAGCATATGGATGGACTGACTTACTTCATCTGTAGGCACTCGGTCTTTTCCTAGGATCAGCAATGAGCCACAAAGTCATGCCAAAGACTGTGGTATCAGCAAAGTTCTGATTAAATCGATTCATCTCCTAGAAGCTGACAAGAAGGAGGTTATAGGCCACCAAAAGAATGAATAATAATTATTTACCTAATTCATTTTATATTGTCTCAGTCTGCTCATGCTGCTATAACAAAATACCACAGACTGAGTACCTTATAAACAGCAAAGCTTATTGCTCATAATTCTGGAAGCTGGAAAGTTCAAGAGCAAGGCACCAGCATGGTCATGTTCTAGGACCTCTTCTGGTTCTGAGCTGGGGTTTTCTCACTGTATCCTTGCTCAGAGGAAGGAGCTAGGAAGCTCTGGGGGTCTCTTTATGAGGACTCCACCCTGGTGACTTAATCACCACCCAAAGATCCCATCTCCTGAGACCCTCAACTTTGGCAGTTAGAATTTCAACATATAAACGGGGGTGGGGAGAAACACAAGCATTTAGACCATAACAAATATTTTCCACAAATACTCTCCGTTAGGAATGTAATCTGACACTAAAAACAGCACTGGCCAAAGACAGAATATGAAAATGAAATGAAGACATATAAATATTATCAAGATGTTGGGTCTATTTTTTTCTTAAGTACTCAAACCTGGATTTCGTGGCCAATGTTTTGAATTAATAATAGCTTTCAGAATCATTGCCATATATTTTACATAATTTTAACAAACAAGGTTTAATTGGCTCAGTGAACTGTGTCTTTGTGAGACTTTAATTTTCCTACAAAAACAGTAAATGCCAACAAGATAGACATCCCTGTTCTTCTAAACTCTGTTTATGATTCTAAGAAGTAAACAGGCAGTTATTACATTAAAAACATTCCCTCTCTGCCAGCAACATCTAATTTTAATCTGTGGGTCTTTCAGAGGAAGAACTAAGGGCTAGGAATGGTACAAAGAACCCCCAAATATGCCTGATACCTAAAATCTAAAGCCTGATCCAATTCTACTGTAGATAAATAAACCATGTTTCTCAACGTCTTGTCTCGATGTAGAGAATTGGATAGTATTGGCCACTTAGTCTATAAATAAGATTCCCTTTATTTCTAAATTCCTTTGAGACAGCACCATGCAAGCATCTTGCAGACCCACCGCAAGAAGCGCTCTATGTCAAAGTGGATATCAAATAAGTAAATTAAGGGAAGTCTGGTGTCCATATGCATTAGTGTCCCCCAAAGGGACCAACATACTAACTTGGGCAGAACTAACAAAAGCCCCATTGAAGTGCCACCTCCTCTATGGCCAACTTAATTGCTCCCTCCTCTATCCTGGCCAAACAGTATCATAATCGCTGGCTGTTATGTGTGTCTCCCCAACAGGCCAAGATCCGACAGGGCAGGATCTGTGCCTTCTTTATCCTTGTATCTCTGGCAGCTCGATGTTGGTAGGGATTCCTTTAATGACAGTCATGTGTTAGATCAGAATCCCATCCCAATTCTGAATATGCTCTGAGGGGGGCTTACCAGTTCCTGGTCCTTATTTTCAGAGTCCTGATAGAAGTACCGAAGGACCACGCACTTTCTATTTCCATACTGCAAATCACAACAGGAAAAGGTGATTCTGACCTTCACACCTCTTAGGGCCCTGGCAGTGTGAGGAGTGTAAGAGCACAGGAATAGCTAAGATAATTCAGCTCAGTGATTTGGCGAAACTGACACCGTTACAGGCCTTCTGCATCCTCACTGTAACCGTAGGTGGGTATGGTTAGCAGACCTATTTTACATGCGAGGAAAATGGCACTGAGACGTGTGCAAGTGAGGGAGCCTCATGCGAATAAGTCCCGGGCCCCCCACCTCTGAATCAAGGCAGGATGAACTGTTTCTCCTCTGTGTTCCCAGAGACTGGGCACTCACGCGTGGACCTTCTTGTACCATGTTGTGATTACAGATCCAATCCACTTTGGCCTCGTCGGCCAAACAGTGAGTTCCTGCAGGACAGTGTATTTATTTATTTATTTATTTATTTATTTATTTATTTATTTTCCTCCCCAAATATGTTTAATTTTTCAGTGTTACAAGATTGATTGTTCATGCACCACACCCAGTGGACAGTGTATTTATTAGTCAGCTTTTTGCTTCCCCACGTAGCAGAGGGACTGGCTTACAGAAGCTTCTCCAGACGTCCACTGAATAACTGAATGAGGGGAGCCTCTTTCCAAAACTACCACTTCTGGAGAATTCTCCAGAGGAAGGGATGAAGATAGACTCATTCTACTGCCTCAGTTTCGTGTTTGTGCACGTGTGTGTGGTGGTGGCGGCAGTGTGTGTGTGTGTGCACGTGCCCCGGCGAGAACTTCCTCAGGGACCACTGAAGTTTGGGGGGATTAACTGGCATTTAAACAAACCCATTATATTCCGCCCAAGCAAAAGTAGTTTATAAAAATATTTTTTAGAACGTTTTAGAAAGTCAGTCGTTTTTAGAAATCGGTGCGACTTTAAACTGGGCAATTCTACTTCTAGGAGTGCATCCTAAGAATCTTCCCGGCTGCGTGGCCAGAGGCGCAGGTGTAAACGTCTGTGGGGGTTGAGCAGGTGACGCAGCAGGCAGAGGAGCTGGGTAAGAGCGTACGGGTGTCCAAGGCGAGGACGGTTGCGCTCTGCAAGGGGCCTGCCCGTTACTACACTGGGACAAGGGGATCCAGAGCAGCCAGACTTTGTCGGAGGACCAAGAAATCTCAATTTTAAAATACGCTGGAGTAAAAAAAATAAATAAAATAAAATAAAATAAAATAATAAAATAACATAACATAACATAACATAACATAACATAACATAACATAACATAACATAACATAACATAAAATAAAATACGGCTGGAGTTGACTGCAAAAATGTACCCCAAGTATTGCCCTCCCTCTTCCAACGCCCTTCCGTAGAGCCCTCCCACGTTGACTCCGAGCTGGCTTTAGGACTCGCTTCAGCCAATGGAATATTAGCAAAAGGGAGGCAAACGGAGGCTTGAAAAGTGCTTGCCCACTGGGGTTCGCCTCTTGCTGCCCGTGGAACCCCGGCCACCACGGCCAAGTGAAGAAGGCGGGGCCGACTGCATGGGTAGAGAGGCGCGACTGAGATACCTCTGTGGCCGCCAGGCGAGCGAGCGAGGCCATCCCGGGTCATCCGGCCTCGGCCAGCCCACCCGCTGACCACAGATGCTTGAGTCCAGCAGAGACAGTCCAACTGGCTCCCAGAATTGTGAACTTGAGTCTTGAGCCAGGATTTAAGTTTTAAGCCAACACATGGTGGGGCGGTTGGCTATATAATAAAACTAATTGATAATAAAATTTAAATATGTCTGGAGCTAAACAAAAGAGGGACCCAGCTCATTATAACTTCTGCTGGACGTAAACATTTAACAACGAGGAACTCCCTTGCATCACATCACTGCTTGTAAAAGTGGCAAGGCAAAAACCCCCTAAACGTCCCTGTCATGTAATAGGAAAGTGGTTAACAAAGGATGACGCCCGCCCATGCAGGCACAGTACGCCACCGCTCAACGCGACGGGGACAACAGCAGCCACACACATTGATTCCGATCGGCCACCGGGACGCACACGCTTGTACAAATGGAACACGGAGCCGAGGGCGTCGCACAGAGCAGAGGAGGCGGCTTCCTGCTGTGAGGAATAAATAAAAAGCTCAGATTAAGCTCAGAATGGTTTGGTTTTTTTAAAGGTTTTATTGGTTTATTTGAGAAAGAGAGGGAGGAGCAGACTCTCTGCTGAGCGGAGAGCCTGATCCGGGCTGGATCCCAGGACCCTGAGATCAGGACCCGAGCTGAAGGCAGAGGTTTAACCCACTGAGCCACCCAGGCGCCCTAAGCCCAGAATGTTCACGGGAAAGTGTTCAACTTTGCTTTTTCAGGATATGAGTGTACAGTAGTGGGAGCAACAAAAAGCTCTACTCAAGCAAGGAAGTGGTTCTAAAGGCGGGTCAGGCAAATAGTGGGAAAATGGCGGATGTTTTGACAGCAAAAGACATTCTTACATTCAGTAGTTAGAGTCTTTTCAATTTCTTCAAACATGTTGCCGAAAATTATAGGACTTGAAAGTGTGCTCCAAACACAAAGGACAATGAAAATCACTGGTATAGAAAAATCTTTAATGACACGGGAAGACAGCTACATGTTAAATAAAGCCAATTGTAAAACAGCAGGTACAATACAATCCCATTTTTTAATTGAAGTATAATTGACATACAACATCTATTCGTTTCAGGTGCACATCATAGTGATTCAATGTTTTTACACATTATGAAATGATCCCCATGATAAATGCAGTTAACATACGTCATTATGCAAAGTTATTACAGTACTATTGACTATAGTATTTCCCTATACTATATTTCCCATATAGTATTTCCCATAGTTCCCTATACTGTACATTGCATCCTCAAAGTTACTTACTTTATAACTGGAAGTAGATCCCCTTAATCTATTTTGCCTGCCTTCCCAACCCATCCCCTCCCAACACCCCATAACCAACATTTTCTTTTCTGTACATGGTAGCCAGTTTTTGTTTGTTTGTTTGTTTGTTCATTTGTTTTGTTTTTTAGATTCCACATATCAGTAAAATCATATGGTATTTGTCTTTTTCTGTCTCATTTATTTCACTTAGCATAATCCCCTCAAATTGCATCTGTGTTGTCACAAATGGCAAGATTCCATTCTTCTTTATGGCTGAGGAATATTCCATCGTATACGTATGCCACTTCTTCTTTAGCCATTCAACCACTGACGGACACTTAGGTGGCTTCCATCTCGTGACTACGGTAAATAGCGCTGCAATGAACACAGGGGTGCAGATAGCTTTTCAAACTAGTGTTTTCATTTTCTCTGGGTAAATTTCCAGAAGTGGAATTACTGGATTGTATGGCACTGGACTCAAGCATCTGTTTTTGTTTTTTTGCAGAATGTCCATACTGTTTTCCACAGTGGCTGCACCAATTTTCATTCCCACCAACAGTGCACAAGGGTTCCCTCTTCTCCACATCCTCACCAACCCTTATTTTTTGTCTTTCTGATTTCAGCCACTCTGACAGTGTGAAGTGCTATCTCCTTGTGGTTTTGATTTGCATTTCCCTCATGATGAATGATGTTGAGCATCTTTCCATGTGTCTGTTGGCCATCTGCCTGTCTTCTTTGCAAAAATGTCTCTTGAGGTCTTCTGCCCATTTTTTAATTGGATTATCTGTTTTTCTGGTGTTGAGTTATATAAGTTCTTTATATATTTGGGATATTAACTCCTTATCCGATCTATCTTTTGCAAATATTTTCTCCCATTCAGTAGGTTGCCTTTTTCTCTTGTTGATGGCTTCTTTTGCTGTGCAGAAGCTTTTTAGTTTGGTGTAGTCTCAGTAGTTTATTTTTGCTTTTGTTTCCCTTGCCTGTGGAAACATATCCATAAATACATTACTAAGGGTGTGGCTAAGAGATTACTGCCTGTGTTTTCTTTTAGGAGTTTTTTTAGTTTTAGGTCTCACATTTAGGTCTTTAATCCATTCTGAGATTATTTTTGAGAATGGTATGAGAGAGTGATCCAGTTTCATTCTTTTGTATATAACTGTCCAGTTTTCCCGGCATCATTTGTTCAAGAGACTGTCTTCTCCCCATTATATATTCTTGTCTCTTCCCTTATAGATTAATTGACCATAAATGCATGGGTTTGTTTCTGGGCTTTCCATTCTTTTCCATTGAGCCATGTGTCTTATTTTTGTGCCAGTACCATATTTTTGATTACTACAGCTTTGTAGTATATTTTGAAAACTGGGGTTGTGAATACCTACATCTTTTAGTTTTGTGTATCCTTTAACTACTTATTGTAGTTCTAGTTGCTTTGATACAATCTTATTTTCATTATAAAAAGCACATGCAGCCATAGGAAAGTAACTGGGGACAGAGACTAAAACTGGGGTGTCCTAATGGTTATCTCTGGAAGATGGGGTAGGGGTAATTTTTATTTTTTTATTCTTGCTCGCTAGTGTTTTCTAAACTGCTATAATGGGCGTGCACTATTTTGTACTGAGAAAAATTTCTTAAGAGTTCTAGTTTTATTTTTTTTAAAGTTCTAGTTTTTAAAAAGCAAGAGGGCACACTCATGAATGTACACGCATGTGCATCCCAAAGCAAAGTGGAGCCAGACTTCATATTTTTTTGGACAGTGCTTGCAGACGCTCTGCAGCTGCCCCGTACTCATTCAGAATTCTACTGGGGGTCGGCAGCCTTTGGAACCGTGGAATCTTCTACCAGGCAAAAACAGGTGGAATCCTTGCAGGCACGTCACCTACCCGATTCTCCTGGGAGCTAGGCAGATGCCACTCGGCATCACTCTCCACAGCCAGAGGCAGAGATGAGGGAGTGACTTAGATGCTGTTTCTAGCATTCTGCAAATCTTCTGCAAGAAGGTGAGCAGGCCCGGCAGCTGCCGCGTGATGGTGGAGACACCCTGCTCATAAAGGGCAGCAAGTCAAAGCCCTCTACCGGCCCTGGCAGCCCACGATGGGCCGGTTCATCACACATCGTCCTCCCCTGCTCACAGAGCACTGAAGTGTCTTTGTGCATGGCGGATTCCGATTCCAAGCAAATGGTGGGAAGATGAACTAGCTAATCGTCAGGCCCCTTTCTGAAATGCCCTCTAGTCAGATGCAGCAGAGCCCAGCCATAGTCCCTTGGCCATAAATGCGGTGAGAACAGAAGCCAAAGCAACTCTCTGTTAGCAAACTCAGGGGGACAAAGAGCAATGCAACAAGTCCAAGATTCGGAATAACAGGCAGTGTGTGGAAGATGCCGCAGAAGTACAGTCTATCACTAGCGCAGTGACGGGGCCAAGTCTGAGAATTTTACCAGACAAGGAATTAACGGCTGGGCTACAAAATGGAAAATTAGAGCTGATGAGGCCAGCAGATCATCCTTTTGAACTGTTTGGTGAACTGTAACTGATCTTTTTCAGTAAAGGGAATATGGTTCCCAGACATCCGCAAGGATGCAATCCACACGCCACTGTCACCTTTCGGAGCACTCCCTTCATGTTCAACTCCGCTGTTCTATATACTTACTCCGGAATAGAGAGAGGTACAGAGTACAGTGCTTTCCCTTTGAAAAAAGTCCCGCGTTAGGTTAGGATTAGGAGCTAGATTCCCCAGTTATTCAGGACAGATCACGGATGGGGACTGTTCACCTGTCCCTCTCTTGACTGGACCCACGGCAGAGTCAGTAAATGACATCACATGTTCAAGCCCAGCAGGAAACATGGTCACAGCGCTTCCCCCTGCGGTGTCCTCAGCTTTAGCCACTACGCAGCTTTGCCTGTGAACTTCCCCGCGCAGCCACAGCAGCAAGCGAATGGTCGCCACTTCTGAGAGCTGACTAAGGGCCAGGCACTAGATGAGCCCTTGGCAGACGTTATTCCCTTAGGGAGCACAAAAATCTAGGAGGAGGGGACAATCATTTCCTCTTTTGTACAGGGTCAGAGAAGAGGGGCGGCCTGTCCATGGTGATGCTGCTAGCAGGAGGAGAACAGGACTCGAGTTTCTTTGAGGGGCAGGGAGAGAGAGGAGGGGAAGCGGCAGGGAGCAGCTGGAAAGGAGCAGGGCTCCAAAGACACATTCTAGCTCATTCGCCCCCAGCGAATCACTTGATCTCACTACAGAAGAAGGCTCACCTCTCTTGCCCGGCTACTTCATAGGATTTTCGTGAGGCCCACATGAGATCACATATATGAAAGCCCTTGAAAACAGGAAAGCATTTGACAAATACCACGGGTCATTAATAAAAAGACAGAAGACTAAGTCATACTCCTTAGGAGGGAAACACTTCAATCACTACGTCAGTGGGACAGACCACACCCTCTTTTGTCCCCCAACTAAATCCTTTAAACACAGGATTTTCTCAAGCAATCTCTTCAAGAGGAAGGGCTCAGGGATGCATGCTGGTACTGGAACTGGTCTTGCAGGGAGCTTCGGGGTCTTAAATTTAATTCAGACACCCTGTCTGAATGATTTATCCTGACTGGAGAAAGTAACCATTTTGTTATTACTAGTAATTCTGTTTCAAAGAAAGAGTTTTATATCCTTAATCTATGCACTACAGGAATGAGAAAAAAATGAACAATACTGTCTCATGAAAGGCCACATTATATATAGTAATTCACTTTTTATTATCATCATCATTAATAGCAAGGTCCACAGTTCAGTTCCCAGGCAATATCAAAGTAGATGCTTTATATATAGATAGATAGATACATACATACATATATATATCTATGTAGATATATATATAGGACACCTGCATGTAATATGATAAGACAGCAATTTTTTTGGCCATTATGATTTGCCAATTTATTAAAAGGCGCTCACACAATTAAAACCTGCACAATTAAAATAAAGCAATCTTCAAGCCATTAAAAACAATGAATTGTCAAGTCACTTGGTAGAGCTACTGAGTAATCTGGCCTTTCAAGTAATGTCAGCTGGAAATCCCATTTTCTCCTTTCATTTACAGATCATCAAAAAGAAAAGACACGCCCCCCCCCCCCCCCAAAGCCCCGAACACTACCTGCCCTGGGAGAAAGTCAGGATTCCGCACATGCACCTTGGGGACACACTCCCCCGCGGGTTGGTGCCGGGAGACCCCGTCACTCCAGCATGTGCCGGAGCACCGAGGGGTCCGCCTCCACGGCCTGGAGGCCTCTGTGCAGGCTCTGGAAGGTGGCCTGCTTCCCATAACGCTGGCGCCAGCGGATGAAGGCCTCCACCATCTGCGACTGCACGTTGTGGGGGTGGTTGGCCTTACAGCGGTAGATATCCGTCTGGGACAGGCCCAGAGACAGCACCACAGGCTCCCACTCGGGGCCCAGCCTCTGGGCCAGCTGGCTGATCTGCCGGTCCGATGGGGAACTGTTGAGGATGTGCGGGGGGATGCCAGTCATCCGGTCATCTGGGGAAAAAACAGACGCGGCGGGGGAAGAGAGCAAACACACACATCAGACAGGGGCAGAGATGACAAAAGTGACTAGAACAGCACAACGCTTCATCGGGCAGGGCCAACTTCCCCTAGTCTTCTTGGGGGCTGCTCAGTCAAAGGCCATATATAGGACCTTACAAAATACCATCTAGCGTCTGTGAAAATGTTTATTACAGAAAAGGTGAAAACAAGAAAATAAAAATAACTAGAAATCCCATCAGAGACACCCAGTGATAATGACTTGATCTTTTTGGTCTTTTAATATAAAACATGTTTAGGATTTCACGGCCCATACGGGTTTATAACAGGCTTTCTTCCCTTCCAGCCCTTTTACCAGAGACGCAAAGCAGGGGGTTCGGAGGGAATTAATGCCGGCCTGGGCCCCAGCTCCCGCTGACACGGGCTGTGGGCGCGGGGGTGACACCCTCTCCTGCAGCAACGGCTAGTGCTGGAGGGAAATGGGCTCATGGAACAGCTACTCCCTCCCGATAAATTTGAATGTGACCAAGAAAAGTTGCAGTTTCCAACAGAGGCAGAACCGAAGAGGCCTGCTGGGAAAAAAAAGAAAACTCAGAGGCCGCGAGGTAGCTGGAGGAGAGTTACCACCCTGGCAGAGCCCAGAGGAAGAAGATAAAGCTTGTGCTGTGGAAGGGCAATGAGAGAACCTGACCTTGCCCTTCCTAGATCCTGGTGGCCCCGAGGCCGGTGTGCTGCGGAGTCACACCGAGGGAGTGACTACAGATGTGGCAGGCATACGGAGGGAGAAGCACCATCAGTTACAATGCAGAAGGCCTTCTAGAGGAAGCAGGCCAATGCTAAGCCCCGAACACGAGAAAGACCCCAGTGAAGGGAAAGAAAGTGTGCTCTGGGCAGAGGGAATCGCCTGTGCAAAGGCCCGGGGGCAAGAGACCATGGCAAATTCAAGAAAAGGAAGAAGTTCAGTGTAGGGAAGTACAGAGATTGAGAAGCACTCCAAATGTCCAAAATTCTGGTGCTGCTTATCGGTGAGGGCTGAAGTACAAGTGAAGTTTTCATATTCCTCACTCAGCCACGTGTACAGCAAAACGCACTACCCTTGTGCCACACTTTCTGTCAGTGCCACACTTTCTGTCACCAGCATCACGGCAATCCGAGTCAATCCCACTTCACACTCACCAGCTCATTGTTCAGATTTACGAATTCAATAAGAAGTCAAACAGCATTCTATTACAATAGCTAATGTTTCCCACAGCACATGCCTTTTGCCCCAAGGCAGTTGCAACATCCGCAGCACGAGTTGCAAAAGTACTGTCAAGGGCTCTTTCTGATGTTTGTGAGGACAAGACTGTAATTTTTTTTAAATGATTAAGAAGCAACTAGGATAATGACAATACTACAGACCAACATTTTATATTAACAGTAATGATTTTATGGCTTTTATAGAACTATGGGCACTTTCATAAACACGTGGGCTCATTAAAAAAAATTCAAGCAACATAAAAAAGTACAAAGGAGAAAGCAAGTCCTCTAATAACCCACCACCGTACTTAGAGTTGGCAAACATCATTCCGGACATTGCTTCAAGCACATATACTATATTATTGAGGTTTTTTTTCTCATAAGGATTATTTAATTTTGCTTGAATGTAACCGGAAAAAAAAAAGAAACAGAAGTGAAAGCTAAATAGCTTTTTGACCTACAGTTAAATATTTAAACGACAACAGCAACACATATATACACACAAAAGATTTTACACTGAGAAAAAAAATAAATGAAAATTTAAGAGGTAAACTATATAATTTTACATTAATGTTCTATAATTAATACTTGATATTTCTTCTTCCTTTCCTTATACCTCATCGTTTTTCTTGCCTATATTATTACTCTCTCTCTTTTTTTTTTTTTAGAGAGAGAGAGAGAGAGAACGTATGTGCACAAGCGGGGGCCAGAGGCAGAGAGAGGGAGAGAGAATCTTAGGCAGGCTCCTTGTCTAGTGCACAGCCCAACACAGGCCTCGATCTCACAACCCTGAGATCATGAACTGAGCTGAAATCAAGGGTTGGACGTTTAACTGACGGAGCCACCCAGGTACCCCTCTTCAGTGAGTCTTTTAAAAATCCCATTCCAGGGTGCCTGGGTGGCTCAGTTGGTTGGATAACTGCCTTCGGTTCGGGTCATGATCCCAGAGTCCCGGAACCGAGTCCTACGTCAGGCTCTCAGCTCCATGGGGAGTCTGCTTCTCCCTCTGACCTTCTCCCCTCTCGCGCTCTCACTGTCTCTCAAATAAATAAATAAAATCTTAAAAAAGAAAATCCCATTCCACCTCATTTCCATTAGGATGGCTATCGTCAAAAAACTAAATAAACCACCAAAATAACAAGTATTGATGAGGATGTAAAATGGCACGGGTGCTACGGGAAAGAGTATGGCAGTTCCCTAAACGACGAAACACGGGCTATCATACAATCTAGCAGTTCTACTTCTTGGCTATATACCCGAAAGGACTGAAAGCAGTGACTCAAAGAGATATTTATACACCGTCTTCACAGCAGCATTGTTCCCAGTAGCCAAAAAGTGGAAGCAACCCGAGTGTCTATCAAGGAATGGAAAGAGAAACAAAATGTGGTAGATCATGTGTTAGAATATGATTCAGTCTTAAAAGGGAAAACGTTCTGACTCAAGCTACAACATGGGTGAGACTTGAGGACATTATGGTAAGTGAAATAAGGCAGTGACCCAAGAACAAGGCCTCTATGATCGCATTCCTACGGAGTACCTGTGCGAGCGAAATTCACTGAGATGGAAAGAATGGTGGCTACCAGGGGAGAGTGTGGGGGGAAGGGGGAATTGTTTAATGGGTAGTCAGTTCTGCAGGACAGAAAGAGCTCTGGAGGCTGGCTGTGCAACGTGAATGTACTTAGCACTAAGGAACTATACTCCTAAAAATGGAAAAGATGGCAAGTTTCATGTCATATATATTTTATCACAATCAAAAATAAAAATTAAAAAAAATCTCATTGTTGTCTTACCATAATTACATTGAGTTTTTATTTCCACTGAATTGATCCTGGGCTCTCTGATAGCATGAAATACTTGTGAGGTTGAGTTTTCTCGCACTGGGTCTCCGCTCGGGCCCAACTGGTTGTATGTTTATTTTTGCAATCCATGTTCCTTTCTTTACCCTGCTGTAGCATTTTCACATAGCCGTCAGGACACTTATCTTCATCTTGCTCACATTTAACATGAGCGTTTCTATCCAGAGCTTCTGTCTGCTCTTTTATAGTAAGCCAATGCACCTTTGACACTCTCTCCCTCTGAGCTACAATTTGTGGTTGGCTGATGCTTTCTACGCAGTGTTTTGCCACAGAGGAGCGGGAGGGCACACGAGGCCTGTCCCGGCTGGGGGTCCAGGGTGCTGCTCTCTCTTGCGGAAGCCAAGGAAATGTCTTACGCCAGAGCCTGCCCTGCCTAGCCAGGGCGCACGCACTCCTGTGGTCTCTTTCCTGTAGCTCAGTGCAGGATGGCCTGCCCTGGGTTGCCTTCCTGCCGCTGCTGATGGTGTCTTCTGACATTTACCAAGATCATCTACTCACCTCCTCCACCGCCTTCTTTCATACCAATCTCATTTAGTAGGGGTCCTGAGGCTTTTGTACCCTTCCCCCCCTTCTTTTCCCAGGACTGCTTCTGAGGGCTCAGGGTCAGGTGTTCCCTTCCTTTGGAAAGGGCCTGCCATTTTTCAAAGTACTGGCATAAAAGTTGTGATTGATTTTTCTGTTTGTTTGTTTGCTTGATGCTGGCTAATGTTTTGGTTCAGTTCAGTGGGTGTTGGGGAGGGAGCCTGGGGTTCGGAGTCCGGCACCATTCTGACTCCCGGCCAACTATTAATGCAGCATAGGCTTTGGGCCAATTATTTGGGAGTGAGGGCAGTATTTGCTTTCATTCCTCCACACGTTTAGGGTCGCATATCCCTTGGGAATGCTGCCCTGGAACTTGGGGGTGGCCAGCAGTCTGTGGATGCAGGCCGGAGCAAAGATAACGGGCCCAGAGCAATACCCAGCCCTGAGCACGTCAAGCCCTTCTAAGGAGACCTTCCAGACATGAGGAGACAGTAACAGCTGTTTGTGCTGTCCGACCTCGAGCAGGAAAAGTATCCTCATGAGGCCCTCCCGATGCGTGAATTCTGCTGAATGTGAAGTTATGGAAAAAATGAGAGTCCCAAGGCCTTAGTGTCAACATCCAAGGATATACCATATAAAATCAGGTCAAGCTATAAATTAATCCACGGGGACCATCTGGCCACTGTTTCGCAGAGCTTGATGTGCATACCATGAGCAGTGTACAGGAGGATATCCAGGGGTCCACAGGTGGATATCCTGTATTAGAATAGTCATCTATTAAATAAATAGTAATCAAATAAATAAATAGTCCTACTATTAAGATGGTATCTATTTTAATACAATTAGAAAAGTACAAATAACATTTCATGACTGCGAGAATTAAGATTAGTAAAATAAAAGTTAAAAAGCAGATCTAGAATGATACAAAAGTAACAAAAAAAGAAAAGTAAATTTTTAAATAAAAAGTAAATTTAAATAAATGCAATGAGTTAGCAGTACAGGTGGCACAAAGAGAGAGCAAAAATTGTACCAGCAGAAGCCAAATGACTGGTGTGTGGGAAGTCTGGTGTTTCTCACCGAGAGCACCACGGGCCTTTCAGGCGGGCCATCCATTACGCAGGGCTGTCCACGCACCTGTCTGTGGCCCACACCTCTGATGCGCTAGTAACACCCCAGCCTGAGCACACAAGTCCACGTGCCCGAGGGTGAGGCGGCACTGTGCCTGGTTAAGAACCACCAGATACTGTGACAGGAGTAGCAACTAGTTTTAAATATCCTAAGCAGGGAGTTAGCTCCTTCTATACTCACAGAATGTTCTCTCTCATACAGATTCTAAATCTTGCATGCTACTCTTTAATCCCATTCTCAGTGAAGTGAAAACTCCCATGTTTCAAACTAAATAACATTCTCTACCAAACCCATCCACCACAATGAAGCCATCCATTTGAAGAGATAAACGCCCCACTCCCATCTCCCCATGTGTCCGTCCATCCTTCCATCCCCCATCTCTGTGGCCATTACATCTCCAACTATCTCTTCCTCCCTCATTCATATCTAAGTAACCACCAACAATCTCCTTTCCAACTCCTATTGCATTTAGAGTCAGGTCTAAAAGATTCACACTTAACTTTTTTGTTTCTTGTAAGATGCTTCTGGCTCCCAAGCTCCTTATGGGCAGAGATCACGTCTTCTACTTCTTGCCCTCCTCCAACTTTAGCCCCTTGATGAGCACAATATGGAACTCAATGTATAGTAACTTATTATGTTATTTTTTTAAGTTTAATTTTATTCAAATTCTATTAACTAACATATAGAATATTATTAGTTTCAGAGGTAGAGGTCAGTGATTCATCTGTATATAATACCCAGTGGTCAATGCATCACACGCCCTCCTTAATGCCCATCACCCAGTTACCCCTTACCCCCAACTTACCCTCTAGCAACCCTCAATTCGTTTCCCATAGTTAAGAGAAAGACAGTATCATATGATTTCACGCATGTGGAATTTAAGAAACAGAACAGAGGAACACAGGGGAAGGAAGAAAAAAACTCGTATTGTTAAAACGTTCTTCCAAGTCAAGTTTCCAATTCACCATCTCCACTAGCTACGTGCTTCCGACTTCTTTATTTGTTCCAGAAAAGAAGTCATTTCTTCCAACAAATCTTTGCATGGACAGCACCCCCTGGTCTATCCTGGCTGAGTGTGCAATCTCCAAGTGAAGGAAAGTCTACAAGTCCATCCTCCTGTCTGGTCAACCTCCCCTTTTTGATCTATCCTCTTCTATAATATGTAGCCACCTTAATGGTGACCCCAAAAAGAGGAACTATACAGGATTTGAAAGCACAGTTCAGAGACAGACTGAAGATTACAAAGTAAAGCAAAGACATAGCTGACCCATAAGCAGCTGCTAGGAGACTCAGACAAATCTATGCTCAGGAATCTACAGTAACAGAAAGGATCTTAACTATAAAATTCCTTTTTTAAAAAAGATATGTTATTTATTTATTTGAGAGAGAGAGAAAGCACGCAAGAGAGCACCCGTGGGGGAGAGGGGCAGAGGGAGAGGAAAAAGCAGCCTCCCCGCTGAGCAGGGAGCCAGACATGGGCTCAATCCCAGAACCCCTGGGATCATGACCTGAGCCAAAGGCAGATGCTTAACAGACTGAGCCACCAATTTAATTGCAAAAGGAATTAAAAATTTTTTAATTTTTTAAACTTCAGTTAATTTGTGATATAACTGAAGATGTAAGTACATATGAGTTCCTAATAACAGTGACTCGGTTGGATATGGGGTTGCACTTTTAAAAACTATATACATTCCTTTGCAGAATTTGGTAATATATCACCCTTCCCAACTCACTGCTACAATGAACCACTATCACTGATGGGAGTATCATATGCTTTAGGTTTGCTGGACCAGAGAAAAAGTTGAGCTAAGAGACTTCCCCTTTCTAGTGTAGCCACTTTTGAGGAGCAAAAGGCTAACTAACTCCTGCCTCAAGGACATGTAAGACCTCTGGAGGCTGAGTCCACTGATGTTCCATTGACCAAAGCAAGGCATGTGGCCAAGTCCAAGACCACCAGGACAGAGTGTTAACTGTCCTCACAGGGCAGTTAACACTCTGTCCTGGTGGTCTTAGGCAGTAGGAGTAAAAATTTGCTGAGCAATAATCTATAAACACTCACAAGTATACTAATACATTTTTAAAATCTAGATGAACTGATACTGGGATTTATATAATGCCGAAACTGGTATAGGAAAAAAGAGGAAACTTCAATAGACCTAAGTATTAAATACAATGAAATGGCAATCAAAGGCTTACCCTGCTCAAGGGCCCTCGGCCCAGACAGTTTTACAGGTGAGCTCTATCAAATGTTCATGAAACATTTAATTTCCTATCTTTGGTAAGTTGTTCTAGGAAATAGAAAAATAACAAAAGTTCTATAGCCTATTTTATTAGGCTGCTTTACTTTTTGTTTAAAACAGGATAAGGAGAATACAAGAAAAGTTAAGTTACAGGTTCTTATCAGTTATTATTTTAAAGATTTTATTTATTCATTTAACAGAGAGAGAACACAAGCAGGCAGAGAGGCAGGCAGAGGCAGAGAGAGGAGCAGGCTCCCTGTGGAGCAAGGAGCCCGATGCGGGACTCGATCCCAAGACGCTGGGATCATGACCCGAGCCAAAGGCAGTTGCTCAACCAACTGAGCCACCCAGGCGTCCCATCAGTTATTATTTTAGATGTAAAAATCCCAAGTATTAACTGAGTAAAAAAGATCTATTTAAAATAATACATTGTGAACAAGTAGAATTTATCCCAGGATTACAATAATTTTAATATCACCAGATCAATTAATTCAATACCTCAGTTGTCCAGAGAGATAAGTCACTACTAATAGATGCAAAAAAGTATTTGATAAAATTTGACACATATTTATGATTTCTTAAAAAGATTCCTTTAAAAATTAGGAATATGGGAAACCTACTTAACTTGGTGAAGATTATAAAAGTCTTCAATAACCATTTGATTTAACAGATATCTTTTAAACATTTTCCCTTTAAAGGCAGAAACAAAACAAGGATGCTCAATGTCACCACTATTGTTGTATGTAATAGTGACGGTCCTAACCAGAGCTATAAAGAAAAAAAAGAAGTTAGATATAAGCATTTGAAGGGAAGAGATAAAATCGGCACTATTTTCAGACCATTTGATTTAATATGTAAGAAAAGGCCAGGATCAATAGAATCCATTAGAGGGACCCTGGGTAGCACAGTCAGTTAAGCATCTGACTCGGTTTCGGCTTGGGTCATGATCTCAGGGTCGTGAGACCGAGGTCTGCTTTGGACTCCACACTGAGCAGAGGGTCTGCTTAAGACTCTCTCTCGCTCTCCCTCTGTCCCTGCTTCCCTCCCTTTCTCCCTCTCTCAAAAAATAAACAGATAAATCTTTAAAAAAAAAAAAAAAAGATAATCCACTAGAACAATTAAGAGGGCTGAGTAAAATTGCCAGATAACAACTTAAAAACCAACCAAACACGAACTAGGATAAGAAATAAACAAAACTGTAAAATATCTAGAAATTAAATTAGCAAAGATCACACAAGATCTCAACGGGGAAAACTTTAAGCATTAATTAAAAGACATAAAGGAAGATCTGAATAAATGGAGAGTCATTCGTGTCCTGGGTGGGATGACATTATTATAACATAAACATGACAATTCTTGTAATAATAATTAAAGTTTTATAATGGGGAAAGGAGAGGCTTTCCCCCAAACTAGGGAAAACTAATTGTATAGAGAAAAATAAAACTGTACTTTTCCAACACACAGTGATGGAGTCTGAACAGTGATGGAGTCTGTGTGGATAAGGGTAAAACATAAAAGGTAAAGCTACAAAGTTAATAAAAATAATAGAGATTATCATTATGACCAGCAGAGGGAAGTGCCTTTTTCAATGAATCCCCAAAAGATGAATTTTTTCCATCAAAATTAAAGATTTCTGCTCGATGAAGGAGACCATTATCCCAGATGACAGAGTAGAATGGACAAAGATACTCGTTAATGTCTAAAGCCCAGGAGACAGGACTATGTGGACTGTACAAGGTAGCCCTGAAACCAAGAGGAGAACCTCCATAGAAAAAAAGGGTGAAAGGGGACTCAGAGGGAACTCAAAGAGATGCTCAAACACAGAAATTTTAAAAATAACAATGGAAATAATCATGATAAATCCCTTTAAGTGCCTAAAAATCTAGACAATACCGAGTTTTGGCAGAGATATGGAGATGGAGGAACTATATTCCTCGTGCCCAAAGGGAATGCTGGACAGTCAGGATAAAGCAAAAAGGTAAGAAAAAGAAGGAGACCTGTACCAATGCAAATTTTAAAATGTGTACTTCAAAACAACACCATTAGTGACAACACACACAAATGAAAGAATGTATTTGAGACAGAAAGAACAGTTTATTGTGGGAAGGAAGGGAATGGAGAGGTTGGGGATACTACCAGCCTGAGAAAGCCCACCTGACCAGCCACCTCCCAGGGCCCACGTGAACCCTGGTTCCCAAGTGCCGTGGCTCAGCAGAGAAATCCCTTTGGCCGAGGGATTGGCTGCTGGGAAATGAAAGAAAAGCACCTTGGAAAGAAAACTAATTAGAACCACTTGTTCTGATAGATAATCACAGAGAACAATGTGGTCCTCGCAGAGTGCTGAAGAAATAAACTGGTCTTTCAAAAACTGATTCCAGGATGATGAAGTGACCGCCCACTTCAAATAACAAGGCCCTATTGCAAAATACAAGTAAATCATACTTATTGTAGTGGAAAATTTGATTTGACTATCAAGTCCATGGAAGATCAACAACAAAACTCTTAGCAATAATTGAGTTCTCACTGAAATAAAAGGCGAAAGGTAGAGTGGCCACAGCTCGGGGCTAAGAACTAATTAGCAGGCATGGGCCCTATCTAAATTTGAATTTGCCATCAACTAGCCATAGGACTTGGGGTAAGACATTTAGCCTCTCTCAGACTGTTTTCTCATTTGTAAAAAGTAAAACCGGATGATTGCCAAAGCCTCATGTAGATATAACATATTATACTACCTTTTTTAAAAGCAATTTTATTTTCTACAGATCTTGTTTTTTGATTTCTCACTAGTGAACAACTATTCATTTATTGTTGCATTACTTTTCCCTATATGTCTCTGGACAGAACAAAGACTTCTGTGGTTTTAATTGTGGTTTTTGCTCATTTGTTTCTGCTTTTTAAAGATCACAGATGGAGGGGCACCTGGGTGGCTCAGTGGGTTAAAGCCTCTGCCTTCGGCTCAGGTCATGATCTCAGGGTCCTGGGATCGAGCCCCACATTGGGCTCTCTGCTCAGCAGGGAGCCTGCTTCCCCTTCTCTGCCTGCTTCTCTGCCTACTTGTGATCTCTCTGTCAAATAAATAAAATAAAGTCTTAAAAAAAAAAAAAAATCACAGATGGAAACTTACCCTCCCATAGCAAACAAACAAACAAAAAACCCAGTGAATATTGGTAGAATCAACTTTTTCAAAATAGTACAAAAAGTTTAAAAGTTTATGTTACGACTTTCCCGGCCATTACTTTTTCTCACGTACTTGCACAGACCTGACTCAACTCCATCAATCTGCCATTCACTCTGCTCCTTGAAACCACCAACCAACTTGGATCCTTACGGCCTTGCACAAGCTGGTCCCTCTCCCTGGAATATTCTTCCACTGACTCCATCAAATACGACTTCCTTCAGACGGAGCCCCCCGCCCTGACTGACCACCGTGTTCTTAATCACGACACCCGTTCCGCTCTGTGATCTCCCGTATCTACAGAGTACTTTCTGATTTCTGATATCTAGCTCACAAACGCACTGTATTTGTTGTGGCTACTTGTCCTCACCTCGCACACTCACCCCATCTCTGCTGGAACGGAAGCTCCACACAGGCAGGAGAGCTTTGCTGGGTTTTGTTCAATGATGCGTCCCAGGCACGCAAAATAGTACCTAGCACATAGTCAGCACTCACTACATAATTGAATGTTGTTGGATAAATAAATAAATTAAAAGCAATGATCCATTACAATT
The DNA here is from genome assembly GCA_028533885.1 of Nasua narica. NCBI lineage: Eukaryota > Metazoa > Chordata > Mammalia > Carnivora > Procyonidae > Nasua > Nasua narica. The sequence goes on along the minus strand of CM052807.1, from coordinate 96,794,412 downwards.
ATAATATATTCACTTAGCTCTGCTGTCCACTCTACGGCTAGAGTGTTACCAAATGCACTCAAAAACCAAAGAAATTATATTGCATAATCTGGGACTGAATAGAAAATAAAAAGGGGGCATAACTCCATAATAAAATATTATCAAGGTTAAGCGTAGGCAGCTACTCCCTTTCTATACCGAATTGGGCCACATCCATGTTTAATTGGAGAGAGTTAGAAAGACAGATTCCAAGATGGTTCCTGGGTATACATGGCAAACTGAGGCCAGTTCCAGTCTTTACCCTCTCTAATACTTAAGGAAATGAACAATACTTTTTGTATTATGTATTACTTTATAAAAATAAGCCAATGAAAAAAGATGGCAGAACCACCTTCCAATTCCCGATTCCCTGAAGCTGTATTGATTAGTCCACAAACAACTGAAAGATTCACTAACATCCCAAATCTGTAGAGGAACGAATTGTTATTTTTTTCTCTTCTGACTTCAGTAGAGTGAGGATGGTCACTGCTACACCGACGTATGAGAAGATCAGAAACGGGAACCATAAGGACTGATCATCCCCAGCAGAAGTGACAAGACATTTCACATGGTCTCAGGAAAGACTGTTGGGCATGGTTGCTCAACATCACAACAAACACCTCAGCTGAGCTCACTTCCCTGCCCCGACTCTTTTGCCTACATGTGCCCTTAAGTTAAAGAACAGGAAATAGCCAGTCCCCCAAGGGGTCACAAGGGGTCAAATCCCCCCCAGCGTATCAGAGCACCAAAGGCAGAACCTAGCTGCTCCATCATGTACAAGATGGAATGAATGGAATGGCAAATGAGTAACATACTAGAGTAACACGTGATTTAAAAAGGAAACATTATATGGAAAAAAAAAAAAACACTGAGAAAAAACCCCCCAAATCCACAGTTGCCAAAAATAAGAGAAAGCATTTTGTCATAAAACACCTTAATAAGAGTGTAACAGGAACATGAATACAGTAAGCAAGAGCTTAACAATGAGATAATCAAATAACAAAATGATATTTTAAAAGAAGCTTGTCATACTAAAATGATAAATTGAGGACCAAAGCAGTATCATCATGAAATTCATAAACGGGAAATACCAAAGATCAGTAGTGACATGATTCAATTTATCTATATTCAGGAAAGACTTGAGGTAAACAGAGAGAAAGGCAGAATTTAAAGTAACTGGAGAAAAATGATGACTATGGAGGAGAGAAAAATATAATCCATTGAAAGGTTAATGGGCATCCCTAAAGTAGAAAACCCAGCCCAAAGAATTCAAAGATATAAAACAAGAAAATATTCCAAAAATGAATAAGCAACAGAACCTCTAAGATGAAAGAGAATACTGTGTTTCAGGAATAACTGATAAAGAGAAATCAACAGTGAGACATATTCTGACTGAATAATTGAATTTCCAGTTCCAATAAAATAATTCTTTAAGCAGAAAAGACAAGTTGCCTACAAAGAGGAGCAAGTCAGTTAAATTTTCAACAGTACTTTAAATGTAAAAGATAATAAAGCAATTCCTCCAAAATTCTAAGGGGAATAAAGTATAGTCTATGAATATTATTCTTAGCCAAGATGATTTTCAAATATATAGGTAATCAGTAGTGAATCAGTAATAAAAATTCAAGAACTCATTGTGAAGACTTTTAAAAGAAGGCTCAGAACAATGTTTGTTTTTTTTTTAGATTTTATTTATTTATTTGAGAAAGAGAGAGGGAGAGCACAGAGGGAGGGTGAGAGGGGAGAAGCAGACTCCCTGCTGAGCAGAGCCTGAGGTGGGGCTCAATCCCAGGACCCTGCAAACATGACCTGAGCCGAAGGCAGACACTTAACAGACAGAGCCACCCAGGCGCCTCGAAAGTCTTGACAATCTATCTAGTAAGTGCAATGAGTAAAATGAAGACACTAGCATTGGCATACCAAGACTGGGTCAGTGGGAATGCTTGCTTCAGATGCAGGTAATAAAGGATGTACTATTTACAGATAATTTAAAAACAGTAATAGAACCACTAAAAATCTGCTTTTTCATATCAACATATGCCCCAAATTCTAAACAATACAAATGATAAAATATTTCTCTTCTCTGGGGTACAATGCTCCCCTGCCAGATAATCTGCCCTGAGCCCCTTGACTTGTTTCTTGATATCAGTAATAGGAAAGCCACACAAAAAGATTAGTACAGGCCATTGAATTCATTTAAATATAAAATTAATTTTAGGGGCTCCTGGGTGGCTCAGTGGGTTAAAGCCTCTGCTTTTGGCTCAGGTCATGATCTCAGGGTCCTGGGATCAAGCCCCACACTGGGCTCTCTGCTCAGCAGGAAGCCTGCTTCCTCCCCCTCTCCCTCTCCCTGCCTCTCTGCCTACTTGTGGTCTCATTCTCTCTCTCTCTCTGTCAAATAAATAGATAGATAGAGAGATAGAGAGAGAGAGAAATAAACAAATTTAAACAACTTAACAGGGACGCCTGGGTGGCTCAGTCATTAAGCGTCTATCTTCAGCTCAGGTCATGATCCCAGGGTTCTGGGATCGAGCCCCGCATCAGGCTCCCGCTCTGCCTACTTGTGCTCTCTCTCTATTTCTCTGTCAAATGAATAAATAAAATCTTCAAAAAAAAACCCCAAAAAACCCACAACTGAACAGAATATAATGCTATATACCTTGACTGTAGTAAAATAATACAAGTGATCAAAATTAAAGCTAGATTATAGAATAGAAGTATTGTATCTTGACTTTGTGATGATAGCAATGTAACCAAAATCTAGAAGGGAAGAAGGAAAGACAGTGAGAGTGCCAATGATCTCATTTATCACAGCACAGAGGAATCAACACTTTCTTTCTTTTTTACAATTTTATTTATTTGTCAGAGAGAGAGCACAAGCAGGGGATGTGGCAGGCAGCAGGAGAAGCCGGCTCCGGGCCGAGCTAGGAGCCCGACGTGGGACTGGATCCCAGGACCCCAGGATCATGACCTGAGCCGAAGGCAGACACTTAACGGACTCAGCCACCTTGGCGTCCTGAAATCAACACTTTCTAAAACGGGCATGGCAGCAGTCAGGATAGACTGTTACCTACGGTAGGAAAGAAGCCCTAAATCTCAGTGACTTATCAGAACAAGATTTCACTTCTCTCTCACACACCCACCATCGCGGGCCCACAGGACTCTTCAGAATAGCACGGCCGTGAGCTGGTTCTGCATTCCAGGCTGCGTGGATGTTATGCTTCTCCACATTCCCATGAGCATCCGTGCTCACCAAGACGCAAAGAAAGGGTAAGAGTAAGAGATCTGGCAATTAAATACATCAATCCCTAAGTGACCTTCTGCTCACTTCCGTTCACATTTCGTGGCTAGAGCAAGTCACAAGGTCATATCTAACTTGAAGGGAATGCGGCAGTATGATTCTCCTATATCCCAGCACGGGGAGAGACCTGTGTGAACAGCACTAATGTCTACCGAGAAATATAACTGGGGGAGAAGAAAAAACAAAAACAAAAACATCAAGCTTTTCATCATCTCTTAACCACGGAAGGAAAAAAAAACATTTCTTACTGTGAAAAAAATTGTTTGTTCAAAGTTTAGTAATTTCTTTTCACTTAGTTTCTTTTACTTTAAATTCAAATAAAATTAAATGTAATGGTTTTTTAAATTAAAAACCAGCATGTATCATATATCCTACTTTTCTAAAAGCATTTCTTTCTTTTTTTCCTTTCTTTGTTTTATTCATCCATCCATCTTCCCATCTACAAACATGGTTAAAGAGATGTCCAACGGGGATGCTCCCTTATTGTTGAGGTTTATTTCTAAGTGATAGGCTTTGTGATTTTTTTCTTTATATTTTTCTGCATTCCTTGGATTCTTTATAATGAACATGTGTCATTTTTATAAACATAGCAGAATCATTATTAGAATATGAATGAATGAGAAACAACACTTGACCTTCCATTGTTAAACCTTAAAACCACTAGATAGTAAAAAAGAGATAAACATGGCTTTACATTGCTATAGGAAAGGAAGGGAGTTTAAAGGAGCAGAAAATGTTATATTTCATGATCATTATATCTTGTTTGAAATTACAAAATGGGTAAATGCTGATATGATAGCTTCAGGCCAGGTAGCTGGTTTCAATCAGTTATGTAAAGGACGTACATTTCTGTTTTACCAATTTCTTTCTTTCTTTTTTTTTTTTTTAAATATTTTATTTATTTATTAGAGAGAGAGTGAGAGAGAGCATGAGAAGGGAGGTCAGAGTGAGAAGCAGACTCCCCGTGGAGCCAGGAGCCCGATGTGGGACTCGATCCCGGGACACCGGGACCATGACCTGAGCCGAAGGCAGTCATCTAACCAGCTGAGCCACCCAGGCGCCCTGTTTTACCAATTTCTTTAGAAGTCTTCTACACCTTAATTCGGAATAGTTGTTGATAAATGTCAGGGCTGACATAGGTCGCTCCCACCAATATGCAGCTGCTTACTGCGTTTAAAAGAGATGCTCTACAGAAAAGAAGTTGTTTTTCCCCCCACTTAAAAAAAAACATGGACTTTAAACACAAAGGAACAATTAATAAACAGAAAAGGAAAAATAACTTCTAATCAGAGTCTATTTATCCATTAGGCACAGTGGGGATAGGGATGAGAGCCCATGAGAGCTCACAATACTTTCTGAAGCCCATGAAAATGTTTTAATTTCTTTCAAAATGAGAAGAAAAAATGAACTTCAGGTCAAAGGAAATGTTTGAATATATAATATTAATATATTCATCTTTATATCAACAGATCACAAAATGTCAGTTTTAATACTTTTTATGGAGGAAGGGGCCACAAAGGCAAGAAGAGTGCCTCTAGCCCAGGCAAGTCATAATGCAGCCCTGTTTCCATTTCTAAGTCACAAATTTACTGGCAGGTGGCAAAAATTACTTGGTTTATTGAAACGTGCTTCAAAACTATTCTTTGAAATTAAAAACAGAGTGTAGTTGTTGAGAGACAAAATTCCAAAGTGCCTTGTAGATTACCCAGAGTGCGTAAGTGACTAATGCAAATTCTCGACATTAATGACAATGCTGCTTTTCAACAGGCAACGAGCAAATGACATTAAAGATTTCTTTATATGGAAGTTCCATTATACAAATATAAATTTTGGGTTTTCCCCTTTTCTAAATAGGCAAAATGAACTCTTTAATCACATTATTTCCCACAGATGACTGTTCTTCAAAAGCTTCAAAATTGTTTAAAAATACTTGTAACTCTATTTTTAGTCTTCGAGATCAAAACATCAGGGGCACCTGGGTGGCTCAGTCCTCAAGCTTCCGCCTTCAGCTCAGGTCATGATCCCAGGGTCCTGTGATTGAGCCCTGCATAGGGCTTTCTGCTCAGCGGGAAGCCTGCCTCTTCCTCTCCCACTCCCCCTGCCTCTGTTCTCTCTCTCACTCTCTCTCTCTCTCTGTGTCTCAAATAAATAAAATCTTCAAAAAAAAAAAAGATCAAAACATCAATATTTAAACTGATACCCAAACTGAAGGAAATAAGGTGCCACCAGAGTCCCTTGACATTATCTTTGTCACTGGTTCCTGGGTAGTAAAGAGTAAAGAGAGTTAAAATTTAAAAAGCTTTGACTGGGGTGCCTGGGTGGCTCAGTGTAAAGCCTCTGCCTTTGGCTCAGGTCATGATCTCAGAGTCCTGGGATGGAACCCCACATGGCATCCGGCTCTCTGCTCAGCAGGGAGCCTGCTTCCCCCCCCACTCTGCCTGCCTCTCTGCCTACTTGTGATCTCTCTCTCTGTCAATAAATAAATAAAATTTTAAAAAATTTTTAAAAAGCTTTGCATATAATAAGTTATAAAATAACAACTCTGATAGATATGCTTTCCCTATCAGTACTAAACCTGCCCAGAAGAAGGATAAGATCACTAATGAGTGCTTATAGACAGGTCACTCCAGGCACCTGAAGTACATTTCTTTGATGGAGTTCCACCGGGTTGAGCAGCTGAGCAATAAGACCAAAGAAATAAAAGAAGATGAAGGTTATGTAAATTTGCCAAGCAAAATCTTTCGAAGCCATGATACCACAATAATCTCAAAAGTGAAATTTCCAGTCCTCTGCCCAGCACTGGGGGAGAGGGATAGAAAGCAGGTTTTTTAAGTTGCTGCCTTCCGACAATTGGAAGGGACAATGAATGTGGTGATTGATATAATCAAGAATTAAAATAATTTGGACAGATTGATGGAATGATACTGACAAGATATAATTTGTGATGGGATAAATGGGACATCCTATTAAGCTTAGAAAATCAAGCATGAAGGCACAGAATGTTTTCAGCTTGTCTTATATGCAGTTGAGGATGAAAGGTGCAGATGTTTTAATCACCTGCTGATGCAGTGGGAACCTAGCACACGCACAACACACGTGCAGACACACACACACACACACACACAAACACGTCCGTTCGGAATCAGAGAGAAGGAAGATGACAGTCTCACGGAACTAGCATCACTCAGACAGACCACTTCCACACCGACAAGCTGATGGCCCATTCTACGGACAGGGAGAGGCAGGACCCCGAATCTCAGAGACTACAGGGACCCTGAAAGTTGTTAACATGCAAGCCCACACGGAGTCTGTGGAAGCACGTGGCATCGCGAAAGGGTGAGTTTTAGTCAGACAGAAACTGTCTGTCTGTCTCATTCAGAGTGAGGATCCAGTGCTTCTGGTACTAACAGCTCCCAAGAAATGTCTTCTAAGATCTTTGTTTTAAAAAACGTATGGCGGAGTTGCATCTCAGGTAGGGGCAAGAGCTGAGAACCACACTGAGTCCCGCCTGGCTTTGGAACTTCGTGACTCTTGACGAAATTTTCATTTCCTTACGATTTGCGTGCCTCCAAATTTTGTGCCTAAAGTGACACTTCTGTGACATTTTTTATCAATTAATTCAACTATGCCTAATTTCACATAAGATGGGATGGTAGTCTGAAAAAAGGTATGCTAATTTGGCAAATATGAAGTGAGGGCTACTGGGCTGCAGGGCACTGCTCAGGGCTAATGATGCAGCAGGGGGCAAGTTTACTATTTATGGAAAGTGTCTGCAATGTGCCAAGAGCACCTCCGTGGAACCTGGGGCCTGAACACTACCTATCTAGACGAATTCATTTCTTTCACCCAGAAAATAATGCAGGAAATAAAGTCGGAGGAATGAAAGTCACTTGCTCATTCTCACCTGGCATAGATGCCTAGCCCAGCGGGTATTCAGTGCCTACTTACAGCTGCATATAAGCAGCTGAAGTCAACAATTCATGAAAGGATCTCAGAAATAACATGGGGTCATCATTAATAAAGACTCTTTTAATCTCCTTGTGATTCTCAAAAAATGGAAATGTTTCCAGACTATGCTCTTCTGGTTTTTGACCACAAATACATGTATTAGAAGCATGTGCATGTATGTGTGTGTAAAACTGAATGAGAAGTTTCACAGAGCATAAAATACTGACTTTACTAGATGATATCCTATTTTATTTTACTCCCGAATTCAACCATTAAATTGACTTCATGTCCCACAAACAGGTAGCAACCAGAAATCTGATGAACGTTGTTCTAGCATACATTCAGCTGGCCAATTTCTACTCTATCTTCAATAATTAACTCACATTGTCGCCTCCTCATAGAAGCCTTCCAGGACTCTTACAAGTACCATCAACCGTGCCCTTCCAGGAGGCCTGAAACGAGTGACAGAATACAGGGGAGGGGCAGATTCAGGAGAGAATGGGAGGTGGCACAGGAATGTCTCTACGCCACCACTGAGCCCCACACCAGAGCAGGAGACCCTCGACCACAGGGGCAGAAAGGGTCCCTCCCGCCACTGATCGATTTCCTGGGCACTGAGCACTTCCTGGCACATCGCGGGTGCTCCATAAGCAATTGTTGAAACGAATCCTTTGGAGAGCTGATGAAAGAGCCCACCCATTGGAGGCTGCATACTGGTAGCCAGTGGACTTAATTTGGCCCACAGATGTGTTTCATTTGGCCTATGCTATACAAAAAACTACAGAGGCTGCATTTGAAAATTGGGAACTTTCACAAAATTCCAGATTTGTGGCTTTGCTTGCCAGCTCACAGGAGTCATCCTCACGCTGGTTACCCTCCAACATCACCCTCTCCCGCACTGCACGTGAAAGCCCAGTGGCTGGGCTGCTCTCCTTTGTCTGGGGTCTCTCAGGCCCTACAGGTGTCTGATTTGTGACCCCTGGACCGAGCAATAGGCTACAACATCGGTGAATGAGCCTGCAGCCACTGGAGGAAAGAAGAGAGCAGAGCAAAAAGGACCCTTCTCACGGAAGACAGCACAGATTCTCCCAATTATCTGTGATGTTATCCCAAAGGTGAAAAACTGCCTGAGATAATCATCTTATTCTCTGTTTCTGGGAGGAGATTTTTTAAAAGAGTGAATTTATAGGAAATAAAGACCAGAATTAGAACATTTTATTTTTCTCTGTATCCTTTGGCACTGAATAACACCATTTTGCACAGGTGGGTTTTCAATAAACTTGGAAGTGAGGCTGTGGAAAATTTTTTAAATGCTGTACTGGTCGCAAAATTCCAGTTGTTCAGATATAAAAATGATGTTTGAATACCTTCCTCCCATGGACACAGCCCCATGAAAGCCCAGTAACTCTCAATCGAAATCACTCTCAATCAAAATCCCCACATTATTTTTAAATAGGAATGGACAAGCTAATTCTAAAACTTACAAGGAGATGTGAAGGATCTCCTTATAAGGAGAACCAGAATAGCCAAAATAATTGCAAAAAAGAACAAAGTTGGAGAATTACACTTTTTGATTTCAAGGCTCATTCTAAAGAAACGAAGACAGTGTGATATTCATGAAAAAACAGAGAAATAGATCAATGCGACAGCCTGAAGTCAAGAAAGAGATCTACACCTATATGAACAAGGGATTTTCAACAAAGGTGCAGAGACAATCCAGCAGAGATAGGAGAGATTTTCCACAAAGGATGCAGAAACAATCGGCTATCTAGATGCACACATGACAAGGAGAGAACTTCAATCTACACTTCCTGCCATGTACAAACTTGAACTCAAAATGCACCAGAGTCCCAAATGAAAAACCCATAATTACATAACTTCCTGAAGAAAACATTAGGTGGAAAACATGTGCAACTTTAGCTTAAGTAAAGATTTCTTAGAAGTGACACCAAAAGCATGATCCATAAAAGAACAAGCCATCATCAAATGTAAAACTTCTCTTTGAAAGACACTGGTAAGAGAATGAAAAGACAAACTACAGACTGGAAGAAAATACTTGCATGTCATATATCTTAGAAGGGACACACAAAGAATTCTCTAACCCTATAAGAAAACAACCCAATTTAAAAATGCCAAATATCTGAACAGACACTTCAGCTAGGAAGATATATAGAAGGCAAATAAATATATGAAAAGATGCCTGGCATCATTAGTCATTAGAGATATGCAAATGAAAACCACAGTGAGATACTACTATATACTTTCTAAAATGAGAAAAATTACAAAGACATACACAATGTTGGCAAGGATGTAGAAGAACTCAAAACTTTCAGGCACTGCTGGTGGGAACATATAATGGGACAACCACTGTGGAAACCAGTATGGCAGTCTCTTAAAAAGTTAAACATATATATAATCTGGCCATTCCACTCGTCGGTGCATACCAAAGAGAAAAGAAAACCCATGTCCATACAAAGTCTTGTAGGTGAATGTTCACAGCAGCCTTATTTTTAAGAACGGACAATATGGGCACCTGGGTGGCTCAGTTGGTTGGGCAACTGCCTTCAGCTCAGGTCATGATCCCAGAGTCCTGGGATCGAGTCCCACATCAGGCTCCCAGCTCCATGGGGAGTCTGCTTCTCCCTCTGACATTCTCCCCTCTCATGCTCTCTCTCACTGTCTCTATCTCAAAAAAAAAAAAAAAAAAAAAGAACGGACAATACAAGTGTTTGTCAACAGGTGAATGAAGAGCACCTGGGTGGCTCAGTTGTTTAAGCGAATGCCTTTGGCTCAGGTGGAGTCCCAAGATTGGGTCCTACATCAGGCTCCCTGCTCTGCAGGGAGTCGGCTTCTTCCTCTGACCCTGCCTCCCCTTTCATGCTCTCTCTCTCTCTCATTCTCTCTCTCTGAAATAAATAAAAAATAAAACAAAACAAAAACAAAAAAAAACCCAGATGAATAAAAAACCTCTGGTATATCTGTATGATGAAATACTATTCTGTAATAAAAAGGGATTAAATATTGATATATATACCTCAACATGAATGAAAAAAGGGTACTGTATAAGACCATTTATATAACACTCTACAAAATGAAACTTATAACAGAAAGCATGTTTTCCTGGGGATGGGGTACACAGGAAGAAGGGATTACCAAGGGGAATGAGGAAATTTTGGGGGGGTGGTGATAGACATGTTCATTATTGGATTGTAGTGAAGGTTTCATGGGTGTATACATGTGTCAAAACATACCACACTGGACACTAAGAATATGTGCAGTTTACTGCATGCCTATCATAACTCAATAAAGTGATTTGTTTTTTAAAAAAACTCAAAACAATGGGGGGCGCCTGGGTGGCTCAGTGGATTAAAGCCTCTGCCTTCGGCTCTGGTCATGATCTCAGGGTCCTGGGATCGAGCCCCGCATCAGGCTCTCTGCTCAGCGGGGATCCTGCTTCCCCCTCTCTCTCTGCCTGCCTCTCTGTCTACTTGTGATCCCTCTCTCTCTGTCAAATAAATAAATAAAATCTTAAAAAAAAAAAAAACTTTATTAAAAAAAAAACCCAAAACAATGGAACAACAACGCTCAGCTATGCTGTCCCCTTCTTGTCCCCTGACCCCACATCCCTGTGCTGGGTCCTCTTCCCTAGACTTTCCCATAGCGTCGCCTGCCAGCCCCACTGCAATCTTGGTCACTGTGTATAGTTCTCATCTAACCATTAAGTTGAGCCCTATGAAACCGCCAATGTTCCACCATTGCTGACCTTAAAAACGGCAGTTTCACATGGTTCGACCTAAATGCTTGCTTGTCAGCCAGACCTGATGGCGAATTCTCTGCGGTCCAAGGACAGGCTGGCCCACGGGCGTCTGCTAAGTGCCGCCGCTTGCTTTGGAAGTCCTTGTCCCTCCAGCTAGTCTCTCTCCGAAACATGACCACAAGCAGCTGAGAAGAAAGGCTCGGGGCGGTCCTGCCTTTACATCCTCATCCCTTTTATCCACTTAAAATCACTCAAACGCTCTGTACTGTAAAACCTCCTTTTTGCATAAATTGAAAACTTCTCATTTGAAAATGATCTTTCAAAGCAACAGAAGCGCACCCCTGGGTGCTGGAGGCAGAGGAGGTAGCTTTGAAAATGTAAAAAAGTGTTAAACGTTGAAAGCAACCATAAATCAAAGGAAAGCTCGGACGCCGGACATCTCTGTGAGGAGAAATTCCAGAGGCTGCAGTACTTTAAAATCGCGTCATGTGCTCTGGGCCCGGCCGTGGCTGCCCCCCCCCCGCCCCCCAACAACAGAGACAGCGGTGCCAGCGGGTACAGCCGGCCTCCTTACATAACACACTCAAGCGCATGGCCTCTTCCCTGTGGGGTGGAACCCGAGTTTCACAGTGGTCTATTTTATTTAGCTTTGGTAGTTTTACTCGTTTCATATTAAAGAGATCTTTCCACAAAATTGGCTGCTCTCTCTGTCTTGGCTTGAGAAGGGAAAATACCGGAATCGAAAAGCTGTGCAACAGATGGACCTCAGTGACGAAGAGGATCTCTGGCCTCAGAAGTTCCCCACAGAGGCAGGTGTGAAGCCTGGGAGTACGTTCCTGGCTTTCCGATTTTCCCGAAGACAACTGAGCCCTTCCATTTCTGCATTCTGGAGGCAGAACAGAACATGAAAACACAGAGCCCCATAATACGTGTCAGACTCTGGGGATGTATTTGCCTCACAACATGTTCGTCTCAGAGGAACTCTACTTTTATTAATGGGAAAAACAACAGCATCAGGCGGGCTGGGGGCGGGGGGAAGAGAGAGGATGGGGCAGGTTGCCACCATGCCTGCTCTCCCATGTGGCCGGGTCCCGGGCGGTAAAGGGTCTGAGAGGTGGGGAGAGACGCTCCTGACAACTTGTTTACTCCTCCCGGCTGTAGTGGCTCTTTCCCTTCCAGAAAGGGGTTGAGAAAAGGCTGCACCAACGAGGTTCTCTTGGCATCCTTCAGCAGTTCCTCATCCTCGCCTGAGCGAGCCCCCATATTTCCCCTCCTAGCTACCGCTGGATGACAGAGAGGAGAAGCAAGATAAGTCATTTCACTCTCGCTGTGACTAATGTGACAAATACCCAGCTCCAAGCGTATCAGTGGTTTCAAACAGAGCCCTGGGCGGTTTCAGAGGGTTCCCCTTCCAGTGCATTCCCTCCCCGGATTTTAAAACAAGGAGAAGGGAAGGTTAATGAAAACACTTTTACTCTTAAAACCATCCTTATGGGATAGGTGTTATTATGATCTTCTTCCTATAAAGGGGGTGTTGCTATTAGAAGAAGCGGAAGGACTTACTCCTAACCACTCAGCCTAAGAAGGGACAGCCTGGTTTCAAACCCTGGTCCGTGTGGCCTCAGAGTCTGCTCTTCCGATGAGTCTCTGTGCTCTGCTGTCTCTGTCTGATTAGACGAGTGTCAACAAATCCCTTGAGAAAGAAGATTACCGGGCAGTAATTTTGTGCTGGTTCAAATATGGTTCCCAAACTGCTCAGATACCCAGAGACACCTTTTAAATGGCGGTGCCCAGAGCCAATGTGGAGACGGCCAGCTGAGAAGAAAAGACTGAATTTCAGGGAAAGCTGCATTTTAATAAATAATATAACATCAATAATAAATATTTATTTAATATGTAATACACGAATGGTTTAAAACAAGCCCCTGGTAATGTTTATCTGACTGAAAAGATAATGTGAGCATTTAACTGACAGAAAGGTGATTGGGTGCAAAGGAGCACCTCGTATAAAGTGTCCCCGCCGACATGGCCCATTCGTCTTACTGAAGCTTGGACCTCCTGCCGCTCAGGCACACTTCCTCCCACCAGTGCAAGAGGTGTGGACACCATAACCAGTACCAAAAATTTGGGTAAATGAAGACTGTGACTTCTCAGAGTGAGCACCTTCCGGAATACCACTCAGCAGAGGCTAGATTTTTAACTTCAGCTATGATACGACATTCAAAGGTATCCTGCAGTGTTGGCACAATAGTTTCGTGTGTAATCTGAGCCCTGGCAAATACACTCAAAGTAATTTTTCTGAATTTCTTCCTCCAGCAGCAAGGTACTTCTTTTTAAAAGGGAAAGAAGCAAGAAACCAAAACAACAACAGAAAACCGCATGTAATATTCTTTTAGCTTCCTTACTGGCAGCATTGTGTGTGTATGTGTGTGTGTGTGTGTGTGTGTGTGTGTGTGCGTGCGCGCACACACGCGCGTGCCAAAGAGCACAGAAACAGCTTTTATGGTTAGAAAATTGAAGTGCTATCAAACCTACGAAATTATAGGGATGAAAAACAAAACAGCTTATCTACATATGTCCCATCTGCTTTTGGTTTTGTGTTTTGCACAATCAATTACTGGAAGCATTGGAAAGTATGCTGAGACACTGAAAATGAGACCCAGGGTGTGTCCGACAGCGACCTAGAGGTAGGGTGATGCCGCTTTAGAGCCTGCACTAAAAGTCAGAGACTCGCGCTACAGTTTCCAGGAACCATGGGTGCAGGATAGTACAAACAAAAACACGACACTCACCCAACTGGAGCCAGTGTTTTGGAACATGGCAAAAAGCAAATTTCCATCCACTGGGGAATCGCCATCCATTTCATTATTTGTCAGTGTGGGTCACTGTGTTCTCCACAACTCGGTATTTACACTGCACACAGCAGTTGCTCCCAAGCTGCTTGGATGGCAGGCTCTCTGCTAGTCGATAATTTCCCAGACTTGTGCAGCTGGGTTTTTAGGATGGCAGCCCTTTCTAGCAGGGTCTCTTTGGGCCACTCCGTTCCAACAGCCCTACTTCTTTCTCCTGTAACAATCCCCCCTTCACATCCTGCTCTCGTTACCTACTCCTACCCCCCCACACACACATACTCTTAATGTGATCCTCATCTCCACTTCTGTCTGAACCCCAGGCAGGGGAAAAGGCCTCGCTTTTAGAAAGACAAGTTTAGACAAAGATGAGAACAGCAACAGATTTGCACTTCAAATGAAGAAAGTAAATGCCTGAACTGAAGAGTTATTATAACGAAGGAACATTATTAAGCCTAAAGAATCTGGTGGCAGAGAATTCTTCATAGAAGAAATGCTTTTTACTCTTATTGATCCAACCAACTAATGGAAATAAATCCTTAGTGGAAATATTTTAGTCTGAATTTTAAAAATTCTTTTCATCTAAGAGAAGGGAGTAGAAAGGGACGGTATTAGTTATTTTTTATTTTAATTCCAGTATAGTTAACATACCGTGACACATTAGTTTCAAGTGTACAATATAGTGATTCAGCAATTCTATGCATCACCCAGTGCTCATCAGGGTAAGTGTACTCTTAATATCTATCACCTGTTTCACCCATCTCCCCCACCAACTTTCCCTGGTGTTAGCTATTGATCCATTACTCACTCTTTTAGTATTTTCTTTAGAGGAGAAACAGATAAAAGCCCCAGGAATTCTAGAAATGAAATCAACAATGCAAGCCTATTCTTCAATGAGCACATTTCGTTTGCATAAATCACTCTGTCCATTAGCCTGCCATCAAAAGGAGAGGACTATGAAATCATAAATCTGATTTCCATTGTTGAGCAATGGCTCAGAGATTTGAAAGAGAGGATTTGATTTCTCTGTCTAGAGGAAAATATTTCTCTTACTGATAAAATATTCTAATTGCCTTGGCTTAATCAAAAGAGAGTGTTAATGTATGCACAAGTTCCCAGATACACTCGAATACAGATAAAAGAAGTATAATTAAGTACCATTAAACATTTTTAGACTCCAATGGGAAACAAAAAAGAGAATAATACAAGAGACACAAAGCCCAGAAGGTGAAAGCATGTCATACCATGCTACCCTCTGGCTTGCCTTTGGAGATAGGTCCAGTCACTCCATTTTCCTCCTCAGTCACAGCCTGCCTCTTTATAGCTTAGGAAAAAGAAGCCCAGAGTTGCCGTGTGGATGAGGTCTTGAGTCGCTCTGGACTCAGAATAGCTTCATGGCACTGATTTACTGTGGGACAAAGAAGAGGCATGGCCAGAAGGATCTGATAGCTGTCGTGACTAATTTCCCAATGCATGATGTGGCCTCTTTCTCTAAAGAACACAAGAACACTACTGGACTCAAGGCTCTGGGGTTATGTTTTATCCCAGTTCCTCTTGATTGGTCAAAGCCACTGTTTGTCAAGGTAATCTGCAAACTTTCTCTTCTTGCAGGGATCGATCTGTCCACAGTAATTTTCAGGCTGTGACAGCATGGTATGGGGCACTGGGCCCAAAGATTTGCTCTTGGGTCCTTTTCCTGCTACCGACTCAATGCTGTCTGCATCTCGATTTCCACATCCCAGGCAAGATGGCAACCCAGCCGTCTTTCCGCAGCACCGCAAGGAAGAGGCTGTTCCCTTCTCAAAAGCTCTCTAGATTTTAATTCCCCGTCCTTTTCAATCCTCCCTATTTCTCCACTTTTCTTATTTGAGCTAGAGTCTCCTGCAGTGTAGGTGATATTCATAGAGCACCATCCTGGTCCTCCAGACTGTATGTTCTAATTTTCATGTTGCTACAGATATAAGCAAAACCACCAAAGGACACACTGGCTAGCGATCACAGCGGAAAGAATAATTAACCACGCTGTAGAGTGTGTTTCCTTTCAGTCTTCAACTGAGAGGCAGCTGTGATTCCATAGAGACAGCAGAAGCCACGAGCCGGTTCAAGCCCCCGTACAAGACCCGGAGACTGAAGCGCCACCTTCCTAGCCTCAGCTTCCTCCCTACTGAATGCAGGAGCTGAATAGCTTGGGGGCTGCAAATGCAAATATCTGCCAGGACCTGGTAGGGGTCACAAAGCAGTAGAGCATATGGAGCAATGGGGGGCCAGGGTGCTCCCATCAGCTAACTATCACCCCGGGAGGAGGAGGAGCCAATATCTCTACATCTTCTAAACTTTGAGGAGAAGCCAGGAATCCATAGTTTAGGTGACATCTCAATTCTAATCAGGGTCAGCTAGACATCGTATTAAACGCCGCGACAGCCTGTCTGCAGGCTGGCTCCAGTCCTCAAGTGCTCAGTCGATGGCTTCTGTACTAAGCACAGTGCCTCTCAGTTTTCTGTCCGAGCCAACAGTTCCTGATCTACCGCAGACCTAGTTTTCACAGCAAAATCTCTTATCTGATTCATGGCTATTAATGCCAATTAAATATATTAATATGATGGATAGTAAGACATCATTGTAGATGGAACCCAGATTTGATTTAGAGCTCAAGGGCAACAGGAAGCCATCAATGACTGGGGGTGGGGGTGCCAGTGGAAAGAAGTTTGGTGTGATCCCATTTCCATTTTGATAAAATCACTCTGACCTTTGGAAGAATGAACTGGAGAGACGGGCCAGCGCACATGGTTGAGCAGGTGTCAAGGCACAAGGGCAGCAGCCAAGGGAGCAAATGAGGGATGAGCTCCAGCCTCGGTCTGCTCATGAAGGCCTGGCCCCAGCTGCATCTTCTTCTACGGGCAGCGTAGTTTTGGCTACCCCAAGCTGCCTGCAGGCTTTCTGGCCTTGGCGCAGAGGTAAAACAGGAAGGCTAGTTGGAAAGTTCCTGCAGGGGAGAGATAATGATTCTTTGAACTAGAAACCCGTCACTAGACGGTGACTATGGAGAAAAGTAGATGGAATCCAAAGATACTGAAGAGGTAGAATGGACATCTGTTGGTGACTGATTAAACATAAGGACCAAGACAGACAGAGGTCATCAATGATAAGTGACTGTCCAGTTTCTATCTTGAGAGGCTGGGTGGCTGCTGTTGGCCGCCGCTGGTGTCAAAATGGAGAAGGGCTGAAGGAGAAGCAGGAAAATGCAGGATCTAGAGAGGAATTCTGAACATGTTAAACAGAAGATGGCTGGGAGATACCCGAGTGGAAATGTCCAGAAGATGACTAAATAGGTCGGCAGAACTCAGAGAGGTCTGGGTTCGAGATAAACTCATTCAAACTCTACGGTTTTCTTTGCTCTTTGTTTTCCAAAGTCCTCTTGTTGGGTAAGTTCAGTTTAAAAGAAGGTAATCTATATACTGAAGTCGATTTTCCATCACCGATTCTGCTTTGCTTACCTGGCACAACCCATTACCCACTCCCTGCTTTCTTCAGCCTGGCAGCAAATGCTTACGAAGTGCTTCCCCTGTCAGCCACCAGGAAGAGCCTACTGTGCATCAACCTGCCCAGTTCTTGCATCAGCCATGGGTACCATACTGTCCTCGCTTTCTGAAGCGGGGAGGAGAAGCACAGAGAGGTGAAATGACCTGCCCGAAGTCACACAGGTGGTAAGTGCCTTCAGCAGAATCTGAGCTCAGGCCACTCGGCTTTTTCCTACCATACGTTAAGTCCCACCGCCTCTCAAACAGCTGAGACGGCGTTCATGGCTTCTTTGAGCCCCTCCTCTTCCACACTAAATGCCCCTGGTTCCTCACTTGAACTGGAACCTACATCCCTCATTCGTTTCCTTTTCCTCACATGAACTGGTTTCTAGACACCCCCTATTAGTTTTATTTTCCTGCTCTTGAACCACCAAAGTTTGCTGGCGTGGGCCATGTATATGAATGAGTCTTCTCTTCTAGATGAATGGCAGGAACAGGCCCCATGTTTATTCCTTCCGAACCCTTTACAAAGCTGCCAAGTGTGCGCACACGAAGCCAGCCCTCAAATAAGGACGGGGCCAGACCAAGTCAGGATAATAGGTCTGCCCGTGTGGATAACAGGAGTTGGCTGGGAATATATTTTTATATGTCACAGCCCTAATTAAGGGGAAAGACCTTATCTTGTGGCTAGAAATGTCAACATAATGAATTGACTAATTGTTCCTTCTCGCTGCAGACCATCTCCGGTGCTGTCTCCGGGTCAGGGCACTGGAGCTGGAAGGCACCTTACTCGGCGGCACCACATGATATGACTGACTCCGTGGACGGCATGGCCGCTCTGGGACCGGACAATCTCTCACAATGTTTTTGGTCCTTCCCTGCTCCTGTGGGGTGTTTTCCTGGGGCAGGGTGGCTGCCCCCTTCAAGACAGTGGGGGAGAGCCCCCCTTTGTCTCTCTCGCTCTGCGGTTTCCTTTCCCGTCCTTGTTCTCCAGACGTGTGGGAGCAGTCAGATGATACCCATCGTCCCCCGGCTCCCTGCCAGGGGCCTGGGAACACTCCTCTGTGCTGTCGCTAGGTAGCTCCCGGCTCGCCCGGAGCCCCCCACAGCCACCCCTCCAAGAGTGCATTCCTCTTCCTCAGCAAACCCTGGGTACCCCTCCCCCCAAGTAGGCCGCTATCATTTCTACCACCTCCCACCTTCGAATGGACCAAGACAAAAACAGGTCCAGGAAGACCACCCAGAAGACACACATCCCTATTCAGGAAATACAGGCCTCAGACAATCTAACTTATGGAAGAAAACGGGAATATGGGTCGCTTCTGAGGAAGGGGCGAAGGACTGAGGGGGGCAAGGCCTAGAAGAGAGGCTCACCTTTTTCACTAAATGTCCTTCTGCATCACCTCCTCTTCAATTACAAATACTGAAATTTTTCAACAATAATCTAACTCTCCTAGTTCTTTTTTTTTTTTTTTTTAAACTCTCCTAGTTCTGATTCCGAGTGTGTTCAACAACCTTCCGATAAAAGCCTGGCTTCTCGCACAAGGCTTTCTGTGGAAATAAACATATGCTGACCTGCAAACATAAATATCTATGTCCTCTTGGGAGAAATTTTTCTTCCAGCCCGGTAAAGAACAGGTATCGTGATTTATACATTGGTCTCTTCTAAGGTTGGTTGGCATGAGTAAGTTTCCCCAGCACCCTCTCCCAGCCTGGGTCCGAGATTACCCTTGATCTGCAAAGCCGAGGAACAGACCTGAGGAGGAGGGATCCTGGCAAAGCTCTGCCCATCTACAAGGCCCTGCCTGAGTGGCCAGACAGCCCCCTTCTGGTCTTAGGAAGCAGCTTTTTTTCCTATAAAACCCTAAGGTTTGTAGCAACAGCAGCCGCAGCTCCGGGTCTGGATCCCCAGGAGATGACAGGCAAATGGGACTCCTGATTGGCTGAATAATGGCCTGACAAAAGCTGAACCTCACACATTCCCAGCTTGAGCTTCTTAAAAAAGGAATCTGAGCCATCAAATGGAAAACCAGTTTAGAAGTCTGGGGGTCACATATCGTAGATTAGAAGCCCCCAACTTGTTTTATAATGAGGGGCTTCTCGCCTGAACCACAGTTGGTGGCGGGGGGCGGGGTGGGGAGAGAATACGTCATGGAAACAAAGGATGAGTAAGAAGTGGAAGGCAGCTTAATGCCAAGAAAGAAAATTCTGCCTGGCAACCTTAAAGAATGTGATGATGAGAGCTCCTGGAACCTGGGGCAAATTATTTAACCTCTTTTGCCTACATTTCCTTTTGTGGAAAATGAGGATAACTATAGCACATCCCTCAAATGGTATTTCTACTGATTCAGTAGGACAACATAAGTAAAGCACTCTGCCCAGCCAGATTCCACATTCTCTGTCCCCTCACACCACCCCCCTACACACACATCCTCGAACACAGCTCTTAGGCATTATGAAAACACATTTCAAATACCTCAGGAACCGGGGACACCTGGCCAGGAGTTGCAGTTCTTTGAGGGACCAGGTCAGAGGCTCTAATGGACCCCAATCCAAATCAGGGGGCAGTACCATGGACAGGGAAGGGCCTTAGAAAATCACCAGGTCCGATTCCCTTTGTATGTGCATTCCGTAAGTGAGCCAAATGAGCAGGCAAGGATGAAAAGAAATAAGAAATTACTTTAAAAACAGTAAATTTGTGAAATTCTGTGTAAAGGTCTATAGTCCTGTGTCCTTTGATTCCTGGCACTCAGCCACTTCTCCAAATCCAGAGCTCTGTGTCCCGATCATCGGTACCCCCTCTGGGGCTGGCACCCTAGCATGCTGCACCGTGCAAGCAAGACTTCAAAGAAACCCTCCGTATTTTCAATGCCTTTGACTCTAGCATGGGGAGTGGGAGGGGGCCAGCAAAGGCCACCGCGGCGCCCCTGCGCCCTACCGTCATGTCACGTGAGGGCATCTTCCAGTGGGGACCGCTGCGTGGGATGAGAAGTCGTGGATGGGAGCGCTCAGATGGCTTAACTGGGTGGAGGCAGAAAGAGCCCCGAAAAGCCATTTCACTAGCGCCGCGCCGTCCAACGCGGAAGCCACTAGCCATGTGTGACATGAGCCTTGCACTGAGCGAGGTGTGCCATCAAATACCACTAGCACTCACCCCCAATCACAGCGACATCTAAAAACACCCCCACAGCTTCTAAAAGCACCCAAGGGGGTGATTCTAACCTCTGTAGAGAACCCCTAAATGGCCAAACATTTTAGTCACTGGCATAATTTGAATAAAATGTGGAGGAGCACAGATATTAGATGCAGTGATGGTAAGTTCACTTTCTATTTTGAAGAAACCTCTGTATCGACACACTATCACAGAACGAATGGAATCGTGAATTTAGGTTTCGCAACTGATGTGGCTAATTTGATTCATCCCTGTTGGTTCTGTCATGTTCCAAGTTAGAAAAATGACTTGTCCTCTGAGATGTTCTGCCCGTGTCCTTATGTTACAGAAGAGGCCCAGAGGTTCAGGCTAAATTGGAGAACCCAGGCCTGCTGGCTGCCAGTTCCACGTTTTCAGGCTTATCTCCTCTGGCGTACTCAGAAGTTTCTAGGACGTCATAGCAGTTGTACTAGTTGCAACACTTCTGACTCCAACTGCAGTGTTTGCTTTCAGAGCCTTGGTCGTTCGCACTCACATGTGACTCTAAGATTCAGGATGAGGGTAGGTTAAATATTTAGATCCCTCGGACAAGTCAAACTAGAGTCAGACTAGATTTCTATCAGGTAATTGGGTGATGCCACCTACACCTTGTTTACTTTGGGGGGAGCATTCAAAACCTGCATAAACAGAAGGCGAAGTCAGCTCCTCTCCACCTCCGTCCTTCTCTCAGAATGAGAAACCCGTCCCGTTCCTCCGAGGACTCGCCCTGCCGAGCTCACAGCAGAGTGTGTGTACTCAGTGGGAACGGCCTGCTCGCGACAGGAATCCACATCCTGTTCGAGTGACAGTAGCTATGAGAAAACAGTGTGTCTCCAGCCGGCACCGAAGTATAGCTTGTACTTTGAGGCTGGCCCTGACCCAGCAGAGGGGCGGCAGGCAGCTGAGAAACCTCGTCTGACCACCAGGCTCGGACAACCCGCTTGACTACTGTCCTTGCTTCGCCCTCCACCGTCCAACGCCTCAATCTGAGCATTTGGGCTGCAGGCAATACTCTCTGGCTCGAAGCCAACTTTTCTTTTCTGTGACACCCTCAGGAGGTGGGGTAGTAGTGGGCTTGCCCCGAACTACTATCTGCTCTCAGGTTCTCCAGAAATACCTTTTTTTCAAACATACATTCTTTCTCTTTCTTGAGAGGCTCTGAGCTTATCCTTCTTCCTGCCCTGGCTCAGCTCCATACTCTTCCACAGGCCAGTGGCCCCCAATATCCACAGATCGCAGGGCAAGCCCAAATTAGGCTAGCAAGCTCCTCGTTGCTGACACTTAAGACACCAAGGTCGCTTTGCCTTGAGATAATCCGTCATACAGACTCCAGGATGTGGGCCAATAGTTACAGAGGTGGGACAAAAGAAACCAACTGGACTGGTCATTAAGATTTTTCCGAAAGGCATGAATGATGTAAATGTGACAGAAGGTACAAAGGCACACATATGTGAAAGAAAAGGAAAGAGACAAAGTTTCTGCCCCAACTTCCCCTGATTGCTTGCAATTCCATGCCTCTGAAACAAGCCAAGAAAAGCTGCCAAGCAAGAGGTAAAGGATACGGACATAAATGCAACATTGAGTTTTAGCACTTTGTAAAAGCCTGAAGACTATTTACTGCCTGTTCTTGAGGACTTCTCTGCATTGTTGTGCTGGATTCAAGTTCTGTGGGATTTGACCACCACATTTCTCCATTTTTTGCAGGCTAAATTCTTAGCGTCTAGTGAAAAAAGGAAAGGGCCTCTGATACATTCGAGTTCCAGTTACAGAATAGGCTTTTGTTCCTATTTAATTATACAATCCCTTCTATTCTATCAGATGTTGGCAAAAATAAAATGTGCACTATTTTAATGCTTGGTCATATAGTTCCTTCATGATTAACATGTGTCACTTAAATTTATATTTCCTGCCTATTCTTCCCACACTAATTTGAAACATACAAAAAAAAACTTACAAAGAGGAGAAATTTCATGCAAGACAAATGAGGATATTGTATCGGGGTAATTCTCGATTAAAGTTATTTTACATAATAATACAGGAAATGGCAAAATCAACTCAAGACGCCTTCTATTGCAACTGTGTTATAACTTAGCAAATCCAGTTCCAAATTTTACACCAACTGTAATTCACTGAAATAAAATTCAATGAAACTCATGCCTGAGCCAGAGTTTGCTTTCCTGGGATTTGGCAACAAATTATTAACTGCATAGGATGGGTGGCAGGGGAGAAAACATTTTTTTGAACCAATCCATGACTATAAAACACAACTAATTCTCATTTGGTAGCCAGCTAGATTTTTAATATCACTTTTAGCTAAAATTGATACCTCTAACCCAAAGAG
The DNA here is from genome assembly GCA_028533885.1 of Nasua narica. Taxonomy (NCBI): domain Eukaryota; kingdom Metazoa; phylum Chordata; class Mammalia; order Carnivora; family Procyonidae; genus Nasua; species Nasua narica. The sequence goes on along the minus strand of CM052807.1, from coordinate 96,771,490 downwards.
AAACTATGTCTAAATGACATCATTGGAACTTAGAATAAGAATAAAAATGAGGGGTGCCTGAGTGGCTCAGTGGGATAAAGCCGCTGCCTTTGGCTCAGGTCATGGTCTCAGGGTCCTGGGATCGAGCCCCACATCGGGCTCTTTGCTCGGCAGGGAGCCTGCTTCCCCCTCTCTCTGCCTGCCTCTGCCTACTTGTGGTCTCTCTCTGTCAAATAAATAAATAAATAAAAATCTTAAAAAAAAAGAAGAAAAATGATATCTACCATTTATTAGAGCCTCGCATGTACTAATTGGTAGGTTAGGCAGTTTACATACATCCTCTTATTTGATCTTTTTAGGAAACTTTGTTTGCTTATTAAAGTCCACAGTTTACATTAGGGCTCCCTCTTTGCATTGCACATTCTATGGGTTTTGATAAGTGCCTAATGCCAGGGACCCACCATTAGAGTATCATACAAAATAGTTCCATTGCCCTAAAAATCCCCTGCGCTTGACCTATTCGTCCCTCAGCCTTTTACCCCAAACCCCTGGAAACCACTGATCTTTTTATGTTGTCTCTATGGTTTTGACTTTTCCAGTATGCCATATAGTTGGAATCATATGGCAGGTAGCCTTTCCAGACTGGCTTCCTTCACTTAGCTATATGCATGTTTCTTCAATCTCTTCTCATGACTTGCTAGCTCATTTCTTTTTATTGCTGAAAAATATTCCATCAGATGGCTGTACCACAGTTTGTTTATCTATTCAATTATTGAAAGGCATCTTGCTCACTTCTAGTTTTTTGGCAAGTTGCGTATAAAGCTGCTATAATAGTGTGCAGATTTTTTGTGTGGACTTAAGGCTTCAACTCCTGGGTAAATATCTGGGAGCCCTGCTCCTAGATCACGTGGTAAGATCATGTTTAGATTCTTAGGAAACCGCTGAACTATCTCCCAAAGTGGCCACCCAGTGTTGCTTTCCCATTACTTAATCTTTGAGCAGTACTTCAATGTATGTATCTGACACCTGTGACTCAGGCGACAACACTGAGATTCCAAGAAGTTTAAATAATTTGCCCAGAGTCACACCGCAGAGGCTAATGCTGTGGTTCAGATTCAGGTTGGTCTGGCTTTCCAGCTGGTGCTCTTTTTACTACACTCTGCTGCATCCCCAGGCGAACCGAACCCTCAGCCAAGGCGGGTCTTCTAATGGTGCGTGCACCTGCAGCCAGTTTCTATGGCAAGTGTCAACGTCCCTGTACTGAGTCTAAAGTCAAACCTCAGGGAAGTTTATACAAGTCTTGTAACTTGCCTCCTCTGCTCAACCTCCTCCTCCTGGGCCACAGCTCCAGGGAAGGGCTAGAAGGGATGTTCACCGGGCGGGGCGGAGAGCAGATGTAAGAAACCACACCTAAGTACAACTCCAGCTGTAGATAATGGAGTTGCTATCATTAACCTTTGCATTACCGCTCCGTAAAAGCACTTTCAGTAATGCAAATACTAACCCAAAGCCCCAGCACCGGTTTCGGAATTCAAAGCATCTTTTCAAAGATCTACAACACAAGCAGCTGGCTATTCTAGGATGCGACAGAGCTGGGAGACAATGTCACTGGCTGCTATTTGTAAGTTGTTCTGACAGAAAAAAAAAAAAAAAGAAAACCTTAAGACCTGTAAGCTAAGGGATTCAGTCACTTAAAAATGTTTCTGTATTTTTAGCTCAAGACAAGGGTGTTGTACAATGCATTCTTTCTTTTCTTTTCTTTTTTTGAGGGGGAGAGAGAGAGAGAGAGAGAGAATCGAACCCTAAGTAGGCTCCAGGCTCAGCATGGAGCTCCACACAGGGCTCCTCCTCACGGCCCTGAGATCATGACCTGAGCCGAAATCAAGAGTCAGACGCCTAACGGACTGAACCGACTGAGCCGCCCAGGCGCCCCTTCCATTGCATTCTGGAGGTGTTATCTGAGATATTTCTAATTTTCAACCAGGGCAGAAATCCAGATATACCTGTACGTCAGTGAATTGATCACTACAACACACAGTGTAGGTGCTGGGGAGGAGAGACAGGCGGTGATGGTTGGGCAAAGCAGGGGCTGTGGCCAGCCCATGTTCACTGTTAGGCTTGAGATCCAGCCCTGTCACTTGTGTAGTCTGACCTTGAGGCAGAGCCCATTCCACCACATAGAAGGTGGGGGATAATCTTTCCACGTCATAATACACATATCAGCCATATTGTATTTGGCAAAGAGCCTAGTGAAATTCTCTATTCCTAAAGCATCTCAGTTCCTTCTCTTTCTCTCTTTTCTTTTCAGCAATTCCAGGTACGTTAGTCACCAGCTTTCACATGGGCACAGAATGTCCCACTTCAAGAGGAAGCACAATTTGGTACAGCCTGGAGAAACAGCTTAGAAGCCCAAGAGTGATGCTTGTTCTCGTGGATAATACGATCTCGTTAATTTAGAGAGTGTGCTGTACACAGCAATTTGGATGAGCCTGGAAGCACTGCCCTTTGCTGGCAATCATTTCTTTAAAAAGGTTATATAACTTTTCAGCTGTTGGTAGAGGTTATAGGAGAATATTTCTTTGGCTGGCACTTGTATAACTAGCCAGACCTCTGTCAGGGAAGATACACATTGAGGGGAAGAGATGAAACAGTTGACTATGAAAGCAGATTAAATTCATGAAAACCTTAAACCCATTTCTTTATTTACCAAGGGAGGGCTATGGATTAATTCATATTTCCATCTAGATAAGAAAGGGAAAGATAAGTGTGTAAACCAACTATGCCAAGATGCCCACTCACTCTTTATGCATTCGATAATCAAAAATCTTTACTGTAATCAGGAAGTAGTAAAGAGGAAAGGGGTTGCAAATTGTACAAACTGGATCTTATGGTTGATAAAAAACAACCACTTGGGCCCTGTGGGGTCGTGGGTCTGGCATTCCAGATTCTTTGTCATTACAGAAAGACAGGAGGAAGGGACTTTGTGATTATCCAGTCTGACCGCTCACCTCTCCTTGTTAATATAAAGTAAAATGGAAACCAATAGCTTTAAATGATTTTCCCAAGGTCACACAGCTAATTTATGGCCAAACACAGGGCTGCCCAAGTACCTCCATCCCCAACTCAGTGTTCTTTCAAGTATATCCAGTTCCTCAAACTGAGGAAGAACCACTTCCTGGGGTACAACCAGTGCGTAAGCCACAAGATAAACATGGTGTATTTTCTTGGAGGAATGATAAACATTTTTATATTAAAACAAATACGAATATATGCTGGAATAGAAGTAAAAAAAAAAAATTAAGATTAAAAGAAGATTCCATGAAGATTTTGTGCTTGAGATGAGCTTCTACAGTCTACCCTCCAGATCCTCCTGGGAATATGGTCTTAAGTAGAGGTTCTTCAGAGAAAACTTGGGAGAAGCATTAGAGTATGGATTCATTGTGTTCAGTTATTCAATAACATTGGTTCACTCACAGATGACCAAGAACTGGAAACATATTAACTAAAGTCACAAATTGCTGAACTGAAAGGATACAACACAGAGCAGTCCGAAATACTGTCACTTGCCAACACCTTCTAGTCTCACTGGCCTCCCTGAGAAACTGGGTAGGAACAGTGTTGGAATAAAGGGGAGATGAATAATTTCAAGATATAATAAAATGAAGCAAATCAAATTGGCATGTCATTTCCCCAAGGAACTGAATACTTATACTGGCCAGTCGGGATACCTTCTCCCTTCCCTTTACGACAAAACTTCTGGAATAATTTGTCTAAATCAGCTACAGCAGTCCCACCTTAACCATGGCTTTGCTTTCCATGGTTTCAGTTACTCGTGGTCAACTGTGGTCTAGAAACAGATGATCCTTCTCATACACTTCAGAAGGTCAACAGTAGCCTAACGCTAGGTCAAATGCCTGCATCGTTCATCTCGCTTCACCCTCCTTTAGGCATTTTGTCCTCTCCCATCAGCTCGAAATACCCTACAAGGAGGGTAACTGAAGTATAAGATATTTTGAAAGAGAGACCACATTCACCTAACTTTTATTACAGTATATTATTCTAACTGTTCTATTAGTTGTTCTTAATCTCTTACTGTGCCTAATATATAAATTAAACTTTATCATATGTATAGGAGAAAACATAGTATATCCAGGGTTCAGGACTATCTGTTAGCCTCAGGCATCTGCTGGGGGTCTTGGAATGTATTCCCCATGGATAAGGAGGGACTACTCTATTTCCTAGTTTTCTCACTCCTCCCTTATGAAGTTGTCACAGAAATGAATGATTAATAAAAAATAGTAACTTGAATTAATAAATTTATAAATAAAATAACTTATATTAGATATATTATTTCAAATTCTTTTCTGAGTTTCATGAACCAACCTAGTTCCACAATGGAATTTGGAAAAGAGCCAATTGTCATTGTTAACACTGAGCTTTTTTTTTTTTTAATTTTTTAATTGTTTTTTAACACTGAGCTTTTAAACATTTTTAAAAGTTTTTTTAAAAACGTAAGTTTCCACCTCCCCCCAAAAAACTTAAGTTTCCAAATTATGGGGCTATAGCCTATTTAGAACTAGATACTGAAGAGATGACATGCCCTAAATTTAATACACATTTAATACACTACATTGTATTAAATTCGGAAAACATTTTTAGATAGCAAATTCGTACTTTCATATTTCATCTTCATTTTCTTAAAAGATCACACCAGACTACAAAAGTTTCTGGGTCTTATTCTGCGGTTAAAATTGAAATTATCTAGGGAGACTGTTCTATTTATACAGAATAGGAGTAAACAGTTATATGTTTTGATTCCTCAGTTTTTACATGGTGTACCTGTACTATTAAGCCCAGATGACTAGTTCACATCGGTGCCCAGAAGTCACTAAAAGCAAGAGTCAGTCTGATTTTAAGAGCACCCCCAGCCCTTTCTTTCCTTGGATCTGGATCTGCCAATTCCATTCCAGTTTTTACCAGGTCCAAGCTCTGTGCTTCTGCTTTCTGTGCTTTTGAATGATCTTGGTTCCTCACTTCCCCTTGACCCCTGTGTCCTCTAAAAGACTATGGCTATGTTCAACCCTATGGCTCTCTGGGCTGCTTTGGACAAATTATCTAAGACCCAATCAACTCTACTTGTATTCCACCTTCTCTCAAGGTAGAATACAGGCCTCAGAAATTATATTTCTGGGCGCCTGGGTGGCTCAGTTGGTTAACCAACTGCCTTTGGCTCAGGTCATGATCTCGGAGTCCCGAGATCGAGTCCCACATTGGGCTCCCAGCTCCATGGGGAGTCCGCTTCTCACTCTGACCTTCTCCCTTCTCATGCTCTCTCTCACTCTCTCTCCTTCCTAATAAATAAATAAATAAAATCTTAAAAAAAAAAGAAATTATATTTCTTCTATTCTGACACAAATCAAAGACCCTCACTAAATAATTTTATTATTGTCTTAATCAACAGTTAGTAATCATATTTTTTAAGATGATGGGAAGCATCAAGTTTATTCCAAAATGTCTTATAGTAAACGCTGAAGTTGTAAAAGCCAACTTTAATGTTTAAAGTTGTAAAACCCAACACATATATTTCAGAGAAACATTAAAGTTTCTAAAATTTGAAACATTAAATTCTAAACATTAAGGCCACTAAAATCAGTGGGTAAACATTACTACTGTATTTTAATTACTGGTTTCCTGGAATCTATGAAACTTATATGGGAAAAACAAGCTTGACCACAATGAGTTAGTTTATTTATTTTTTATTTTTTAAAGATTTTATTTATTTGAGAGAGAGCGAGAGAGAGCATGAGCAAGGGAGAGAGGCAGAGGGAAAGGGAGAAGCAGATTCCTTGCAGAGCAGAGAGCCCAATGTGGGACTCGATCTTAGGAGTTACTTAACTGACTAAGCCACTCAGGCACCTAAGTTAGTTTAAATACGTATTTTCCCAAGAGCAAAAACATTTTCCAGGTCATCCACTTGTTACACCATGCCTTAATCTCATGGTTTCCTGTGTTTGTCAGGATTCTTTGGTATGACTTGAGTTTCAATTTTATTCTTGCTGGAGCTAAGAAAACTAAATTTTGGTATATTTCATCTTGTCGGGGAAATAAAGAGATAGATCTCTTACCATTTCATTCTGAGTCCTACAAACAAAATCACTACAGAACCTAAATCAAATTCTATAATGGATTGTATTTCTGTCACTTGCCTTTATATTTGACCACTACAATGGAGTTTCCACAGTTTACAAATGTATTGCTAAATAGCCTTGAAAACAAATAAAAACCTTACAACACTTAATATGTTTAATATTAGTATCTCTCAGTTAAAACAGGTATATAATACCAAAGAGACTCAAGAAGGTATCAGATTCATAAAAAAAAAAGTTGAATGGACTATAAAACTTGAGAATAAAAAAATGGATTATTAAAATAAAACCAAGAGCAGAACATAGTGGAAGTAAAAAATTTGAGAGCTGGAAGACTGATAAAGGATTCTCCTTCCATTCTGGAAGAATGTATCTCATGACAAAGATAGATGGTATGAAAGAAAAGTTGAGAGACACGGAAAACAGATTCAGAAGTTCTACTATCTAATATCTAACTTCTGTAGGAAGAGGACAGCAAGAATGGAAGACAGGAAATAGTTAAAAGAATACTATTTTTAAAATTCTTGACTTGGAAGGAAGAAAGTCATGAGTCTTTAGAATAAAGAGTCCCACCAAGTACTGAGCCCTCTCTTTTTGAATGCCTCAATGTTTAAGGGAGAAACAGGCTGCCCCGAAATCTTTAATCATCACGAACTCCAACCCCTACCTCCTTCTTCCCAAGAGCAAGACCAGCAGTCTCAAGATATCAAATTGTCAGTATTCCGAGGGTCACAATACCTTCAACAGCATGTGAGATCTACTTCCCCAAAGTTTTTATTCTTAAGTACTCAACAAATGGTAGCTGCTATCATCATCATCATCATCATCCATGCATGTGGTTTCAAATATCATTCACTCATTTACTAATGACCCTTAGATATACCTCCAGTCAAGATCCCTTACCTGAGTTTCAGACATGTATTTAACTAAGTATTCAACATTCCCACTAGGATGTCAAATAGGAATCTTAAATTTAACATGACCAAATCATATTTATTTCTCTCTCTCTCTACTCTCCACCCTAAATTCAGTTCTTAACACAAATTCCCTTGCCTACCCTTCTTTATGTCAGTTAATGGTACTACCCCTTACCCATTTCTCAGACTAAGACATCTTTGATTCCTCATTTCATTCAGTTTTTACATAGCATGTTTTCTTGTCATTTCTTTCTTTTTCTTCCTGATTTTTTTCCTTCCTGATATATAGTGAAATAATTTTTGTCACTTTTTCCACTCTATTTCTTAAAAGTATATATTCTATTTTATTCTACTGATAAATTTTAAATATACATGTAAATTAGAACTTTTAATCCATAGCTAGAGTATATTTATTTATTTATTAAAGATTTATTTTAGAGAGAGAGGGTGTGTGCATGCTCATGGGAGGGGGCACAGAGGGAGAGGGAGGGAGAAAATCTCAAGCAGACTCCTGCTGAGTATGGAGCCTGATGCAGGGCTTGACCTCACAACCCTGAGATCATAACCTGAATTGAAATCAAGAATTGGATGCTCAACTGACTGAGCCACTCAGGTACCCTGCTAGAGCATATTTATATACTAACCTGAGCAAAACAGTATCTGTGGAATGCCCTTTTTCCATCTACCTCCTTTGCCTCTCCTTGCCCCATTTCTGCCACTTCCCCATTTTTAAAATCACATACTGTTTAAGCCCCAGATGAATTTTTAAATGTATAAAATTCAACACTTTTTAACGTACAAATGAAAGAATAAAAATTTTCCTTCTGCCTCTATGCTTTCCCCCAATCTTCAATCTGAAACCTGCTCCACAACAGCCTTCCCACCTCCACTGATCAGATTCCATCTTCCACTTACTCAGGCCAGAACCTTGGAATCAGACTTGTGTCTTCTCTTTGTCCCACATCCTAGTCTAATTTGACAGGAGCTCATGCTGCCTCTACCTTCAATATATATCCAAAATCCAATCACATCTACCACATCCACTCCAACACACCTGCTCCAAACCACCTTCGCCTCACACCTGGATTACTCCGCCTACTAAATTTGCCCTTTTCACTCCTAATCCTGAACATCTGTCCTTCACACAGTAGCCACAGTCACCCTGTTGAAATCAAAGTTGGTTCAAAACTCTGAAATGGATCTCCATTTTGCTCAGAGTGAAAACGCAGACTCCCCCCAGAGACCTATAAGGCCTAGATGGCCTGGCCTCTGGTGACATCTCTGATCTCCTGTCCTAACGCTACCCCCTCCCCCCATAGACTCTGCTATAGCCACACTCTGGCTGTTTTTCACATGTCAGCCATGACTTCAGCCTAGGGCCTTTGCTCTAGCTCTCCTCTCTACAGTCCCTTATACAGAGCTAATTCCTTCACCTCATTGAAGTCTTACTCACAGGTAACCGGCTCAGCGATGCCTACCTCAGCCACCCAAATTAAACTTATATCCTGTTCCCATGTTACCTGTTTTCCCTAGTCTACATCTTGTTTTTGTAGAACACTCAGCTCCTTCTACGTTATAAAGTGCATTATATGGTATAATGTACTTACTTATAATACTTATTGTTTCTTGTGTGTCCCCCTCCTACCCAGGGTAGAACATAAGATACCCAGGCAAAGATCTTTTCCCGTTTTCCAGTATAAATAAACCAAGTACCTAAACATGCCTGGCATATCGCGGCACTCAACAAATATTTGCTGATTTTAGACGTACTGATTGATTTTTATGTGGATGACTTTAGGTCTCAACTTAAACACCACTTCCTCTGAGAAGCCATTTCTGACCAACCGATCTAGAGTCACATGGGTGATTTTTGTCATGGCGTTATCTCTATCTCACATGTTCTCACAGATTTATGTCTCTGTCTCTCCATCCCCTAGCTTCCCACCTTCACAAATGCACAAAACTTTAGCTGCCTTCATTACCAGGGTATCTTTGGTACCTAAGACAATGTTTAGCATGCAATAGATACTCGATAAATGCCTCAGATCAAAAGCTGGAGGACTAGTTCCATCTAACAGCCCGAACGAACGTAGGGGGCTGAGGTCATGAATAATCCGAACTTGCTACTTTGGGGGTAGCGCCCCCACCTTTTGTCACCTTTTGTTGGAGGTAATTGCCTGCACCCAGAATGGGCTCAGCACACCCTCAAAAGGACCTGACCCACAGCATTAAAATGGATCTGAACGGAGCACCCCTATTCTTTCCCTCAGTCTGCCTTGTCTGTCCCTTCCATATTCCTCCTACTACACACAGACTACAAGTCCATGATGGATCCCAGTAGCCTCTCTATTCCAGCACTCTTCAAATGGACTTTCCAAAGGGATAGTTTCATGGGAATGAGTTCCTGTATCTGCAGCTTCCATATGTACTCTTCTAAAAGTACCTGACAGCTTTTTAGCAATGATATTTTTTCTTCCACTCTACTAAAAAAGGTCATATTATTCATATATCTCAAATCTCACTATGGTGAGCTGCCCTATATGATTCCAAATATTGGTTTGGGGAAACTTCAGGTTTTTTTGTTTCTCTCTGTTCTCTAAACCGGTCTATAGGAGTGGGCTTGGCCAGTGTTGGGAAGTTCTGAATAAAGTAACACAGTGGTGATGTGGGTTATTTTAAAGTAACCGCGATGTTTAAAAAAAAAAAAAAAAAGTTTGTGCTGGGTATAGTCTACATATGTTTTTTATCGATTCCTTTCAGATTTAATATGTTACTCAGGGAGGACATTAATGCTTATTTTATCATATCATGTCATAATTTATTCCATGCATGATCAATCTTCACCTTCTTTCAACTTATGAGGTATGTGATGTTTTCTACTTTCTATTTTAAAAAATGATGAAAACATATAGATGTCAAGTTAAAAATTCAAGAAAGTACACCGTTAAAAAAAAAAAAAAATCCTTGTAGGGGTTATCCAACAAAGAAATTAGAAGACCACTGACTTCTCCCAAGGCAATGCTTCTGTTCTGTGAAGTTGAGCTGGAAATGAATTCTCTGGAACCAGAAGTACTACATCTATTAGTAACTCCTTCAGGTTTCTGACACATAGACAGCGTCCTTCTCTGACTTCCAGCACTCAACAAAATATTTCTTTTTCTACGTATCGTGGTGGATAGGAGAGAGCATCAGATGACTATCTTCAGGCACTAACCACTGTTTAAAAAATAATCTGGCCTGCATGGTGAAACTGTCAGCAATCCAAAAGTCTGACCTTGATCTTTTAGAGACATTACATGTCATACCCTGGGATAAAGCCGCTACTATGCTTTGCATTCATAGCATTTCTTGGCAAGAATGGGCAAGGGGTGGAGTGGGGGAGCAGAAGAGAAGCAGAAGTGGTTCTTGCAGTGGGTAGCAGGCACTGTGTTAGTGTTCAAACCACCAGAGGACAAAGAATGACCGTGTGTCAGTCCACCTCTTTTGTTTTTTAAAAAGGCCAGCTACACCTGTCTGATGGTAACTGACATTTCTGGTAGCTAAAAGAAGACAGAGGTGTACCTGGAAAATTTCCCAAGGCAAGAAAATATGTTGAAATACCTAATCAGCTCGTTACCAAGCACGCTGCCATTGCCAGTGTGTAAGAAGACAGCAGCTCGGGCACACAGTGTTCTCCCCTCTGTCGGGCCAGAGAAACCACAGCATCCTTCAGGGGATTACTGTACTATGCCCAGTCAAGCATTTCTGGGTAATTTCTGAAGGAGTTGAGTACTTTGCAGTGTTAATATGATCCATGTTCTCCTCTTGCCCTCTGGCAGACGTATGATCACACAGGCACTTACTACACACTGTTCCGTGGCCAAGAAGCAGGAAGCAGGTAGATATGGTTTCAATGTCCTAAGTTCACGTAACAAATTAATGTGGATTTCTAGCAGTCTTGCTAATATATATTATATATATGAAGGCATAATATATGTCTTCAGGGAATTTGTGGGGGGGTTTTCCTACATTAGTTAGCTGTTAGTTTTTTTCTCTATATATATACATACACACACACACACACACACACACACACATACACACACACACAAACAAAACAAAACACTGTGTTGTTCCTTTCCACTGAATGACAAAATGTATTGGAGAGGAGAAGAGTGTTCTGCAAACAGGCTCTGAGGACTAGCTCAAAAAAAAAAGGAGGGGGGAATTGATTATAAAGTCATGTAAAATCTTTTTAATAAATAAAATTTTTAAAAATAATTTATTTAAAATTTTATTTTTTGTTTTTGTTATTTTTTACTTTGCACAGAATATATAATTTGCTATCTAGAATGAGCTTTAATTATTTTATTATTTAGAATGTGTTTTTATATGTATATTTTTATTTTTCAAAATAATGATTTAGACTACATATACCCCTTCAAAATAATTTCCCATTTCTTGTTACTTCAGTTACATCACATATTTGTTAAGGAAAAAAAGGACTTACTAAGATCTTTTAGACCCCGACCGACTTCAGTATAAGGCTGATATCTGTATCACAGGATTCCACACATGGTAAGAGAGACAAACCTCAAATTCCTATGCACAAAGAAGACATGACTTGATCTTCAGAATTGCTTTACAGCTCTGGCAAGGAAATTCCTGCAGCTTTAAGAATCTTAGGCATAAAAAGATAAGTGGTACCCAACTCAGAAATGTCTCCTTGAACTATTCACAGTCCTTAAAACAAAAGCAACTTGAATATATCCTGAGAAATCTTAAAAGCAGTAGCTGTTATATATATCTGGCTTACTCATCATCCTTAACTACCATTTATTAGTTCTCCCCACCTCTGCATGGCCGTGATTATTAATCACTTTTTAGAGTTCTGGGAAGTTAAGGACCGAGGAGGTTAGAGCAAGATCAAAACTGAATTCATGGCCAAAAGAAGACAAGATCCAAACCTATGAGTCTTTCATTCAGCCTTTGGTTCCTAGTTGTGTGTCCCCTCCCTCTCCTCCAAGTCCCCCGACCCCTCAGTCCAGCCATGAGGTTTTATTTTCCTGTTGTTTTGCTCGGTGTGGCTTTGAAGGTGACACCCTAATTGACAGATGAAGCAGCTAGCCACATTTCAACAGCAGAGGAGGGGCGGCGATTTAGAAGAAAGAAAATCTCAACGGCATCACTTGCCCAAGGGCCTGACCACAACATTCAGTGGCTCGTCCTGATGAAAGCGCCCGGAGTCCAGCAGACCTCCAGGGCCACACTGTACTGTTCTTCCACCGCATGGGAACTACGTCTGTTCCAGCCAGACCTCACGTGGTCTGGACGCGTCCGTGCTTGCCAGATATCCAGATGAACACTGAAAAGTTCCCTTCGGCAGACGCTGCTCTACACCTGGAATTATATACAATTTCCAACATCCAGATATTTGGAGTCACACATGGGACTGACTAAATGTGCGCCTCTTCCCTTGAATGTCCAGCATCATTTCACCAGCCTGAATATATTTCGGCTACTGAAGAATATCCTCATTGATGTCACTCTTGTCAAAATGCATTCATTAAGGACCCAAGTTTCTAGAGATAAATACTAGGCATTAAGAACCTTTAAGTGTATCTACTGTACAGAGATAGATGGATGGATAGATAGATAAAGGGATAAAAACTTAAGTGCTTTTTGGTATGAGTTTGCTATTGCTGCTATAGCAAATGACCACAAACTTCATGATTTAGAACATTTATTTATCTTGTGCTTTATTATCTTACAGTTATGTGGGTCAGAAGACAAACATAAATCTCACTGAGCTAAAAATCAAGGCATCAGCTAGGCTGTGCTCTTCTTTGGACTCTCTGGAAGAAATTCCATTCCCTTGTGTCTTCCAGCTTCTAGAAACTGCCCACATTCCTGGGCTCACAGCCCCTTCCTCCACCTTCAAAGGCTGCAACAGTAGACCAAATCCTCCCAATCACATCTTTCCAACCCACTCTTCTGCCTCCCTTTGCCGTGTTGTTCACATGATCAGATTGGGTCCGGCTAGATAATCCAGTACATCATCTCAAAATCAGTACCCTCAACTGAAGTCCCTTTTGCCATATAAGGTACATCATCTCAGGTCCCGCGGCTTAGACGAGTACATTTGGGGGGGAGGGCATTATTCTGCCAACCACGGATGAGCTTTTGTTTTGTTTATTTTCCATTTCAGCTGGAAGTAATTTGAGACTTCTGCTTCTCAGAACACCGGGAGAGACAGATATCCTGAGTTAAGACTTGTTAACAGCTTATTGGCGAGGCACTTACAGTTCTTTGGATGGTTTCAGATAATTAGCGCCAAGAGGTGGATGTGGAATGGCTTTAAGGGAGAAAATGTATTTATTAAGTTGATTCAAATACAGTAGGTATTTCTTTTCTTGCTCACAAACAGTACTGGGTGGGCAAAGAGGATGGAGAGGTGGCTTCCACACGTCACAAACGGGACTGCCAAGCTTTATGCGCCTCTTGCCGTGATGCATTCGACAGCATACGGTACCACCTATTAAGTATTCTTGCTTGAAATATTTAGCCTAAGTTTAATCAAGCCTCCAGATCCAACTACTTAACTTACAGGAAATACCGGGGAAGGAAAAACATACTAAACACCACCGCAAGAATAAAATCGCCCAAATCTAGAAGGTGTGAAATTGTACAAGTTAAATGATATACTCACTTTAACAGTGTCTCCCCCAAACGAATAAGACAAAGATTTTAAGTTTAATGAAAAAAGAACCATCTACTGGTTGCCGCATTCTCTGCGGCTGGACTGCTGTGAGCTGGTGTATGTAAAGACAGGAGCACGAACACAGCGCCGGATGCTGAGGCACAGTTGTTTGAATGCAGCTGCTCATAGGCCCGTCACACAGAGACTCTCACTTGGCCTTTTCTTGGTGTGTAATTCTAATCCATGGATTAAACCACCTGTGTACTTTTCTCAGTAATCCAGAACAAAACGGTTATTATTTTATACTTTTATTTTGTTCTCATGATCCCAAGGGAAAGACTCAATTTATTACGTAACTGAAGAAACAAGATTTATTCTGTAAAATGTCTTTCAGTAGAAAGTTCCTACTGCAAATGAACATAGCAGCCTGGGGCGCCTGGGTGGCTCAGTAGGTTGAGAATCTGCCTTCAGTTCGGGTCATAATCTCAGAGTCCTGGGATCAAGTCCCACATCGGTCTCCCTGCTCGGCAGGGAGCCTGCTTCTCCCCCTCCCTCTGCCTCTTCCCCCTGCTTGTGCTCTCTTTCTTTCTTTCTCTCATTCTCTCTCTCAAATAAATAAAATCTTAAAAAAAAAAAAAAAAAAGAATAGCAGCCTAGACATGCTCACTGTTCAATGCTATGACCCCTCTACCTGAAGTCATGGTCATGACCAGCTGGGGAGGTGGAGGAACAACAGGGGACTTCCTGGGTAGAAAGGGTAAATGACATTTCAGGAAGTGTCTGGTTGCATGTATATTCACATGGCTGTGTGTGCTGGGCTGTAAAATGTATTTCAAAAAGGCTGACGCTATAGGTGACTGATACTTGCTCCCATCAAAGTCACAGTGACCAATACAACTTGAGAAACTGAATTCAAGAGGCAGGGGATCCATTAGAAATGATCCCAAATTAGGCGGTATTAATTTTTCGGCTAATGTTTAAATAAAAATACCTAGTTCTCATAGGACTTTTAGATCCCCTGGGTCCTTAGACCACAATCTGATGAAGAATAATGTAGTTCAAGTCCCTCATACTAAGATAAGGATACCAAACACAGACAGGTAGAAATACGTGCCCCCTCTCCGTGTCCCTTACCGTATTTGCTCAGAGCGCTGTGTCTGGAATCCCTTTCCCTTACACAGGCTGTAGGAGGGACAGTAATAGGACAGTAAATCTGTGACCTGGCAGATTTCACACATCTGGGATCTGATGTGTCTTCCAACCTTAGAGAGGAAGAGTAACTGTTAAAAGCCCAGACTTCGAAGTTCGGATCCCAACTGCCACCTACTAGTTGCGTGACTTTGAGCAAGTCACTTGACTTCTCTGTGTCTCAGTTTCTTTATTAGCATCACTGATCTTACTTCTCATTCTGCCTCTTCATTTACCCTCTATTCTTTGGGAAAGACAAAAAAATAAAAACACTTCAGGGGTGCCTGGTTCCAAAGTTAAGCATCTGATTCTTGATTTTGGCTCAGGTTATCATCTCGGGGTCATGGGATCAAGTCCTGTATTGTTGTGGAGCCTGCTTAGGATTCTCTCTCCCCCTCTGCCCTTTCCCCATCCCACATGTGTGGCTCTCTCTCTCTCTCAATCAACCAATCAAAAATACTTCTGCTTCTTTATTCATGTCCCTAACAACATTCATTCAGCAAATATTGGTGGGGAACCACGAAACACAAACAACACACAGTTTCCTGCCTTCAGGGAAGGTATACTCTCCTGGGAAACAAAGAAAGACATATGATCGATTAAAAACAATATGCCAGGGCATCTGGGTGGCTCAGTTGGTTGAGCAACTGCCTTCAGCTCGGGTCATGATCCCGGAGTCCCGGGATCGAGTCCCATATCGGACTCCTGGCTCTGCGGGAAGTCTGCTTCTCCCTCTGACTTTCTCCCCTCTCATTCTCAGTCTCTCGCTCTCTAATAAATACATAAAAATCTTAAAAAAAAAAAAAACAATATGCCAGGTGTAGAAACTGAGGAATGTACAAAGTGCTGTAGGACCAAGGAGGAAAGAGCAAGTGAGTAGAGCACGGGGAGCCCTTGGAGAGGGAGATAAGGGGGTGATGCTCCAACTGAGGCCTTGGTGATGTGGAAAGAGACTGCTTCTGACACTGAGCAAAGCTTTCCTGGTTCCCCCTCCTCAACTACCCAAAGCCTGGAAGATGCGACTGGACTGGAAAAACAAAAATCGCTGCTGCACGGGGTGTGGACTTTGTGAGCTCCACAGTGAAAGCTGCTAGAAAAGAGTGGTCGCTTCCTCCTGGACATTTCCTCACACGCCTCCACCCTCACCGCCTGTCTGCCACATGTTCCACACACGTTCGGTTGAATGTAATCCTTTGTTTGGGTTTTTAATGCCATCCCGGGTACAGTTATACATTATAATATCCTTTGTGCAATGAAGAAATGTTTAATAGAATTCCAGATATGTAAGCACCCGAGCACACATAAAATATACCGTTAGCAGCAGAGTGACCCACGGCAGAGGTATGAAAATTCTTCCAACGGAATTATGCCAGGTACCCTCCAGATGGAACCCACGTGTTCGCTGCGGCTCTCACTGTCCTTCAAGTTGTACAGAAAACTGGCTCAACCCTCCACCAACTTGACAGCCTCTGGAAACCAAAAGCCCTCCTTGACATTTTGGTGAGATGATGTTCTCAGGGCCTCCCTTCCTTCCTGGGCTTCCGACTGCATGGATGTCTCCACACCACCCTGTGCTGACTGAGACACGAATGTCTGCAACTCCAGGTTCCCTTCCAGAAGTCCATTACGTGCTGGACATGTACCAACACAGCAGCCTTCACAGAGAAGTCGGGGACCGGGGACCACATGCAACGGTGCCATCAGGGTCCTCCCCACAATCCTTGGCACCTAGCTGGAGCCCTGTCCCTCCTGTACCCTCCCCTCTATTTAGTTCTTGTACATAGCCCTCTTACTCGGAAAAATCAATAAATGCTTCCCCTTGGCTTCATGCAGAGTAGTTCTGCCAACATCCAGGCCTTTGGGGCCTCATATGACGAATGCTCAAGCATTCGTCAAGGTGTTTTCCCCAAGATTATTTCCTTCATAAAGCAAATTCTGATGCCAGCTGTTCAGATAAGAGGATTTCCATTTTCCCCAGCTCCTAACATTCATATGTAAAAGGAGGGCTGATCCCAGCAGAAGCAGCAAGAGTGCCAACCAGATCTGGCACGGCCAGTGTGAATGGTAGAGGTGGGACCAGGGCATGTCACATGACCTTGAGTATGTGAGACAGGCCAAAGGGGAAGGAGAAATTTGCAAAGGGCCAGAGCTCTATTAGACCAGAAGGGGTAAGAATCAGCAAAATGAAAATTATCAACGTCAAAGAGACCCATTAACCCTAAGACCTTAGAAAACAGGGCCTGCAGTAAAAAACTCCTTAGAAAAAGTATACCCTTGACAAGGAAAAGTCTAGCCCCACAAATGTTTTTGCTGATCACAAGTAAATACTTGATACTTAGAAGGCATAATAAGTATTATTCATATGACTTATATGGTAGTTCATAAAGAATGATCTTGCGGGGGGGGGGGCGCCTGGGTGGCTCAGTGGGTTAAAGCCTCTGCCTTCAGCTCAGGTCATGATCTCAGAGTCCTGGGATCGAGGCCCGCATCAGGCTCTCTGCTCAGCAGGGAGCCTGCTCCAACCCCCCTCTCTCTGCCTGCCTCTCTGCCTGCTTGTGATCTCTCTCTCTGTCAAATCAATAAATAATCTTAAAAAAAAAAAAAAAAGAATGATCTTGGCAGGGGTGCCTGGGTGGCTCAGTTGTTAAGTGTCTGCCCTCGGCTCAGGTCATGATCCCAGGGTCCTGGGATCAAGCCCTGCATCAGGCTCCCTGCTCAGCAGGAATCCTGCTTCTCCCTTCCCACTCCCTCTCTCGCTATCTCTCTCTCTCTGACAAATAGATAAATAAAATCTCTAAAAAAAAAAAAAAAAGAATGATGTTGGCAGAAAGAACAGACTTCTATCTACATGCAAAAGAATATCAGTAAGAAATCTGTTAGCTATGACTGAAAAGAAAATTCCGACAGCCTACTTTTCCTTTCAACTTTTCCTTAAGATACAGTTCTCTGAGAAAGAACCCAAAAGTCCTTGAAAACAAGTTTACCCAATCTCTCTATCAAGTAGAGACAAACGTAGGTAGAATTACACCCATGAGATAAATAGATAAAATTTGGTGATTCTGACTCATCCCCTGTCAAGAAGATTCTCCAAGTACTAACCTACTCAGGACAAAGGATTTCACTTTTGACGCCCTGGCCTATCTGTCTAACAATCAAATTTATAACATCGCACATGCCCTAGCTATTTTCTGGAAGCCTGCTCAATTATCACATTAAAATTAAGATTTAAACATGTTTTAGTTATATAAATAAACTGGGAAAGGGCCTTTCTAGTAATTGATCTCACTGAACTAGAAATTTATGAGTATTTGCTACATGAAAAGAAAAATAGAGGGGAGGGAAAGGAAGGAGCAAATTGACAACTAAAGACAAGCAAAGAAAGATAAGAAACGAGAGTACCTTGGATCAGAGTGAATGGAGCTAGTGCATTTCAGTTGCTCTTTGCTCAGACCTGGAAGGGTTCCAGCTCTGCAGAGAAATGGTGTGAACTTCAAATACTACTGAAGAGGATGGGCAAGCAGCCACGAAATATTACTGTCTTTCTGAGAAACTGGGAAATTGGACAAGACCCTGTGGATGGGACCCTGACAGAATCTGACTACTGGAAATGACAAAGAACCCAAAGTACAATATATGTCTTTAAACCTGTTTAAAAATGTTGAACACCTTTTACAAGCACAGAGTCCAAATGAGCAGGGGGCAGAGGCTGGGGGAAGAAGTGTGGGGGTAAGACTGTCCAGACTAGTCCTTGGGAGCAAAGTTCTTTGATCCTGAATCAAAACCAAAAGTCATTCATGTGTTCCTTCATGCAGGAAGTATTAACCTCCTATATGTTCCAGATACTGGTCTAGGTACTGGGGAGACAGCACAAGACAGACAAGGAATCTGCTCTTCTGGAGTTTACAGACTAGGGGCAAAAAAAATAAATAAACAAATGCACAAGCACATGCATGTTTCTCTATAAATTCAAAGAAAACGGGCTGTGGGCAGGAGTACAACCCAGGATTATGTGGGCACTTTGGCTAGGGGAGTCAGGGAAAATCTCTCTCAGCTGAGACCGAAGTGAGCGGATGCCATCCTTATAAAGTGGTCTATTTGCCAACAAGAGAGAAGAGAACCGCAAAGACCTCGAGGTTTGACGCTCACTTGGTCTATGTGAAGAACAAAATAGGGACGGTGTGACTGCAGTAGCGAGCCGGGGGAGAGAGGCAGGAGATAAGAGATGCATATAGGCAGGAGCTACAGCATGAAGGGGTTTGTATTTTCTTCTAAGTGCAGTGGAAAGCCAGTGGAGGATTTCAAGTAGGGGAGTGACATTTATGTTCCAAAAGACTGCTCTGGCTGCTACCTCTGGCAGACTGCAGGGGTGAGTACAGAAGCCAAGAGACAGGTCAGGTGGGAGTCCGGTGGGAGATGTCAGAGCTTTGGACTCGGGTGGCGGCAGAGAAGACGAGAGAAAGAGATGGACGTGGGTAACTACGGAGGTCTTTCGGTAGAGGATGAGGAGGAGGAGGAGGAGAGGAGGGGGAAAGAGGAACCGAGGATGACAGTCCAGTGTGGGGTTTAAACCCTGGGGTATATGTAATGGAGTTACTTACTAAGAGGGGGCTAACGAGGAGGGGCTGGCATGATGGGGAAAAGCAGGAGTGAGATGAAGAGTTCTGATTGGGGTGTGGTAAATTCAAGCTGCCTCTCAGACATCCAAGTCTGGAAGTCAGAGTTCAAAATGTCAGTTAGCAAACCGAAGATATATAAAGCAATAGGACCCACAGAGATTATCCAGAAAAGGAGTATAGAGAAGTCTTAAGACCAGGCATTGGAGGTTTTCTAACAGCCAGAGGTCAGGAGGAGAAGGAACATCAGTGAGGTATGGAAAAAAAAAAAAACCACAGGAAAATATGGGTTGACATCAGCCAAGAAAAGAAAATATTCCATAAAAGCAGTGACCTATTATATCAAATGTTGCTAAAAATAACGTGAGAAAAAAGAACTGACCATCACAAACCGTGGCATATGGCCAGACGGAGGCGAGCGGTGCCCTTGACAGAGGCGTCATCAGGGCACTGGTGGGGATGAAAGTCTAATGGAAGTGGGCTGAAAAGAGTGGAGGACGAAGAATAGAAATGGGGATCCCGAGTTCTTTCTAGAAGCTGTGGAATGAAGGAGAGCAGGAAAATGAAATAGGTAGGCTAGGGGTCAAGGAAGGATTTTTGCTGTTGCTTTAACAGATGACTTCAATAAAAGGTATGAACTTTATTTTTTTCTTTAAAGCAGGAATTCTCAAAGTATAACCCACAGCCAACTGTGGGGCCATGAGGGGCTTACCGGTGAGCAGCAAACTGACGAAAAATCTAAACTCTTCCATCCGTTCTAATGGCGGGAGAGGAAGTCTAAGACCTTTTGTTTGCTTTTTCTGTTTTGGGTTTTGGTTTTGTGCATGAATAAGTAGCATAACATATTAAGTACGTTATTTAGGATTACCAAAATGAGTACATTCGCAGAGTTTGCAGATGATTCTCATTTGAAATTATGCTTAGAAGTCTGGCTGCCACACGATGCCCGGTACTGCTGAACATACTCCTGCGCTCGGACCGCCTACAAACTGAAGGCGCTTCGCCCTCGTCACCCACCAGCTCTTCAGTTGCTTATGCTCGCAAGTCTTCTGTTCTTGTTTTTTGGACTGCAAATTACTTCGCTTCGTTGGCGACCAATCAGTGTATTGTGGCCTGTCTGGGTAAACTCTCAGGATACAGGGATGCATATTTGAATCACTGATTAACTTGCCACTTACTCTTTCCTCGGTTATCTGGGGTACTGGGTACAAAGACTTGAGACACAAAACCTAAAACTTAGAAAATTCCACATACTGTTAACTTCTGTGGATTTTATTTCAGTTGTGGAAAACCCCAATCCTGTTGGGACAGTATGGCAGTTAAGATCACAAACTGGATCTCCAGACTCTAGGTTCAAATCAAGGCTTTGCTACTAAGTAGCTGTGTGACCTTGGGAAGTTCGGTCATGTAACTTTGCTGTTCCTTAGTTTCCTCATCTGTAAAATGGGGATAATAGTAGTACAACACGTATAGTACTCAAACTGTGCCACTCGTAAGAACAGGGACAACTTGTATCTTTAAATGAGTGAACATCCATAACTGGAAATGTATCTGGCACATACCAAGTTTCGTATTTTAACACAGAAAATATTACTACTACACCTGCTATGATAATTGCTACCAGTATTATAGTTTATGACCCCAGGGTTCTATGAGAGGACACTGCGAAAATCAGTAAAACCTAACTTGAAATTTATGTAAGTGGTAAATATAACAGCATAAATGGTGGCAAGTTTTATTACTAAACCTATTTAACCCACAATATAACTGAACTATTCACTAAGAGTCCTCCTCCGAATTCCAGATCTTGGAACTCTTTGGTGTAGAATGTAGAGAAAAGCTATGGGTCCTTTCAGGAAATCTGGGCCAGCCTTAGAGAACATTATAAAACAGGTGGAGGAAAGCCTTGGTCATCCTTTCACACCTTTCTGCAAGCCTGCCCTACTTCCTAACTACATGTTCTCCAAGCCCCCAAGTACCCTTATTTTGTCCTAAGTCCTTTACTATAATACTCACCAGGCCGATTCTTCAAAACTGAATTCTTTCTCTAGGACCTTCTAACCTCAGCTATGTGTGAGTAGGGAAAAAAAGCTTTTAAGAAATTTGCAAATACTTGTATATAGCTATTAACTTCTGAAGAGTCTCAGAAGTATTTCTATTAAGAGAAAGCTCTTATCAAAAGTTCTAATTACTGGAAATTTAGACAGAGTAAGAAAGCTAAGTAAAAAAACATTTAAGCAGTCTAGAACACCACAGAGCTTATTTTGGAAACTGGCATTGAGATTAAAAAAAAAAAAATCCATTAGCACTATTCTCACAGTTTGTTCTATTTTGAAACAATGTTGTTTTCTTTAGGGGCACCTCAATGGCTCGGTTGGTTAAGCATTTGCCTTCTGCTCAGGTCCTGATTCCAGAGTCCAGGGATGGAGCCCCACCTAGAGCCCCACATGGGGCTCCCTGCTCAGCAGGGAGTTTGCTTCCCCTCTGCCCCTCACCCTACTCATGCTCTCTCTCTCGAATAAATAAATCATAAAATCTTTAAAAAAAAGTCTTAAAAAAATGTTTCATTTAACCTTTTTTCTACAACAGCTCCTGTAGGTAGCAGAGACCCCAATGTCTGAGTGAAGGGAGGGAAGAAAAGAAGGGGAGAGGGAGGGATTAACTTTGTACAACCAGAAAGAGAGAGAGAATGTGTGTGTGTGTGTATAACATTTTACTTGTTGGAGGAGATGTAGATACTCAATAATCAGTGTTAATTAAGTGATTTCTTTTTCTTGCTGGGGAGGTATAAAATATGAGTATTATTCATAATGAACTCATACTTAGTCAAAATTTGAGACCTAGGGAAACCATTCATACTGAGCATACTTAAACCTGAAGAACCATGTTGATTTTTCAAATTTACTGTAATCTTTGATTTTTCTAGCACACACGTCCCTTGCCCAAAGAAAACTTAGTGGACTAAGCCACAGATTTCATTCCGATTCACCACAACAAAGGATGTTAGGGGGTTTCCATCAAGAACACACAAAATTATCAATATTCGAAAACTATAGAGTCTAAGCCAGGAAAATATAAATAAAATGGAAATTCAAGACCAATGAAAATATAACACACTTATGCAGCTTATGCAGCCCATGGTTGTTATAGCTTAGCTTCAGGTTTACCTCTGAGCTTCTTGGGGGCCAAAGAAAAGAAAGAAACAGAATCCATCACGTTATCAGAAAGGACGATACATACTATTTGTACCCAGAGAAGCAAAGCTCTTCCTGCAGTTGAAGTGGAACTTTGTGGCCTTGAGTAAAAGAGCAGATAACACTCTTGACTCCGATACCTCAGGCCAGAGCCCATATTGTTTAGGAGTCCCGTCAAAATTCCATCATGTGACAACTCCCTGGGAGGAGAGGTGGGGGCTGGTATTCAATCTACAAAAGCAACACGTGCCACCTAGATCATGAATTCATTCAAATGAACTTTAAAGAGTTCAGACTACTTCTACATGTTGTGAGATATCCAATTAAAGGCCTCCAAACAGAATTTATGAAAGAAGGGGAAAAAAAAACCACAAAGAATTTGAACTGTGTTTGGTTTTTCTTTCTAAAACGTTATTCAGCTTCTCAGGTAATTTTCTGGAGATGAAGTAACCACACTCTGAAAAAAAATGACGGCACCAGATACTTCTCAGCCTCTGCCTGGGGAAAAACACGAACTCAGACTCTCACAAACACCTCTGGCCACTCTGAGCCATAAGGAGATTCTGTCCTTCAACATGAAAAGTGGGAAAACCAACTAGGAGCAGAGGGTTGGGGGGTAGGTACCCACCACCACAGTCTCCAACCCTGAAAAACTTGGCTACTGAAGATGAGATATACAAATAACCCACAGGAGGAAGAAGAGATAAGAGCTGAGAGCTATGAAACAAAGCCCCCGGAACTCCGGGACTCCGAGGGCTGGAGCAGCTCCTCAGCGCAGCCAAGGCATCATTATCAGAAGGACAATGACAGCAACAAGGACTAGCACCCCTGCAGTGCTTTCACATACCCGTCTCCTGCGACGCCCCACAACAATGCTGGGAATAAGCAGGGCTATTAACCTTCTTACTCTAACCTCATGTTAGAAAATTGAGGTCTAGGTAGCCGAGCTGATGCCCATGAGAAGAGCAGAGCTGGGACCGGAAAGTGCTGTCTGGATTCCAGTCCCGCTGCTACTCCTTGCCCAGAGAGCATCTTCACGAGGTGACAGAACGTGACAACAACCTCAAAGCCTCCCCCTATAACCAAGAATATCATTCTAACGAGGCCTCCATGACACATTTGGTTAAGAGGTGCACTGAGATCGATCCTTGGACCTGGGGGACCGCACGCACGGTGACCAGGTGCCATGGCAGAGATGTATTTCCTCAAGAGTATATACATAGGCCAGCGGTCCTAAGATGAACAATATTTCACATGTACAAGAGAGTCTCACCACTCCATGAAACTCCAGATTATCCTTTAAATAAAAAGTAGGATAATTGATAACACTACTATCAATTATACTCAGGTCAGTTATTGAATAAGTTTGTATTCTTGCACATCAGGCTTCCTTGAGGTGAAACAAACATATCTATCATCATTATCGTCATCGTAAGTGCCTGATAATGCCTGGCATATATTCGGCCTCAAAGGATATCTGTGAAATCAATGAATGAGCTCAAAAGGCCACAACACAGATGTCTTTAATTCAACTGTTAAACAATTTGATAGGAAACTTATTTGTCTCTAAATCATGGTAGAATAATCATGGTCAACAATGAGACAATCCTTTCCAGTTCAGATAGTTTCAAAGAACTTGGTATAAACATGTATTTCTTTCCATTAACGTCTTCTGAGAATGGATCTAATTTGTTTCATTTTCTTGGAGAAAATCTATCCTGGAACTTCACAGAATGCTACAATATTTTAATTTTGGGGTTTTTTGTTTTTGTTTTTGTTTTTTGTAATTTTTTCCCTTTTAGAGGGAAAAACAAAACAAAACTCAGTTTTCTTTTTTTTTAATTATTTTTTTATTATTATTTTTTAATTTATTTATTTATTAACATATAATGTATTATTTGCCCCAGGGTACATGTCAGTGAATCATCAGGCTTACACATAAAACTCAGTTTTCTAAGAGTAAGTACAACACACGGCCAGATGAGCACCACTTCTTTCAAAGTAACCCTGTTGGGAAGCTAAAAATATATTCCAGTGATACTGGTTTTGAGCAAAAAAACTTGCAGAATGCCTCTTTTGCAACTGCCTTTATCTCTACGATCAGTTTATGTGACATACAAGAAAACCTGTCATATTACTTTATGGTCCTGACCCATTTTAACCACAAATGACTCTAGCAGTCTGATCACCACCTAGGTGGAAGACTTTGTCATAAAGACTTCTTGGCAAGTCTCCCAAATCAAAACCACCTTCTCAGAATGAATACCATCAGTATAAAAATTTTCACCAAAATGTGCCCAGGTCTCTAAAGGCAAATTCCAAAGGGAGACTTCAAAGATACCTTGAACAACAGCACGTCACCAGAAGGTCTGTGTGGCCTCTCAAGGTGAGCTCGTACACACTTCTGTACACACTGGACTCTAAGGAGCCAAGCCAGTCCTGCACACGACAATTCCATTAGGTCTTAGTCATCTTTATATTATTCCCTTGGAATAGTGCCCTGCACATAGTAGGACATGTAGTAAAGTCCTTTCAAAAGAGATTTCCCTTGGGAATAATCAAACTCTAACATTACCATCATCACAGAGGGCCTCCAACCTATAGATTTTTTCCTAAGGAGGAAATGCGGTGTTGTGTTTCCTCAGTGTCAAAAGTGGTTTTTGAGAGTAACCAACCACCTATTTGATTTTACTGCCTTCTATATCCCCTGGCAAATAGAAAACATATTCTGCCAAATGGTGTCTTTTAAAGATGAAATCTGTATTTTTAAACAACTGAAATGTAGATTGAAGAGATTTCAATTTCAGAATCTACA
Organism: Nasua narica; assembly: GCA_028533885.1. Lineage (NCBI taxonomy): Eukaryota > Metazoa > Chordata > Mammalia > Carnivora > Procyonidae > Nasua > Nasua narica. Next base: position 96,745,959 of record CM052807.1, on the reverse strand, counting down.
AAGAAGCACTGGCATCTATCATTCTTTTCTAAATGTTGACCAACTGGCCCTCAAGGTAAAAATGAAAAAATTATAGAAGGTCCGCCACCATGGCAATGGTAATGGAATTAACATTTAGAATGTGCCGATTCTGTGGTAAGTATGGTGCTACATGTAATCTTTAGGAAATCCAACAAAAAAGGTATTGCCATTCTCATTTCTACAAATAAAGAAACCTGAAACCTTAAGAAGTTAAATACGGATGTACAAGCTAACATATTTATTAGAGGGCAGGGTCAAGATTCAAACTCAGGTTTGTCAGAATCCAAAACCTTGCCCTTTAGCTCTTAAATATGGAGTCTATCCCAGAAGTCTAAAGCAGAAGAGCCATTGGCCAGCCACATGTCACCAACAACAGTGATTTGATAAAAAATGGAAAGACTTGTTGAGAGAAAGAGACAGCAAGAGAAGGAACACAAGCAGGGGGAGTGGGAGAAAGAGAAGCAGGCTTCTTGCCGAGCAGGGAGCCCGATGCGGGGCTCGATCCCAGGACTCGAGGATCATGAACTGAACAAAAGGCAGATGCCTAATGACTGAGCTACCCAGGAGAGAGAAGAGAGGAAGAAGAGCAATTCTAGGAGCAGAAAATCGACCACTTTCGGAAAGGTAGGACGTGTGGGAAAGTGATTCCAAAGCGACGGGAAGAGAGACCGCGGGGGGGAGGGGCCGGCTCCCTGCAGCCGCAGAACCACGGAGCACAAAATAGGAAATTTTAGAGTCTGCTCTGCTGAGGGACATTGCTCCAGAGGCTAAGCGGGAGGTTCAGGCCTCGCGGGAACAGAGTGGTTTCAGGACCCGCGAGATCACAAAGAGACCGGGGGTGTCTAGTGCGGCAGAGCTCCCAGATATCCGGTCGGAGAAGCCGGGGGCAGGGAAAGAGCCGCGCAGTGCGTTTTCAACTGGGGCTTACCCTAGACCGTGGCCACGGCCCTTTGAGCGGCGACCACATAAGGCATTCCGGAGAGACCCCCTCCTTCCTCCTTGGGGAGGAGCGGCGCGGCAGCGCGCGGCGGGAACCTGCTGGGTCTGGAGACTCCAGACGGGACCGTGCGCCAGAGATAGAGGCGCGCTGCCGCCGGTGGCTGAGCTCAGAGCTTGTGTGGACCCGGGAGACGGGAGTGATTGACTGCTTTCCTCTGAGGGCACGCTAAGGAGCAGGGACTCCAGCGTTCAGCTCCTCCAGCGGAGACTGGGAGCCGCCATTTGCATTCGCGGCCTCCAGGGCGGTACGGAAAGCGCTAA